>CM056586.1:68535678-69735678 GCA_029721435.1 Gymnothorax reevesii
GAGGAGCAGCGGTTCCACTCTGAGCTGCTCCCGGAGGTCTGGGCTCCTCACCCTATCCCTAAGGGTCAGCCCAGCCACCCTACGGAGTAAACTCATATTGGCTGCTAGTGTTCTTGATTTTGTCTATTCCGTCACTACCCAGAGCTCGCGGCCATAGGTGAGGGCTTCAGCGCAGACTGACCGGTACGTCGAGAGCTTTGCATTTAGGCTCAGCTCCCCCTTCACCTCGACGGACCGGTAAAGCACCCGCTTCACTGCAGATGCTACAGCGATCCATTGGTCACTCTCACGCTTGACCCTGCCCTCGCTCGTGAACAAGACCCAGATATACCTAAACTCCACCACCTGGGGTAGCACCTCAGCCCACCACTCTGGGGGGGGACAATCAACCTTTTTCTGAGGAAAAACCATAGCCTCAGATTTGGAGGTGCTGATCCTCATTCCAACGGCTTCACACACGGCAGACAAAATGCGATTCAGAAGACCAGTATGAAGAGCCCTGTCGGAAAATAAACCTCACCCAGAGGAGGGACCCCGGGGCCCCATCCTGGAGCCAGGCCTGGGAGGGCAGCCTGTAGGCGAGCACCTGGAGGAGGGGTTTTTCCTGGGCCCTCATCAGGCTCAGACCGAAGAGGCTACGTGGTGCCACTTCCTGGTGGACCCAGCACCCGCAGGGAGAAGAATCGGGGTCAGGGGCGCTGTAGACCAGGTGGTACATGAAGGCAGAGTCCCTGTTGCTCTGGGCCCCCGTAATGGAAACTGGCTCTTGGGATAACTACTGATGCACCCAGCATGACCACTGTTTTATTTTCCATTGGAAAACCCCATGTGTACTCAACTCCAGTCTTTGATCAAGGTCCAGCAGCCTTCGTCATAGTATATGAGCACCTATCAATCATTTTAGAGCTAAAACGGCAAGTACGAAGTACAAATAAAGCAGCAATATAAAACACCTACTGTGCTACTGTGTTAGCAAACAGGCTTGTGTGTCAGTATTACCCTTAAGTTTTAGTTACTGGTAAAGCTGTCAACTCGTGACAAAATACTAAATATTTTGAGCAAATAAGCCTTCGAATGTAGTGGGCAAAATGCTACCAAAGCCTGATAAGCTGTCATTCAATGCTGCGGCTGAGCAGAAGCTGATGGCGTTTGAAAGCTTTTGACTATATATAGCATTGAGCAGAATGGCATTTTGTTGCTTTTAGTGGGAAAGACTCTAGAGTCACGGTGGAGGAGGGTCTGCCCAAGCTGCCAGGCAGTGTTATCTCAAGTATGTCAGGAATTCAAATTCCTTCCTGGAGCAGCGATGAGGAAATCAAGACTAATATTAATGCAGGCCCACACTGTATAGGCAATCAAAATATATGTTCCCAATGCCTTTCACACACAGGTTATGATCTGCTGCGGTGGTTTACATCCTAAAACACGGTAATGATTAGTAACCTCCCCCAAAAATATTGTACAGTTCTTCAGAACATTTCATCGTCTTAACCCTTAGAGTGCCAAAATACATTTTTAAAAAATATAAATTTATTTACCTTCTGCTGTTGAAAACCCATCAGGGGGCGACTTGTTTAAAAACAAGATGCCACATAATAGGTTTTCAGCAGCTTTGATTTTCATATCTTACATCATTGAGCAACAATAGCAGGTGGCACACTAAGGGTTAATCAAGGGCAATTTACGTGCATGTCTATGACAGCTCTGTAAAGAGTTCTTTTCACCTTTTGAAGTCATCTTCAAAATGTGAACAATTTTATGACAAGAGTTAAAAGGGAAATTAGATGATAGTCATTGATAAAAGTCATCAGTGGCACATTAAAGGGACAAAATTTATTTGAGTGTAAAAAGGCACGTGACTGTAGGCTACTTTTTTCTGCATTAGTAATGGAGGGGTCGAGATATTTTCATTGCTGTAGAAACAATAGCTCAAGTCCACTGGAGAAAGCGACAACACATACAAAACAGATTAGCGTTTGCACGGCAACCGCTAAAGCTGAGCTTGAGATACACAGGTCTATTTTTAGGGCCATTAAGAGCTTAATGTCTTTTCATAATTCACGTTTCAGCTTTTGATCGCTAATGGATTACACATTCAGTATACAACACAAGCTTTGTTCTCAATCTCCGAGCCCAATTACAGAGCCCAGGAAATGAGTTAATATGGAGCTTACACCTAAAATTTGAGATTAATATTACACCTGTGCCTGTTTTAACCCTTCAGTTCACTTTAGACTGACTTTCATGGGTTCAACACAAAAAAACAGCACATCATTTTTTGTATCTCACTTCCAAAAACCATGTTTTTAAGAAGGAACACCAATGAAATATGTATCTGATGTAGCATGAAGCATGTTTTTAAGATGTAAAAGGAGGCTCCAGGATATAAGGAATCTCAAAAAGAGTGAAGGGGTTAAAACCATGATTGCAAGATTTGACAACCTACATTTTTCTCGGAAAACTTTATTTTTGACTTTAATTTTGGGTGCCAACATAAACGGATTCCATTATCTAACACCCAAGCATTTTCATTTTCTAAATACAGACGCCCTTTGCAAACTTCAACTCCTTCCAAACCAAACATGACTTCTATCCATCCATCATATAACCCCCTATTTTGGGCAGGGTCGCACAGGGACTGCAGCGTATCCCAACATGCAATGGGCAAGAGACAGGAGCATACCCTGAAAAGCCCAACAATCCATCACAGGGATCACGCGCTACTCGCTCATGACCAATTTAGTGCGTCCAATTAGCCTGAAGTTCATCTCTTTGAGACTGTAGGAGGAGACTGCAGTACCCGCAGGCTACATCACGGGTGAGAACACGCTAACTCCACAAAGAAAGGCCCCAGGGCTAGGCCTGTAACAATTATTAAATAATTGTCTAATTGTCAATTATGTAAAATAATCGCGGTTTCAAGGTTAAACCGCAGGTTTTCAAATTGCGCAATTGCAATCGTTGATAATGTATGCACATGTTGAAGAGGGGGGGAAAAAAAAAAACAAAACAGAAAAATGAGAGAGTGCTGGAAGATGTGGAACTTGTGCAATAACAGTGCCATGCATAATCCCCCCATCAAAATGAAAAGCAAATCCCCTCCGCTCAACAAATAGAACATCATCTATTAAATTGTTAATTGTCAATTACTCCTCAGACAATTAATTGTACAGCAAAATTTGGAATTGTTACAGCCCTACCTAGGACAGATTGAAAAAATGCATCAAAATCCTGTGGTACAAACAAGACCAGCGTGTTCTACTCAAATAAGTCACCTTTAACCCTTTAAAGAGTGGGCTTTTTTGACCTTTTCTTTCCTAGAAAATAGGTAAGTGTTCAATAACCATGTCATTGTCTAATAATCCCTGAGTGACAGGGAGGTTTACGCCTGTGAGTGCAGTGGCGTAGCCAGAACTGAAAATAGGTGGGACCCAGAACATCCCTTCACAGCAATTATTAGTTCTGACCTGTTCAATCATTTTCCTTTATTAACATGTTTTCCAATTGCAATGATCCAATGGCAATCAAAATCTAGGCTTCCGTCTTCACGCGATTGATCGGTGCTTGAATAATTAGCGGAATTCAGAACAGAAAAATAATTTCCTCAAAAACAGGCCCGTACTTAAGGAAAGACAAACTACTCTGAAACGTCCATGCAACCCTTTCAACACATCAGGTGATTTAACTTGTGCTTCATGATTGTTTAAATGAAACAAAATACCATTAGAAATGTCTTTATGCAATTTCACAGCTTCCAACCCCTGAGAAAAGAAAAGACGCACGACAGGGGCAGGCAGGCAAACTTGGGTGAAGTTGGTTAAGCCAGGCTTTACACGGAATCCCAGGAAGCCTGTGTATCCGCTCCATCATTAAGTTTGGGTGCTACCCTCCCTGCTGGTTCTCGCACACACTGGCTGAGAGTACTGTGGTTTGTGGGCTGGGAGATGGGGGTGGGAAATTAATGGTCCGTCTCCATAACAGGCCTACAGGACCCTCCTCCCCTTCCCTACTTGTGCTTCTAATCCACAGCTGACTTGAGCCTGACCCCAGTCCCAGTGCTGGAGCTCTATATATGGGCAGTAGAGCGGGTGAAGGGGCCTCTCCCGAATCATCTCAACTCCGCATTTTCGATGCATTTTTTAACACATTTGGAGGAGGTGGTTTCGGGGACAGTGAGGCTGTGCGCGTTACTCATTGCAGACACTCCAAAGCCGCATTGGACAGCTAATTTACCCTTTTAAAGCAGTTTACTCCATTTAATGCAAGCTGGTGAACCCATCTGATTTGCTGAGAAAGATTTCCTGATACATGTCCATCGTGTCCTCGCTGCCTGTGCAGTGAGAGATGTGCAGCCTCACTGCTCCAGTGAATCTCAGGGAGTTTGGCCTTTTCCACTGCTCTCTCCCATCTATTTCTCTACCCCACTCATTTCCTATTTAGAGTTTCAAGGCTGATTATTACGGTGAGATTCTCTTTACAGCATCCTCATGAATAAAACTGAATGAATTTATTCTCAGCGTTTCCTCTGTTCCGCTGCATCTTGTGTTAAATAATCCCGTGAAGAACCTGTTCAACTGGCCAAAAATAATCCTATTAAAAAGGATTTGCGAGACCCTGACACTGTCATTTCCATTGTCCTGCAGAAAAAAAAAGTGCAGAATCACAGTAAATTTTAAAATTCCGTTAAAATAAATCCATCATACTTAACAAACACAACAGAACAAAGGTTTTAAGAGCCAATTTTTGAGAAGTTTAGGCAGTCAGAATTGTTGACCCCCCTAGATTTGGCTGATATTTTATTTCTGTGATGGGTATGGTATCCAAACCTCAAAACCCAAACCATTCCTGTGCTGACCCCTTCTGTCCCGAGCTACAGCGACCCCTTTTTTTTTTTTTAAATCCTTTTTGGCCAATTTAACAAAATTGCAAGTTCCCACCTCTCTTAATCTGTACTTCAATGGTGTCCCAGCTCAAAGTCCATTGAAAGTGGCTCTATGGGGGGGGGCAGATGACCAGAAGGTAGTTATCCACCTAGGGCACCCTTGAAGTTTGTCAATAGGGGGCGTTCAAAATCCTCAAAACGTTTTCCTTTATCCAAATGCTGATAATTACACTTGAAAGTCAAAAACCTATTTATTCCAAATAAATAACAAAACAGCTGGGATCTTATCTCATTTGCTTATAAATAACAACACCAACATTCTAAAAATAGCATCTAGGTGACAGCACTTATTCTTAAAGGTACACTGTGCAACATTTTCAGTTGTTTATTGGCCAAAATCTAAGTCTGCATTCATATAGGTGCATATTGGTATATTATGATCTCCGCTAATAATCTGACATATTCTTGTAAACGAAGAATTTTAGATTTGTTTGTACACTGGACGGGTAAACCGGTAGGGAAGCGCCATGACGGTCTGCCATCTTGAAACTACTGCCGCCGGCAAGGGCCCCATAAGCTCTGCCAGCCAGCACACAGTAATTGAGACACCGGAGGAGATCAGCAAGAGAGGCTACCGCAGCAAGTTTGAAAATCTGCACGACTGCAGCATAATGCAGGACCATGCATATGCAGCAGCAGCACAGGAGACAAAATCCTCATCGCCAAGAAAGCGAAAAAGAGAATTAAAAAGGCAGCGTGACCGGCGCATTCAAAAAAAAAAGGGTCAACATCAGGCTAGCCTTCCCCAGGTGGAAGGAGCTAATGAAAGCGAAAGATTTTCAAAGATTTTCTGATCGACAAGTAAGTCAATTTCAATAACAGGCTACGCCAACATCTAGGGGACCTTGTCTCTAAGTGCGTTCTCGTAAGCAGCGCAGCAGCTGCGGTTCTTTGCTTGTAGCACTGGTCAGGAGATTCTGTGCTGTCAGCTTACGTTATTATCAAGTCGGTGAAGTGAGCAGGTGTAATGACACCAATGTTTTCAGTTATTGTATTTGATGAATGGCTTTGTTATGTAGCGACTCGACTGCTTCACCTGTCTTTTATGTAACGCTACAGAATAAACCGTAAGGTAGCAAAGGCTATTGTTGGTTAACTGAGGTTGGATATAGGGCTGGGCGATATATCGATATTATATTGATATCGTGATTCAAAGTAAAATATCGTCACAGATTTTGACTATGGTAACATCGTGATACGAAATAAGTGTTGGCTTTTCTGGTTTTAAAAGCTGAATTACAGTAATGGGTTGCATTTTTCTGCACTTGCAAGACTTTTGAAGCTGTTGCCTGCACCTGTTTCATCGTTATGTCAACATTACTAATAAATGGTTATAGAAAATATTATTGTGTACATATTTAGCAAAAGCGGCAACATTTGTCCAGATGATATCGGCAAAATATCGATCTCGAGGTATTCGGTAACCGATATCGAGATATTAGATTTTGTCCATATTGCCCAGCCCTAGTTGGATAGCGGACGTGCATTCAGTAACTACTGAATACTAACTACTATTCAGTAACTAAGCGTGCATGTAGCTAACTCATGCTTTGCTTTTCTGAAGTAAATTTGTTTGAGATGCACCTAAGCAAAGTTGTTTATTTCCACTACTTATGAATATCTTACATCGATTCACGGTACTGTGTTTTGCTGCCTCATGTATTATATGTTGGCTACGTTGCACTGACTACTTTCACTTTCAACATGGTATAAATTCGGCCCAAAAATGAATGATTAGCTGTGAAGTTTACCAGTGCACGCTCACTCTTAATTAGTAAAACAATAGCAGATGTGAATACTTGATGTTGTGACTTTTCAGCAACTTTTAAGGTAACAGAAACCTCATATTTGGTATCTTATTTTATGCATGCGCCGAACTTGCATGAGAGCACCGCACAGGGACAGTATTTGTTGTTCAGCCTTTGTTAGCTAGAAGTGTTGAGTGGGTTTGGAAACGCTGGATCAGATGAGATGTGAACGACACACTGTTCGTAAGGGGCGTCAGTGTATGGGAGTGATGCCGCGGAGATTCGCTAATGCGGCTGAAATCTGCGAGAGAAAACACGAGGGCTTCAGAAGAAACTGATGAGAACGAAACTAAAGCGACTTTATGTATATTTTATAACTGGGCTACTGATCATGTGCGGACTTCAGGATTTGCCAATTCTGTATAAGGGGAAGGAAAATAATTCAAAATTGAAACTCCACAAATATAGAATGACTTACCTTGATGTTTGAGTACCCAGAGAAACATCAGGGTAGTAAAAACCTCAAGCGTGAATTTAGTCAAGAAAATTTAGAGTTTATTTTCTAATGCTGATAAACGTGGTAATAAACGGCAGTAGCTATGTTACGGATGATGCATCGGGTTGCGAGAGTATGTGCAGCATATGCATGCGCAATATTAAAATTAAATTCTAATGAACGGTGTGTGCCCCCTGCGAGTCAGCTGAGATGGGCTCATGGAATTAATGAGCTTTGAGGATTTGTACACTAAAAGTAATTTTGCTCGCCCTGTTAAATAAATAAGACTAGTTCATCAACATTTTATTTCCCTATTAAGTATATATATAGTTTTTCCAAACTATATTGAAGCGGAGTGGTATGTTTGTGGTATGTTTTGGTGCGGAATTGTTGCATGGGTTTTGCAGTGGACATAGCTAAATTTCCGGAGAACATTGATACACGGTGGCTACCGTAGTTGCAATACGTGTTTGAAAAAGTGAGGCGCTCGAGTGCACTATTCGTTTGAATGTAATACACGATTTCAACGCTGGATGGGAGTAATTCCTACACAACGTCCCTTTAAAAAACATGAACACTGTACTTTGTTGTGACAAGATGCATGTCTGCATACAAGCAGTGTGGAATATGTTCTTCATACAATTGTACTTGCTGCCTTTTCATGGCCAGGCTCATAAGCACAGATATGAGAGATGAGATCAGAATAACAGAGAGCTTCTATCACGACAGTGACAATTGAGTGAAAAGAAAATGTTCTGCCACATTTCAGAAGTCCTCTTGTCCATCACTGCACCAGAGCAGCATGGAGTGTCAGCTACTCCTGGCAAACTTCAAACACCTCCTGGTGCTGCCCTTTGATTTTGTCTGAGAGCTTCAGATCTGAAGCAGTACAGTCCCAACAACAGAGGCTGTGGCAAACACAACAAATGATGCAAGATCCCAGCTGATTTCTTCTTCTATTGTAATATATAGGTCTATAGCTTTCGTGTGCAATAAGCAGCATTTGGCTCCCTCTTTGAAGCTTTGAGAAATATGGTCAAAAAATGACCCCTTTTTAGGTCAGAGACCCTTTTTTCGCCCTTTTTTCTCCAAATTCCAAGGTTGTCCCACAAAAATAACAGTAGATTTGAATTAAGATCCATCCAACTAAAAGATTCCTGCAAAAAGGCAACTGGGATACCGTTGAAGTTTGGGGAAAATCCATGACAAACTTAAGAAAAAAAAAATGGTTTAGAGCATTTGAGCGCCCCCTGTTGGAAAACTTCAAGGCTGCCCCAGGTGGATAACTACATTCTGGCGATCTGCCACCCTATTGACCCACTTTCAATGGACTTTGAGCTGGGACACCATTGAAGTTCTGAATTATAGAGGTGGAAACTTGCAATTTTGTTAAATATGCCGAAAAGGGCCAGAAAAAAGGGGACGCTGTAGCTCGGGACAGAAGGGGTTGACAAAGAATCGGTTTGGGTTTTGAGTTTTGGGTACTATACCCATCTCAAAAATAAAAAAATCTGCCAAATCCAGGGGAGTCAACAATTCAAGGTGCCTGATTTTGCCTGAATCTCTCAAAAAAGGGCTTTTAACTGCATCATTTCCTCCAACTTGAGCTTTGTGGTGTAAACTCACTCATTTGTTTAAACGCAGATACTAAATGCCACACCATTGCCCATAAGTAGCAGGTCTCTGTGTCCACATGAGGTTCGTCTGAATATTCCAGTTTCCTCTGACACAGAAAGACGTGCGTGAGAAGTTTGGTGTATTTCTGCCCCTGCTATTGACCGAGACACTGACCTTAGAACTGGAGTTGGCCCTCAGGCGCCCACTTGTGGCCACTAGCTGAACCCAAGTAGCCAGGATGGGTCCAATATAAGGCAAATTATACCCTGCGGGGTTCACTGCAATGTACCTCCTGACCAACACACATCAGTGGATATCTAATCTACCCGTCACCTTATCCACCATTTAACCTTAAAATGACTTCAGTGATTCTATTCCCTAAGGATTCACAGGAAGTTCGCATGAGACCAATCAGCGATTTACAGGGAAGCCAGCTTCTCCTGTATTTCGTTGTATCGTTTTCTGGCTTTTCTTGGAACTGCCGTTAAATTTTGTCCCTAGAACTATTCACGGGATTATTTTACTGGCAATGTTATGGAAATGGGCATCTAGAACCAATGATTGTGAAGAACAGGCACAGTGAGCGCAGTACTGCACAGCTGCAGACCTGCCTATGCGGGAATATCTAAAGCCAATTACAAAATGACATCTACATTATACAGTCCCTACAGTACTTCATGCTTCATGCCTCAGCAAGCGCTGCATAACAGACCATTAGGGCAGGTATCCCAAGGGAGATGATGAAACACACATCTAAATCCAGAGCTAGTGAATTACATATGCATTTTCATAATAAAAATTTACTCAAAATAGAATATTGTAACATGGCAACCAAGTCTGCCAGTGGGGGATTGCTTATTCTTGAATCTGCCGGGTCCTTGTCCCTTCAATTGATATTAAACTAGTCACTCCAACGAGACCAGGGGCAGCTAACCCAAAACCCTGACAACTACTTGATCTGCTGCATCTCTTGTTGCTCAGCAGTTAACTGAAGCGGTTGGTTACACGGTTAACTCATCTGACCTGGTTTGCTGGGTTGTGGCTTCATGTGAAGTCAAAACATAGGCCAGCAGATTCAGAGCATCGTCAGCACAAAGGTTGGCCATCGACAAAATGAGAAAAGAATATATACAGCGACCACTAATATCAAAATCTCAGAGCAGCAAAGACCCCCATGTACGTTGACAGGTACCAAATAGATAGCGTGAAGTGGGCGTGCTTCATTAGTGGGCACCGTTTTAGGCAAAAAACATGAGAACAGTTGGCACTCAGGTCATCGTGATGACGCCCATCAGGCCAACTGATATCAGATTGGTTCAGCAGTAGCTGATTAAAATAGTTGCACACTTCGAATGAAAGTTGATGAGATTGGTAAATTCAGTTTGAGACTCACAGGACAGTACAGGAGAATGTACGTCTTCTCAAAACCGTTTGAGGGTTTCTGTATAATTAGATTTGAAGTGGTCTGAATGGCTAGATTTTCCCGCCAATCTACATAGCACAAGGGCTCTCCATTTCACCACCTTCCAGCTATGGCCTCAAGCGCTTGTAGCAGCTCATGCTGCTCACTGAACTGTCGCAATGCCGATAATTGCTTGTTCTGCAACCATTTTAGAGTTCTGTTAACAATCCTGACTGACAAGCATTTCGGTTTTTTTCCCCCAATTCTAGGGAAATTCCAACCATTTTTAGGGACATGGGCACAATTTAGCCCAGAGTAATATACCCAGTTTAAAAAAACAAATCAAAGCACAAGAAAAATAAAACAATCAAAAAACCGACAATTCAACACATAGTAAAATAAGAACAAAAAAAGAAAACAAAACAAAAATCATAAGAAAAGAATATCAAAACTAAAAAATGAAAAAAAGCCAAAACTACGAAAACAAAAATAAAAGCATAAAAAGCAAATCAATAAAGATAAAAAAAACAACAAAAAAAAAACAGAACAAAAAAATCAAAAATGCCCTCGCAAACGGGAAAGCACATGGCAGTAACTATTCACAATGTTGCCCGTGGGAATTACCAAGTTTATCACATTTGGCACAGTTTAGTATTTTCCTGTTCCGCCACACATGCGATTGAGACACAATGGGTTCATCTGTGCATTAGCGGGTGTGCCAACTAATACAGCTGACGTTGTGTAATTTTCAAATCAAAGACCTTGTTTGCATATTGATTCAATCAGACCACCTTTAACAACAAACACTTGTTCTTAAGGGAATGAGTGGCTAATCTGAAAGGCCTTCATGGAACTAAACTGCCACCACTTCCACAGGTAATTAATTAGTCTTAGTCCAGCCCTTTTGACGACAGTGCCACAGCGGTGCCATCGATTCCAGTCACAAAATGACACACATCCACCAAAAAATGCTCTTCCAAGGCCTTTGCCATTTCAAAAAACGTCACACACACGTCACAGCTCATGTAGTTGTGGCTTTCAGATGGGGGAGTTCATGTGCATTCTATTCATAAACACGACCCCATTCGAAGGGATCATATGACCTCATGCCTTGAAGGCCTTAGAGCGCGCTCAAAGCCCCGAGTGTACCTTACAGCTAAACAAGTGGATTATAACGTTTGGAGTACAATACCAAATTTATTGAAAATTGGGCCACTTTATTTACCAGATGCATGTGACAGTGGGAATCTGACAGGCAGGCAGAGAGGCTGTACATTACGACAGGTTGAAAGTACACATCAGCACTCCAGTTAAGCTGTGACCTGTGACCTGGAATTTATCCATGCAGGTCACCGGGGGCTCGAGGCCCTTTGCTTTCCAGGGAAAACTCATGTCTCCACACTTACTTAAACAAGAGAATTAGAGAAGATGAAACGTGTCTCATCATTCAGACGATACAAAACAGAGCATAACCTCTTCTTCACTCTCTCTATCTCCCACCCTACACCCATCTCTCCATCTCTCCCCCCTCTCATTCTATCCCACACTGTCTCAGAGCAAACACCTGTATGCAAATATAGCCCTAAATCTTACCATACAGCTATAAATATTCAGTGATTCTGTGTTTTCTGTTCAGGCAAAGTGCACAACCTTCCACCTCTTCTAAGAACAGCAATCTCTGGGCACTGCCATCGCCGATCACGAGAGCAAACAAGGTATCAAATTGTGTTTTTTGATGCACATTGTGCAGCATTTGGTGAGCGCTCTGCTGTTGACATTTAAAAGCAAAAAAAAAAAGGTTCTAGGTCCAAGGTTGCGGCAGAGCTTTCATAAGCGTAGCTCATGTAATATGCATGAAAAATCTAAACACCAATCACCCATTAGTAGCTAAGGTTACGGTTACATTATATCAGTTCCGTGCACTTAATACATAATCCCCACTCATGACTTCCAGTATATCTGCAGCATATCTTAATAACAAACTCTATGAAATTTTACCAGCTATTATCAAATTTGATTTGCTGGGAAACATTAACCCTCAAGCAACCAAGCCTTTTAGCAATTAAAATAACAAAGTGCGCAAAAATGTACATTTTTAATGACTATTTTTGTGTTCATCATATCCACATAGCTTCAATAACACATGGCATATAATTAAATGATCTAATGCAATTAAGGGTTTTGATTGATTTTTTTTTTGTGATCAAAGAATTATGGAAAGTTGTGTGGGGGTCAATAATGACCCCAGAAAATACGTAGGCTTTTCAAGCTTATGGACACCAATTTTATTATAATGGCCAATTTTAAACACAATACTGCTGTTTTGCAGTATTACCTTGCTTATCAGATCTGGAATTACATGATTTACATGATTTATTTTTCACCCCTGCTAAGGAAGCCATGTTTTCATTTATTGGTGCATACATGTGTCTGTCTCTCAGTCATCAACTTTTCCCCAAACACTAACAGTCTGATTTGCACCACGGGAGTAGATATGGGTCCAAGGAACAAATTGTTAAAATTTGATTGGAACTGTGCAAAGTACTAGGGAGCTAAAAATATATAAAAATTCAAAGTTGACATGATGGGATTAACGGATTAAGAGAGTTATTCTTGTCATTTTATGGATGGTATGTGCCCCCCTGGGAGCACATTTTCCATCTCGACTAGGAAATAATAATAATTTGCTTTGGATGAGGTACGGTCTACTAAATCTGGGGTCAAAAATGACCCCACAGATTTCTCAATCACCCCTGCCACACCGATGGCTTGACAAACTCATAGCAGGAAACATTTTTCTGATTTAAAATTTCAAAACAACTGATGAAAGTATACGTCTGGATTTCTTAATCACCCGACTCAGTCACTTGAGGGTTAATAATTAGCGAGGATTATCGATGTAGGAAGCGAACCCACGGACAAACAGCTCAAGGGCAGCCGGCTAACATCATTAGCAGTTATCGTTAATTAAGTACCATGAGCAGTAAGCAGCAAGTACCAGAGCACCTGGGAGGGTGTGTGTCTCACAGCGACTGTAATACTACAGCAGCTCAGAGCTGTAGGCAGTGTGTTAAGAACAGGGGCTCAGATCAGCACAGCCGTACTCTTTGCTTAGCTACTACGAGCCTCAGTAACAACGCTACAGTGCATTTTCAGATGAACAGAAACACATGCACGCGATCGCACAAAAACTGTAGAATAGTGATTGTGACTACGTTGAATGGAGAATTTTTTTTTTTTTTAAGTGCACAATATCCCACACGCCCCATGGCAGCAATTGGTCATATTATGCCTTTAAAAATTGCTAATCAACATAGTCACCACTCTCCCTGACTGTATACACATATTAATACACACACACACACACACACACACACGCACACGCACACGCACACGCACACGCACACGCGCACACACTCAAATAATTAGAAGTATTATTGCCCACAGATTACAGTATTACCACTTTCCTCATGCAGTACCTCCCACACTGTAGAATAACACACTGCCAATAAAATTAAAAAATGCGTTCAAGAGTATTTAAATGAAGTTTTGCGCTGAAGTAGTTGGAAAGTCGCCCGACACACAAAAAAGAAACAAAAAAGGCAGTTTACCCAAAGAGCGCTGAAAGAAAATTAGATTTATATTTTTAAAACCTATCTCAAGACGTTTCAGAAGCATCATCTGAGGAGGGTATTTTAATGTGAGCAAAAGCACCTGGTGGTTTCCCAGCCACAAGGTCCAGGGTTTAGGGGCCACTTCCTGTTCTAATGCCCCCACCTTCCTCTTGCCCCATAAACATTGAGAGGGACCATCAATGACACGGGAGTGGAAACCAGTTGGAGGAGGAGCATGATGAGCATGTAGCTCATCCAATTAGAACAGCAGCACACATCACAGGGGACAGAGTATCTGACGGACAACCCATTTCCAGGAAGTATAGACTGCTGGCCTTCACCTCAGTGTTAAATAACTCCAGGGGTAAATAATGCTTCATTTCGTGAGGGACAGGACCGTACACACAAACGTGAGTTTGGTTAAAGTTACTGCTGCCTGCTTGGATCAATGATACTGCAAGTAACTTCCAGGAATATCCCCTGAACAAACCAGAAGTGCATAGCTCATTAAATATAAAAAAACTGTCCAACACCGCATGTGAAGAAATGAACCCACAGAGAGCTTTAAGTTGATCTACATGAGAGATGTTACACGAAATCAGCACCTCCAAATTTATTAAAATAGGATCAAGGGTCCTGTAGCTTACCGGCAAGCAGTCTTACAGCGATGATACAAGTTATGAAAATTTCATGCAAGGTTTGACATTTGAATCAATGAAAATCAATGTCAAGTTCACTAAATAAAAGTTCACATACGTTTATAATACCTTCTGTAATACAATCCTAAGCTCTGAAGCAGTTTTGGCGAAACAAGTCAGTAAAATGTGTCAATATGTATTCAATATGTCAACTGTGAACTTTAAAGATCACAGCATGTCAAGTTGTGGTCAGCAAATGGACTTCATATATGACTTTCTAAATGTCTCTATACAAACCGTACCTCAATCTGTGACCATTTTGGTGATACAAGTCATTGTAATTTCACTGTCGAGTTTGACCCACAAAAGGTCACTGACAGTCAAGTTGAAGGTCACCAAATGAAAAATCATATGTGACTTCCGAGTTGTCATTAACACAAACTTAGGCTCCATCTGTGACCGTTTTAGTGATACAAGTCATTCAATTTTCACTAGGTCACATTTGACCTTTGAAGGTCAATACAAAGGTCATCAAATCAAAGTTCATATATGACTTCTTATATGTCTGTAATACAAACCTAGACTCCATCTGAGACCGTTTTGGCAAGACAAGTCATTGTAATTGTATTATGTCAAGTTTGGCCTTCAAATGTCATCAACAGTCAAGCTGAATGTCACCAAATGAAAGTTCATGTGACTTCCAATGTCAGTAACACAAACCCAGGCTCCATTTGTGACCTTTTCAGTGATAGAAGCCATTGAATTTTCTCTAGGTCAAGTTAGACCTTTGAAGGTCAATATGAAGGTCAAATGAAAGTTCATACATGACTTCCTATGCTTCTCCAATACAAACCTACACTCAATCTGTAACGATTTTGCTGATCTAGGTCATTGAAATTTCACTGTATAGTTTGGCCGTTCAAGATCACTGAAGGTCAAGTTTAAGGTCACCCAATGAAACTTCATGCATGAATTCCTATATGGCCAAAATAAAAGCCTAAGCTCCATCTGTAATAGTTATGGTGATAGAAGTCATTGAAATTTCACTATGTGAAGTTTGACCTTTGAAGGTCAACTGTACATTGATGGTACCAAGGTAAGTTGATTGCTTGATTTAGAAAAAAAATTATCACGCGGTTTTTGAGAAATCTTTTTTTTTTCTTTTTTTTCCACAGTCCTATCTAACATTGGAGCGAAAACTTCAAGGGCCCATAAAACGGACAAAAATGATTCAATCAAAAATCTGGGAAAAACTTCTTGAGATATGGTCTAGTAGTATGTTATTGCAAATTTACAAGAAAATTCATCAGGCCAAAATAAGGATGTTCTGGACGACGGACGCCACACCACGACAATAGCTTAGCGGCTCATAGGGCCAGTAAGCTAAAAACTTTACAGGTAGATGTTAAAGTTTTTCTGCACAGCCAGGAGTTTTCCAGCATTTTGTAAAATGTCATGAATACCAGGGAGTTTTCTTTATTTCAAGTTCTCACATTATTTATAGTTTGCCAATGTTCAGCATACATCACAATGCAAGAAAAAATCTAACAGTAATACTGCACTTATGTCCAGTACCAACTTCTGAAGACTCACTTCTCACATTTAACTGCATCAGTAAAATGAAAAGGCGCTGAGGCCTATCCAGCAGTGCTCAGGTCTGATTCAGCTGCCATTTAATAATATAGAGCTTTGCACTCTCAAACAATAATTTACACATTCAAACTATAAAAACTAGACTATAAACAACAACTCTGTACTAACTTGCCTTGTAAACAAACACACATCCAAGAATTGCGAACAACATTTATAATGCAATAATTTTATTGCAATTTATTTTTACTATTGTTTTACTTCCAGTGCTCTGTATAATTTTACTGCATTTGGACACCAAGGCGGAAAGATATGCGCATTGCGCACCGCCCCAGACGAAAACACACTTTGATGAAGTATACGAGTTAAAGAGGTTGAAATGATTAACTACTGGGTCAATAAACTACCAAGTCCAACTCAACAATAGAAAAAGAAAACACTCATCAATATCATCTGCCACCATGAGAACCAAAGCAAGGTCATACACACACAAAATATGATACATTTTGGTGGTTCCTGAGGAAACTCGTCCCCATTTATCCCGACAGACAGACAGACAGACAGACAGACACGGACGGGCAAGCTCTGCTGCGATATCCCCCGCTCGTGCTCATGAAGGTGTTCACTAAACTACCGTTCTGCAATGTAGTCATGTACCTGGCAGTTTTATTTACATCAGTATCATCATTGTGTGATCGCCGTCCCACCCCTTCGGAACATTATAAGTATAAAAGTTGGCAAAAATAAAGCCTTTCTAACGCCTATAGACTTCAGCCAGTATTACAAAGCCCGTGGCCCCAGAGAAAACTGCTCCACTAAGATCACACATGGTGCTGCTACAGTTCCTCTCCAACAACCTTTTGTTTCCAGGCAATCATGGCATCATACCCACCTGCATTATTAAACACTGCGCATCCGAGGACACAGAGGCGCAGCGAGTCCAGATAATGTTATCCTGGCCCTCTGCCCGCGTGTTTAATGCAAAACGAGTGCAGGCTGCTAACACATGGTGCCACATTAATGCAAAAAGAGAACGCTGATCACTCCTGCCAGAGTCCCAGGGCCAGAAATCCCCCCCCCCCCCCCAACATCTCATACTTATTTATAGCACTAGAAGAAGAGCTTTAAAATAAGAATTCAACATCCATTTTGAGCTGGATTGCTAAAGCACAAGACCCTTTCCCTGGTTTGTGTAACGGTCGAGAACTCAAGAGCATCTGATGAATGTCTGAAAGTAGCTTAATGGGCAACTTAAAGGAGAGGAAATCCCACCTTTATAAAGCCTAGACACAGAATTACAAACAGAATTTTTTTTGGCAATATTAGTCTTGATAGCAAATAAACTACACGTTCTCAGGAAGTCAAACCACCTAAGGCACAATCACGGAAATGGATTCATTTATATTAATACACATTTTTCTCGAAGAGGTTGACTTCCCTTTATGATAAATCATCTAACTGTCAAGTGTTCAAATTCCTCCCAAGAGCAACAGCCCTAATTAACTGTAAAGATTATAAAAAAATCATAATTGGTCTTATACCTTCTCTGCCAACACTAACCTCGTCTCATGACAAATTACGATGAGGAACGCCGCAACATCAATCTCTAAAGCGCTACTCGTCTATTTTTATTGCAAATGCATTCTTAAGCTGACTAAACTCATTCCACAAAAAACAGCACTCAGACGTGAACCTGAACAACACCTCCGCTGTAGCGTCTGAGGCACATCGCTTGGGAAAGACCCAACCGGCAAGAACATGCGTCACTACAGTGTTCCAACTTTTTGAAGAATGGGCATTTTGAAATGTGTTCTTACCAAAATTTGAATATTCAATTGCTTTCTATCGCCAGCAGCAATTGTGACACCAGTCCAGACATTCCAGTCATGCATGGATGATCATCCACCTTACTGGGCTCGAACGGCTGGGATGAGAGGAAGAGGAGGGGCAACAGCATCGTGCAGGTCCATCTGAACCCGGAGCACAGCTTTAATCAGGGGGCAGGACTGGGGGGGGGGCTTTACTGTATATCCAGCTCCAGGTGCAATAACAACGAAGAGCCGCCATTAGCAGAGCCACTCCCGTTTCAAGTCGGGCACAAGCCCACCATCCTCTCTTCCGCTTTTCCCGATCATTCACTCGTTCCGTGCAACTCGCACCAGGGCTGGGGGACCAATGGGATGCCCTCCGAAGGTCAAGTTCTCACCGTTCTAACTATCAGTAATGAAAACACAATCCTCCCCTACTTCCAGGCCCCCACACAAATCAGAAATAAAATTTTCTACTAATCCGAGGGGAGTTTCAAAAAAACAACCAATAATTTGCATATGTTCCATGCGGTCACAGAATAACTTGGGCAAGTTCAAGAGAAAATCTAATAAAAAATGCCCCAGAGATCAAATTGTTATTCATCCTTGAGGCTCCGTGTCAGGAAATAACAGCCATGTAACAGCAGAAGTCAGTCAAGCAGTCAACAAAATGCAACTGCACAGCAAAGGAAGAACGACTCTGAGGCGGATGATTAACTCATCCGCAGCAAAGCCGTCCCTCGTTATTGCCAGAAAGCCTGAATAATTGACAGCCAAGCAAGTAACAAGGGACACTCATGTGTTTGATTCATGCTGGCGATAAATGTTTCAAGCTGATGTTGTGATTTTATTTCCTGGCTCCCATATATTGCACCATAAATTGCTCTCCAAAAGCATTTCCCAGGAATTAACAAAAAAAAAAAAAAGCAAAAAATATAACAGAATAAAAACAGACCCAGTTATTCCGCCTGAAAAATTGTTTTTCTTTTTTTTCAAAATTGGCAGATGTTCCAATCCAAAGAGCTGGGAACGGGGAAACCGATAACAATGGATGAAGATTGAAGTGGACAAATTAATTATTCTTGCACGATTTCTTCTTCCTTTTCTTTCTCGAAGAGTAAGATCACCACTGGATCCAATACTGTCCAAACTGATTTACTGCAGTCTAGCCCTGGAATGGCACAACTTATGCTTTTACGCTAATATCCAAATGAAGAACGTCGATTTAACGTAGTTGACGCGTTTGTTTATTTCATCAAACCATACATCAACGCTCCTAGGATTTCCCATATAGGAGGCTCAACTAGTCGATAAGACTTATATGTCAATGAAGATTGCGTGGTGAAAATCTTGTCTCATTCATCAACTGTCAACCTTTTCATTTTTGAATTTGAAAAATATGCTAATTTTGAATATTTGCTTGCAGGGCATATTTCAGGCTTTAATTTTTCGATAAACTGCGACGACCTACAAGTGGCGATGCATATTGGTATTTACCACGTGTCCATACAATATAACAGCGGCAACTGTTTTGGAAGACCGTGTCTGTTAGATGAGAAGAGCGCATTGCAAAGTCCTTAAAAAAAAAAAAGTGCAAATTTATCTCCCATTTTCAACAATGTTTTAAATAATATGAAATATTCCTCAGTGCTTCTGATGGTGAGGCCTAAAGAAAGCAAGACATAGATGATGTAGAAAAAAAAAAAAAAAATCGAGATTCTCACTGATGCGCAAGCAGAAACTGGCCTTTAAACATTGGACCCGGAGCAAGGAAAATAGCAAAATGGGCGTGGTCAGCAAATTCCAATCACGCATATCTTGAAAGCTATTTCACCGCTGTTTCTGAAATTTTGGTATATCACCATTGGTCCTAAGGACTATTTGCAAAGTAAGTTTCGTGGAAATTGGAGGGGGTCTGGGGGGAGCTTCGTTCAGTTTGGCGCGGTATGACCCATTAATGAAGCTAAAGAAATTCAAACATTGTCACCTGAGGCGAGTCAGAAACACACAAGACCAGTTTTAAGTAGAGTCTAAAAAATATTTTTCACACAGGCCAACCTATTTACTGCACTGACATTAAACTTATCAAAGTACCAATTCAAACAATATTTGACCATCCACTAATTCTGCCTAATATTCATTCCAATGGTTGGAAAAAACATGACAACAGAGAACTGTCCGATTAATGAACAAACATTTCCCCGTGACAACTCACACGACTGTTTTAACAATTCAAATTTAATCATCAAAATATGTGATGTCAACAGAACGGTGAATCTCATTGGAGATTTGTGTTACAGTCCTTGAAGAACATGCTCACAAAGTCTAAACTCTGCATTCTTAATCCTTTTAAGGACCCAATGCTAAAAATAGTCAATGGTTCCCCCAGGAATTAGTTTCCTTAAAAGAGACTGCTGTGTAAAACTCTGCTGATATTATCTTTTGTTTTCCTTTTGTTGGAAGAAGAAGGCCGGTCGAATAATCCATGGCCTGCACACTAGATAAATGGTTTTAAACAAGCTACCTGCGCTGCTAGAGCAGTTCACCGATTATCCAGGTCTTTCTCCGAGATGGTGAATGCAGGCCCGTCCACAAACACTCACCCTCCACTGGCAGAAGGCTGCACAGAAAAAAAAAACATTTGTTTCTCGGCCACACTGTTCTGTTGTGGGTCAAAACATAAATGTGTTTGCTATAGCGCTACCATGTGGCCAATAAGCAGAGTGGCAATAAACTCGTGGGAAAGATTTGTAACAGACCAGCCAAGTTTTACAGCTCGAGGATGTAAAAACAGCCATTTAATTTTGGGGAAGAACCCATAACCGTAACAATAATAATAATAATAAAAATAATAATTATCATCATCATAACAGCAGCAACAAAGACAAATGGTTTCTGCAGCTGCCTGGGTCCTTAATCACAGTTTGTAAGTAAGTATCTGGAAAAATGACACAAATTTTGCTTCCTGACTCCATACGCCAGTTTACTGCGCTGGGACAGTGCTGCGATTCCCGACTTTCCAGATTTATCTTTATTTTTCTCATATTTTAATGTTTCAGATCATCCAACTAATTTTAATACGGCAACAAAGAAAATATGAGAAGACAAAAAAAAAAAATGCAGCTTTTCATCAACCTCTTAAGCCTTGGGCCTCTGGCTCAGAAAATGCTTGAAACTGCCAGGCCCAAAAATGAGCTGAGTTCATCTCTGTAACTGCAGGGTCTGTTTGCATAATCTTGGCATCATAAAGGTATAACATCTGTGGGATTTCTATCGAGGTGCAAAAACATCAGCATATATGTAACTACGTCAGACTAAATGAAGACCGAACAACATAAATTTACATTTTTATTTCCGCATAACAAAATTTAGCGTTTTAAGAGTGAACATCTCATTAGATTGATGCACTTGATGCCTAAACCTACTATAAAACAAAAGGACAACATGTGAACATTACCTGAGCAAAGCCTGATGCGGATACAGTGAAGCAGAGAGAGGTTTGAGGGCTTTTGGTGGTGGGATTTGGGCACCATCTCAAAATTCATCACCGATGACCCCTTCTGTGCCATTTGAAATTTACAGATAACAAACAATAAAACTCACTTAATTTCACAGTAGAGGTATTCCATCCATTCCATCTGAATACAACTGTTTTGCCTTTGTTTTTACAAATCAACCAGACATCTATACAGCTTCTCATTCGAATAAAACCATACTAAAGAAAGACATTTTGACTCCAACTAAAGCAGATTTATTTACAAGGACACACGTATCTGTCTGCCTGAGTGCATCTATAGATAACAACACTGCAGTCAATTAGCATTCGGACAGTTACACCATATAATTTCTGTATGGTTCACATTGTGTCCTGCAAACAAATGCAAATACAAAACATCCAGCCTCCATTTCAACCCTTAGAGCACGGAAATAAATAATCGAATTTATATTTTTTAAACATCTTGTGCTGTTGAAAACCTATCATGAGTCGACTTGTTTAATAGAGCTCCCATGCGGCAGTGCTTTCAAACGAGTCACCACATGATAGGTTTTCACCAGCTTTGATTTTGATCCCTTATATCAGTGAGTAACAGTAGCTGCATTTAGCACTCCAAGGGTTGACCAGATACTTGTAATTTGTAATTCAGTCAGCTGAAGTACAGAGCTAAACTGTTTGTGTGATTGAGTATGTGCAATCAATCACATGCAACTCCAGCTATAGGCAGCTCCTGCTCTGGACGGTGAGGCGTAATACTGTGCATCACAATGCCGGTCCGGGTTTCCTTCACCGATGGCCTGTTATTCAGCGAGGAGGCCTCTCTCACTCCATCATGAACCCAGTATTGTGGGAAACGCTGAGCAGGCAAAGTCAAAAATACCCCAGTGCAAACCTACCGAAAATGAGCTGCTCTCCCTCCCTCTGCGCCCATGCTCTAAAATTATAATGTGACTGATGATACATGTTATACGTGTATCCTTTCATTTTTATGCTTTCGCAATCCTGTCAATGCCACTGACCTTTAACTTTATTTATGCAGATGTGCTGACCGTGAGCCACAAGAGAGGCAACAGAGGTTCAGCTCAAGAATCTACAATAAAACCACAAGAGAATAGAAAGTAAATAAATTACCCTGAATTCAAAACAGCAGCAGCAGCAGCAGCAGCAGCTATCGGAGGCTCACATACATGTTTCATCACAGAGCTTTCAGATGATAATCAGCTGGGGCTTTGGCTTCCTTCAGCAGCTATCGAGTCTCCCGAAGCCCCCCCCCCCCCTCGCACTCATCCTCGACTCCCACCTCACGAGCAACGAGAGTCCGATGCGCACGCTCAGAAGATACAGGCCATTGGGAGAGGATATCTGGTTCTGTAGACCATTTGGGAGGTTCTGGGCCGCATTCACTCCACGCAAATTAATTTCCGTTCAAGTCAAAATAAGAATCCTGCCACAATTTTCACCTCCATGAGAATCATGACATCTGCTGTGTGGGCGAGTCAGCGCTGTGGTGATTTCAAGCCTTTTTTTCCAACCCCTTAAACTCTGATTTTTGCTTCAGCTTCCCCTGGAGTCGGTTCAAAGTCAGAAAAATGTCTCGTGTCACAAACAATGTCATATGTTCTGTATCTGCTGGTCGCAGCGCTTCACTGAAGCTACATCACGCTTCTAGAGAGAAGAATTCAAACCCAGGACGCCATATTTTTACAGCCACAGCATTAGATCAAATGCAAAAATGCATCTTGTGCATTTGTACACATTTCCCTATAATTCAGCAGGACATATTTGGGATCTTTGGAAACCTCAGGATCTCCAACAGAATTGAAAACAGGCCCAAGGCTCCTCAAATTTGAAGACAGCACCTGCATTTGACAAACCCATATATGGGTCCACAGGCATTACAGGCTTGTGTAGATCAATGTGCCTGTTTCTATGTCCACTATGTTTGACTATGCTTAAATAGTTGCTCTTGTTGAGTTTTTTTTTTATTTTTATTTTATATATTGTACTTGTTATATTTTAACTTGCTGAGATTGGCTGTTATCTTGGACAGGTCATTTTTTGCTAAAAGAGATTCTGAATCTCAATAGGACTTCCTGGTTAAATAAAGGAAAATAAATAATAAATAAATCAAAGATCACCAGTAGCTTCTGAATCAATGCAGCTGGCAGGATGGCCTTCTGATGCCCAATTCCTTCCTTAGATTACAGAGGTTCTCAAACACCTTAATCAATGAACATCATGAAACCAAATTAATAGCAAGAACAGTGTTCAGTCACTCTTGCGTTGAACCATGAATGAACCAGTTTGAAAAAATGTAAACTACCACCCCCCCACCCCCAATATGTCCTGCATTTCTTTCAAACACTCATAACAAGCTGAATATAGATTTCCACAGGTCTACATGAAAAATGACTTCACTATGTACTGATCTCTTATGGAGAGGTAGTGTCCCAATTCTCTTTTTTAATTTAACCAAGTATATCTCCCAAGGATGTGCAGGACAAAACTGGAATCAGCATAAAATGACATTTGTTGCAGCGGTAACAGTGCCAGAAAATTCTTTTTGCTCAGCTGGTCTCCATTTTAAAGTACAACGTAAATTCACGCATACTTTACAAGAATGTAACCCAAAAATATTCAGCTGAGCCACTTTGAATTGTTAGTTTAAGAGCAGACACTTTCAGAAAATTTCTTATCGGCGTATTTTTGTTGAGAACGGACACCGCTGCTGTCAGTTTGCCTTTTCTTAACAGCTCTTTCACCATTTGAACTGACGCCCTCAGCCAGAACTATCTCAAATGGTTCGAATATAAAACTGTAAGATCACAACAGTTCGTTTGTCTGCACAAACATATTCCAGAAGCCATGAGTATACATTCCTCTTAAAAGCTTCCTGAACTGTAATGACTGCGACATTAAAGCAACAGTGATCTTCCGTGTTCCTTCCGTTGGCTATGATCCTTCAGAAAAGCAACACAAAAATGTGTGAATTTATAATTCCTCCTCTCAGTTTTACAGGATGAAGTCATCACAGTTGTTCCGGCCACATTGTCATGAATTCATCGTTGGAAAGCTAAAACTGTGAAAAAATGAGAAGGCCCAGTTCCCGAGGTCAACCAAATAAACAATCGCGTATGCAGTACTCAGAAAGTGGAATGGCAAGAGCTCAGAATGGAGGAACAGCAAAGTATGCTGCACAAAGTGGAATCTATTTTTGTGTCTTCACAGACTGAAATCCCTGCAGCGGTAACGTAGGCACAATTTTGTCCATTGCAAATGGAATATTTATCACCCTCGTTCACAGTGGTTGTTTTCTGGTCCAAAATTACAGCGTTTGCATCTCATGGGGTTGGACATCTGCTGGGTAAGTATTAGGTTTTCAATTTTTGGATTTGGATATTCATTTTAGTTTTTTCCTAATTGTAGGCCATCATTGAAGACAACACGCAAAATATTTGTTTTCTAAAAACCACATCAATTGGGCTTCCCAGAAAATGCAACATAAAAGTATTTATTTTAATTTAAATTGTGCAAGTCAGGGCAGTACTTAAGATTGTGAAGTAGCATAAGGCCGTCGAAACAATGCCCCGAGGATGTATGCCTTAATTAAAGCAAAAGGCTGTCCAACAAATTATGGGAGTGGACAACTTTTTTGGCCAAATAGTGTACCATTGACCAAGCATTTTTTTTTCGTACATTTAATCAACCTGAAGAATTAAGTAAGCATACATTTGTCAAGAGGCCAGAATCAAGCTTTGTTTTCGAGGCATATTTCCTGATCTTGGCGCGCGACAATGCAGCCACCACAACTGCTGTTACCTCCAGCACTAACCATTCAGACCCTATTTTCCAACCAAGTCAAAGGTAACTTCAGCATGAAATCTAACATCAATCATTTATTCTGACAAGAAAAGGTAAACTGTTTGTTTTTTGCACGAGTGGCAATCTGTTTGGATAGAGTTCTCATTTGAACAATAGAAAAATATTTTGTTGATGAACCAGTAGAGGGTTATATCACTGCATCCATCACAGTCAGTGAGCGACTGGGACTCCCTGGCTGTACTGTGCTGACTCTGCAGTACTGAACAACATAGTAATGTTGGCCAGGAAACTGCACTTCCATGGGCCAAAACCCTCCTCAATCAATAATCATGTTCCCAAAGACAGCAAATTAATGATATGCGTCATATTTTTCCCTCATTCTAGGAGTTAATGCCTCCAGGCTAGAATTTAATAGAGAACAAACCCCTCTTACACAAGGAAGTGTTCAAAATAAGTGGTTATTCGGTTGTCTAGACAACCTGATATCGATCCGGACAACCTAAACTGCTC
Source organism: Gymnothorax reevesii (assembly GCA_029721435.1). NCBI lineage: Eukaryota > Metazoa > Chordata > Actinopteri > Anguilliformes > Muraenidae > Gymnothorax > Gymnothorax reevesii. The sequence goes on from CM056586.1 coordinate 68,561,362, forward strand.
ACGAGGCTGTACGCCAGACAACCAAATATCCCGGCAGTTTTATTAATTTAAATTTGTCAAAATTTTATTTACCTCCCTCTGCAACGGCCATTTTGGTCACGTTTTTTTGTTTTTTTTTTTATAAAAAGTACCATGATAAACAATGACGTAGAGACGGACCGCAGCGTGCACTTCAATTCAGGCTTGGCCGATCTAGTCAACGAAAGCTCTTGGCACGAACGAGCCGGTTGTAACCGTAAACAACCTAAGGGAATGTAGATTCGAAAATATGACAATATGAATCTTCCTGAATTTTATGAGCTCGTATTATAAGCGTTGACGTACTGCATGCATATTCAGAGTTCAATCAAAATTCAACCTAATATGCGTGAATGTGTGTAATTTATTTTTTTTTTTCTTTTAAATGCTAATGATTGTACATTGGACTATTAAAATTCTTGCGGACAACCTGATTTGTTTCCTAGGTTGTCCGGTGGGCAACCTAATTTTTTTTCTCCTTATTTTGAACACTGCAAGGCCAGCAGGGGGCTGCCAAGCTGTCACGGAATTACAGTCCCATTACATTTTGGGTTGTAACTCTACAACTAAATAGGACAAAATCAAGTATGATATGTCATATTGAAGGTATTAACTTGTTCTTTAATATTATTAAGTGAAAATATATTTTTTGAGAAATTGTCATAGAAGAAACAGCCAAAAACTACTCCGTCACGGAATTATACAAAATTGACGTGGTTTTATTAATGTTGTGTTTTATCCAGAAAGTGATGTTCCTATCATAGTTAAGTTATGAAACTTCAATATGTTCATATTTAAGGTGTTTTTTGTTAATACTGTAAGTTATAGATGCAAATATTGACTTTAACCCTGCTTTATGGGCAAGAAATTTCAAAAAGTCAATGTCACGTAATTACAAGAGGCAAATTGTCACGGAATGACAACAATAGTATTAATTAGTTTCAGTGTATTTATTTCAATATATTACACATATATACATAATTATTTACATTTTTACAGTTTAGCAATATATTACAACGAGTCTTCCACTTATAATGACCAATCACAATACATACTTAAAATTTTTTTTTTAAATCTCCATGTCAACATTGGCTTGGCGGCCCCCAGCAGCCCCACTGAAGCCTGGTCACCACATTTGATCTCAGACATTTATACCCCCTTCACTTCTCTCACTCAGTCCATCTGTACCTCCGTCCCCCTCACCATCACCAACTCTGACTCAAAACTCTCTCTCTCTGCAGCAGTCACTCTTTCACACTACAGCGAGTCTCACTCTTGTGACCCTCATTCCCAGTGTCACTCCCCCTCGTTAGTTAAGAAATAGACAACATAACTTTTTCCTCTCCCTTTTAATAGCTGGTATATACGAAAAGATTCTTTTCCCTGGGATTGATCTGTTCTACTCAGGATAAATGCAGCATCTGCTCTGTATCAAAAAAGCAATAACATTAGCTTAAAGGCTCGAGGGTCAGAATTTATAATAATCCTGCTGATGGAAAGTATTTAGAAAGTGTACAATATTTATAAGTCCGCAATACAAAGCATCACATCAATCAGCCAAAGGCAATAAAAAACAAACAATAAAAAGCTCTTTCCAGCCCAAGATCTTTTGAAAGCAATAACCATATATTACACCATCACACACCAGCATCTATGATTTTGCCATAACCCAGAATATTCAAAGAGGCGCAAAAAGAGAAGCGAATAATGGAAGAGATGTGCAGGAACACATTATAAGCATCTTAAAGGGCAGAATTAGCCATAGCTCTTTCACAAGGCCATCTTGCTTTTTAAGACCGCAACCGAATTCTTTAAGCCGCTTTCACAACAGACGCGAAACAAATTTTTCGCACAACAGATTACATTCAAAGTCAAAGCAAAGAGGCGAATACACGCGAAAAAACGCGTGTATTCACGTCTTTGATTATATTTTGATAATGGTCTAGGAAAAATGCATGGTTACTTGGAAATTTTATGGAAAATCTCGAAAAGCCATAAAAATAACAGGGAGTGCTTCAAAAGTGTCCATTAATTTATCCATCCAATGATTATAGCTCTAAACACAAAGTGGTCACCTTGTTATGAAAACAATCTAAATAATTACCCCCCCTCCCCAAGAGCTTATGATCAAATCATTGCCTTAATCATTACATTTCAGCAGGCAACAATTCTTTTAAAACTAATGCAGGGTGTAGCTTCTCATTACTTCAGCAACCATGTTGGAAGGTGTATCTCATGGTTTGTGGAGGCCATGTTGCTGTGATTCAAATTACTGATCAGCATGAAGCAAAGGTAACAACATAGGAGTTTGCTGAAATCAGTGGAGTCGTGTTAAGAACTGTCCAAACCATTATTAAAACCTGCCATCCATCAACTTCCCGGAAGAAATGGGTCGGAGAAATCATGGATGATTGCGATCGGAGATCATTAAAATGAATGTTGAAGTCAAACTCAAAAATAATCACATAATTTCCGAAAAACAATACAATAACTCAGTTTCAACAACTGATATATTTCTTTCTACTATTTTCAAATAAACAAAGTTCAAATGATATGGAAATCATTGCATTCTGTTTTAACAGCGTCCCGACTTTTTTTGAAAATGAGGGTTGTAGTTTTTCCATCTCTTCACAATTTGTGGTACATTTTTAATTATCGAACTTTTTATTTTCTTATAACTGAAAGTATACCCACACTGTTCATTTGTTTTTCATTGCCCAAGTCAGCACAGCATAGCTCACATCTCCATGGTTCTGCTAAATGCTGCCACTGCCAGAATCATACAGGGTCCACAATACGCCATTTACCAACCATACTGTTCTGACTGTCTGGTTTTTACCCTCCATTACACCATCTCTCCATGTGTAAAGCCTCGGACTGACAGTGGACACAGAGAGATCAGCCTATTCCTAGTCCCAGCTGATCGATGGCCTGATTTGTGGCATCATGACTGCCTGAGGTGGAACACAGCAGGTATCTTTACCTGACCGAGGGCCCTTGGATAGAGGTTGTTGTACAGGGCTAATATGCTAATCACTGTAATGACTACTACTAAACAAAGAGACCGATAGCAGACCTTTCATTGCCTCGGAACAATCTTCTTCTACCACAATTTTTTACATTTTCAATGATTTTTATACAATTGGAAAGAGGGGTAATTAGTCTTTTGTCTTAATTTTGAAATAATGTTGGCCAGGTTGACGACCCCCATTTCATTGCATTTAATTTCCATCTCATTCTATATCAAGATTTTTTTTTTTTTTTTTTTAAAGTGAGTCCAATCCTGGTCTAACTCCATTTTATCCAATATAGTTGTTGTAAGTGAAGTTCTTTCTAAGGTTCTCGTGTTGTGGATTTTCTGAGTTCTACCAGGTTTTCCTCAAACATAAATTCTCAAGCAGTAATTATGGACGTTACGGAGTCCCTTGCTTGAATGACGCATCTGCCTCTCCCATGAATGAGGTCACGAGCTCAAACTCCACTGCTGCAAGGATTTGTTTTAGGCTTTGAAGGAAAAGTCTGGCAACCCTGCTGGGACGGGTAATAATGGGTCTTACCTGAACCCCCTTGCCTTGCTTGTGCAATAAATGCGATTTTCAGTCAAATTATGAATGACCTTGCACTGAATACAAGGCAAGGAAAAAAGAAACCTATAAAAGAAAATATAAAATATCTAACCCCTGAAAAGAACCAGGATTTGTGGTTTAAATGGATAAGTGCAAAATAGAACTACTGATCAGTTTTCTCCAATTAAATAGTTCATGAAAGTAACGCAAAATTTAGCCCAAGGCGTTTATTTATTGTCTCTGACAATCCAGCCAAGTTGAATGTTCATAGTTAAGAATTAACACATTTGCAGTTAGCTGCTAAATATTAGATGTGGTCGATGAGGGAGAGACGAATTTCATCCTGTTGAATATTAGAAGCTTTATTGATCAAAACCGGAAATATGGAGATATAATAGAATTGCCCCGAGGTTGTGCTTTCGGAATTTTAAGGCCGTTTGACCTTCATCATTTAACTAATTGAAACCATATTTGCATATAAACATGAAAGGGACAGCCAAATGAGTTATGTTATTTGCCTCAATGAAGCGCTTCACTGTGGTCCAATTGCAGTGTAGCAGTATTGATGCATCCAGCTACGAAGCCCATTTTATAAAGGAACATGGAAAAAAAAAAAGGGGGGGAAAAAAATTGAGTTTACAATGACCACCAGGACCAAAAACAACCCTGAAAAGCGGGAACTACCCCTCAGCCCCTGGATTTTTCGGAATGAATATAAATTGACAAAGGCGTTTTCAAGTTATCCTGCTGAATACAAAATTAAAGATGGCGGCTGCGGCGGCCATATTGGATATCTGAACGTCGTCAAATTTGGCTTCTGTAAGTAAACGAGACCAAGCAATACAGCAAAAATGGCGTTGATTGAAGGCAGCGTTTTCAAGTAATGGGGCGGAATACAAAGGTTCATGGGAGAGACGGGCCAACGTCACACCTGAACATGCCCCTCTGCTGAGGGGTATAAAGGCAAATCCAAAACTGACTATTTTGCCTGAGCATTGCTCCTTAAAGTAGAATTTAGAATCAATTTAAACAACACTTGTAAAATCAACATCGCTCAACTATTTTTCTTAGTTGTCTTCAAAAGAGCACACGCAGTACAAATAATGACAAATTTCATGAGCCTGAAAAGGTGTTTGACGATTAGCTTTTGTCACACGTGAGAGAACCATCACATCCAAAATAGTAAGCTTTTGTGGCATAAAATATTTCCATGATAATAGCAAAATCCTTCAACCGTTAGACACCGGAATGAGAATAATTATGTCACCGACAGAGACAATGTTACTATCATACAGGTAATAAGCAAGACGCTTGTTCTAAATGTCAGAAATCATGACTCATACCTGAGAATTATGCTTGCCAGCCTTGTTCTAAAAACTGACAAATACCACAGTCCACCACATTCTGCCTGAATGCAGTTTGCAAAAAATGATTCCCATCAAATTAAAATTGCAACAAGCATAAAAACAAGCGAAATACTGACAAAGAAAGTAAATTCTAAAGGAATAACCCAATGTCAAAGGCGTCTAAAAAAGCTAGTCAAAGAAATATTCATGCATCATCAGTTGCCTGAAATGTAATGAGATCAGACACCTGTCACCCAATATGACAATCTGCACAATTAATGCAGCATCAACTCCAGCGCCAAGTCTGCTGGTTATGTTTCTCTGGACACCATACACCCACCAGGGAGCTGCGTGACTTTCAATATCTTTGACATCCTTCTCCCTGAACCCCCATTTTCATGATACAGCACCTCCCCCTTCTGGCACCAGCCAATCGAGGGAGCCCCGCCACATCTCTCTCCCCCCCCTCTCATCCACAGTTACATGCACAGCTCTTGAACGCCTTTAAGACGACGCCAGTCAAGTAATCATCGATCAGCCCTTCAAGCACTGACTGCAGATGAGGACGATTGCTATGAGGGGTCCAGACCTAAGGAGCTTCTCACATCGGTAAACACGAGACAACAAACAACATGGCCGACATCGCCGACACCTCGTCCAATTAGTGGGTTAGGCTACTTCATCCTCAGGCTTTTATTCAAGCATACAGCCATGCAATGGCCATAGATGCTGGCGGTGGAACTGGTTATAATGAAGAGCTCAGTGACTTTCATGAGATGCAACCTCCCAAACGAGGCAATTCGTCAGGTTTCGGCTGTAACCGTTAAGCGCAAGTGTTGAGATCAGCAGTGCAGCCATTAAGCAGTCAGGCTCAGAAGCTCACAGAACAGGACCAGGTGCATAAAAATGGAATCACTGCCCCCCAGATACTCCCACCTCTGAAAACAACATCAACACAAGAGGAGTCCGTCTGAGCGGCATGGAGATGGGTTTCGGGGGCCGAGCAGCCTCGCAGTCTCATGTGCAGCATGTGCTGCGCCAAGGTTCTGCAGCAGTCGAGTCCAGCGCAGTGTTGCTGGACTCCGACGGAGTGGAACCGCACTCCTCACAGCACTGAATCACACTTCCCTACAGTAGTATGGAACCCTAATTAGGAGAGACCGGACAACCAGCATGTTTGGACCAAGTGGTACCGAAGGGCTTTTACTCGAAGGATCGGATTCGCCTCAAAATATTAAATTAAAATGAAAATCGTCGTGTAGAACCTAAGGTCTTGTCTTCATCTAAATTGTCAGTTTTCCTGCATCAAATGAGTCATTCTGAACATGTGTTGGAAAATTTTGAAGCCATAACTCTTCTTTATTGATTATATAAACATTTTCTATTCATTTCAGTTCTGCAATCTACACAACTGTTAGTCCTTTTTCTGTTTCATGATATTAATCCAATCCACATCCATCCATTATCCTAAAAATCATTGGGTTTTTTGTAATCTTTGAGTCCTCTGCATAGTTCCATCCAATTAGTTTTGATAATTTGGCAGAATCTGAACTGATAACAAAGCCCCACGCGATTTAAAATTCATCCTGCTGCTTTCGCCAACAGTCACATTATCAAATACAAGTAAATCAGTTTTCTTGACGGTGAGCATCAGATAATGAGCAACTCCTTCCCTTCATCATATTTTTCCCTTCCAGTCATTGTGATATAAGGGGGAAAATAAGTGTTGAACGCATCAACATTTTTCTCAGTAAATATACTTCTAATGGGGCTATTGACATGAAATTTTCACCAGATGTCGGTAACAACCCACGTAATCCACACATACAGGTGCTGGTCAACGAATTAGAATAATTTGAAATAGTGCAATCGTAAAATTTTTAAATGCCTGTAAAAAATTTGCTCAGCTGAGCTTTCCAAAAGGCCCATTTAGGCCATTTAACTGTGACACTGTTGTTTTATTGAATTAGAATAATGGAGAAACCATTTCACTGAATTAGAATAATTTTTATTATAATTAGAATCATCACTTTCTCAGTATTTTGTGGCTGCCCCCTTGGCTTGTATGACTGCCTGAAGTCGCGGCATCGATTTGACCAGCTTGTCGCAAGTTTCTGCACTCACTGCTTCCCAGGCTGTGGCGATGTTCTGCTTCAGTTGGTCCAGCGTAGTAGGCCGTCTGTCGCGAATTTTCCACTTGACGATGGCCCAAAGGTTTTCAATGACATTGAGGTCAGGCTAGTTGGCTGGCAATGCCAAAACTTCAAGCTGTTTTTCGGCGAACCAATCTTTGGTCGACTTTAGCGCATGAGCCGGTGCAAGATCCTGTTGAAATATGACGTCATCTTCGCCGAACTGTTCCTCAACAAATGGAATCAGGAACGTTTCCAGAACATGTTGGTATACGGCAGCATTGACAGTCGTCTTGAGGAAGCAGAGTTTCCCTACACCCCGAGCGGACATGCATCCCCAGACCATAACGCTCTGGGGAGACTTGACGCATCTTTTCACGCACTCGTGGTTGTAGGTTTCGCCACCACGACGCCAGACACGAGGACCTTGGTCACCAAAGGAGATGCAAAAGCGTAATTCGTCACTGAAGACTACTTTCTGCCAGTCTTCAGCAGTCCACTCGCCGTGTTCTTTGGCCCACTTCAGCCGTTTCTCCATTTGTTTCTTGTTCAGCATCAGTTTTACTGCTGGAACGGGAGATTTGAAGCCGAGTTCGCGCAGACGACGGTAAGTGGTTGATCTCGAGACGTTAGTGCTGGTCTGCTCGTTCCACAAGTCACTGAGCTCAGAAATGGACTTGAACCGGTTGCTGACTGCGATCTTTCTCAGCTGCTTGTTGTCACGAGCAGAAGTTTTTCAGAAAGACAAAAATTCGAGCACTTATTCTAATTCAATGAAATGACTTATGAATTATGCTAATTCAATGAAACAAGAGTGTCACACTTAAATGGCCTAAATGGGCTTTTTGGAAAGCTCAGCTGAGCAAATTTTTTTTACAGGTAGCGAGTTCTGTGATTACTCTAACAAGTAGGACAGGCGCGGTGAACATCTCATTTGCTTTCTGCACAAAAAATGCATTAAAAAAAAAATGTAAAGATTGCACCATTTCAAATTATTCTAATTCGTTGACCAGCACCTGTACAAAAATCAAAACAAATAAGTCCATAAATTATGTGTAATAAAGTGGAATGACACAGGGAATAAGGTATTGAAGACATGAAGAAAAGGAGGTGCAAAAAGGCATGGACAGCCAAGAAACCAGCTGAAATCTGTCAGTATTACGAAAGCAATTCCCCCACCCCCCCCACCCCATCAGTGCAAATTAATACCAGCTGGTTTAGTCCTAATTGATGGCCTATGAAAAGGTTTCTCATTACCAACGTGTCACACAAGAAGTATCTCATGATGGGTAAAAGCAAAGAGCTCCTTCGTGACCTTCGTAACCTTATCATTGCAAAACATACTGATGGCATTAGGTACAGACATATTTCTAAACTTCTGAATGTTCCAGTGAGCACTGTTGGGGCCATAATCCGGAGGTTTTACATAACTTCATTTATGGACTTATTTGTTTTGATTTCTTTGCATGTGTGCATTATTTGGGTTGTTTCCAACAATAGATTTACTGAGAAAAATGTTGACGCGTTAAATACTTATTTTCCTTGCTGTGTACATTGATCTGTCACACCTGCCCATAAAAGAGGGATTGGGAACTGTTCGAGCATTTTAGGCCCCGTCCACATGTGTCCAGATGTTTTTGAAAACCAAAATTTTTCTGTGCGTTTCGGCCTCCTGTCCACTTGTAAATGGCAGTTTGAGTCACGAAAACTGAGATTTTTAAAAATGCCAGATTCTGTTTATCAGTGTGGACATCTAAAACGGATTATTTTGGAAAGCGGTAATGTCTCAGCTCATTTTGCGCAAGTGGATTGGTGCATTGTGTGATGTTCTCCGGTATTAGACTACTTCAGTGTTGATGTTATCACCACCTACTTGCGTGAGGACAGAATTTTTCCTTCTAAACGGAGAGGAAAATATCGGTTTAAAAAATGTCCCTGAACGTGTGGACAGGCCCTTAGATGTTTTCTGGGAAACGTCCGGATTCTATAGCTTACCAGTGAGTTACATCTTCTGATAAATCCTCAGCATTTACTCTGTTGAAGTCTCCAAATGATTATTGACATTGACACAGATATGCCGACCTTCTGGAGAATGTTTCAGATCTGCCCTACAATCGGGAACGGGTTTCTCTACACCAGGGAAAGAATTCTCTGGTTATCCACAGGTGTCCTTATGCGGAACACAAGTATTCCAAGTTCTTTCAAAATACTTTGCTTGAACTTTATCATATGACACAACACAGGTGGACTCATCATTCACTGCATAATAAATGGTTATACTTATTTTTATGATCCATGTATTCAACTACTTTTTACCAATCGGGGACCTCACTGGTCGTAAAACCAATCCTTTCAAGTTTGTTCTCCTCATTTTATGAAGTGGTTTCCTACATATCACAATGTGCAAAGGGAATTTTAATTTGTCAAGGTGTGCGTGGATACTTCAGTCAAAATGAGGCTAAAGAGGGTAAATAACTGCTCTAAACCTGAAATGCACCCAGCTTGTTAATATCGCATAATTCCAATCATGGTTGGAACAAAAAAACAGCACATAGTGGGCCCCCAAGGACTAGTGATGGGGACCACTGGTCTAAATGGGCAAGTAAGTCCAATAAAGGCAATTACTACCTTCTTACCGTGTATAAAGTCAAGATATTTCAGCGCTCTAAGGGTTAATTAAGTTCTCTTTTTAAATATAAATTTAATGAATTATCTGGCACTGTTGAAAACCTATCATGTGGCCACTTGTTTAAAAGAGCTCCCTTGCGGTCGCCACATGATAGGTTTTCAACAGCTTTGATTTTGATCTCATATCATTGAGTAACAATAGTTGCATTTAGCGCTCAAAGGGTTAAGTTATGCCATTTTAAAACATGATAGGTTTTGGATGATCTTGAGTAACTTGATGCCTATAAGCAGTCAGCAGTCCAGACAGACAGGGAGCGCCGATTATTAAACCCTCTTTCACCAGGCTCCTCTTACCCTACGCTACAGCGAATCCCAGGAACACAGAAAGAGGGTTTTACCCCTTGCCCAGCGAAACTTTGATGGGAGAGCAGTCTTCCTTTATTTAAAAACTTGATCCAGTAGTTTTAAACTTCAGTAACTTCATGGTTGACTGCTACAGTTCAACAAAATATTGTTCATATGCTAATGACAGCTGGATCACATCCGGATATAAAGGGAATGAAGCTCAACGAAGTTAGCAACACCTTTCTGCAGTGGCTGACCGTAGCACAACGCAACACAACACAACACAAACTGGCTCATGACAGGAGAAGGCCTCACTCTGTAAGCTCTGGCACCCAAGCACCTCTAAAACCCTGCGAGACTCCAGGCTCCCCGTCAGCGAGCTGAGGCCGGGGTTCTAAGGTTTTGGCCAGAAAACACTGTCTGCGCTGCCCCCGCAGCTAAGGGCGCCCGTCCCCTTCATAAGAAAAGATCAGTCGACGGAGCACAACACCGCAGAGCGCTCCAAATCTGCCGGTACTGCAAACATCCATGATGAGATCCAGACGGACCAACAAAGAGACGACTCTGCTCCGCTCCGCCCATGAAACCCCCCCCACCCCCCCGATCAGGCTCCACCACTGAAACACTGCCATAAAGGGGGGGGGGGGGGGGGCGCTGAGCTGAGCAGTCGCATCCCAATCATCTCCGTTTGTACTCTGGTGTCAGGAGTGCATATCACTCCAGATATTATAACAGGAAAAGACATGCTCTTCTCCCAGGGAGTCGCAGGGAGGCCTTGTATAGTGTTTACCAGAAAATCCTGTTGCTTGGAAACGAGATGAGCCAAATAGTGGTTCACAGAGGATGCAGGAGAGGTGGTTCTGGGAACCAGTGCTCCAAGCAGAACCAGCACCGTAAGGGAAGCGAAGCCTGAGGCTCTCGAATTGTCTGATTTCACTCGAGCATCAGAGCAGGTGTTGCGAACCCCAGTCTGGAGGGGGCCTCGGTCTGATTTTTGTGATATAAGCAGCCAATTACTGTATTAGAAACAAGGTTGGGCAGACTTTTTAGCCCGTCAATGCATAAAATTAATCATTTAAGCCTGTGGTTCTCAGTGTTGTCCTGGGGCACCTCCTACGTTTGTTGGTTTTCATTCCAGCTGCAACAGTTTTAAATTGTCGGTTCATTTCACGGTCGTAGGGATTATTAACCTCCAGCCGCACTTTCGTAAATAGCCACAGCTGTAAACCATGTGCAATAGAAACTGTCCAAAAATTGCACCTGACTGACCAAAATCAAGAATTTAGTGAATGAAATGGGTCCCAAATACATTGCTGAATGTGTGACTTTTTGCACTTTCTAAAAAGCAGGCTCCGCTCTTGATCATTTCACTTGTGTGATTTCTCTTTAACTACAAAAGAGGGTATGTCTGTCCCTTCAATGTCCCTGAATCAGAATAAAGAACAATTTCAAAGTTCCAGAACCGCAGAATTAGCTGAAACACAAACCATCCAACACAGGGGATCCCCAAAACCAAGCATTATGATGTCATGATTTCAGGAGCCACTGATACAGGTTTTATCCTTTGTGGTCACCCCTTGGACACAACTGTCTGTACTGAACCTGAACTTATTTTATTTTGTGTCGATTTTGGTTTCCATGTTTTTAAATTGTGTACTTTATGTTATGTTTAAATTAATTGTTGTATCCATAAAGCTTAATAAATAAATAAAGCATAAAAACCAATATCTCATGCAAAGGAACAGATTCGTGAGCCGGATGATACTGCAGCTCTTCAGCATTCAAGTACGAGACCTGCCATTGAAAATAAAAGTTTGACATCTTTAAAATATGAGAAATGTGAGACTTGAGTCTGTTACAGAAGGAAGACCAGGGCCGTGTCTTCAGAGGGAAATACCTCCACCACCACACCCTCTGAGGAGCTGAGCGCTCCACACTGCACACATTCTCAGATTCCCCGTCCTTCGGGAAGCCGGTAATGCTTCCTGGGGGTCGAATCTCAAAGTCGAAAAGTGGGACAACAAATTAATAGCAGCTCTGTTCGTGGGGGGCGAGTCGGGGATCGGTCGGGGAGTTGGGGGGGTGGGGATTCATCTGTTTTTGATTCTGGCCAGTCTACATGTTATCGCTGTGCATTGTGGGGGAAATTCAATTACAGCGGCCGCAAACCGCTTGACAGCTGGCAGGGTGCCAGCGCACGCCTCTCCTGATCCTCCTCCGCCCGTCCGGCGGGGAATCAATGCCCCCGTCGCCCCCCCAAACGGCTTCAGCAGTTAATTAAACACACACACTGTGGCACTGGGGGACGAGCCACAGGAGAGCCCAAACCACAACACATCCTCTCCCTCCTCCAGTATCCCAGCAGCCCCTGGGAGCGCAGGCAGCAGGAAATGGAATCAGTGACAGCGCGCTGCAATGTCCTGCACTCACTGCAGGATCACGAACCTGCCCTCTCACCCGAGGCTCAGATGATTTCACAAGGCAGGCAGGCAAATGCCTCCAAAGGCAATTACGGCGTCTTTGTGGCGGGTCATTCCATGTCAAATGTCATAATTTCAGAGAAACTTCCCACATCATTTTTCATGATGAAACTATGAGGAGTTGAGAGCCAAAATTTTGGATTTCTCCTCTTAGGAGGTGAATGCACCCGCTGGAATTTTTTCAGCCAAATCTGAGATGGTCGAGTGGGAGCCATTCGGACATTTGACATGGAATGACCCGGGTGCGACTGTGTCGAACGCTAACTAAAGAAAAATGATGCCCACTTAGTCAATTCCGTGCATTTAGAAAATATAAAAACAATACTGTTCCGAGACATGTCTTCTCACCAATTACATGAAAATATTTCCAGCCTGTCTTATTCAAATGACTGAATATTCGAAAGTAATTAAAATGAGCATTCCAAATGCGTAACAGAAATACTGCCCATTCCAGATAAGCCATTAAATCAATCATCAAATTCCAAATCAAAAAGCCCGTTAGCCGACATGCTAACTTCTACCACGCACACAAAACTATGAACACACAGGAATACACCGTGGGATTTACGGAGCGGTTTCCTTGACAACAAATCTTCATGTTACTCAAAGAGGAGTGCTTAAGACCGTTTCCTGGAAGTGAAATTGAGAGAGAGAAAACTGATCTTTTATGGCAGCTGAATGTCTCTCGCTTAGTGATCCCAACTGGATCAGAAAGTGTTATAAAACTAGAGGGACCACTTCAGGAATGGAGATGGAGGTGGGTGGAGAAGGAGAGGAACATTTAACTGCCCAGTACCTGCACCTCCTCCTCTCATCCGGGGGCATCCTACACGTTCATGCCCCCTCCCCCAACAAAAAAAAACAAATCACAAGAAAAAACAACAAGAGTTGTCAGAAAGACAACAAAGCTTGCCAGGGGGGCAAGGCTAAAGTTTTTCTGGACGCGGACTCGGACGCCGGGGGTACGACAATAGCTCTCCGGACATTCGTCACGGCGAGCTAAAAATCAAACTGTCCCCAAAATATCCCCGTCCTCCCTTCCTCGGTAACCCCAGTCTGGGCCATGCAGTGAAATAAAGAGGCTTTACTTCAGTGCTTAAACAGCAGTCACACCTCGCCAGGAAGCGCTAATCGCTGTCTGACAGACAAACATTGTGAAAGAAAATTATCCAGTGATGAAAGTATTCTCCGTCGCTGTTCGAGGCTCAAAATACACAAAACTTTCCGCCAGAATGAACGGACCCAGGCTGACAAGGAACGCATTCGCCGAACGAGAAAACCCATGCGAACGGAGACGAAGGAATTGAAAATTTGCACGCCGTCGGACGTCCGTTAACACTATCTGGCAAGGTGCGACTGCTGCTTTAGCCATGCTAAAATGAACAAGCCAACATTCCTGGGCTGGTCTGGAGAGCTCTACAGCGCTTCTGTGTGCTCCTGAGAACTGAACTATGCAAACACTGACGTGGATAATTTAGCAGCACATTGATGGATTAGAAAGCAGTGGTGTGGCAGGCTCCTCATGTTTTTCTGAAGCACATATGCTTTGCTAAAAATGGTAGCACAAAGCAGAGGTTTGTAAAGCAGAATATTGGGAATTAGCCCTAGTAAACCCCTCCTGATCCCGCAGGGGTTACCCTCTGTGATGCAGAGATGGCCGGGAGCAGTCAGGAGAACGAGCGACACGGACTACCGGTTCCGATTCTTCAGGCCTACAGAGCTGGACACACCCAGAGCCCGGTGGATGGGCTGGCGAGAACAGAAATGCCACAGGCAGCCGATGATGGCAACACTGGAGGGTGGTTCTCTGGGATTTAGACGACAGCACATTTCAGCCGCTGTTAATCAAAGAGATGGTGAGGCTTCCGACCACGTTGTCCTTCAACACACTTGGTGGCTCTACGGGGTTCCATTTTCATTTACAAGATGGAAAAGTACACAGTCTGCTGTGAAAATGACTGTATTCTCACGCAAATGCCAAAAGGCATATCTGGGATTACTGTCACACACCTTCAGTGTTGGCTCAAAGGGGAAAAAAAAAAAAAAAAAAAAAGAGTATCTTGACCTCAGGCCAAATTTCTCCTGGTTCTGGGTCAAATTAGTCACAGTGCTGTTGCATAACCATCAGAGGTCACCGGATAACCGGTCAAGTTTTAATTAGCTTTGTGCAAATCACTGCTGTCAAATCTCCTAAATCTAGTACCAGGTGTTCGGACATAAGCGATCAGGAGGGCTGAAAAGCCTGTTCTGCGGGGAGATACAAGTACATCAACGGGGTTTTCCAGGGTCTTTATAAAATGCTGCCATAGAACCCAGTGTGCTAGCTGCTTCCATACGGAACCTAAGGCCTCCTGGGTATTCACTTTCTCATAAGAATACGGCCATTCTAAGGACTAGTGTGGGAATACCCTATGATGTTTATTTCTCTTTCCGTGTGGTGCTGTTGTTTCGGTCACATGGTCTCTGTTCACACTGGTCTGAGGAGGACTAATGACTAATGTCAAGATGAAACAGAATATTCGTTGCGTGAAAAATATCATACATGAACTTTACCCCTGAGCAGCGCAGGGATATTGGGGGGGGGGGGGTTAGGGTTTCCTTGATGTGTGGCAGAGAAATCCAGAACCCTCGGGAATCAAGCCTTTTATTCCTAAGAAAATATAAATAATCACCAAACATGAGAAAAATATTGTTTTTCTAATCTTGGAAATGGAGAAATAAAATGAGTGCTTTTGCCAGATCACAAACTTTGGCGAGTAGTTTGCCACGTACAGACCAAAACACCCTGAAAAGAAACATTTCAGCTGATCGACTGCAATTCTATCCAACAATCACACTTAAATACATTCACAAGCAATCTAAATAGTGATTATGAGTAAACAACAGAGCGGGGATATTATACACGGTATCGACACGGAGAAAAGTACTGGCACACGCTTAGCAGGATTTTCACACCTCACATCTGTAGATTGATAAGGTCAGGAATTTAGGACACAAACATGTAAAATAACAGTGTATTGTCAAGTTCCCACCCCATAGCCACACAATTGAGCCGATTCCCTCTTCCTTTGCCGTGCCGTTTGTAGTGGACAGCCTCCGGGGACATCTGTCGCCTATCTGTTCACAGTTTTGCCAATCATACAAAAACACTGAAACAAAGCAAGACTCTTTCTACAGAAGGCCTCAATCTGTGGTGACCACAGCTCTGTTAGCAGTGAATGGCATAATTGCACCCGTCTTCCCATTTTACAGAAGGGTTACCACTTCTGAATGTCGTGTTCAACAGAGAATCTGACAATAGTCAGAAAGTGATCACATGACTCCTCATCTGTAGATGAGAAATTTAGGTGTCACTTAATTACCCCCCGGGGGAGGGCGGGGGTATTGGTTTTGGTTCGGTTTGTTTATTTGTTTCTTTGTTAACACTTTAGCGGCAGAACTAATGACCAGATTCATCCCAAATTGGGTTTCGGGATTGCCACTGACCCAGAATAGATGCCTACAGAATTTAGGAAAAGTAGGTCAAAGTTCAACATGAGCAAGGGGCATGGCTTGTTGTGCCTGGCACCACTTATTTGTCTCAGATTTTAAAGGATTGGTGTATAAGATTTAGAGCCATCTAGTGGTCAGATTATAGATTGCAACTAACTGACCATTCCTTTTCTCAGAAAACCTACGGTGGCCGCAAAACTTGTGAAAACGTGAAAGGCGCACTCGTGTCAGCGCTTTATTCATTTACTTTTTTCCCCCGTTCTGGGCTACTGTAGAAAAAATGGCGGCACAACATGACGGCCTCCAAGAGGTCGACCCGCTCCCATCTAGGTTTAAAGGACTTATTCTACATGAAATCAAACTCAATGATTATTGTTTTTCACGTGATTATACAGTACTAAAAAAAGTAGTTGTGAATGATATTTTTGCAGAAATGGAATATAACAATCGAAATTCTACACACTGCTCCTTTAATTTTGAATGATGTCATTAGGTGCTAGGTTGGCACTCTTGTAAAGGCACCGTTTGTGACGTAGGAGTGACCAATACGGCGTCACATCAGACCAAGTTGCGGCAGTGCAAATTGCAGCCAGGAGCCTTGTGAGAGCAGTACATAATTGGCTTTAAGCTGCTATGGGATATGGGAGAGAGGCAGACGGTTTGGATAAGCATTGTTTGTTGCTCCAGCGTCTCCTACTGGCCATGGAGCTGTTCACCAGTTGCTGTTTGAGTAGGAATGTTTGGATCCTCCTCCGTCGTTCTGTGGATACGAGGGCTGAGACAGCGAGGGAAAGGAAGCAGCATTGGACGCTGCTCTGTCCCGAGGACGGCGGCCCGAGTCACGTACAAGCACGTCCCATCATTCACTGATTGGACACTCCGGATATGAGTGGGACTGTAGCACCAAATTAAAAAGGACCCATTTTTCCATCATCCAACATGCCAACAGCGATAAGGTCTGTAGTCCTTCACATACACCACTGTTACAAGATAATACATGTCATTTGCATCATCCGTGAGTGCTTTTAACCCTTAGAGCACTTAATCAAATTTATATTTTTCAAAAATTTATTTTATCTTGTGCTGATGAAAACCTATCATGTGGCCACTTGTTTAATAGAGCTCCCCTGAGGGAGCTCTTTTAAATAAGTCGCCACATGATAGGTTTTCAACAACTTTGATTTTGATTTCTTACATCATTAAGCAACAATAGCTGCATTTAGCGCTCTAAGGGTTAATGTTTTGCAACTTCAGGGTAAATAAAGACTGATTGATTGACCCATTTTTAGCCAGATGAATGTGTCTCAAAAAATGCTATGGAGAAATGGAACAAACAATCCAACCACACACACACACACACAATATATATAAAGTTAGCATAAACACGGTTATCGCAACTTTTCAACATGGTAAGGCACAACTGTAGAAGTACACAACAAAATTATAAAAAAATGAGCCTTTCCTTTCTCAAATCCAAAGCAAAACAAATCAACTAGTAAAATCTCAGACAGGAAGCTGACCAGCTAAAAAAAAAAAAGTTTTGTTTTAATTTGCAGGACTGGGGAGACAATTATATTACTGCTTATTACAGGAGAAAGTGAAATTTCAGAATCACAAGAATGGAGAGGTACTAAAACCCCACCAGGGAAAAATATGCCAAAGTAAGACAGGGACAGCTAGGGAGAAGACCGAAGTATGAAAAAAATGGTAGAATGTGAACACGGTCATAAAGCTGCATGGTTGCAATGGGACATGATACAATTCAGACAGGGTAAGGTACGTTCCTATACAGGCCTGAGGCTGAATGCTGTGGACACTGACATTCATCCACAATACCACCACTGAAACAGAGGGTAGCGTTGGCATAAATCCAAATTTTATAGACAAACTGGCCCAGTAAAAATTCTCAGAGAGATTTCACAGGATGAGCAGACATCAGAAAGCCCAAGGCCAAATGGGACAGTCTACCAATGAAACTCCTCAACTTTAAGAGCCGATTTTTGAGAGATTCAAGCAAAATCAGGCACCTGAATTGTTGACCCCCCTGGATTTGGCTGATTTTTTTATTTCTGAGATGGGTATAGTACCCAAAACTCAAAACCCAAGCCGTTACTCCGTCGACTCCCTCTGTTTCAAGCTACAGCAACCCCCTATTTTGGCCCTTTTTGGCCAATTAAAGAAAATTTTAAGTTTCCACCTCTATAATTCTGAACTTCAATGGTGTCCCAGCTCAAAGTTTATTGAAAGTGGGTCTATAGGGGGGCAGATTAGCAGAATGTAGTTATCCACCTGGGGCTCCATGAAGTTTCCCAACGGGGGGCGCACAAAATGCTCCAAACCATTTTTTTCTTAAGTTTGTCATGGATTTTCTCCAAACTTCAAAGGTATCCCTGTTGTCTTTTTGCTGGAGTCTTTATAGTTGGAAGGACCTTAATTCGAATCTACCATTACTTTTGTGGGACAACCTTGGAGTTCAGAGAAATAAAGGCCGATAAAGGGTCTCGGACAAAAAAAGGGGTCATTTTGGGACCCCTTTGCTCAAAACTTCAAAGAGGTAGCCAAATGCTGCTAATTACACATGAAAGCCATGGACCTATATATTACAATAAAATAATTTTTTTTTAAAAAATCAGCTGGGATCTTCTCATTTGTCGCATTTGCCACAGCCTCTGTTGTTAGGACTGTACTGCTCCAGATTTAAAGCTATAAAACAAAACCAAAGGGCAGCACCAGGAGGTGTTTGAAGTTCGCCAGGAGGAGCAGACATACCTGCTCGCTCTCGCTGTTACATGTCCATCGTGTCCTCGCCACCTGTGCAGTACAGACTCTGTCCAGTGAGAGATGTGCAGCCTCACTGCTCCAGTGAATCTCAGGGAGTTTGGCCTTTTCCACTGCTCTCACCCATCTATTTCTCTACCCCACTCATTTTCTATTTGGAGTTTCAAGGCTGATTATTACGGCGCGATTCTCTTTACAGCATCTTCATAAATAAAACGGAATTAATTTATTCTCAGCGTTTCCACCTCAGAAATAAAATATCAGCCAAATCTAAGGGGGTCAACAACTCACACTGCCTAAACGCCTCAAAAGTTGGCTCTTAACCCTTCGACAACCAGCCCTTACAAAACCAAACATGACTGCCCTGCCCAAGTTCATTAAAGTTCATGCTCTGAGCTATAATTAAATTCTGAATTAACCATAGCATTTCATTGTATGAATTAGTAAAATTAAATGTTGCCGAAACATTTCAGCACACGTTGGATGCACTTATTTACAGGAAAATGCAGCAGGGTTTACATATTGAGAGTAAATGTTCAGAGATACGTGATCCGTTTGAATTTGGGCCTTTGCCGAAGACTTTGATTAGTAGAAACCAGAGTGTAACTGCTGAGTTGGAATGAAAGCTGCACCCACACCGGCCCCGTCTGGAAAATATTGAGGAACCCAAGACAATCGAAAAACACAAGGAAAGCCGTATTCGGACAGAGGGGTCAATTAGCTTTAACAGAAATCTCCCTACGCAGGCCTAAGATGGGTTAAACTGGCTTCACGGTAATTACTTATTTCTTATTCTAAAGTCAAAGCAGCCCACTGTGGCCTTATTCACACACATACACAAAAAATACCATTTGCAAGGCCACATATGGCAGAAAGATTGTTCACGAGTATGAGCGACCATGCCATCCTCCTCTGTGGAATTTCAAACAATTCAAAATACAGGTAACCCACTGAAGATCAAGACAGATGAGCCACGCATTCCGATCATGATTTTCTCCTCTTCAGAAAGTTTGTTCAAACATATTTTTAACTGTATGGGCAGTAAACCACACTGAAATCAACAGACTGTCAACTGAATAGACATTACCCAGCATATTCAACAGTAAATTTCTAATTACAATGGAGTTTCACACAACTTAAATATCTTTCTAAATTTGACTCCGGCATTAACGAGAGGCCTGCCCAGCTATAAATGTGGCAAACCCTCATTACTCAGAATCACTGATCTGTAAAATGACAAGCCAAATCACAGGCATCTTAATGTGCGGAATTGAACTTTCAGTTAGCGACATTCAGCACCCGCGCAGTGCAATCAACACCCCAACTGCGAGGAAATACCACATATACTGGACCACTTTCGCCAGCAGTTCTGAAGAGATGCCTGTCCTCACCCCCCTATTTACATCAGTGTCATGTGACCTGTGTCCATTTTTAAATTACTTATAATACGCCGTGCTAAATATTTGACTTTCGTTTCTATGTGGCACCAAAATATGCTTATCATTTTTAGTGATTTTTGTAATTGATACATGGAAGACGAAGTCCAAACTAACTTCTCATTGCCAAACATTTGAAACAAACCCAATCTCTCGCATCACGCACCACACACCTGCACCAAACAATTGGAGAAATAAAACGTGTTCAAGGGCAATTGGCTAACATTTAAAATTCTGTAAATAAAGTCTAATGAACCATGACACGTTCTGCGCCTCCTTTCACAAAATTTCAGTTTGCACGCAAAAAGTAAGATCAATGGCATCTTTTAAAAAGACAGGCTAGAAATACCGGCGATTTGTGGCATTAAAACGCTAGAAAATAGAGAAAGATCTTCAAATGTGTTTTGTCAGTAACTTTTGTCGGAAATCATTTTTTGGGACTACAATTTCAAGATGAAATAAATAGTTTCAGATTTACAGTTGGATCAAAGCAATGCCAGTGACTTACCTGTTTCCACAAATAGATGTCCATTTCGTTCAGCTTCCAGGAGATCGCCACATGCACCGCTGACAGCAGTACTCCAGTGATGACCGCGGCTCTCATGCGCACAGGGAGCAGAATGTAGATGATGTGGATAAAAAACACAGTCCACCATATTCCCTCGGAGGCACTTTTGGGCTTCATAAGAAATACCCCAATCACTTGAATCACCAGTACAACCAATATCACTCCGTAGCAAACAATCCACATATGGTCCTGGTGAAACCCATTCCTGTTACATAACACCATAAGAACGAGGATAAGCAGAATGGCCATCATGAATACCCCCATAAACGATTTGCTGTAACTCCCTCCCGCGCAGTGGAACCCCAGCATGACCGCGCAGACGAGCACCAAGACTGCCATAAGCATCGTCAGGCTACTCTGGTTGAGCCGAAAGAAATAACGCTGGTACAATCTTTCCAACTTCTCGGACTGGAATTTCTTGGATCGGAAAATCTGCATCACGCTGTTGCAGCACGCCACCATGGAGAAGTGAACTTCTGGCACAACCTCCTCGTCGGATTTGGACTTCCCTCGCCTGTCCTCCAAACCTAACTCCACTGACTTCGGGCGCACAGCACCGTCCGCCTGCTTTGGGGACGACCTGTTGTTATTTCGGCTCTCCTCCCCATAGTCCTGCCATGCTGACTTTGACCTGAAACTGACTCGGCTGACTGTTGTTGTGGTTGATCTGCCTGGGGGTCGGTCGAAGTCTTCTTCGTCCCTCCATCTGCTATTTGAACGTACAAGTTTTTTCCTCGATGATCTGGCCGAGTATGGGCATCCGTTGGCTATGGAGTCGGACTCGCCCCAAGCTGATCTGTGCTCGGTCCCTCCCCTCGGTCCAGGAGCACCAACGCCGGGTGGACTGACGCTATTGGATCTCGACATGCTATTTTCCTAATTGCGCAAAAAAACAACCGAAAAATGTAACCCACTCATAGGCCTAGTTGATAATAAAAACAAAACAGTTCTTTCAGAGATACGGACCAGTATTAAAAATGTTTGATGTCAGCGAAATTACCACTACAATCTCAAAACACTGCACTTAACAAACACATTGTCGTTGGATGCATAGGCCTATTTTTTCCAGAGCAAGTTAAGTTCTCAGCAAGTTCAAAATTATAATTCCAAACGCAGCCTTGAGTCGAATCTGAATAATATGATGGTCATTTGGTTTGGAAATGCATCGAATCCCTTTTTATTGCAACGTTTCTGCCTTGTCAAACATTTAAAGAAAATAAAGTGCCAGTAGAAGTAGGATTCCTTCACTGTAATGCCCAAACTCAAGGTTCTAGTGAATCAATACAAAGCGGCAGGGAATGACTGACGCCGTCCACGGACTTGTCTGTACAGATTCAGTCGAAGTCCAATATTAATTGCAAGTCCGTTAATCTGTAGAATCCGTTCATGAAAAACTACCATCGCAAAATAGACAGCGCATAAATAACAAAACGGATAAAATCACCACCGGGGATATAAGCCCCTTCCAATGAGCCATTAAAAAAAAAAATCACTATAGCGGATTAACATCCTCAGGCAATTACATCCACATCGCCGCTGCTATTACGCAAACTTGCAGATCAGTTCACAGCATTTTTTTTTTCTGAATGGGCTGCGCAGTTGCTCCTGTCCAAGCTTCCCAAGGTGAATCGACAGAAATGACACATTGACCTCCGATCTGTCATTTTCTTCTGAACATCCCTTAATGCCTTCTTGACTCGCTCTACGAAATCAACGGTGGGGACACTGGACGACGCTCGGAATGAACCGACGATGCGCGTTACGCCAAGTCCCCGAATTTGTGCGAGGCGCCAAGCACCTGTGCGTGTTCTTGGATAATTGTAGGAAAGTGGTCACACGGTGGCTTCACATCTCCGAAACCACCACGACCCGAAGCGCGATCATTGAGTCCGATCGGTCGGGAAATTTGAGCTAAATCCAACCAACTGCAAAAAACAAGAAAGGCTGCGCCTCAACGAAAAGCATCGTGACAACAACGCAGCAGAGGATCAACGAACTGTCACAACGCTACAACTGACCGCCCATGTCTTTTTTTTTTCCTGCGGTCGAGGTTTTCAACCATGTCGGATCATGCAGCATGAATCACCCAAGTCATTACAGCAAATTTGAGGTTTTTGCATCCGGCGAAGAAGATGAACTCCTTTAGACACGAATACCGTGTGAAGGGAAAGCTGAAATGCAACCAGATGCTGCCAGCGCGAAATCCCCGCGGCGCCAAAAAGAAATAGAGGTACTATATCGATTATGCATCATCCCTTCTGAATTTGGTGGGCTCCGTGCTGCCATTCAACCAAGATTGATTCTTAAGTTCCACCTTACGGCCGTTTCTATTGGAGAAATTTTTATTAAAATTCTCTTTCGGGCTTTCATTGGCCATCATTGGTGTCAATGTTGGACAGGAAACTTGTACTTAGCCTCATTTGGGGAAAGAGGCGGGGCGATCTTCACAGCTGGATCCTGAAAGCGGCGCTTTCAAACAAAATTAACCCCTCGTGTCCTGCAGCGCGCGGCCTGTAGGCTACAGAATTGATGCATCTGTGGTGCAGGTGCCTTGACTGTCGCATTTAGTAATATCATTTACGTAGCATTACAGTGAGAGACTTTAATAGGAGAAGACAAAACAAGTGTTCTCGAGCAGTGGGAGGTACGTTTAGTTTCTCTCATGAAGTTCTCAATGGAGGACAAGCCTACTTCAGTATGTCGAAGCATGGTGCTGTCCATCATACAGTGCGATAACAATCCCATTTTCCTTATTTATCAGGTTCAAAGCAGGAGTCAATTCGGGGAATAAATACCGCCCAAGTCAGCGGTAAGAATGGGCCTGATTCATCAACTGTTCTTGAAGAATAAATTTCTTTTTAAAAACATCTCATGCAGTTTTCAGGAATATTATGACTTTCACCAATGTTTTCTTATTAGGGCCCGGGTAGCCTAAGCTGCCAGGGCCCTACTGTTATCCTGCATGTTCTTCTTCTTCCGAGGAAATCCTACTTCCCATGCGCAATAAATCACCAAGCTTTGCTCAAAGGTACAGTCCCATGCCAGATTGCCTCAGCTGCAAAACAGGCCAATAGTCCTGATGGTGGCGCTTCATCAAGCCTCTAAAGTTCAAAATTTTGAAAATTCGCAACAAATCAACCATATGTGCTACAGATTCACAACTTTCACTAAAATGTAGCCCCAATACTGAAGAAACTTTTGTAGCCTACATTGAAACAAATCATGCATTCCATCACTGTTTTTTTTTTTAAACTGTAAAAGTTATTAAACCTATCTACTCCTCAAATTTTGCTCAATTGACACCAAACTTGCTACAGAGCATCTTCGAACTGTCATACACAAACAATCCGCACAGATTTTTGATTTCACAAAAATTGAGCCTGCAGTGCATCAAAATGTTTGACTGTAAAAAGTATTGTAAACATATACTTGCAATCTCTTGCTAAATACATTTTCAATGTTCATTAAAAAAATGATAAAATTTTGGAGTCATGGTAGATGATGTTTAGAAAATATCAGAATTTTATCTCAAAAACTGAATTTTTTACAGAATTTTTAATTTCTCTCTCATTCGAACAATTGGAGTCAATGCAAAAATGACATTTTTAAACATCAGTTTTTCACTTATGGAGCTTATAAATAATTATTAAAAACAAATTGCCAACATCTCCATGCTGTCTAGATGCAATTTGTGTATTTGTGGATTTTTGTCTTAATAACTGAATTTTTGACAGCCGTTTGAAATCTGCCTTTACACGCTAACAGCTGCTGTTTTGAATACAGGTGACTGGCTCTGTCAATTTGCGAAGCTACATGTGACATTTCCATTTGCCAATGAGCTCAGTGAGATAAAGCCTAGTCACTTGTGCCAGAAATTGTGAGTTCAATCCTCAGCTGATGTAAAATGCACATTAGAGCCACCTTTTTTTCCATCGTCTTCCACTCTGCTTGTTGCTCAGAATTCTCTAATTTTGCCTAAAATTGCCCGGCCCCGACCACTGCTGCACAGCAGCTATAATTTAGGTTTTTTCTTGGGTAAGAACAAACTCAAAGCATACTCAAGAGCATGCTAATGCACATTTGGGCTCGTTTATTGCTTATTCTTCAATTCTGCAGTTGTATGATAACAGTTGTCATAAGATTCAAATCACAACCATATTCGATAATATATTTTAATCACTACTTTAATTATTTTATGAAGCATCATAGTCTTTTGACCGTAACACTACCAAACACATCAGTTCACATCAATTATATTAACTAGAAACTGTTTCTAACTCACCAATGCTATCTGAGACAGTGTTGGTTGTGCAGGATCACGTCTGAGAGCAGACGCTGGGCAGGTGAACGGGACGCAGGTGCGCACGTGGAGGTTCTGCATCAAGAAGGCACAGGCTACAGAGTTTCTAATTGTAGAATGTTTGGTCTGTACTGCCACAGTATTTTTAACACAAACCAAGCAGTTAGGTAACACTGTCTACATACATGGACTTGTTGAAGAGAAGAACACTTATTCACAAAAATAATTACCTGAGTATACATTTTACATATTGGTGATTAAAATTTAAATCATTCTCATTCCATCATTTCAGCACAATATCTTTTTGATAAATGTACCACCAGTTGTATCAATTCTGAAAAACTGGCTAACCCACCGACTCCTAGATATGATATCTCGAGACGGGGCTGAGGTCTGTGTCCAAATGCTTAGCTGATGACACACCAAACATCGCTCTGTTTCTGATAATAGCCCCAATGCCTTGCTCCAGTTTAGACAACACCAACCAAACCCATCCCATTCCAGTGGTTAGGATCTGTCTTACATGTTTTGCAATGTGTTTTTGGCCTCAGGTTTGAGCTCCACCCACTTCAGCTCACCGGTTGTGTTTCCTTATCCGTATGTAGTGTTCAGTAAACTAGTGACAGCACCCCACACATCTCTCTATTTACTTTTTTATATACTTATCCAAAAAGGAAACTATACATTGTTTTTAGCATCAATTTATTATACATGAAATGTTTTGACAAATGTGGAAAACATATTGAAAAGAAAGTGTAATCAATAATTCCAATATTTGTATAGTTTCTTTTTTGGAAGAGTATATTTCAATATGTTTTCCGCATTTGTCGAAACATTTCATGTATAATAAATTGATGCTAAAAACAGTGTATAGTTTCTTTTTTGGATGAGTATATATACATTAGCGAGGTTACTAAATATGACAGTTTGCTTTTTGTTTATTCCTGCAGCTGTAGGCTGCCTCCTCTTCAGAACTACTGAAGCTCTCTTTGGGGAGTGCAATATATTGTACTAAATTGCATTTATTTGGCAGCCAAATGCAAGTGTCTAGAATTGGGTCACAGAAACAGTGACTCAAAAGAATAGAGAATGTAATGTCGTATAAATCGGGGTTCCCAAACTCGGTCATGGGGACCAACTGTGTCCTCTGATGTTTGTTCCAGCGATAATTTCACTCCCACAATTTTATGCTTAGTTCCCACTGTCGCGCGCTCCGTTACGAAAGCCACTATTGGCCATTCATAGCTGGTCGTGGAACTTCACTGAAGCTGCCTTCACACCGGACGCGAAACGAATTTTTCGCACGACAGATTACATTCAAAGTCAATGCAAAGATTGGATTATTCGCGTCCTGTGTGAAAGCAGCTTTAAAGGGCATCTGAAGTTGATTCCCATTGTTTTTGTTTATCGGCCGATCAGCGAGCCGCACCGGCGCAAACGAACCGAAATAGAAGGATTATCTACCCATGTACACAAAACATTGGTTTATAAATGAAATTGATCATGTGACAATGCAAGATGTTTACAAAAGCAAGTGATTTGTTTGTAAACATTGATGGATTTGTTTGTAAACATTGGACGTTCAACGTCCCGTCTGAGAATCGACTCAGATGCCCTTTAATGAGTTGCCAGTTATTCCTACTTACATTATGAATACCCATGTGAATTGTTTTCACTTTTAAGCCATATTATGTCAGGAATGGCAATTCTGACTATTGCTGAAGTGCTGGAGAGCTGCATAATTAAATTGTACCATTTTACATATTATTTTATTGCAAAGAAAAAGAGGAGAACTGTCAGTCTTGAAATTGTAGAATCAATTCACTTTTAATTGTTGAAAATATGGGCATGTGGTCACTAAAACTAACCATTTATTAGGTAAGTAAGATTTCAAAGACAAGCAAATTATTTTCAAGCCAATTATTATTTTTGGTGTTATTTTTGTAGCTGGTTTCAGGAAAACCACTTGTAAAGAACTTAAATACCTGTGTTCAGAAGCCTAATTAGCAGCATAGTAATTCACCACAGTCTCGATTTCGACATTTAAAACGTATTGCCACCTTGGCTTGGCTTCCTAACCAGGAATGTCACAATTTTTTGCTTTTAAACATCATGGAATGCATGGCCATTTTTGTCAGTGGTTGAAGAGAGTGAAACGTCTCTCTGGCCCGAAAATCAATGATTTTTAAAAAAAAATTACATCTTATTAGAGTCAACTCTGGGATTGTAATTGTGTTTGGAACGAAAATCAGCAAACACAGAGGGTCCCCGGACTGAGTTTGGGAATCCCTGTACTAGATGGTTGGCAATTACGGAAGCCGGAAAAACAAATGGAAACAAGCGCTACAGAGCAAGTTTTTTACTCAAATTGGATGGGGGCTCCAGGTCAGGCGCTCGGTTCTCAGTAGATTTTCACGAGGTCATTTGGTATTTTTAACTTCTCCCAATTTAATCAATTTCAGTGTGTGATTTCTTTGTGAGCACACCGTAGATATTTCTGTGGTGCACACGGCACTGCAGTCTCGTGGCCTTTCATGGAGACTAGCGAGGTGTTTACCCGTGCTAAGTAGTAGCTATCAACGGTCATGCGCTTCTAAGTTACAAAGACAATGGGATTCATCCTTATAACTCAAAGGTGGGAACAAGAGTGTGGATCACAAACGTCATGCATCTGACGCTTTTCTAAGGACCCAGCTCAGGTATACATATAAGGAAAATAAAGCTTTCAAACTTCTTTTGAGCAAGGGATAGGGCGCCCCCTGCTGGTCTAATAACACAAATTCTAGGCCTCTTTTTCCAATGAGTCCGCAATCTCGTTTCTCCAATAACTCCATCAAGTTAAACATTTTTGGATGTATCTTGGCCACCTTGTGTTTTGGAAACAAAACGGTCATCCGAATATTAGAGTGGATACGTAGCAGATTAAATATTTGGATTTTTTTTTTTTTTTTGCTTGCGTTCAGCCTCTCCCTGGTGTCATAAGAAAAAAATGCTCAATGAAATGCCTACCTAAGTCAATCTTTCATGGACAAGTGAGATGAGAAATAAACAAATGGTCTTGTAAATAAGTGTTTGGTTTTTTGCTTGAGAGACTTGAAGCCGTTTTTGTGAGGTTTTTCACGTAAAAAAAAAAAAAAACCCCAAGTGTCCTAAGGAAAACTAACACAATGAAACGGCGACCTAAAGTCAATGTATTCCAGAAAACAAGCGAGAGATGAAAAAAACAAATAAGCACATTAATCAGTCTCCTCCTCAATCTGCTGATCATGTGATCTTTTTTTTTTTTTTACAAATTGCCTATATATTTATGGGCAATTACATAAATTATTGAAATAAAAAAATTAAGAGGTTTCACCATTAGCCATAATGTTCACAAGTAGAATCCACAAAAGTACAAGGTTGTGGAACCCTTAATCTTTTCCAGAGAAGTCATACACCAATCAGCTAAAACATTATAACCACCTGCCTCATATGTTGTTAGCCCTCTGTGTGCTGCCAAAAAAAGCTCCATCAAAGTGACATCCACATGAGAGCACGGACCCAGCAGAACATTTCCCAGGGCATCGAACTCCCATCACCGGCTGGTAAGCATCCCACAGCACATCCTGCTGCCGTCTCTTCCTCTGATAAACGGCACAAATACACTGCCCGGCCAAAAAAAAAAGTTTCCGTTTGGAAATTAATAAACAAATTGTATGATTGGATCATTCTTGCAGTAATTAATATGTTTCAGCTGGCAATAATCATTTTAACCCTGACTGATGAAGCGCGTCGCTACTCATTTCTTCAAAAATCATGTCGGAAGACACAACCCTTAATGGTGGAAAAGATGTTACAGTATTTCAGAACGGGCAAGTTATTGGCCTGTATTTAGCAAAGAAAACCATGAATGACAAAAACAAGTATGAGGAATCAATTTCACAAACAAATTTGCCACCATAAAGTCCTGACCTTAAACACATTAAAAGTTACTGGGATGTGCTCAAGAAAGACCACCGAGTGGTTCAACCATTCTGTCGAGAAGACAAGATCTCGGCCAAAAATTATGGCATTTCTGATTGAAAATAAATGTTCTGGGACTGCATATGGTTGTGAAAACAATTACAGGACGAATATGCACTGTAATCAAAGCAACAGGGGTTCCAACTAAATATTTGAGTATGCAACTTTTTTTTTTGGCCAGGCAGTGTATATCTGGCCAGAATATGGAAAAGTGATGTGAAAGAAAACGGGCCCCTTTGGACTGGGCGACCTTTGTCCAGTTATGGGCTCATGTGCCTATTTTATGCAGTTTCAGCGGTGGACTGGGGTCCTGCTGCACAGCTGTGTTCTCAGCCGAGAGCCTCTCGCTGTTTGTTATGATACATTCCTCTCGTAACCATCATCAAAACATTCTGTGACTCGAGCCACAAAAGCCTTTCTGGCGGTTTGGTCCAGACAGCATATCCTCTGTTGTCCACCCATGTTGATGAGCCTTGGGCACCAAGCATCCTGTTGCTGGTTTGTGATTGGTCTCTTCTCAGATCGCTGTCGATTTGCACTCACCACTGCTGGGATAGAGCACAAGCCTTGCCGCTTCAGAAATACTCTGACCCAGTCGTCAAGCCTTTGGATAGAAACGAAATAACAATTTGGCCATTGTCAAATTCACTCAGGTACCATTTACCCTGGATCCAACCTGTCAATGATAAGACTGTAGTACCCACTCTTTGTTCGTTATATATGGCTGGAATCACAAACTCTAGCCCTGAATGGCCACAGTTTTTAGGGTTTTGAGGATTTTAAATCAATCAGCTATTAAGTCAGGCTTCAGAAACACAGTTTACAGGCTCCTCACCTGATGACTAAGTAAATGCACTTAAAGGAGCTGCATCACAATTACTGCACATGCTCACAGCTTTGGACAAAGTAAATCTGCAAGTAAAGATCCATAAGATATTTTTCTTCTTTCGTGATTATAATTGGGGTTCAATATGTCAACTGTGGAGGAATTTCAGCCCACTGCCCACTCACTGTCCTGCCACAGTATTGCGATGGAGTTGAAGTCAATGCTTGGATTAACCCACTCAAATCTTAATTTTATTTCCTTCTTTTGAGCCACCCAGAGGTGAAATTGCTCTTGGGTTTTGGATCATTGTCTTACTGCATAACCACATCGTATCTAAGCTTTAGATGATTGACTGCTGCCAGAACTTTGTTCTTTAGAATTCTGGTGGAGAAGAATTTATGGTTCAGCTGCCTTGGCCCTGAAGCAGGAGATCATCCCCACACAGTCCCACAACCATACCATAGACTGTTGGGACGACATTATTATCAGGGAATGCAGGTTTGGCTGTAGTCCAAACCTAACAGCACCAGTATCTTCAGGAAAGTTCCTATTTCAACTCCTCAAGTTTTCTCCAGTTCATGTGGGTTGTTTCGCGACTTAACAGATGAGTTTGCGATATAGTCTTGAAGGAATTTTGGTAGGATGGACGCTCAGATTCATCCTCTGAGTGGGGATTCCCCAATTTTTGCCAAGGGTTGTATGCAGTTCAGATATATTCCCTCTTTGATTAGATTACAAGAGTCTCATTTCCTGCATGTCACAGATAAAATGTGGCATACATTTTACATAAATTTGCCAAATTACATCTTCATCAGAAAAAGTCCTTTGCATCTAGACTGGAAAGCTTATTCAGTGACTATACCCATAAAGAAGTCCCATAAATAAGCAGGTTATTTGAAGATATTTGAAAAAAACGGCTCACAGAGAATCATTAAGATGAGCCATTTATTGTGTTAATGTATTTAAACCTTGTAATTATCCTTCCTGTGCAGAAATGGATGAGCAGCAACATTAAATCAAAAATATTTAAGGAATTGTGAACTGCTGTCCGATTCAATGACTACATCCAGTGTGGTGTGAAAAAGTATTTGTCGTCCTCTTGATTTCTTCTTTTTGCAAATTTCTCACACTTGAAGGTTTCAGATCATTCAACAAATTTTATTACCTGACTGAGATCACCCAAGTTGACGCAAAAATGCAGTTTTTAAATAATTTCATTTTTTGAGGAAAAAAACCTATCCAGCCCTACCTGGCCTTATGCAAAAAAAGTAATCGGCTCCAAAGTAACTGAATTAACCAATTTAATCGATAATTCCATTCAATTTCACAAGACACACCCAGGTATGATCAGCCCTGTTGAATCTAAATATCACTTAAATATAACCAGTCTGGCAATACGATTCAGGCAAAAAACGCAGCACGATTCCTCGATCTAAAGGTTTTAAAGAACAGATGAGAAAAAGGTAGACATTGTCTGGAAAGCCATTCCTAAGGCTCAGGGACTCCTGCCGACCAGGGCCAGAGCCATTATCAACTAATAGAAAAAACTTGAAACAGTGGTGAACCTTCACAGGAGCTAGCCTACCAAACACCTCCAGGACTGCATCAACTACTCATCCAGGTCACAAAAGACCCAAAACAGCGAAAAAAAAAAAAACTACAGGCTTCACGTGCCACAGTTAAGGCCCGTTTTCATGATTTCACACAGTAAGAAAGAGAGTGGGCAAAAATGGCATCCATGGTAGAGCTGCGTGGCTAAAACCACAGCTGACAAAAAAAGAACACTGGGCTCTTCTTACATTTGCCAAAAAACATCTTTATAACTCCTGTGACTATTGGGATAATATTAGATGCACTCATGATAACAAAAGATGGTTCTGGAGTAGCTTAGCCAATGGCCTGAATTGACTCCAATTGAGATGCAGTGGCATGACTTTAAACAGGCAGTTCAAGCTCGAAAATTCTCCAGTACAGCTAAATTAAAACAATTCTGCAAAAAGTCTGGCATCAAGGCCTTGGGGAAACTTTTCTTCCACATGGGTTCTGAAAAACTCTTTACCATCAATAAATTAACTGATCTCTAAAAAGGAACATTTTGCGTTTACGCATACCGTCTTGGTTCTACATTAAAATTAGCTTGATGATCTGAAGCGTCTAAATATAATACAACACCAATTCCGAAATAGTTGGGACAAAGTGTAAATTGTAAATGAAATCAAAACGCAATGACTTTCAAATCACACCAGACAGTATTTTATTCACAATAGAACATAGATAACACAGCAAATGTTGAAACTGAGAAATTTTACTATCCACAAAATTAGCTCATTTCAAATTTGATGGCTGCTACAGGTCTCAAAAAAGTTGGGAACAGGGGCCCCTTTACCATGGTGTAGCATCCCCTCTTCTTTTTCACACGAGGCGTCTAGGCATTGAGGAGACAAGTTTCTTGAGTTTAGCCATTGGAATTTGATCCCACTCTTGTTTAACACAAGCTTCCAGCTGCTGGAGAGCTTTGGGTCTCCTTTGACGGACTTTTTGTTTAATTATGTGCTAAATGTTCTCAATCGGTGAAAGATCAGGACTGCAGACAGGCCAGTTCAGCACACGGACTCTTCTACTACGAAGACATGCTATTGTGTTAGCTGCAGTATGTGGTTTTGCATTGTCCTGCTAAAATACACAAGGCCTTCCCGGGAATAGATGTCATCTGTAGGGGATCATATGTTGCTCTAAAACCTCTGTATACCTTTCAGCATTCATGGTGCTTTTTAAAACTTGCAAGTGTCCCACACCATATGCACTATAGTATCCCAATACCATCAGAGGTGCTGGCTTTTGAACTGAGTGCTGATAACAGGAGGGGTGGTCTTTCTCCTCTTTAGCCTGGAGGACACAACGCCCATGATTTCTAACAAGAATGTCAAATTTGGACTCGTCTGACAACAGGACACTTTGCTACACTCCATTTCAAATGAGCCTTGGCCCACAGAACATGGCGGCGCTTCTGGATCATGCTGAACAATGGCTTCATTTTTGCTTGATAGAGTTTTAGGTGGCATCTGTGGATGGCACGGTGGACTGTGTTAACCGACAGTGGTTTCGTGAAGTTTTCCTGGGCCCATTTAGTAATGTCAAAGACAGAATCATGCCGGTGAGTGATGCAGTGGCGTCTGAGGGCCCGAAGATCACAGGCATCCAGTAAAGGTCTTCGGCCTTGTCCCTTAAGCAGAGATTTTTCCAGTTTCTCTGAATCTTTTGATGATGTTATGCACCATTGATGATGAGACCTTCAAAGCCTTTGCAATTTGACGTTGAGGTACATTGTTTTTTAAGTATTACACAATTTTTTTACGCAATCCTTCACAGGTTGGAGAGCCTCTGGCCATCTTTACTTCTGAGAGACTCAGCCTCTCTAAGACATCCCTTTTATAGCCAATCATGTTACGCACCTGATTCCAGTTAACTTAAGTACTGGCTAAATGTTCTTTCAGCAGATTCTGTTATATATTAATTGCTTTTTCAGCCCATTTTTTGCTGTGTCCCAATGTCTTTCAGACCTTTTGCAGCCAGAAAATTAGAAATAAGCTCATTTTGTGGATACAGATGTAAACTGTCTCAGTTTCTAAATTTGAAACGTTATTCATATTCTATTGTTAATAACATATTGGCTCATGTGATCTCAAAGTCATTGCATTTTGATTTTATCCACAATTCACACTTCGTCCCAACTATTTTGGAATTGGGGTTGAACAAAAATTTTTAAAAATTGGGAGGGAGGCAAATATTTTTCACAGCACTGTACATGTCTAACAGTTATATACAATAACTGTCAAAAACAAAAGATTTCATGATTCATGGGGTGGAAACGGATGACAAAAATAATACAACAAACCAAGTCATGTCCAATACTAAGTTTATTGTAAATATAGATCAGTTATTACTTGCAATATAATACAAAGTCTGATGTTATTCTCTCAAGGAAATGGTCCCATGCGAAGTGTCAGTATCAAAATGCCAAATCTCGTTCAACAGAAATAGACAAGCTTGGCGTGCTTCTTTTATTTCTTTCATTAAGGTAGAGGCAGTCCAAGGACATACAGCCGCGGCATTATTAGAGTTTGCATGCAAGATTACACCAAGTGGAACACTACACCCCCCCACCCCCAGTCCTCAGAGCAATCCAAATCCATGCTGAAAAAGAAATGCAAACATTTCCTTGAATACCCTCCGGATGTCCAAAATACACCCAGGAGATGATAACCGATGTGCTTACGTCAAAATGCGTCACTCTGCAGAATATAACCAAGCCACTTTGTCACAGCTGTCTCAATCTATGCTAACAAGGCCCAGCAGAG
Organism: Gymnothorax reevesii; assembly: GCA_029721435.1. Taxonomy (NCBI): domain Eukaryota; kingdom Metazoa; phylum Chordata; class Actinopteri; order Anguilliformes; family Muraenidae; genus Gymnothorax; species Gymnothorax reevesii. Next base: position 68,595,637 of record CM056586.1, read on the forward strand.
GTAATCCCTCTTCAGTGTTGGTGTTCAATTTAAGAGCGCACAAAGGAAACAAAACAAAACAAAATAAAGAACAAAAAACAAACAAACAAAAAAAAAAAACGGAGAATGAAAATCTACTCACAATATTCAACAAAAAATAACCAAGTTATTTACTTCACCAGGCCAAGTGAAATTCTGTACATGTAGTACATGTGCCTGCAACACGCTAAATTTGTTCTTTGCCTTTAGCCAATAGAAAATATTTCCACAAAAACGCTGCGGCACATTTGAAAAGTGACACATTTTCTGAAAATTTTTTCCCAAACAACTGGCTAAAAAATACAGTAGACTGACCAAAGCTGGATTGAGTTAGTAAAACCCGGCTTGAAAGACGAAAATATAATGAAAAACTGAACATTTCTGGGCCACTGGAGAAGGATCACAAGCTGAATTCCAACACCCAGCGAGCGCATCAGCACACAGGTGTCATCACTGCGCTCCTGTGGACTTCAAGCTAATTCTTGGGACTACGCTACAAATCCTAAACAATTTTAATGACGTATTATGAAATGTCTACAACGGGAGCGTGGCTGCTATGGTCATGGATGTAGCAGCAGACCACCATTAAAATGTGGAAACTAATGAAAATCCCTATTCTTTAGACCCTATTGCAGAAATGTACTGAACCTCCAAAAGGACAATAAAGGAAAAAAAACAAAAAAACATTTCACCTGAAAATCCTGAAAGTTTGTGTCACCGCTCTATTTTTCAGTCTGGCAAACTTATTTGTAAAACGGAACAGCAGAGGTCTAGATACTGGGTGTTCAACCCGACTGCAGTCCAAGCGCAGCATGTATGCAGAAACCTAACTGATGAGAGTCGGGCATTTGCACTACCTTGTATGAATCGCTACACTGACCACACATGGTCTCTCCTAACCCACCGGCAGGAACTGAGGACAGGCCACACAACAGGGCAGGCCAGTCCTTCTGAAGATCCGTCTCGTGGGGTCACTCTAATCCTAACACGAACAGATACTTTCAACACCTGTAAACCTCAATGAGTTGCTAAATCAGCGAAGTAAGGTGTGCCGAATCATGGCTGAAACGAAATCCCGCAGCATCCTTGATTTCCAAGAACACGGCTGTGCAGCCGTTCCCCGCATCACTCCTGTTTGCTCCCGAAATCCTGCAGACCTTTCTGTTCACCGGAGACACGACTGAAGGTCCTTAACCCATTTCATCTAAGAGTATTTTGCAGACCTTCTGTTAGTGTATGTTTAACAGCTTAAAGCAAATTACAAACCCCAAACACCAAAATCACTCAGTCCCTTCACAAAAAACCTGAAAAAAATCTGATATTTTTTCAATCTTTAATCTTCTGCAACAGCGATTGTGCCAAAGGAACATGGCCTTAAAGCTTTTTTGTTAACCTTTTAATGTCCTCACAAAAAAAAGCAACAGAAAAGCATTGGTTTGCGCTTCACTTAACCTCCTTAAAGGTTTAAATAAATTTGTTCCACAGAACACAAACACACACACGCACACACAAGTGTCAGTCAATTATGATGGCAAACGTAAAATGCATTTCAACACCAATGCTACGTTTTCGGCTTGCTAGAGTCCATTCCAATGAAAACTATGACAATCAACAAACAACCAAATTATACTGAATAAACCATGAAAGGTACATTTTCAAAACAAATGTCTGAGGATGTTCAAAATTCGCCGATGGCAGATCAACACAATAGAAACTCAACCTTGACTCCGTTGACAGGTTTTCGGCAATTCTGACAAGAAATTTGGAATGTGACCCGAATCATTTCATGGCTGAAAACTGAGATGTTTAACCTGAACCTGAACCCAAAATTGTACTGAACATCATTAGCATACAAAAATATTGATTGTGTTCCACCAAAATTCAAAATGTTCTTTTGAAAATGTTGTTCAGATATTTCCTGGGGAACGCATGAAAATGGAAAAATAGATAACAGTTCTTTTTGAGTGCGCCTACTCACTCACCCAGTTTTGGGCTTAAAGGGGGTATACAGTGTAAAAGAGCTCAATTCTATGTCCCGGCCTTTCAGGAGCATAGTCCTTGGAAAATAATTCAAACGTAACCAACAGTCATTATGTTGTGCATTACAACGCAGGTCTAACAGTTTTCACATACAAAGCACTTTGAGAGCATCATAATTGCATTCGCTTACTGAAAAAGCAATCCATTAGTTTATGAGAACACGTTTACCCAGTGTCAGAGCCCAAACATATTACAGCTCATGCGCGAACCGTCAGTGATCATTCGATTTCTCATTTTCAGGTTCAAGTAAAGAACGGTAAAGAACGGCACTATTTTACGAGCAAAAATTTCAAATTCGTCACGCAGAAGGTTTCAAAGGTTTCGTTTCACCCTCAAAATAGTCTCCATTGTCTCGCAATCTCTGAGGTGTTTATTCAACTTTGCTGTAGTCTTCTATATGACCCAGAACCTTCTTTCTTTGTCGCAGCATGTGAAAAAACAGCTGGGGAAAGACTGCAAAGACACAATGGAAACAAAATCAGGATCCACTGTAAAAAAAAAAACATTTCAAAATTCAGCTGTTCACTTTTCTCAAAAATAAACAGCAGCAAAGTCTTAAACACAAACTGAACCCCAAGCGAAAACATCATTGTTACAGCAATAACATGATACATTTCCCATCGTGACCTCAGACGAGGATGATGAGAGGGGGCTCCTGCTCAATAATTAATGTTTCTCACGCACATAATTCTTCTAAGGTCAGAACATGGTGATCTTGGACAAGGAGAGAGAGAACACACATCTTGGTTAATTTTTGCTGACGCCATACCGAATGATACGCTAGTTACTCATGTTTCAAGGTAGAAACCTCTTTTTCTTCCCCAAATGTCATGGACAAACAGGAACTCTTTTGTAAAAACAGGAAGTCATTTATTTCTGGATAAGGACACTCTGACACAGGAAAAGATGAATAATAAAGAGATATGTACTCCAAAATAGTCTGACTTAATAAATTGACGAGGCTTACTGGGGATGTAGGAGACCATAGTGAGGATGAGGAAGGTGTGGTAGTCAAAAGAGAAGTTGTATTTGTTGGGCAGGGTCACAGAGTACAGGCCCGTCTTCTGGACGAAGGGCAGGGCGGCATACATTGTCAGCAGTTCACCAGTCACCCCCATGGGGTATAAAACAATAAAGAGGGTGTACCTGAAGAACAGCAAAGGGACATGAGACAGGTGACCTTATGTCTGAACCATCTCCATTTCTTTAGCAGCGCTGTTCTGCATAACCGTGCCAATAACACAATTCTCAAAGCACAACGTTCTACTTCAAACACCCCTATTGCATACAAAAATTTGAAAACCAAGTACGCAGACAGCATTCTACATTCTAGAATGTTCAAAAATGCAATTTCTAAATCGAAAAGTTGTGCTGTACAGCTTTCATGTGAATATAGATCAAGTGCTCTTAAGCATTTTCTGGCACAATTATGAACAGAAAATTCATCTTGATCAAAAACTGCAGAAATCCTTTGTTAAAACGCAAAAGAACTCATAGATTTCTGAACCATACAACCAAGAAGTTCATAGGAGATGAAAAGAACAGAGAAATTGAGGAAGGGACACCTCAGGTGAAACTAGAGTAGGATTCATAATTGGCTACCTGGCAACACTAAAAGCACACAGAATTATCAAAGCTGGCTTCCTGGGGACAGCGACCTGTGCAAACCCCTGTGCCACAGTTCCCAAAGAAACAAGTAAAGAGAGAAAATAAAAACCATCATGGCAGTGGCAAGTCACCTGATCTGCATTCCCTATGAAAATTAGCTAGCAATTTACTACTTAAATGCTGTTGCAATATTATTTAATGGTCTAATTAAACTACAAAATTTTATTTCAAGTCAAGAATGGCTGCAGGAGGACTTCACAAATTATTCTGAAATATTTAATTGGTCTCAGGGACAAAAGAAGAATGATGATATACAGTATGTACACTGTCATTAATGTCATGTCTCATGTTGACTGATCATTGCCATGCTAGTGAAATAGCCGCTGTTACCTGATTAAATAATAGTAGCCAGGTATTCAAAGATTTATTTTGCTCATAGGAAGGACTATTTGATCCTCATTCAGAGCTGTAATATGCAAAACTAGAATTAGTTGAGTCAAGTGACAGTTACAGTGAGTTTTAGGGCAACTGATATTTGATTGGCTGGTGTCGGCCATCTTGTTTGAGCATCATATTGTTCTAATACACTTCTATGGCAACCTTGACCAACATGAAGTATCAAAAATCTCAAGTTGATAGTACAATAGACCAATATCAACAAATCTACAAACAAATGTGCCTGCAGGTACAAATAAAGTAACCTGAACCTGAATATCACTCGTGTGAAAAATTATTTCTCCACTAAAGCTAATAACTGGTTGTGTCACCCTTGGTGGCAAAAACTGCAATTGAATATTTGCAATCACTGGCAATGAGTCTTTTATATCGTTGTGGAAGAATTTTGGTGCTCTACTCTATGCAGAGTTGTTTTAGTTCAGTTCCAGGTCCTCCAGCATGACCTGCCGCTTTAAGGTCATTTCACAGCATCTCAATCAGATTTGAGTCAGGAATTCAGACCACTGCAAAACTCTCACTTTGCTTCTTTGGTGCCATTCAGAGGTGGACTTGAGTATGTGCTTCAGATAGCCGTCATGCTGCATAATCCAAATACGCCTGAGCTTCAACTGAAGGCCATTTTCCTTCAGGATTTTCCGGTAGAGAGCAGAACTTATAGCAAGTCGCCCAGGTCCGCAAGCAGCAAAGCAGCCCCAGACCATCACTCTACCATCATCATGTTTGACTGTTGGTGTGATGTTCTTACTCTAGAGTGCTGGGTTACCTTAACACCATGTCTCCCAGAAAGTTCAAAATTTGACTCATCAGTTCACACGGATTATTCTCGAAAACATCTCGGAGGTCATGAAGATTTCTTGGCATACAAGAGACGAGCCTTCGTGTTCTTTTCAGTCAGCAGTGGTGTTCACACAGCGCTTCTCCCCTGGATGCCATTCTTGCCCAGTCTCCGTCTTCTTATGGAATGATGAACACCGGCCTTAACTGAGGCCCGTACTTCTTTACATGCGAGTGTGGGTTCCTTACGAGGCACTGTCACGACTCGCGCACACGTGGACTTTAAAATAAGCACAGATTAGCAAATTTGTCACAAACTCAAAGATTTAGCTGGAGAACTCTGGTGGAAATTTTGAACTTTGTGTTTGAAAGAATTTTGAGAGCGTTTTGCTGTCCAGCTTTCCCCAACTATAATAATAAAAAAACCACACAAATTTACTTCAAACTAATGGCAACAAATGAGCAGACGATTCCAGAGAAGACAACTCAGGTAAAGCCCTTTTCATCGCTGAAAAATCTGCCGTTTATCATTACCCTAGAGAACATGCATCTCAAGCAAGTGTGAAAGAAACCCCAGAGCACAGAGCCCAGAGCCCAGAGCACGGAGTCCAGAGCAGAGAGCAGAGAGCCCAGCGCCCAGAGCACAGAGCCCAGAGCCCAGAGCACAGAGCACAGAGCACAGAGCACAGAGCACAGAGCACAGAGCACAGAGCCCGAGAGCCTGACAAAGCAACAGGGGATGCCTGTGTAAAGAGTTTTGCCCTCTTCTCCATTGTGAAACCACACTAAAACCATGCAAGAATAAAAACTCAAACCAGCTGAGTCTTATTTATATAGTTCTCCATCCCATAAATAAACCCACAAAAATGCTAAATTTTAAACAGATAGAGTTAACACGCACGTTAGGACTCCAAAACAAAAATAACAGCAGAACAATAATGAATCTCAACGAAAAAATGGCTAAAATATTCCAGAGCGCAAAGGCCGCAGCCATAGCAGATAGTAGAGGATCCTCAAAATTCTTTGCATCTCTTGAAAATGCAAGGAGAACAATCTCAAGATTAGAGCCATGATTCGCACAAGCCCATGTCCTGATAGTGCCCCATTAACTGCTTCTGTGACTTCCTGGATATGCAATCGATTCTCTCTTGAAGAAATTATGCTAAATATTATGATTTTATTTTTAAGAAATCTTTTAATGATATGTGAAAATTCTAGGAAAGGTGGAACTCAGAGGTCTGACATTTATTCAGATTATTGACATTATTTCAATCTAACCTGACAGCCTGGACCGCGTTTCCCAAAGCCATAGTTGCTAACTAAGTTAGCAACTTACATAGTTCATCCATTCACAGTCAATGGGCCCAACTACGTAAGTTAGCATCTGTGATTTTGGGAAATGCACCCCTGGTTAGGTCTGTCTGCTTCTCATTATCTCTTCTTAATCATTATAGGCCACATCTTGCTTTTGACTGATCAGTTGGAAGAATAACTGGCTGTATTGCAAGTTAGGCAAAGTACAAGGGAATTGATTAAAGGTAGGCTAATTATGCCAAGGCGATGGAGGCTGTCCAACCTCGCTGGTAATTAGCGGACTTCAAATCACAGTTTTCTTCCCGGAAACATTTCAAATGACCGCATTGTGTGGTCAGAGAAAAGGTAATAAGCAAGCTCGTCTGCTTGCTTCATAGTGGCAGTTACTTTTATCGCACTTAAAAATAATCACAATTCGGTTAATCGTGCAGCCCTTTGGATCCCGACTCACTGGTCTGTGAATTTCTGAATTCCCGAGCCACATAGCAATAGGAGAAGTTTTCACAACTTTGATTGGCTAGAAAATGATGTTCCTCATTTGAATACCACCCAATCAGCTTCCGGGGAGCACGTGCATCTACGGTAGTTATTATGCCTATTGGAGAAGTTTTTATAGCTCTGATGTCACTTTCAACACCATTTTACTGAAAGAACAAACAGACAGTTCAGACCTGAGAGGTGTTACTGCATATCATGGCTAATTTTAGCTGCATTATCTTGTTATGCATGCTATCGCGTATTACGTTACTCTTCAGAGTATAAGGCTAACCATCTTCCAATTTAGTTTAACGTTACACCGGTTAAGGGAAATCTTTGTCATCATTGCTACATGTGATTTGGTTTTTGCCCTAAAGGAAAGAATTCCCAATCAGACCTCCGCATTCAGCTTCAACTCTGAATCACCTTGACTGGATGTACGCTTTACGTTTTCACGGACCCAAATGTTCCTCCAGCCACCCGAACATCGCGGTAAGCCGATAAAAGTCAGAAAAATTTGTCCCATTGCTATGTGGTTTAGGGAATCGCAACTGCGCCGGCCTCTCCCGAAACATGCACAATGATCTCTGATCATTCAAATACATGATGTTGTGATGTGTGACTGAGTTGGAGACACTCCTTGTGTGACTGGATTTTAATGGGACGGGATCCTTTCACATGTCTGATCAGGCGTTAAACAACATTATGCTACAGTAAGGTACAGATAAGACAGCTGTACAGCAGGTTACAAGTCATTTACAAAAATTTCATTGGGAAACAGAAGTGTGCTGTATTAAATTATGATTGTTCAGGGCAAAATTGATGCCTTTTGGAGATTTGTTTTGCTTTTGGAGTGGCATTGTATTTCTATTGCAATTTGTGATTAGGAAAGAATAAAAATTTCTGTTGTTATCTACAAAACCCAAAACCAGTGAAGTTGGCACGTTGTGTAAATCGTAAATAAAAACAGAATACAATGATTTGCAAATCCTTGTCAACCTATATTCAATTGAATACACAGCAAAGACAAGTGACTTAATGTTCGAACAAGTACACTTTGTAATTTTTTGCAAATATTAGCTCATTTGGAATTTGATGCTTGCAACATGTTTCAAAAAAGCTGGCACAAGTGGCAAAAAAGACTGAGAGAGTTGAGGAATGCTCATCAAACACTTATTTGGAACATCCCACAGGTGAACGGGCTAATTGGGAACAGGTGGGTGCCATGATTGGGTATAAAAGCAGGTTCCCTGAAATGCTCAGTCATTCACAAACAAGGATGGGGCAAGGGTCACCACTTAGTGAACAAATGCGTGAGCTGATTGTCGAACAGTTTAAAAACCACATTGCTAAATGAGCTATTGCAAGAAATGTAGGGATTTCATCATCTACGGTCCATAATATCCTCAAAAGGTTCAGAGAATCTGGAGAAATCACTGCACGTAAGCGACAAGGCAGAAAACCAACATTGAATGCCCGTGACCTTCGATCCCTCAGGCGGTACTGCATCAAAAACCGACATCAGTGTGTAAAGGACATCACCACATGGGCTCAGGAACACTTCAGAAAACCACTGTCAGTAACTACAGTTCGTCACTACATCTGCAAGTGCAAGTTAAAACTCTACAATACAAAGCGAAAGCCATTTATCAACAGCACCCAGAAATGCCGCCGGCTTCGCTGGGCCCAAGCTCATCTAAGATGGACTGAAGCAAAGTGGAAAAGTGTTCTGTGGTCTGACGAGTCCACATCTCAAATTGTTTTTGGAAACTGTGGACTTCGTGTCCTCCGGACCAAAGAGGAAAAGAACCATCCGGGCTGTTATAGGCGCAAAGTTCAAAAGCCAGCATCTGTGATGGTATGGGGGTGTATTAGTGCCCAAGGCATGGGCAACTTACACATATGTGAAGGCACCATTAATGCTGAAAGGTACAAACAGGTTTTGGAGTAACATATGTTGCCATCCAAGCAACGTGTTTTTCATGGACGCCCCTGCTTATTTCAGCAAGACAATGCCAAGCCACATTCTGCACCTGTTACAACAGCATGGCTCCGTAGTAAAAGAGTGCGGGTACTAGTCTGGCCTGCCTGTAGTCCAGACCTGTCTACCATTGAAAATGTGTGGCACATTATGAAGCGTAAAATATGACAACGGAGACCCCGGACTGTTGGACAACTTAAGCTGTACATCAAGCAGGAATGGGAAAGAGTTCGACCTGAAAAGCTTCAAAAATTGGTCTCCTCAGTTCCCAAACGTTTACCGAGTTTCGTTAAAAGGAAAGGCGATGTAACACGGTGGTAAAAAGGCCCCTGTGCCAACTTTTTTGCAATGTGTTGCTGCCTTTAAATTCTAAGTTAATGACTATTTGCAAAAAAAAAAAAAAAAAGTTTCTCAGTTTGAACATTAAACATCTTGTCTTTGCAGTGTATTCAATTGAATATAAGTTGAAAAGGATTTGCAAATCATTGTATTCTGTTTTTATCTACGATTTACATAATGTGCCAACTTCACTGGTTTTGGGTTTTGTAAAATCTGATATACTGTTTACAAATTTTTGCCAATCATTTTTAAGATATGCTAAACAATTGCTTATCAATTGACATAACAATTCACAAAAAATGCTAATCAATTTTTTTTCCTTAATTTGATCACTGTAATCCTAAACTCTGAATCAGTTTTGGTGATTCAATGTCATTTGTGAACTTTAAAGGTCAGAGAAGGTAAAGTCAGTAAATGGACTTCACATACGACATTCTAAATTTCTCTACACAAACCTTGGTTCAATCTGTGACCATTTTCGCTATAGAAGTCATTATATTTAGAAAAAAAATTATCAGACAGTTTTTGAGAAATAAAGTTTTGAAATTTCAAGTCCTATCTTTTAACATCGTTAATATTTTACTTGACCTCAAATTTGAACTTTCAAAGTCATCTGAGGTCAACTTTAACATAGCCAAAATATAGTTCATATAGGACTTCCTATATGTCGATAATACAACTTAATCTCTATCTGCAACCATTTGACCTCCACATGCCATCTTGCATATTCATGAAGTACAGCGCCCCCAATAGGCCCACTTCCGTCAATTCAATCAAAATGAAAATGTACTGTACATTGATGGTACTAAGGTAAGTTGATTGCCCGATTTAGAAAAAAAATTATCGCGCAGTTTTTGAGAAATAATTTTTTTTTAATTTCTCAGTCCCATCTTTAACATTGGAGCCAAAATTTCAAGGGCCCATAAAACGGGCAAAAATGATTAAATCAAAAATCTGAGAAAATGTCTGGAGATATGGTCTAGTGGTATGTTATTGCAAATTTGAACAAAAATTCATCTGGCCAAAAAAAAAAAGAAAATTTTCCGGACAAAGGACGCCACACCACAACAATTACCGGCTGTGGGCTTTCTAAGTCCAAAATGCTGAATTTCTCAAAGGCCGGGACAAAGAATTTTCACAGTGAATATTCAGAATATATCATAAAGAAGGCTCACACCAAATTAGAACAAAAGTTGTCAGACAGTTTTGGAGATATTCAAACTTGAAGTGAAAAGTTGACGCTGGACGGACAGATAGACGGACGCTGGACAACTCGGCATTAGAAAAGCTCTGCTGACTGTGACTGTTGTCACAGCGGAGCTAAAAAGCAAATAAAAATAGGGGAAAGGGGCCCAATTCTTTTTCAAAGCACTGCAGGCGGATCAGGGCGCTTAGCAATATCCAGAAACGTATCGAATCTGGAGTAAAAACAGCAGTTCTGGGCTATACTCCGCACAATCACTCAGCCAACTCTGAAATCCTGCAGTGTGATTAAAGTCTGTTAGTCTGCGGTTCGTTACCTTGCCCACTTGATGAGGTACGGCAAGTGATTGAGAAGACTGAATGTATAGAATGAGTAGCGTATAATCTCTGTAACGGTCCAAGCGATGACAAACAGAAGGACGCTGTCTTCGTTTTGAACCTAAGAGAAAACACAGAAAATCACTTTTCATTTGTGTTTCTAATTTGTATCTTGAACATATTAGTTTTGAAACAAGTCCATGCAGTAGCTTTTCACAAATATATAGCATCACAACATGAGCAAACCAGAGGACAGAACTGTGCCATTTCACAGCATTTCAGGAACTCCGGGGTTAAACAAACAGCTCACCAACACAAATCCTACTGGCACTGCAGCAAAAACCTGGACTATGTATTTGTTGAAAACATTCCTGAAGGGCATCTCACATTTCAAAATAAAGTTTAGTAACACAACTCAAAGCCTCAGACAAACAACTGCCCAACATTCCAGAAAGCTTTCAAAAGATGCTTTTGCATACAGTTAGGGCAAACCCATTGCAAAGTTAATAAATCCACCAGTTCCAAATAAACCGCAAACTTACAGGCCTCAGTGTTCGTTGTAGACGCACTCTGGACAAATAAATGAGACTTTAGCTGGACTCTCATCTTTTTGGGGAGATTTTCCCCCACAGGGTAAAAGAAGTGAAAAAGTGAGTTCACCAAGACCCCTGACCCTTGTGCACTGAAGTAATTATGGCATATCAGGGCTCGTCACTTATGCGACCAAAATTAACACTGTGCGCCCCAGTAACGTGCATTCAAAGGGTACTCTGCCTCCCCTTTGCTTGATTTGCAATCAAACAGGTTTAGTAAGACTATTCAGCAGAATGACGGGCCAGTTTAAGTTTCCGTGGTGTTATTACTCAGTACATTGAACCTGAAATGCTCACTAGACAGCAGATTTGCGCGAACTTGCTTCCAGGAAGCCTAAGCAATGTCATCAACAAATATCAAAACAGTTTGATTCATGCAGAGTTCAACGCTTGATCAATATACAATGTATTCTCATTCATACGCACTTTTACACCCTAACAAAAAAACGGGCGTTTATTTTCATTCTTCTTTCATAATCCGATTAACAAAATGTTAAAACGATATACAGAATTGCAGAGAGTCGAGAATTTTTCCTAATTGATTATTCAGATTTCCATTCCTGCAGTCTCGTACTTAAGCATATACGCCAATGAACCTTTGTGTCATGATCTCCTCTATCAGTATCAGGCTTCCTATAGGCTTGGTCTTAATTGTTTTGATTGTCAATCAGGAATAGTACGTGGGAACAGGTTCACAAAATCCTGTGATAAAAGTTTGGGTCACTGCCTCACCTCACTGCACGTCGCTGGCTTCCTGTACGCAAGTACTCGCAAATCTGCAGTTTCGTGAGCATTTCACTTTCGATGTACTGAGTAATAACGCCACGGAAACTTAAACTGGCCCGTCATTCTGCCGAATAGTCTTACTAAACTTGTAAATCGTCTGATTGCTAATCAAGCGAAGGGGAGGTTTCTGCCTCACCAAACTAACCTCGTCACATTTTCTTTAAACTTGGCACTGCAGCTCTCTATGAAGTGTAGAATGCATGACAGCAATTTGAAAACAATCTGATAAGCAGTTTGAGAAATCGGTCAGACAACATCTGCAGTGGTAAATTTTCAAAGTTCAAAATATGGAAAAAAAAAATAATAACATTTTCATGAAACTTGGCACTGCACCCCTCCATGAAGTGTAGAAATCTTGACTGCCATTTGAAATCTGATGAGCAGTTTTTTAGAAATCGGTCAGACAAAACAAAACAATGTCAGTCTGCTCTCAGCTGGCCGTGTTTAGCAGCATCATGACAAGAGGAAATGAAAGAATGTTCATTGCTGACCTACTAAAACCAGCTATAGAAGAACTTTGGAATCTTCTTTTCCAATTTTGCTCTGATCACATTTTGCCTGGAGTTAAGATGAACCACTTCAATCATTAATGCACATGGAATAGCACCGATTCTGCAGAAAATGAAAACTATATGAATTCACCAAGTAGCAGAACTTAAGACACAAATTCTCTTACCTCTCTCACACTGTGAGTGACAGCCCATGTGAGAAAAACTCGAGACATCACCTGGAATCCGGTCAGGACCACCGACGAGGGCACAATACCTGTGGTACAAATATTGTAGCTGTATTTCATGTTTAAATATCCAATGGAATACAGACATACAGAGAAACATTCATTGCATGATCCCCAGGATGCACATTATTTAACATTGCTTCTATCACTTCTCCATTCAGTGAGGGCCAATCCAGCCTTCTAATATTTCATAATAAAGACAAACCCATGATGCAAAGGAACATGCTGAGTATGGAGGGCAGCCTTATGAATTTCACACAGCCAATAACCATCATTCCCATCCAAAATGTACAAATTAATTGGCACTACACGGGCACCGGGGGGCAGCAGATACCAGTATATGCAGTGATGAAGCTGATGTTGAGAATCCGGAGGATTTTGCTGGCAGAAAGTGCTCACAGCACAGAACCTCATTGATCCAGCACCATCTCACTGCACCCTCTCTTAATCGCAGTTTAATCTTCACAACAATTTCAATCAAACCAGATCTTGCAGCTGCAGCCAAATTTACAAAGCATGTTCCATTTACTCGAAGGGAATAACATACACCACACAGCCAGCAGTTTTTTTGAAACCTCTTTGACATGCAGAATATGGAGTTTACTTCATGTCTTCAATCCCACGAATAAAATACATTTCCAAGTAGAATAGTGAGAGTGGACTTACCAACTGCACAGTGCAATATCTGGAGAGGGGGAGAACAAAAGGAACATCTATCAAAGACAGCAATTTTAAACAATACCCCCCACAGGACACATTTACAGTCCAGCCCGCAAGTATTTTCTGTGACTTCATTGCAAATCCTCTGCTGCCGATGACTGCCTGAAGTCTTGAGCCCTTACACATCACCACATGCAGAATCAGGAGACCGAATCAGCCCAGGGGGAACAATCCACTTATTTGCCTTAAAAAATCCTTTGTTTATGTGCAGTAAGCTCCTGAACACAATCCATTTGCACTGTGATGTACCCTCTATTGAGTTTAGAAGTCTTTGGCTGAATCTGAACAGATAGCCCAATACAACTCAAAACTCACCCTACTGCTTTTGTCAAAAGTCACATCACAATTGAAATAAATACAAGAGAAGCAGTTTCAATGGCTGATACATGACCGTGCCATGGGGTAATATGTTTACGATCAGGAGCAGTTTTCGAAGTCTACAAGTCTTACTCTACTCATTATTCTGGTACAAGTTGATTTTTGTCTCATCTGTCCCCACAGTGTCACTACAGAATGGCTCAATTTATAGATGCTTTATAACAAAATCTTCACTGGTCTTCTGTTTTTGGGGCTTATCAATGGTTCACATCTTGTGGTAAACCTCTCCAACTCTGGTCAAGTCCTTCCTAAATAATTGACACAGATCATTTTACTTTCTGGAAGGTTCGCTTCACCCAGCCAATTGTGGTTTCGGGATTTTCTACACCAGCGAAAGAATTCTTCATTCATCCCACATCTGAAGTTTTCAGGGGCTGTTGGTGTTCCTGACCTCACCAGTGCCTTCTTTATTTTTCAAGGTTACACCAGATTACACCAGATGTTTTTTCCATCGCTCAGTTTGTTTAAGTTTTCAGAATGACGTGCTTCATTGGCAGTGAGGACTCCACGCTGAAAGCCAACAGCAACAGATTCCAAAATGAAATTGAATCATGAAATCAACTCTGGACATTTTACGTGCTAAGTTGTAAAGGGAATAATTAGGAGCAGACACTTGGCAATGGAACGGCTAACTGTCCAATTACATTAGATCCCTTATAAAGTCAGGGGGACCACAGTCAAATAATGGTGCAACTCCTGAACCACTCACTTTATATAGGAACAAATACCCTCAAATACCACAGAACCTGGTGATTTAATCCATAGACTTAATTTCAATGCCAATGGCAAAAATGACAAAAACTTTATCAACGTCCAAATGGACACGACTACAGATGTAATTAATGAACAGAAAAACAGAAAAGAAAATGTAAACACAACACACACCTTGCAAGCCAATTATAAAACTTAATATCAACAGAAGAATCAAGGCTGAAAATAAAAATGGTGCCATTAAAGTGAAGTAATATTAAGTCAATAAATTAAAAATATTCCTGAGGGTCACCTTAACTCTGCAGAGAGAAAAAAATAGCCATTATAGGAGGAGAATTTTATACGTGGTGCCAGGGCATGGAACAGGAAATTGTGCAACATCCTCACCGCTCACTTGCATGAATTGCAAGTTATTTTTTTTTAAGCTCCTACAAGGGTTTAAGTTTGACTAAAGCATAATATGGCTTTGAGCACTTCAGGTCTAAATCTGCTATGACAGTGAATACAAATTTGCTGCTGAGACTACATTAAAGAACCGCATATTTTTTATTATACAATGTTTGCTTTGAAATCGCACTGAATTGCCATGTAATTCGGCATTCTTAGACACTCTTCCAGTGACACAGTGCACCTGCCGATGTGGATGTCAAGAGGGAAACAACTTGTCCTCCTTTTGTAAAATTTAAGAAGCGATCAAAGAAGTTATGTTCCATAGACGACATGTTTGGTCCAAAATACAGAGGAATGACCCAAAAGCCAACCACTATTCTGAGTTGCTTTTGTTTTAAATGATCCCTCCAAGTTTTCTGAGTGAAAGATACTGGCCCTCGCTTCCGTGTGGTTTCCAATTCACCACCATGAACTGCGTCAAACATTTCTGGTCTCTGAAACCAACTGACCCGCGTTACGCAAACCATTTAGCAAGTGTGATTCAGATAACAGGCATTCCTATCTCTGACAAGGGCCTGTCAGTGAAAAACGGGGTCAAATTTCATCCAGCCTAACCAGTTGGGCCCACCTCCAGGAGTGCTCCAGTTTGAAAGAACTTCAGAGGCTTCTCTATGGAGTAGTACAGGCCAT
The DNA here is from genome assembly GCA_029721435.1 of Gymnothorax reevesii. Taxonomy (NCBI): domain Eukaryota; kingdom Metazoa; phylum Chordata; class Actinopteri; order Anguilliformes; family Muraenidae; genus Gymnothorax; species Gymnothorax reevesii. Next base: position 68,611,169 of record CM056586.1, read on the forward strand.
GATAGCTGCCCTTGGCCAGATACGCCCGCACCAGTCCAACTGCAATAACCAGCCACCTGCAATGCCAAAGACAATTAAAGCATTTAATCCCATCGGCATCTTCACAGTGCACACATCAAGATCACTGGTGTTAATTTAAAGCAAATTATTCTTTTTTTTAAACTAGAGCAGAATTGAACAGGCCAAAACCTTGAAATGATGATCTTATTTGCAAGGCCTCCTTGCAGCCAAAAACTCACACAAATAAATGATTAATACAATAAATACAATACAAACAATCCCAGCAATATCCATTCATCCTCAAATCTGTTTATTCCTTGTCAAAGCCAAGTTTGTCTGGAGCCAATCCCAACATCTCCTGGGCTAAAGGGAAGAGTAGAGTCCAGACAGTTCACTCTTCCATCATGAACAACTCAAATCCACATCATTCACTCATTCTTATGGGCAGTTTAGAGCCTTCCAGAAAATATAAAAGACCAATTACACACAATAGCATGTGTATAAAATGCGTAAATGTACTAAGTGTGATTTTTCTCCCATTTATGCCTATACTATGAAACATATCCAAATTTAATCAGATGATCAGAAGCCAGGGGGATTAAAACACAGCTATTAGTTTAAAAAGTCCCCTCCTCCAAGGTTGTTGTCACAAATAGGATAGTTAGATGAGGATGTCAGGTGATGCAAGAGAAGGATGACAAAGGGGCTTGAGAGAAAATTTTGAGACCTTTGCGTTCAGCAATAATAAAAATGGACAATTAAATATAAATATTCGAAGAAAAGCACTGCATTGGCATTGCTGCGCCTGCTTGCGTATGCAGAACAAATGTGAAGATGTGATGCTGGTCGGCACTTCGGTGTCCATTTCAAATCAATAAGTAAAATGAGGACGATCACACTCTTTCTGTCAGCAATTACTCACTCTGTCCCCCGACTTGCTTGTACAGCTAATGTTAAAAATGACGTTTATTGAATAACAGCTTTGGTGCTGAACTAAAGAGGCAAAGTAGACCTCAAACTACACAAACAAAGTATACGTCTCTAAACTCACAGGACAGCTTTCAGGCCCATTCCCAGCAGGATTAATGAACGCAAAACTAAAAATAAAATTACCCACTTCTTAAAGTGGTCTCCTTTCAAAATAAACAATTTAGATACCAACGGTTTCCTAACATTAACATTGATGATTATGCTTTCATGCATTATTATGCATAATATCTCAGCATGCCTTTAATATTAATGTCAATAAAATTTATTTGTGTATATCTGTTCTACCTGTAACCTCCAGGCAATAGCTCAATGTAGATATTTTCACCTCTTTGGCATCTTTATTCTAAAGATAGTCGATGGACGGTTACAGCATCACAGGATTCCACAGGTCCAGCGCTCCACTAATCAGTATAGCCTCGCTCGGTTATAATCCCATAATACCATTTCAAATCAACATGTGATTTGTCAAATGTTTTGATAAGGACGCCCATTACACATCTGGTGAAATGACAACTATTTAAAAAGAGGGGGAAAGAGTTACCAAGCACTGTCAGGCAGACATTTAAGGTTTCATACCTGGGATGTCGGTGGGGATTTTTAATCCGATTTAGAATTTCTGTGATCACAGTTTCACTGAACTCCATCCTTCAACAATAAACTACAGGAATCACAAGGACAGTAACTACTAGTGATAGAGAATGATCAGCTACTTCCCCCCGGGGCTGGAACACCTGCTGTTCTCAAGAGAGACCCTCTACGTTCACAAAGGTCACTAGTTATCAGGGAAAGCGGAAGACCCACAACTCCAGGGATTATCTGAAATGGTGTACCGGTTTAAAAAAATGTTGGTTGTTGCCAGGGTGTCAAGCCCGGAGCAGCTCCCAAGTTCGAGATAAATATCACTCATGACTATGGTCAAAATCCTCCACGTTTTCTTCACATCTCTCAAGGCCTATAAAAACACGGGATTGCATTATAGGCTGCAAGAGAAGCATTCTTCTCGCTAATGTGATTGCAAGCTGGAGAACCGTGCAGCATACCGTGTACTGACAACTTGCAAATCAAGTGCACCAACCATAAACAGATTTTCTTCGTTCAGACGTCCAGCTACATATTAAGGTAATTTGGAGAAGATCACGTCGGGCTAACCGCGGTACAGAAATCCGGGGACGTCCACCGATATACACTACGGTTTGGTTACCTCCCCACCCTGGAGGATAAGAAAGGAGATCATCGTGATCATGTACTTTGAGTAACCACTCAAATGGGTGAAAATGTTAAGCTGATTGAAAGGAAGCAACAACACGCCTACTGTATGAAAATACTAACAACTACAAGCGAATAGTTATGAACAACTTGAAGGAAAATTCCCTGCAATTATAACAAGCAACGTAGAGATGCATTAAGATCCATTAGTTACTACAATAAATGCACCAGTGCCTTGCACTCGCAGGCGATTCCCCAATAAGTTTCAAAATATAAATAAAACAGGGTTCCCTGTCATGTTAGGCGAGACATGCGAGCAACATGCACTCAAACAGATAAATAAAAGCGCAGGACAGTCTGGCTGAACAGGCTTCATGTCAGACTCCGCACAGATTAAGCTCCTGCCAGCGCGACGCGTGTCTCCAGCCAGCCATTACGCATAGCACGCGCGCTACTTGGCTCCAGAATCTTATAACAGACGATCTCCGTCAGTTACATACCCAGCTGTCATGATCACGTTATAAATGACCAGATACGCGGTTCCCAGTGCCCCCGGTCCTCTTCTACGCCTTTGGCCAGCATCATCTTGAGCCGGTTTCGACATCCCCACAGCAGGTGCTGCCATGACTGAGGTTTAGCTCGCTGTCTACAACAACTCGTTGCGCTCATCGAATCAGGAAATAGAAGTACAAGGTCCTTACAAGCGATCATCATCGACTGCTGGGCAAACAGCGACATCACTGGACTACATTGCAAATGGAGCAGTTTCATGGATATACTGCTACCCTAAAACCGCTGTTGCCAGCCACACTACACTGTTCTGCGAAGTTTGAATGAGTTTTTACTAGGCCACAGCTCTTCAATTTGCATGAAAATTTCGCAAACTAAGTGATGTGAAAGCGGTAAGGCTGCTGATCATGGTTGTGTTGAGGTTAGTTCGAGCAGTCAGTGCGACTGATTTTCTTTTTTCCATCAGTCAAATTTATTGAATAAAAATCACAACTTCCAACGTCAAAAATTTTGGTTTACACTTTTAAATGCCAAAGTTCCAGTACGTGAATTGAAAATATGGTACAGAAAATGTGTACAGTTTTAGATTTTGAGTACATTGTTGCAAATTGGTATTTTTTTTTCTTTTGCAGTACACTTTCACATTAAATAAGATGCAATCTACAACCCCAAAAGTCCACGCACTCTGTACTATATTTAAAACACTTCAGTAACTCATTATTTCATGTCTGTCTTATGAGCTGTCATACCACTGTGGTGGATATCATGACATGGGCATAAAAAGTCAACATTTGGGGAAAAAAGACAACTACCTCATTCTCTGGACCAAAGACAATGAGATGAACTATTATCAGTATCAGGTCGAAAAGCCACGTCACGGTACAGAGGTGTGTCAGAGCGCATCACTCAGGTAATTTGCACATTTGCAAGGGCAGCATTATTGCATAAAGATATGTACAAATGAGCACAAACCCAGATAGCGGCGACTCTGGACCAGATTCTGGCCTGATAAGCTATAGTTAGCATAGAGCCAGCGCAGATCCGGAGTGGAGGTGCTTGCTATCGGGGTAGATATTTGTAACTGCATAATGATTGTGATTAGAAGACAAAGTGATGTTACTCAGCAGTAATCATTCAACTGCGCCAATGTTTTTTGACCCTGCTGCAGTCATAGCATTATATATTTTCAATAAGTGATCAAATTCACGTCAGAAGAACGAACAATGCGTTTTACCATTTTCAATATAGTAGAAGGTGAATGGACTTTTGAAATCAGTCCTTTTTGATTTCCTTTCCATTTTCCATCGCGTACGCATTTCCTATTAATTGGAAGCTTTTTCGGAAATCTTTGATCTATGCTTACGGGCCATTTTATAGAAAGCAAGAATTAATGCCTCCTCTGGTGAGGAAGGGAAATGCAAACGAACGACCTCTCTCCCTCAGTGGACCTTTACGTGTCTCTGGCACCTCCTCTCCCCTTATGTGCCAGTCAGGGACAGCCATGGCAGGTCAGTAGCAGCTGAGTTTACCTCTAGAAGTGCTACTGCTGCCGCCGTTGCCACCATTTGAGCTTGCTATCCCTCCTCGTCGGGACTTTCACATTGACTGCACTTAAAGATGACTGATTGTAGGCTCTTAAATGACAGGTTCTTACTTTGAGCTTGAGCTGTCTCTTTAATTTGGTGTTAAACTGACCAAATAAACAGCCAGTGCAACACTGCACTCTGCATATTCAGGCTAAGGCGGTTGATGAGCTCACAGCAGGGGCCATTAAAGAGCTCATCTTCTGAGCGCGGAATTTCTGTTAAAAGCACCCCCTACCTGACATGCGAACAATTTTCCATCTTATTTAAACTTTGTAGAATTGCCATTGTCTCAAGGACAGGCACGATACACCTTTTAAATATAACCATGAGGTAATTTACACCAACCAATTATGGATAATTGTGACAGATAACGGGGCAGGATCTGACGCTCATTCATATGCCCTCAATTCCAAAAAGGCTGTGATATATAAAAGTGAAATTGCACCTAGAAATGATAAATCCAGCTTGTCTTTAGCAGAGAAACTAGATTTATCATGTGTAGGCACATTGGCGCACAATTTTGCTTTCGATATCCACAACCTTCATGTAAGTAAGTGCACATGATTTAACCTCAGATTTTGTACAAATCTCAGATTTTGCTACAATGAAATTGCTGAATGGGGTTGAGCAAAGTTTTATGAACTAAATGCCAAGTAGGCACACTCAGGCTACCCTTGGCCAAGATGGAAATGGGTAATGACCTTGTGTGTAGCCTCGTTTTTAAGACGCAATACCCAAACTCTTCGAGGTAATTTCCAAGTCTTGATGTTGACAATATATAGATTGATAGATAGAAATATAGATAGATAGATGGAACGGTAGACCAAGACTAGAGCTACCTTCCACGCACCATGAGTTGATGAAACTGCTGGACGTGTAATATAGGATTGTGTCGTCAGAAAATGATTAGTTTTATCATCCCACCTCATGGGGGCAGTGCCAAACCAAATTTAACTTATGAAAGGACCTAAAATGGGGTCTGCTTCAATGCCAGCTAAAACGGCGGAAAATATGCACCGTGCGTTTATGTTTTAGAAATGTAGCAAAACTGAATACTAAAACAAGTGCCAGACAAAACATCTCGAAAATGGTGGTCGTTTCCACGACAATTTAAATTATTCTGGCAATTTCTTAGAGACCTACATTCACGGAAGAGCAGAGACTGGCGAGAGTGAATTGGATGGATGAGGAAGGGAAATTTGCGAAATCATAACGTTTCTCAGTAGTCTCTGCCTGCGGATATATCGGGGTCTGCTTGAAGAGGATCGAGATGCCACTGTTCGCTCAGAATCCTTTCGACCAGGATGTTGGTAGGTTTTCCTGGGGGTAACAGTGGGCTCGCTGTTGACATTACGCCATTCGCGATCTGCCTAGCTAACTGCAGCTAGCTAACCAATTTGGACGGTTAGCATTAGCCTAGCTGTTGGGCTCTATTAGGTGACGGAGGGCAGTACCGTGCGTCTGGGGGCGAGCTGGCTAACTTTACCCGTGTTGTGCTAAGGAAATGGTCTAACCAGTGACCTTAGCTAACCGTTACGTTGGCTTTTATCACAAAACCTCTCGCTGACGTCCGCCAGTTTAACTTCGTATTATGTTTTTGTCTCGACAACTAATGATTAATGGTCAAGTGGGCGAACTTTCAGCCGAAACGGGGCTGTTCTGGTTGGCCTCCGCCGATTTTCAGATAGTTAGCTATACAGCTAGCTAGCTAGTAATGGGCTGTCAATCTGTCTATCATAAAAATCAAAGTAAGTTTGTTAGCCAGCTAATTTAAGAGAACTACATCAGCTAAGATAACAAAAGATGCTGCACCGCGACATTTAACACATCGCATTAATAGTTAACGTTGACCAATCTGGCTCGCTAATTAGCTGTGACCAGTTAGCTAGCTGGTTTGACCAAGTAACTAGCTAACGTTAGCTGGTGAGAACTGTTATGCTCGGTTGTTATTGTTGTCAGTGAACCTTAATAAGTAGCTAATTGGCTAGCTGGCTAATTCACTGAAAGGCATTTGGTTAAGAAGCGTGATGAGCTAATGTTCAGCTGTAAGTTCAGCTGATTTCAGACTTTCGCAACGTTAAATGCTGAAAATCACCTTGTTGAAATATTGGTCTGCTTGACTGACGTTAACATTGCCAGCCAGCGTAACGACAGAGCGTCATTTCATGTATGATTAACGTTACCGAGGCCTGATGTTCACAATCTCACATGATGCTGAAAATCAGTCAGATGATTATTTTTGGCTCCGTTCCCGCCTGCATTCCCTAAGTGTTTCCGCACCATAACTTGGAAACAGATTGGGGGGGGAGTGGAGTGAGTACATTTGTTTTTAATAATAATAATAATAAAACCACACTCTTGTTTTTTTCCGTCAAGAAAAATACATTTCCAAATTTATTACATTATTCTGACCATTATCCTTGCAACGCCTGCTCAGTTGGGACATCCAGTATCCAGCTGGTGCTGCAATAATGGTGGTCGTAAGAATGCGATAAATTTGGAGAGTGAATCCTCCTGTCAGAAAATTACCTTTTCCATTTTCAATGAGAACAACGTATGAAGTATACAGAAATGAATTTGAGAAGCTTCAAATGTCTTGATCCAAATAATGTAATTATATGCTGTCCAGAGAAATATTCAAATTTTGGGTAGTGCTGGGCAATGAATTTATCAATAGGGCTGGGCAGTATGACATAATTTTCATATCACGGTTTTTTGAAGTCATCGGTTTTGCAGTATTTGATGGTTTTTTCCCATGCAAGAGTTTTCTTACCCACATTTTCTTCTCATGAGAAAGGAATTGCACCAAGCAAGTCAATAAGCATGTAGCAAAACACAGGAAAAAATCATATCAGCGCTGAGTCGCTAGAATTTCTCCTGAATCTGTGCTACGCATACAAAGATACCTCAAATGAAAGAGGAAAGTCCACAGAATCCAACGATGTATGCACTGTCATTTTAAACTGACACCACACTCAAAGAACAGCAGGCATACACTTATGTCTACAGAGATGAGCAAAGAAATTCCTTACCTTTGGTATTTTGTATTTAAAAAAAAATGTTTGAGGGTAAATCCACGCTTGGTAATGTTAGCTCAATGTGTCTGTGTTATGACAAAATTATATCTGCCAGTCTCAAAGCATGTTTTTTTTTTACCCCTCAGCCCTCGTCAGCGAGAGGTTTTGTGATAATAGCCAACGTAACGGTTCGCTAAGGTCACTGGTCAAACCATTTCCTTAGCACAACACGGGTGAAGTTAGCCAGCTCGCCCCCAGACATACGGTACTGCGCTCCGTCACCTAATAGAGCCCAATTTGAGCTATCCTTTGTGCGGTTGGGCGGTCGGGCAGCGGGCGGGTGGGCATCTCCAAGAACTTCGACATCGGGCTGAGGGGTATTCCGTGCATTGCACGCCTATTTTCTTCTCGAGCATTGCTTCAAAGATCTCAGTTCCTCAGCATTCAGCTTGCATGCAATGAATTTCCTCTCTGTGATCAGCTTTTGATGCTATCAGTAAGACTTTGCTGGCAGGCATTTAATTCTATGGCTTCTGACGTTTCCAACGAGCTCTGAACCGTCTTTATCGTACAAAGCTAGCCTGAGCGAGAGCCTTGCGTTCCCAGTGCGTCAAACCGAGTTCATGGGCCATTCGAATGTATGTAAATGGCGTGACAATATAAACGTTAAACAGGTTTGTTTGTGGTATTTTCAGTGTAATTATCGGCTAAATGTTCAACCATCGTTTTCAAACAGAAGAGTTTGAATATTGAGAGCACAACACTACTAACAAAGTGAGTGACTTGCTTGCTTGAGGGTATAGAGCTACAACATCAGCGGCCAAGGTTCGATCCCTGGTCAGTCGTGCTTTAGTAAGTCTATATATGATGCTATAGTAGCGTTTTTTTGATTGATTGATTTTATTTGACCATTATTGATATAAAATATGAAACGGCAATCTGAGTCTTACATTAAAATACATAAATAGTCAGGGATGACACAATAAAGCCCAATGGTTTATTTCCATTGTGGTTTTCTTGTATAAATAATTGCTGAGGTTTTTATTCTTTTTACTTTCCCCCCATTTTTTACCTTTTTTAAATTCATAATCTTATTAATTTGCTTTTTTTAAATAAATCTGATCCAGTGGAGCCAAACTTTGTATTTATTGTCTTTGAATGGGAAATTGTAAAGGCTATAGGACTGGCAGAAATAATAATAAAAAATATTTATAAATTCTAAAAATGAAAAACTGGTTGTATTTGGGTGGAATGTATGCCTGTAGTGACATATAAGTGAAATTAGATGAGTATCACAGTTTAATATCTGAGAAATCTGATTTGGCACACAAGGCACCTGAATTGCCAATTTGGAGAATCCACCTAGACATTCCTCTCTAATTTTGTTCTGATATACTTGATTAAAATAAACTTAAATAAATAATAAAACTAAACACAGGTAATGGTGAAGTTCTGTGCTGTAAATCTTTAGAAGTTTCAGACTTCAACTAATTATGTTTACAAGGGATAGAACTAAATCTTTGTTTGGTGCAAATGAGGTCTTTGATTTATACTGTGTTCTATCCTCATTTACTCTGACTCGGTGACATATACACTGATTTTTACATCATGGGAAAAATCCCAAATGGTTTTACCTTTATTATGATGACAAGATCATTCAAATGGTCCAAATAGTTGCAGAGATGTACTCATTTCATTTTGGGCTTGCCATTTTCAAAAAGAGGCCCAGGGCTTAAGGGGTTTTAAAATTGTCATTGAACAGCACAGATTTGCATGAATGCAATTCAAGCATTTTTTTTTTCCAGCAGTGCAACCTAATTTATTTTAAGATTGCACTTCATCAAAATGTTTCCAAAAGAATAGGCTACTTTTGCAGGGAAGCGCAGCTGCACACTATGTAGCAAAGGGATAATAATGTAGGCTTTTAAATTACTAACGCTCTTGCGTCAAAGCGTTGGTAATTGAATAATTTAGTAAATTGGTTATTAGTACATCGCGAAAGTTCACCTCACGGTATGCGTTTAAAATCAATTCAAATGCAAGTTATGTATCAAACTTTCATGTTGTCAGAATCACTTATGGGGTCTTTATAGTCCTGCTTCTTGGAAAGTTGTACGGAGGCTACAATTTGAGATTGTATGAACGGTAATTGTCCGGTTAAAGGGCATCTAAAGTCAATTCCCATTGTTTTTGTTTATCAGCCAATCAGCGAGCCGCACCTGTGCAACCGAATGAACCGAAATAGAAGGATTATCTAATCTTTCAATATAACGCGGCAGCCTGGTTAGGTCTGTCTGCTTATCATTATCACTTCTTAATCATTATAGGCCACATATTGATTTTGATTAGTCAGTTCGCTGAATAAATGGCTTGATTGCAAGTCAGGCAAAGTACTCAGCTAATTATGCCAAGGTGATGGAGGCTGTCCAACCTCACTGGTAATTATCGGACTTCAAATCACAGTTTTCTTACCGGATGCATTTCAAATGACTGCATTAGGTAAGTGTCATAGAAAAGGTAATAAGCAATCTCGTCTGTCTGCCTCATAGTGGCAGTTACTTTTATTGCGCTTAAATTAATCACGATTAATTATTGCGACAGCCCTAGTTTTAACATTAAATATCTTGTTTTTGTAATATACTCCAGTGAATATAAGTCAGAAAGGATTTCCAAATCATTGTATTCTGTTTTTATTCAAGTTTTACACAACGCCCCAACTCCATTGGAATTGGGTTTTGTAGAAAAACTGGCTGTTAAATGCACTTAAGACAAATTAACAGCTTGTTAAAATCCTGCAATTACAATTGTGGTTGGAACAAAAGCCAGCATACGCAGTGGGTCCCCAGGAATGACTTTGAAGACCGCTGCTTTAGACTTAATACATGGTTGAAGACGGTACTTTTGTTTATTACAACAGGCAATGCCGCAAGTTTAATTTGTTCGTAAAGAACCGAGATTCTCCCAGAATGGGCTGTAGAAGAAAGACTGGCCGTTTCCCCGACATCTGTATTCAGATGATTAGACCGTGTGGCGAGATCGAGTTCGGCACTCAATCTGTCGATCTACTCTGTCATCTTTTTTTTGGTCATTTTTCTGTGCCCGAGCACCAAATATTTCTCTTAAGTAACTAAATGAGTAATAGAATCGGGGCTGGCATTAAGCAAAAATGACCGCGCTGCAAAAAAACGCGACACAGCCTCTCGAAGTCTGTAGCATTTTGTAGCATTTTTCAGAACTGTATAGCAAAAATAAAACTGAACAAAAATGTCTGTATATGCATTTTAACTTTTTATTTTCAACTCTTAGAACACTTAATTAATAGTAATAACACTAATCAACATAGCCTAATGAAGACAGTTGAGTTACAGTAGCATTGCAGTATTAAAACTAATCGGATTTACCAACTAGGTCCCACTTACAGCTGACATGTAGTAACTCAGAAACTGAATAGGAAGTAATAAGTTTTAACTAGGGATGCACTGAAATGAACATTTTTGGCCGAAACCGAAAATGAGAAACGCTTGGCCGAAAACCGAAATACCGAAAGAAATTATTACACCAATTTTAGTACCATTGCATTTATGGCTGTGACTTTACACTTACCTAACTCAAGTCAAGGCGTTGCAATTTCATAATATTCATGCTTCAAAGAATAAATCAATGCCAAAATGATGAAAATATTTATTTAGCACTGATATTCCAACAAGGCACAGTATAAAATAAAATAAAATTATAAATAAAATGTTTTACTTGGCCACACTCATGAATAACCTACAGGCCTATCACTGACTGGCCTATTACAGGCTGCTGAAAAATTGTAAAATTAAATATGTTACATGACAACACATCAGTCCACTGATTGGTCAGAGAGAATCGTCTGTGCGAAAGACGGATCGCTTCCGCATTATCGTTAGGAATCTGGCCTCACTTTCCATCATTGAAATAGGTCTTCAAATTGTGTTTTAGAAGCTTGTGTTGCTTTAGTCAGCTTAATAAATACGCTGTGAGTTGCCTAACCTTTTAAACAAGGTTGGGTTTGTTCACAGAAGCTGCTGCATTAATGAAATGCGTTTCATTGCCAGTGACCCTGTTCGTAGCGAAATTAGAAGTAACGGTGTTCCCCCCAATCCCCCTTGGGAAAGTTATTGTGCTGCTCCTATTTTACGAAAATAGCGCAGAAAATAACTGTTCGGGTGCTGATGAAACATTTTGTTCTCAGGAAAGGCATCACAGGTGAGATGACACATCGTAAAGCGATAAATTCTAATATCATCTCCTGCGATTTGCGCATTTGCTACGTGTTTTGCCTTCACTTTAAAAGTGAAATGTTTATGAAGCCTGAATGTCAAGCTATTAAACAATAATTGTTATATCATATGTGTTATTTACTTCTTTCTTATGAAGGAAAAAAGGTAAATTAACATCCTCGTGGTTATTCCATATTTTTTTTCCCTAGGGGTCGTAGTTACATTATGGAATACTGATGATACACAAACGCCTTGAGAATACATAGCCTTTTTCTATGAATACTGTCTTTTACGGATGTCATTGCTTTGCATTTTTAAGTGTTACGTATATAATGTGCAACGGAATCAGACACAACACCAGCTGCTACCCTATGCATCAGGACAATGTCAAACAGAAATTACAGTGAAGCACTTGCGGATTTTCTATGCCATAACGTGGTGATGGTAGTGCACGTCCCCTGATTTAAAACATAAATATTTAACAAAATCAATGGACTAAAAGTCCGGACATGCACGTGCTGGCTGCGGTTTTTGCTTGCGTCATCACAACATCCTGTTTCGGCCGTATTGTTTCGGTGTTAAGTCTTTCGGTCGAAAATGCATTTTTTTTGCCATTTTCGGCCGAAAATTTTCGGTGGCCGAAAATTCGGTACATCTCTAGTTTTAGTTGATTCTACCTAAGCCACTCACCTGGCTCAGGCTGTGAATGGGTGAATATTCAGGACTGATTTTTATGATGCATAATATTTTTACTGTGAAAGTAATTAATACTGGTAATTATTATGAACCAAGATTAACATTTTCTTTGAGTAAAGATGGTCATAACCTAGAATAAAGCGCACTACAGGAATTCAAGGTACAAATACAAATCTATGTGTGTTCAAAATATGAAAAACAGCATTCCTTAGACATAAATATACAACTCTTTTATATATATTTGCAGTTAATTAAAATTTAATGTTTTGTATATGTAACTATTAAGAATTTCCTGACAACAAACACCCATAAACAAAATAATAATTTATTAAATAATGGTCGTGCTTGGAAACTGATGTGTGACACCAGTCCAGTGTTTTTCATTTCATTTTATCTAGTCGCATATACACGCGTACAGCGTTTGATTGCGCAATTCTCCCGCCGATTCCTTACACAAGATGGCAGACGCGTCTCACGTTTTGCGGTTGGTTCAATGACGTTGTCCACTCTAGTGTTTTCTTAAGCTCTGTGGACGGGACTGGTGGGGAGGTAGGAAAATAATGGGGTCATTCCACTTGCTGCCATGGTTTCAGAGTCGCGCTGTTAGGCCTCTGCCACTGCACTCTGGATAACCTATCAGGGTAATATTAAAGGGACACTCCAGTCATTGAATATACCTCAAAAAAAAAACTTCATTCCAATGAAGTATTGTTTTCTAACCCTACCAGGAAAAAAATCAGTAACACCCCCCCCCGGGGAATTAGATTTTTGGACACCTTTTCGCTGAACTGTCAAAGCTCTCCACGGAGGCCGCCATTACAACCATTTTCTGCGAGTCACATGATCACAAATCATGGCCCTGACATCACATGTGCGATAGCATATTCAGTCGCTTATCCTTTTCTTTCATTTGATGTTGCTCAGAGTAACTGTCTTTGAGTGTCAAGTCAACTCGATTCACTCATTGAATTTCTCGTTTGAAAAAACAAATATCCTCGGCTGTAATAAAATACTCTGTTAACACGCTGATACTGTACCAAAAAAGCACGTGAACAGTGCATTATACGGAGTCTTAAGACACTGAAAGACATTATTTTAACGCTGACACCGAAATAGATGTTTTGGACACCTGAGAATGCTGATGAATCAAATTAAAGGGGAACTCAGGGCTAAATCATAATGCTGTTTTATACAAACATAATTGGTCAATAAATATTGTAAAATACATAAATGTGGAATTTTTGTTTTCAAAGATGAGATAAATGAGGTTTTATTCCCCCTTATTAGTTGTTTGCTTCAACGATTATGTGATAATGACGTAATGTCGCCGGAGAATGACGCACCGTTGCCCTTTGCCCAGAGGTGCGCACTGTTATTGTGTTGGATGGTATGATTGTCCTAGTCTATTATTTTATGACAAAAGATCGTTCAGTATGCCCCATTGGCTAATTGCACGAGATGGTGTTAAGTACTTTCAGAAATACGCAGGGTTGCCTCAACATTAGCGGTTTGCTTCTGTCACTTATCAGTCTATATCAGATGCTGAGCAGATATCATCCCGGATATGTGATTTTGGCTATTGCCGATAACTGATTTTGCAATGCGATACCACTTTTCTTTTTTTTTTTTTTTTAGATGCACCAATCTGCGACGGGCTTTTGAAATCCCAATTGCAGAATGCAACTGTAGAATGCACATCAGTAACAAAATCTTGTTATTCTTCAACATTAATAGAGATCTCTGCTGGCAAGCAACAGTGTTGGAAGTAGTGCCATCCTTTGACATCCTTTGACAAGTAACTGACTGAGGCAATGGGATTTCTCTCAACTGGGGTTCCCAGCATGGCTACACTGTCTGTGAATCGCCAGCTCAGCGCAAAGCAGTATCCGGGGTGATGTCCCAGTTCAGTATAGCTATAGCCCAGCCTGCAAAACGTTTTTCTTTTTCTCCCACTCCGGTTCAGTGCTCAAATATAGCATATGACATATGACCAATCGTGACATAAATGACATAAATACTTGGAATAAAAAAGCGAGCACTTGGGAGCCTTTTGCCATGCAGTAACACTTGGAAGTAGCTTGCCTTGCAGTTAGAACACAATTAACGTGATTTTCCCTTTGAGCGCCAATGATGTAAGATATCAAAATTGAAAACCCTATCTGGTGACAACTTGTTTAAAGGAGCTCCCGCTTAGCCTAACCCATAGGCTAATCTCAGAGCGAACCAGATCATAAAATTAATTCTAATTCGGGCAATGCAGGAAAGTGTCCAAACTCTAATATATTTCTGTTGGGATTTTGCTTCCAACACCATGAGCTAAGTTGCAGTGACGTTGTCAAGTCGGTACTCTGTGGGTTATTCGTTTCGCTAAAGATTGAAGTGCCTCTCTTCACAGAAAAGGCGACCCATGAAACGAGCACCACAGAGGACTGGGGCCTCATCATGGACATATGCGACCGTGTGGGGACCACACCCAACGGGTAAGTACTGTTCATTCAGAAAGTTCCTGTACGTTCAGAAACAAGCGATTGAGTATGAACAGGGTGTGGACAATGCCATCATTTTCATTTGTTGCCCTGTGTGAATGCTGCTGTAGTCAGTTAATCCAGAGTCTTATGGTTACTTGTCTCAAAGCACATGTCATCTCGAGCTGGTTTTGGGGAACATGACTGTGTGCTCATTGTACAGAAATAGCCCCTCGCTGTCACCAGACCTGACATAAATGGAGCATGTTGGGATGTGGTGGAACGGATGATTTTCAGCATAAAACTGCAGTCAGCGAAACTGCAACTGTATGAGGCTGTCGTGCCAACATGGGCCATAATCTTTAAGAATCCATGCTGTAGGGTTTCAGGGTATTTGGCGGCTGAGTGGAGTTCTGTCCAGTAACAGACAGGATTTCCTCATTAGTTTGCCTCTAAGTGTTTGTCTTCTATGTATTGTGTGATTAGATTGACGGGAAGCTCTGGATATACAGAGCCTTGTTTTTCTGATCTGTGGCCCTGGGACACGTTCACACTGTCTCATTGCTTTTGTGTTAGAGGTAGCTCATGGATTGTGGGGGTGTAGTTAAACGATGCGCTCACACAGTTTGTTATTGTGACCGTCACCAGTCTCGTGGACCAGAAGCCCACAGTCCTTATTTCCTGGGGACTTCCGTCCTCTGTGCTGCCGTCCCTCCCACCTAAAACTCTCTGAAAAAGAGCTTCAGAGATTAAACGTCTCAAATTAACATGCCCAGCATGTTGTGTGCTCATATCTCCTGTACTCACAGTTTGAAAGTAGAGGAGAGGGGTAATGGAGATAGACCCTGGGAGGGGAGTCGCTTTGTATTGACATGTTCTCATCCTGCGAGCCGGAGGAGTTTTTACCCCTCAGCCCGACAGGGGCACGAGGGCTATTGTCGTCCCTTCAGCGGGAGAGCGGGCGTCCGTGCGGGTGGGTGGCTGCCAATATTGTCTGGGCTATTTCTCTGTAACCACTTGGGTTAGGAAGTTCATATTGCATATGTGGACTCCTGATGGGGGGTAGGTGTGCCTTTTCGAGGTTTCGTCTCAGTTTTACCTTGCAGCAGTGACCTTCAGGGCTGAGGGGTATTGCCCGCTTCAGCGAGGCCCATTTTTAATCTTATGTACGGCTACTGAGTCTAATGGTGGAGTAATTCAAGGAGAAATATTATTACGAATAAAGGAGGTGGTAATTCTGTTGTGTCCTGGATCATTCTGTGAATGGTCACAGTAATTGCTTCCTTGTTTGAAAAATGTCTGATGAAGTATTTGATGAGTGACATGATTAAATGCATCCATCACTTTTAACGGCCCATTGGAAGATGGATCCATGCACTTCATAGAAGAATTCACAGTATGAACTTCCTTTTTTTTTTTTTTCCCAAGTTCTTGTTTGCTTTTGCTCCAGGGTCATTCCATGTGAGATCATCAAACGGGTCTCACCACTACTTTCTCAATTTTGCTAATTTTTTGTAAGCAGCTGTATTAATATATATCACTGACAAATCCAAAATTTAAGCTCATTCAGACCAAAAATGAATTTTTGGTTAATTATTTTCTAAGGGTACTGTCCGTCATTTTTTTTCTCAATTGACATTTTTCTCGTATTTAACACGGCATAACTTTTTTTTATTATTACACCGATAGCTTTGAAACTTTGCATCTAAGCTAATGTTATACTGCTTAATCAGAAAATGCAGTCCAAGCTATGAGGACACCAATAGTGCCTTTTGTTCTGGCAGTTCCATGTTTAGGTCCCCAAAGTACCCCCAATTTAAACCCTAGCAAAGGCTCTCTGGCATTTTTTCTATTCATTTGTGTCTGCTGAATATTAATCAGGCTGAATACACCATGAATTCATCCCCAACTGCAGTCAGTACCTCGCCAAATGTGGGAAAAAATGCTAAAATGCCACCTGTTCAAACCCTCATATCTCCAGGGGAACACCTTGGATTTTCTTCTATTCTTTTAAGTGATTCCTCTATAGTAGAAAGTCACTCCAAAAATTGTTGATGTGTTTTGACCAATATAAATTTTGCAGGTGTCTGAACAGGTGTCTCAGTAATCTTGAGAATCGCTTGGTATTTTCAGCTTCTTAAATCATTTTAATCATTATTGAATCACAATAATTGTAAGTTCTCAATTCATCAATGCATGACACATTCACAGAAAGGTCAGTATATGCAGGTTGGTAGATCATGTTGGCCAGGAGAAACCTGAACCAGTTACTGATCAATAATTCTGATCATTGCTATTGTTTTTCATGTAGCAAAACAAGATGACGCAAGCATTAACATGGCTTTTTCTGAAAAATGCTGGGTGCCATTCAATAACAGTGTCCGAACTGTTCCAACTCACTGTCACTGGACACCCAGCCCAGCAGTGTTAGTTGGACAAAACTGGGACAGACAACATTGTTGTGCTCTTTGCTGCATTTAGGAAGCAATAGCACTATTAAAGTAGCATGGAATACAAAATTTTAATTTGACAGTCAGTTTACAAGAATTGGTGTCAGTAAATTTTATTGATGCGAAGAAGTGTGATTGTCAAAAATTGCCTGACCCCTGTTTAGGCAGTTCTAAAATGTATATCGTTCAATCACATCAACAATTTTTGTTTTGTTATGTCTACTATAATACAGGAATTAATACAATTTAGTATAATTAGTATGCCTAATGATTGAAAACACTTAAAATTTTGCATAGTTAAATGTATAAGAAGCTTAAAGTGCCATGAGATTCTCGAGATTACCCCATTCCTGTTCAGACACCTGCAAAATTTATATTGGTCAAAACAGACCAACAATTTTTGGAGTGGACTTTCTACTACAATAAAGGAATCCGTAAAAAAAAATAAAAGAAAATCCAAGGTGTGCCCCTGGAGATACGAGGATTTGAACGGTGGCATTTTAGCATTTTTTTCACATTTGGCGAGGTACTGACTGCAGTTGATGATGAATTCATGGTGAATGCAGCCTGATTAATATTCCGCAGACACAAATGAATGGAAAAAATGCCGGAGAGCCTATGCTAGGGTTTATATTGGGGATGCTTTGGGGACCTAAACATGGAACTGCCTGAATAAAAGGCATTTTTGGTGTCCTCATAGCTCCAAAATCAAAAAAGATAAAATAAAATGAACTACATTTTCTGATTAAGCAGTGTAACATTAGCTTAGATGCAAAGTTCCAAAGCTACAGGTGAAATAATAAAAAAGTTATGCCATGTTAAATACAAGAAAAATGTCAATTGACAAAAAAAAACTGACGGACAGTACCCTTAGAAAATAATTCACCAAAAATTAATTTTTGGTCCAAATGAGCTGAAATTTCGAATTTGTTCATCACTAATACATATTTATTTAATGCGTAAATATGGAAGCAATCTATGACTACATGGTGACAAATGTTTTGTATATCTGATGATGGGACATGGAATGACCTTCCAGCCTTGAGGATCTGTACATCTGTGTGCTGCGTCAGCAGGTGTTTGATAGCTTCTTTACATTTCCTACCAATGAATATCTAAGAAAATGAAGGAATATTATTTAAACTTATTTGTGTTTATGCTGGTTGTCTTTTTCTTATAATTAATTAAGTGCAACAAATGTTAAAGAAGAAGAATTTGGGAACAGAGCAAAAATATTTTCATGGTGCTGTATATTAATGGGGCCACATACTGACCCATGCTGGTTATTTTTATTTTTGTGATATTATCTCTTTTAATGGTGTTAATTGTATCCCAGTGCAAAAGACTGCCTGAAGTCCATCATGAAGAGGGTCAATCACAAGGTTCCTCACGTTGCCATGCAGGCCCTCACTGTAAGTATCAGTCTGTAGATAATTGTATTAATTCTCAATGAGGTCTTGTGGTTTAGTTCTCCAAAGAAATGGTCTGAAAGGTGGTGTGCTGGTGTATTTTTAGATCTTGGATTTTTGTTAATGTTCAAAGAAGCAAGTTTACTGGAGTTCTGCTTGTCAATTTGTTAACGTAGCTTTCTCGGTCATCCTTCTGCCACGGTAGTTCAGACCGAATGGCCGGGTTCAAAAGATTAAGCAGCAGAAGTGCCTGAACTTTGCACAGGGTTTGCACAGCCAGGAAGAGTCCTTGAATTACACCTGATACTGGAAAGCTACTTGACTTTGAAAAAGCATCTAAAAATCCTTGAATAGTCCCGGAAAATGTAGAATAAGAACTTGAAAATATGAAAAATATGCATGAAATTTTAATTTTGGGCTTAAAGTTGACATAGAATCAAAAACCGTTTTTACCATGTCTGTGTTGAATAATGGTAGTCTACCCGCATTCAAGATCATACGAAAGACACTCTGAACATCTCTGTTTCTTAGAAATTGTTCTTTTGAAAATGACTGCCAGAAAACAGACCAATCTGAACAACGGAAACATATGATGCATCTCACTGCCCCCCACCCCCACTCTCATTCTGTTTCCTCCCCTTCATTATAATTTGCATACACGTTTTTATGCAATTCCATTGCTTCCAATCCCTCAGTAAAGACAAGCATGAGAATTTTAGAGTCATAATCAATTTCCCCGTCACTAGTGGGGAAATCCACCGTAATGCAGGTGAAACGGATTAACTTATTGCACACGGACTTAAATTCCGCAAATGAATTTCTTCAGTGCGCTTTGGTTGAATACTTGCTGACTACGGCACAGGAACATCAATGCGAGATACTCACTCCGAATGCGTAAGCTTTGGCAGCGCTGAAGTAGCCTATCTAGCCGTCTCCAAGACATTATTTCAAAAATACTTACCATTCAGAAACGGTTAAATCCAGCCTTTGCCGGACTGGTTCTTCCTCCAATTCAGTGTCCCATTCGATTCGGGCTCATACATATAAGGCTGAATCTCTGAATATGCCATTGCTGCATAAAGCTGGTCTGTCCGTGTTCCGAAGCCGGCGAATGTTTTCCATTTTCCCTACCGCCCTGGGTGAAGTTACATTCTTTTGTGTGGCTGCAAAGCCAGCCAATTGGCATCAACTGCTTACATTTCATAATGAGGTAGTCAGTTAAGCCCGAAAGTTCGCCGAATAGGTGCAAAACAATTCGTTCAAAATCCCCCACCCTAACATAGCTTTTTGAGAGAGGTTTTTAGGAAGCTTCAGAGGCATTACGGATCCAACCAAAGTTTTCACAACCCAGAACGAGGATAAATACCACATTAAACCAGTCTATGACACCTTTAAACTGACACAACTGAGAAACTTTTACTGTAGCATTTTAAAATTATATTTTGTTTCGTTCCGATCAAAATACAAACCCGGAATGATTAGGAAGGCTTATAAGCGAGCTCACGGTTCCGTGTGCGCATGTCAGGAGAGTTTGTTTCTACTTCTGTATCAGAGGTCAAGGCACATAAATAAACGCACACGCTGGTGTATGTACCTCTGCAGCAACTCGGTCTGGAACAGAGATTAACTGCTGCAGTGATTTCTAGACCGGGGCTTACCTGTCACTGGCAAGGTACCGGAGCTCAGAGCTCTTGTGTATGGGGCACAAGTGTTCAGTGTGGCACTGAGAATCATGGCAAAACAGGCTAACAGACATCTACCGTCATGTCATCTAAACGTGGTCATTTGCAAAAAAAGTAACATCGTTCATGCAAGATTTCAGTCTGAGACATGACTGAGACAGTGGAACGGAAAGATGACGATTGAGTTCACGAGATCGACAAAGATGTGAAGAACCGTTTCATATGGGCCTGGATGGAACGAGAGGTCACAGCGAATGGTACAGGGTCATCATTCGGCGAGGTTTTGCCGAAGGTTCCAGAATAAGCCCCGTGCACGCTGTGCTTGCACCTGATGGATTATGCCTCTCGTGTAGCAGAAACATTGGAGGCGCACTGCTAAACAAAGAACCGTGTGGACAAGATTAAAATAAAACGGGACAAATTATGTGCTCCTGGGAGCTAGTGTGGCCAGCAAAGAGCCTTCCACTTACAGATAAACGTTACACCCGGACGTTCTGGGAGTCCAGAAGTGCAGACGAGAACACAACTCCCAATTGAATCAGTCAACAACGCGGTATGTGATGCTCAGGTATGTGTCCACTAATCTTTAAATCGAAGAATTGTTTGTATCTGTCTTTAGATTCAGAAGATCTTACACGAGAGGGTGTGTCATGTGAAATTTGGGAAATGAGTAAATTTTTAGTTTTTTGCGAGCTTTATGCTGGGCTTACACCAAAAGATTTTCACAGTCCCAGACTAAAAACTGACAGTCTTCTGGAGTCTAACGAGTCTTGGCGCGCTCCCGTCATCGATCGTTAAGTTTAAGGTGGTGACCTGCAGTCTGCGGCCGCGTTTCATACCAGTCTTTCCCTAGTCTTGGGCCCGCGGATCATATCAAACGTGTTTAATATTATCGCAAGTCGCAGTGACTTAGCACAATCAACAACCAATAGATGAGCACTGACAAAAGCGGAAACAGGAAACCAGACAGTCAATAACATGCATGATGGGGGAAAAAAAGCTAAAAAATCTAGTTATAGTCTTGTAAATGGTGACCCTACAAGATTCTCAGTCTTTGTACTAGTCTGGAACTAAAAACTCTGAACACTAGACTTTAGATGTGAGCTGATGGTATTTTACCGTCTTTTCAAAGACAGTGATACTCTGTCAGTCCCCGAGTCACGGACAATCACGTTTGAACTAGCCATGGTTTTTGTGTCGCCTGCGAAGCATAGCAGCACATAGGGATCACTTTGTCCGGCGTCTGTCTGTCCGTCTGTCTGTCTGTCTGTCCGGTAGTCACACTTTCAGTTGGTAATAAGTGCTTCGCAGGTGACACGTGTTCACCTGAACACTAGTTAAATTCACTGTCTACTGACTATCTAGCCAACGTTGCCTTGCTAACAAACGAGTGGGAAAGACTTCCGTCTGTCTCCTCCCCACAATTTTTTTCAGTCTACGAGATCCAGTATACATTCTTAAAGGGCATATCTATCCCTTCTCCGTTTCTTAACCCTAACTATTTCCGCAATAACTTTTTTGGGGTGGGGGGGGGCACCAAATTGAGTTTTACTTTTAGCTTTAAAAGTCCTTGGATTTTGTTGGCTCTGGGCTGTACGAACCCTATTGCAATCTGAGGCTTTAAGAGAAGTAGCCCAGCTAACGCGAACTGTTCTGAATGTAACTGAAGTGTTTTGTCATTGCTGTAACATTTCCTCAAGATTGCAGTAACAATGTAAGAATGTTTATGTTCGTTGGGAGTTATTTTGCCGACCCATCAGTTAAAGTGGACTTCCTTTCTTAAGTGCCATAAAGTGCGGCCCCTTTAGACACAGAGAAAATCTTTATTTCTCCATGTGTTTTCTGCAGTTGCTTGGCGCCTGTGTCTCCAACAGTGGCAGGACCTTTCACCTGGAGATCTGCTCGCGGGACTTCGGCAGTGAAGTTCGTACTGTCCTGTCCAAGGTACTGCCATGCCATTCTGCCATTTGCTTCAAGCGCAGCGTACAATTCTGGAGTGCTTCTGGAATGATCTGAGATGACACAGCTGACACAGGGCTCCCACTTCTGGAGCATTTTCTTCTGATAATTGGTGTGCTTCTCCTGGACCATATCTTTGCCCGCTCCTGAATTTTTCAACTTCGGAGCTCCTGCGGTTTGTGGAGGAAGCAAGTGTGAGGATGCAGCCCTGACTTTAAGAAGAGATGGATCCCCAGTAGATAATCTGACCTTTTCTCCCCCTGCCCCCCCAGGCCCACCCAAAGGTGTGTGATAAGTTGAAGGGCCTGCTGGTAGAGTGGGCTGATGAGTTCCAGAAGGACCCCCAGCTCAGCCTCATCAGCTCCATGATTAAATCTCTGAAGGAGGAGGGGACGACCTTCCCCTCATCCAGTTCCCAGGTACACACACTCTCCTCTGCGCCGATACTCGCTCGCTCTCCTCTGCACGATACTCACTCGCTCTCCTCTGCACGATACTCTTTCTCTCCCCTCTGCACCGATACTCTCTCTCTCCCCTCTGCATTGATACTCGCGCTCTCTCCCCTGCACTCATACTCCCCCTCCCTCTCCCTGCATTCATACTCGCGGGCTCTCCTCTGCACGATACTCTTCCTCTCCCCTCTGCACCGATACTCTCTCTCTCCCCTCTGCATTGATACTCGCGCTCTCTCCCCTGCACTGATACTCGCTCTCTCTCTCTCTGCACTGATACTCGCTCGCTCTCCTCTGCACGATACTCTTTCTCTCCCCTCTGCACCGATACTCTCTCTCTCCCCTCTGCATTGATACTCGCGCTCTCTCCCCTGCACTGATACTCGCTCTCTCTCTCTCTGCACTGATACTCGCTCGCTCTCCTCTGCACCGATACTCTCTCTCTCCCCTCTGCATTGATACTCGCGCTCTCTCCCCTGCACTGATACTCGCGCTCTCTCCCCTGCACCGATACTTGCACTCTCTTCCCTCACCGATACTCGCGCTCTCTCCGCCGCACCGATACTCGCGCTCTCTCCGCCGCACCGATACTCGCGCTCTCTCCGCCGCACCGATACTCGCGCTCTCTCCCTAAAATGTGACTGAAATTGTTGTTACTCAGACAATGGATTCCAAACATGGAGCTTGGCAATCTCTTGCAAAAATGGAATCAAAAAACAGTTATTTTTAATAGTAATAGAAATTTGTAACTAATTTAATGTATTGGCCTTATTTTGATCATTGAAATGCTATATTGGTGAATAAGAGTATCAAATCCTTCAAAACCTAATAATTTGTTGGTATTTTCAAACATTGTGTAGGTGTTTCACTTTTTTTATCCTGTATTATAATAGCAGACATTTTTTATGTTTTTCACTTCATAAAAACAGCCAATTTAGAAATGGGCATATTTGGCCTGCTACAGATTATTTAACATGCCGTCTGTCTGTTTATTTTAGACATTAACAATGTAAAAAGCCAGTTTTATTAATTAATGAAACTTGTGTGCAGGCAATGGACTTTCCCGACTTGCTCTGACCAGCTCTGCTCTCCCTTAGTTACTGTTGCTATGCGCCACATACAACACAGCTCAGTTCTACAGTGGCAACAGCACAGCAAAAGTTTGAGCACCTCTTTCTTGCTTGATACCCTAAAATATTGCGATTTGTTTCTTACCGAATGCGTCCAATTAGTCCGGCAAAGTCGTCCAGAGAAGCCTTAACTATTTCACGGAAGGATATATCCATGACATCAAAATTTTTAGTGGAACAGGTGGAGATACAACAGTAACCGCCAAGTGCTGTAGATCGATGCAGAAAAGCCAAACACCCAATGAACTGCACATTGAGATCAAACCAGGCAAGATGGAGGAATCGTACTGTGTGTGTATTGCAGGGCAAATAGTGTTCATATGTTTGTCGGCATCACTGAGCTAAAAATGACACTGGATCCAGTAAGTTATGCTGTCTATTGTCAGTTGGCCACGACTCGGGCAATACGCCAACTGGACTTTGTCATAAATCATACATATTATGCAATGCAGTTAACCCTTAAATTAGCTACATTAGACATAATCAAGTTCTTAGTCTTCATCGGGGTAGAATAACAGTCCACAGTGCAGGCATACCCACAGGTTTTCGTCCAACTCCTGATTAACAGAGATAATGAGGTCAGGTGAAAATAATTGACGACTGAAGACAGTCAAACCGCATAACAGTCAGTCCTCTGCTGTGGTCTCAAAGATTGCGACTGAAAAGATATCAAGTGGACTGTTAATAGGTTATAGCGCACTGAGAATATTCAAATATATACAGTCCCAAAGTACACAGAAAATTTTATTATTTAGAATATTTCATAAGTAAATCAAGGTAGAAATAAACCTTAATATACATTTTAACTGTGCCCATTCTTATGGTTTGGATTGATCAACCCTCAGCCCATTTACTCAAGGGAAATGGGGAAATTATTCCAGGAAAAAGGAATCTGATATTTTTTAATCTGTTTAGCGCACTCGGTGCATGAACTGCCCAGTTAACAGCTGTAGACCTTATTTATATGCGGGTTGTAGCTACACAGTTTCTGACCAGGAGGGATCCTATCGTTTGAGTTCTCTGTCTGACTCCTGTGCCATTCTCTGTTGGTGACAGAATTCCTCCAGCGCAAGTTCTGCCAGTACGGCTACAAACAAACCTACAGATGACGAAGATTTAGCCAAAGGTAGGAGACTGAATTTTTTCCGTTGGGTGTCTTGCATAGAGCAAATATACTCTGAATGTAGAAGAATTCTATCTATTTTCAGTGCTACAAGGCAAAACGGTTGAATTTGAAGAAATTTAAATATTGTTTTCCAGATGAAGCTTTTGTGTAGTATGACCCACTTGTAAATTTGACCTGTTCCTTAGAAACTGCTCCCAATGAGCTCAAATAGGGTGAAATATTTCATATGTTTGCGACTGGTTTGGTGCCCCTCCCAGGACACCACACTTCAGAGTTGATGGACAGTGTTTCGGGACAGAGTAAGTTGAGGCCTGTTGCCATGGCAACGGGACAAGAGTCCCATCTATTCACCTGGTGAGAGCCTAGCGTTGAGCTCTACCCTCGGCGTAAACCTCAGATGTACGTGACCTGATTCGTCCCGTTTCCCCGCAGCCATCGAGCTGTCCCTGCAAGACCAGAAGCAGCAGGCGGAGACTCGCCCGCTGACGGTCCCCTCCGACCCCCCGTACAACAACAGTGGCGGCGGCAGTGGCCGGGAGGTGCGGAAGGTGCGCGCTCTCTATGACTTCGAGGCTGCCGAGGATAACGAGCTCACCTTCAAGGCCGGCGAGCTCATCATCGTCCTCGACGACAGGTGAAAACAGCCATCACCCCGGGCAACCCTGAGCTTTTTTTTTTTTTGGACTGATTTTTATAAAGAATCTGTTGCCATGATTTGATGTGTTATCATGTAACAAGGAGGAACTTTTTGTTAACGTTCGGGAGGTGTTAAGGAGCCTTTTCACAGTAATCTCATGACATAAGCACAGGAGCTCATGGAATGCCACTAGGAACTCAGGATTGGTCTTAAAATTTTGTAACGGTCAAAAGTGGCGCATTTGGTAACCTTTCAGAGTGGCATTTTTGTCTCGGAATTGATTCAATTGCATTGCTTTCTACGATTTCTCCTCTCTATGCAGTTTTACCTTTGGTGTTAGGTGCGATTGTCCTGAGAAGTATTTGAATGTGATGTTTTGTGCGGAGGAGTGTGTGAGCCTAATGCAGAAGATATAATAATGAAATTAAAAAGGCCTCTTAATCTGGGTTTAATACAGTAGCTAGTAATGATGACGTTGATGGGATCCATATGTAGTGGTTAAATGTGTGAAATCCAGAAGACTAATGGTGCACAAATAAACAAATTGCATTAGTTACACACTTTGACCTCTGACCTCACAGTGACCCCAATTGGTGGAAAGGAGAGAATCACAGAGGTGTAGGCCTGTTCCCGTCCAACTTCGTCACAACCAACCTGAATGCAGAACCTGAGCCAGGTGACAGTTACTTGCATCTACCGGGGCTGTTACCCAGAATGCCCCACTCTGTCATTTCCTAGCATGCCTCATTCTGTCATTTCCCAGTATCTGTCATTTCTCTTTGGCATCGCTCGTTAAATGAAAACCTTTTCTTGCTTCCACAGTTGCTGTCACAGAAAAGGCCGCCCCGGCGGAGGAGCCCAGCTCACCGGCGAAAGCAGAGCCAGAGCCCGTCTTCATTGATGAGGTGTGTATCGGAAGCCCATGTTAATGGAGGATGTAAATCCTGGGTGTTCAGCAGGGAGTACTGTAGGGTCCTGTAATGGGTCTTGTGCTCACTCTGAGATCTCCCTCTGATCTCCAGCGTACTCTATCCCTTGTATGCTGCTCTTAACCCAGAGAGCCCGAGCAGTACCGATCTTTGCTGGAAATTACACTGCCAAACCCCCCAATATTAAGATAAAACTTTCTGAGATGGATCTTTGCCTCTGTTTGGTAATGTTGTCCCTTCGCATGCCACCCTGAGCTTTTTTTAAGACTTTCCACACTGCTGCATGCTGTGGAAGACGAGGGCAGACCGAGCATGTGACCAGGAGAGAGATCAGCCCACATGTTAGTGTTGTTCGGTCATTCACATGTCGGTTGTAAGTTTTAGTTTTGAGCTCGCCTGGACCTAAGGACCGGTGGGCTTATGCCATGGGCTGCTTGTTCGTCATTCATCTTTGTTGTCGTAGTTTGTCTTCAAGAACATCTACTCAAAAACCACTGAAGCATTGGAGCTGAAATTTGGCAAGCATGTTCATACCCCTGTGGACGCTTAGGTTTGTTTGAGGCGCTTCAATCTGATTTACTATAAAGAGCCATTACTCAGCTAGTTTAGCTGCAGTTGAGCTGATATTTTGTTTATGGGTAGCTAATAGAAAGCCCTGAAAAGTACCTGACGGGGTTTCGAGAAATTTTCAATTTTGACCGAGATATGACCCCTGGACTTTGGACACGCCCACTGTAAACATCCTCTTGTCGTTCAAAATGGGCACCATATTGAAAATCCAATTATTGCCCTTTAGGCAGCAATCTCTAATTTATCAACAGTCCTGATGAGCCGAATCTGGAATGTTCAATCGGCGAATTATGTACTCAAGCTTTTTCGTATGCGGCTCATGATGCCATCTCGGGAAAGCGAAGACAGCTGTCGGCTCTCGTCTGAAGCGCGTGCCTGTCGACCACCGCTTCTTTACACTCATAGTTCGAAACTTTGCAAGTTCAGAGCGAGGCTGGAGGATATTCGAACATGAGCAAGCAGTGTTACTGATGAGTGCCCGGCTGGCCAACAGGAGGCGCTTGAGCAACGAACAAAGCTGATTCATACTAACTGTATCCTGCATGAAATTGGGTAGTAGGCCTGTGGGTAAATGGAAAAATAATACATTTCTAGGTCCCTAAATCAAACAGGTTTTTTTCCCCACTAGGGCTTTTAGAAGGGTCCATTTCTTGAGGGCCAAAATTTTAATTCTCAGAAAATCGGCTTTTGAAATAGAAATATTTCAATTTGCCAATGACTGTCCAGTAATTAATTTTGATCAATATCAGTCTGCAAATGAAGGAGTGGCCATTTATGGTGAGAGATGAGTGTAACGCCTGTTCGGTGTGCCGCAAAATGCATCTTTGCTGAAGTGACTTTTCGATTTGTGGGAATTCTGAGATGGTCATATATCACCTGTCGCCTGAATTCTAAGATTTGTCTCTTAAATTATGGTTGTATGCATGAGAATATGTGATCGTAATAGTGCTAATAGATTAAGTGGTGTAATTGTTACTTCTGCTTTTCTAACGAGCCTGATTCCAATGCCCTGTCCCCCCGTGGTGAGCGACGGTGTGCAGTGTTGTTCTGTCGTGTTTGACTGAGGTCCTTTTGTCTGCAGGACAAGATGGACAGAACCCTGCATCTGCTCCAGAACACAGACCCGACCGATGCCGAACCGGACTCCTCCGAGCTCTACCAGCTGGAAGGTATGGGTCATATTCTAGGTGCTCGTGTGTTGTGAGCCTCATTTTTAGCTTACCGGCCCTATGGGCCGCTCTTAGTGAAATTTCAATGACTTCTAGCACCAAAACTATTACAGATAGAGCTAATCTCTCGTTAGAGATTGAGTATAGGTTTGTACTGGAGAAGTATAGGAATTCATGTATGAACTTTATTTGGTGACCTTCATATTGACCTTCAAAGGTCTAACTTGACCTAGAGAAAATTCAAGGACTTCTATCACTGGAAAGGTCACATATGGAACCTAGGTTTGTGTTACTGACATAGGAAGTCCTTTCATTTGGTGACATTCAGCTTGACTGTTGATGACATTCTTAGGTCAAAATTGACATAATACAATTACAATGACTTGTCTTGCCAAAACGGTCACAGATGGAGTCTAGGTTTGTATTACTGACATCTAGGAAGTTTCATATGAACTTTAATTTGGTGACATTCAACTTGACTGTCAGTGACCTTTGAAGGTCAAACTCCACAGTGAAATTACAATGACTTGTTTCACCAAAATGGTCATAGATTGAGCTACGGTTTGTGTAGAGACATTTAGAAAGTCATATATGAAGTCCATTTGCTGACCACAACTTGACAGTCTGTGACCTTAAAAGTTCACAATTGACGTATTGAATACATATTGCCATATTTTAATGACTTCTATCACCAAAACTGCTTCAGAGCTTAGGATTGTGTAACAGAAGGTCTTATAAATCTATGTGAACTTTTATTTAGTGACCTTGACATTGATTTTCATCGATTCAAATGTCACTCTTTACATGAAATTTTCATAACTTGTATCATCGCTGCTTGCCGGTAAGCTACAGGACCCTTGGTCCTATTTTTTTAATAATGCTGCTCTTGCCCACCATGTGCTGAACACAAGTGAAGTTGAGTTTAATTGTGATTGTATTGACTCGACAGAAAATGTCTGTTTCTCTGGAGCTGAATTTTTTTGATAAAGACTGCTTGATAAAGCCGATAAAGACTGAGGACTTCTATGCTTTTGAGACTTTAATATTGAAATAATTTGACAAAAGCATGCAAGAAGGTTGTGTTTCCAGAATTCATGGCCAAAAGTTGGATGAATTCTGCGCTGTGGTACTTTTCAAACTTAAGAAAGCCTTTGACAGTGTCGACCATCTGATTTTGCTCACTAAACTAAAAGCACTGGTTTTTTTAATAGCATGGCCTGTGAATGCTATTGGTTGTGTTTGACTGATGGGTGTCAAAGAGTTGATATTACCAGCCCTTTGTCTGAGGCTAGGATAATCAGCTCCGTCGTGCTGCAGGGAAGTGTCCTCGGTCCTTTGTTATTTTTGTTATTTATTAATCCAATGAAATCTGTCTGTCAACATAATCTTTTTGTTTAAGTGGATGACTACAATGTTTTTTTCCCACAAGAACAAAAACTTTGAGATCCAGTTAAGTAAGAAATTGAAAAACATTAATGGGCTGTCTGTAAATAAATTGTTCTTTGACCTAGGGGAAACTGAATCTATCCTATTTGGTTCAAAAATAAGATTGAGTAGATCCGTGGAGCTCAATATTGCAGTGGGAGAAACTTTGATTGCACCCAAAATCTTTCAAATAAACAAAATCTAGACCAGGGAGTGTCTGCATACCTTTGGCTGTGTAGTGGAAGTTGCTCAAATTCTCTTTTGAAAATGTTGTCACTACTGTTGTGTTTTTTGGATCTGTGACTTCTGTGCGGCTCAGTAATGATGTTCTCCCTCCTCAGCTGCGTGTGAACAGATGAATCCATTGATAGATGAGAAACTTGAAGAGATTGACAGGTAAGGAAGTTGTATGAATATTCTGAGTTTAACTCAAATGGACGCTTTGTCATAAAAATAAGTTTATGCATTTGCACTGCATTGAAATGTTTGGCTCAGTCTAAAGCCATATGACTGAGGTGCTTTCCTGTGTCGTGGACGTTGGGGTGACCAGCTCACACCGCCTACAGTGGCTGTATACCCCCATTACTCCAGTGGGGATTAGTCCCTGCTTCGATCATAGACTGTATGCTAAGAGGAACAAGGCATCTTCACTTCCTAACGTTGCACAAAAATGGAGCCAAAGTATCCTTCGTATGGATGCTGCCATCTTGCACATTTGGAACCAGTGTCTGCGCAGTCATGATCGAGGAGTTGAGCCGCGATATCGAGGTCTCGCCCATTCATTTGCCCGACTCGGTCGCAAGCACTTTCCCCTGAACTTTTTATGTGGCATGGCTGGCTGTTGTGTTAGCAATGAACGCTGCCTTTTGTACATAGACTTAAGAACGGTCCTGTCATGCCCAAAGGCTTGTTAAAGGCTTAGCGTTTTCGATAGTAAGTAAAATTCTATGAGGCTAAAATATGTTTGCTGCTTTCCAGGCAGTTCATTGCTTAGCTCCCATTGCTGATATCTGGTACTAGCTAGCTAGGCAGCTAATACATTGACTATGGATAAGTAACTTGCTGCTTCATATAGCTCTACTTCAAAAAAAAAAAAAATGAGCTAACCCTTCAAATGAAGTGAAGTACAGTTTATGGGTAAATGCATCACCCACTACCATGTGTTTTAACGTTAGTTCTAACAACCTAGCTAACGAGAATGACCCTACTGAATCTCAAATTACTAGTATGCCAAGTTCGTAAAAGTTAATAGCTAGCTAGCAAGATTCAGAAAATGAACACTTTACTTTGCAGACAAAATTGATGGTAAAAAGCCCTTCGTTCTTGTAGTAGGATTGCAGCAAACGGTACTTGGGGCTATATTCTATTTGTCATTGATTTCCATTGCTACTTACTGTGATCTGTTATAGAAGCTTGCTACGGTCACTGGCTAGCTTGCTTTTTTTTTCAACAGTAATGTTAGCATTGCTGCTAACAGTACATTCTTGATCAATGAAGCAAAAAGTTTTAAGAGCTGTTCTTGCCCAGGAGGAAGCATGGCTTGCCTCAGAAGGTCCGAATTAGAATTCCAACATGGTTGCCAATGTTTGTTTGCACCATTCCAGTCTGGTTCAAATCTTTAGTTGTCATGATGGCCACCTTGAAAATGCCTTTCAGGGTATGTTGTTTCCAGCAAAGAAATAATAGATATATACATTATGTTGGCCATATTGAAAAAAATTACTTCATCGTCGGCCTGCTGATAAAACCTTGTATCTCTAAATTTGATAAGAAACAAAAACTTGTATGTCCACGATAATAACATAAACATTGCAAAATACAAAATACATTCTTGGAAGAAAAATGGTCATCCTACCCGAACACAGTTCAACTCATCTTCATCATCATCATCAACCTTTATTTATACTCGAGAAATGATTGAGAGACCAACCCTCATTTACAATGATGTCGAGTCAAGAGCAGAAAAATTAATAAGATAACAAGAGAAGAAAAAAAAAAAAAAATATACATATATACATACATATACACATACATACACACACATAAAGATTTGTACATATGCAAAACCAGTTACACAAATTGGGTAAAAGATTTAAAATCAACTCATTGAACTGCCCAAAAGGTAAAAGATGCCGAAGTTTAAGCATCTTTTGAAGCCTGTTTCAGGAGTCAGAAACAGAATGAGCAAAAGCCGTCTTTCCTGGTTCTGATCTGATCTGTGGAACATGCAGAAGCAACTGGTTTGAGGAGCGAGTGCAATAATGGTTTTCAGGTACAGCATTCTTTCAGAGCTGCATTCTAACATGCAAAATGAACCCTTTTTTTATGCTCTCCTGTAAAGGCAGATTTGAGGTTTTATCAGCAGGCCGACGATATGTAACCTATTTTTGCCTCAAATTGAATGAGTTGACTGGTTGATCCAAAAAATCATGCTCAATGCCTAATCGTGCAAATTTTACTTTTTAACTAACCTCGATTTTATCTCCGTGATTAAGCCAAGTGTCCAGGTGAGCTACAGGGCCGTGGGAGTATTTGGGATGTTCATGGGGAGTATTTTATTTATTTGATGTGTTTTCTGTAGCATATAGAGCCAACAGCTGATGTTATTTTCAGTTTATGGTCTGGATGTGTGTATTGGCCTCGCAGAGAACTGAAATTGAGCCGACTGTAAAATTATACAGTAACAGTGAAATGTTCGGACGCACCTTTTTGGTGCCATTGCACTCTGTATCTCACACGGCGTGCAGACTGCTGCCATGGTCTGTGTTGCAATCACATGCGTTATGTGCTGTGGGTCTGCGTGCTTTCGTGCCGGTCATTGAAAGTTTAGTGTTTCATATTCTGTAAATGACCTGAAATGGTAAGGAGAAAATGGTAAGAAGTTCAAAAAACTAATAAACTGTGTCACAAAATTTTGGAATTCATATGAGGCCATATTTGGAAAAGTTAGCAGACAAACAATTCTTCCCATTTCTTCCAACGAGCTCGTTTGGGCTCATTGAGCTGGAGATTTAGAGGGAATCGGTCTGAAGGCGTGGCTGATTTGTGGGAACTCCTGAAATCGCACTGGAGTGAGCGCCCTGCGACATAAGAGTATTCCATTACATATGCTGGTTATATTATAAACTCTAGAATAAGATTTTTTGGAAGGTATAATGGTTTATTTCTTTGTTTTCTCAAACCCTAATTTCATGAAAATCTGTGTCCGAACTTTCAGCTGGTGCAGTGAGACTGCTGTACTTATGTTGATTTTCGGAGTGTGTTGTGTAAGTGTGTCGGCTCTCCTGAATGTGGAGAACTTTTCCCTTGGGTATTTATTGCTTTGGTCTTACAAATGTCCTTCTGTACTGAGCTGTATGGGTGCACAGTTCACCAGTGTGTATGTGAATGCCACTTTGACGTGGAACCTGCCATATAATGATAGTTTTGTTGATTAAAATTGAACATCAACAGTTTTTTTTATTTGAAAGATCATAGCTGTGTTTACTTTTCCCCCCCAGGAGCCTGTTGTTTTCAATAAAATAATTTTTTGTCTGTCTGTACGTCTCTATCAGCAGCTACTCCGGCATCTCTGGAAGACTAAGCGATGGTTTAACTGCTCTATAAACAAAAGTGTGCAGCGCTGTTTTACTATGCAACTCTGGGATGTGACCCTTGACCCTTCAGACCACCCCCAGCTGAACACATTGCTGCCTCTGTTTGTTTTTTCTCGCCCCAGGAAGCACTCGGAGCTGTCGGAGCTGAATGTGAAGGTTCTGGAAGCCCTGGAGCTGTATAACCAGCTGATGAACGAAGCGCCGCTTTATACGGCCTATTCCAAACTGGGCGCCCAGAACCACTACCCGACCACAACTGCACCCGTCCACTCCATGCAGGTCCGGCACAGTCCTACACACACTCAGCCACCGACACACACAGAGGCACACAGACCGATACAGACACATGTACACGCACACTGATTTAGCCTCTCTCTGGTCCCAGGCTCTTGTCCCTTCAGGCTTGTGAAACTGCTTCTCTTCCTTTGGCTGAAGTTAGTACTTGCGTCATGAAAAACTATTTTTTTCCCTACTTCCTTTCCTCTGTTTTTGCATATTTCTCACACTAAATTGCGTCAGATTATTAAACAAGAGGAGCACAAGATGCCAGAGTTACAGTTTTTAAAACTGTAATTTCATTTATTGAAAGAGGAAGGTTATACAACTCCTTTTTTACATTTGTCATGTAAATAAAAAAGTAATTACCTGTGTAAACCTAACGACTGGTTTTGCAGCCCTCAGCAGCTCATCTCTGTGGAGGAAAGCTTGTATAATTGCGTAGACAAATATCACTATTTTGGTTCAATCCACAAGGAAATTAATGCTAATTTTGGACATGACACGTGTTTGCTCTAATTTTCTGTCCATGTTAATAGCTCAGGGCACCTCCTCCTCATGAACACTCACCCTGCAGTTACATGCTCCTGCAGCAGCGACGGAGTCATTTAGACACTGGTTTCTGTGGCTCTGCGCCTCAGGGCATAGGGAATAAATAAGTTAATAAATGGCATAAGTTTCGTGAAGTGTTATTTCAGGTGGGTTTTCGTACAGCCGGGTGGATTTTGAATCCGTTTCCCTCTGGAAACCACACAATCTGGCCGCACTGTTGCAGTCTATGGCAGTGTTCAAAACCGCACTTTGCGGTCTACATACATTATTCTCACTCCACGCTACCCGCTACTCACTACGAACAAACTTATCCTGTTACTTCCTCTTCTTGTTAGTCCTCAGCGAGTTTTTCTGGCGGTTTACGTCGCGTTGCATCTTGGGCAATTTTGTATATGAATAGTGAGCTTGCGATGCACCCACAAAATATCTGTCCGATCCAATACACATCCAGGAACTTCTCGTGGACCCAAACTCACTCCCCACGCATAAGTGAGCACCCTACCCCCTAACTCTGATGTCATCGGTAGAGCGAGTAGTACGTTAGCGCGGTTTCCAACATGGCCGAATATATAATACTATGTAATACTGAATGATTGTGCTTTTTTTGCTTTGGAAATCTAGATTACCTTAAGTATCTTGTCTCTGGGTCGCCCCAGTGGTTCATCGGTCTAAGCACACGTACCATAAAGGCTGTGTCCTTCCTGCAGCGACCTGGGTCCGATTCCAGCTCAGGTCATTTGCTGCATGTCTTCCCCCATTCTTCTCCCCAAACTTCCTGTCTCTCTACACTGTACAACTGTCAAATAAAGGAAAAATTCCCAAAAAAAATCTTTTAAAAAAAAAAAGTGTCTTTTCTCTGGCCAGGTTTTGTGTCAGTGTGAAGTGATATGATGGAGAATTTAAGAATGTGCTCTTTTCTCCAGGGCTATCTGGGTCAGCACCAGAGTGGGGCGTATATGACATCAGCTGTACCCCAGGGCCCCCCTGCACCCACATACAGCCTCGCACCCGAGCAGCCTGGGCCTCTGTCCTCCCTACCACCGACCGTCAACACAACTGCCACCAGCCAGCCTGGACAGCCGACCTACATGAGGTATGGTGTAAATATATTTTTGTAAACATATATGTTTATTTACACCATCAAAGAACTGATCCCTTTTATGCATGGCTTGATGCTGAATTTATCAAAATATTTTTAAGCGCAAGAAAATAACTGCTTCCATTGGGGGACTTGATGCATCTATTCTTTTCCATGACTCAAACCTAATGCGGTCTTGAACAAATGGCAGTCAAACATCAGAGGCCGTTTGAAATGTTTCTTGGAAGAAAATGGTGAAGTCAGCTGATCACCAGGGAGGCTGCGGAGCATCCATCACCTTGGTATAATTGGCCTACCCTAAATCTATTCATGTGTACTTTGCCTAAGAATCAAGCAATTTATATATTTAGCCAACTGGCTAATCCAAACCGATATGGAGCCTAAAATTATTAAATGAAGATTATGAGAAGCGGACTGACCGAATTGGGCTGCAGTGTTCGATGAAAGAATACCAATTACCTGAAGAATTACTCAGAAGGGGCTTCTCGTTGTAGCATTTTCATGTATTATTGAATAAAAAAAATGTATTATGCTTATCAAATGTGAACATAAAATATGATGTTTTTTGCATTGCACAAAATGGTCAAATTTACAAAAAATCCTGGCAAACACATTCAGGCAACTCTGCTGCAGATTTGCAGCATTTTTTTTTTTTGATCGAAAAAGATGAATCAAAAATAAAGTAATTCATAGCTCTTAATTTTACTTACTTTTCAGTATCTAAATAGTCTACAGTGAAAGTAAAAACCATTTTGTTAAGTATATTAAACGTCAAATAAATTATTTTCGCATTTACTCAGAATTTCCAAATGTAAGCCCTGGAATAATATCGCAGACATATTTAGGTAAATCTGTGCTGTTTGGTTGTCATTTCAATTTCAAAATGTGACTTACGAAAATGCTACCAGTTTAAATTGAGCGAATCAACTGTTTGCATGCAAATTGAGCAGTGTAAATGTGAACGAGGTGAGAGCAATTCTTAGTGAAAAGGTGATGATTCTGCCGACCTTGACGTCGCTCTGTTCAGCACGTTGCTCATAAATACTTAGTGAAGTTCTTCTCTGGCAACATCGATGTCTGGCGGCTGTTTGTTCGAGCCCGCTTCAGATTCATGGAAAACAAAAGGTGCAATCTCATCTGTCTGCCCCACAGCAGTAGATATTTTAATTATTATTATTCTACTAAAAATAATCACATTCAATTTATTCTGCAGCTTATGGATAATGATTATACATTTATTGATTATAATTGTTCAGCGTATAACTAATGTTCCTCGTCAGGTTTTTGACAAGATTAGTTACAAATTGGTCTCCTAGTCTGAACACCATACTGCAGAGCTGGGTACAGATTCTTTTCAATGTAGTTACCCCAAAGAGTAATTAAAGTAAGGTGTGCTGAATTGAAATTGAATGAAGCCCATCCCAGCTAATGCTCGCTCAGGGCTCAGAGGCTCTAACTGCTTTTTCTTCCACAGTGGGGTAAATGCAGGGTACATGAGCCAGACCCCCGGAGGCCCTGCCCCTTACCCGCCGCAGATGAGCGTAGCTATGGACATGTCAGCCTATCAGAACACTAACCCCAACATGACACCAGCATCTTACCCAATGGCAGCTCCCGCTCATCCAGGAAACCAGCCACAAGTGGCCTACTACCAGCAACCTCTCCTATAAAGCGCTGCAATAAGGCTGTTTTGGTGTGTATCTCTGTAAACTCTCCATAGACAAACTGCAGCAGGTCTTAGCTTGTATTGGGGGAGTGTCTCCAAACCCACCCTCCCATCATGGCGTAAATGAAAAGAATATGGCGGCTCGGTCAGCCCATACTGTTCCCTGGCATCCAATAGTAAGAGGTATTGAGGCAGAGGAGATAGAGCTGGTGTTCCAGCAGTGGTGTGCGATTGTTTTGATTGTATGAGCTTGTTTTGGAAGTTGTGTGTCTAAAGCTTCCGGGGGAATTCTCCTTTGGCCTCCGTCTCAAATATACATCTACACGTGAGATGCAGCTGCTGCTGTTAGTGTGGCTCGCTCCCTCAATGTGTGTTCAAGTTTTTACGTACGATCCCCCCCCGCCCCCCGATGATTGCAGTCACTGTAGATCTCTAGCAGAGGTTACAGGCCTCAGATATTTAATGGAGGAATTGTGAGCGGCAGTTGAAATGATGATTCTCTGGAGCAGGTCATCTAGTGGGATTCGTGATCCTTGGTGGGTACTGCACTGCCACCGTTCCATGTTGGGACTGATGATAATTGGGCAAATATCATATGCACATTTCACTCTAGAAATCAGTGTATGAAATAAAATTCCCCCAGAATACAGACTTGCAGTAAATGAAAGTCTGTATCGGAGGTAACGGCGGTTTGTGGATAAATATCCAGCACACTCTTCACCCTCATTACAGCGGTGACTGAAGGAGGTCGTTTCCCCTCAGAAGAAGAAGGATTGATTGATTTTCATTGTATAGGAGTAATGGGCATTTTTAAAAATGATGGATGTTTGGGCTCATTACTAACATGGAATTATTGATTGACCATATGGAGCTTTAGCCTGATGTAACATAAAGATAATCTGTTTATGATATCCTGTATTGTTTTTGGATTCACTTTTTTGTGTTCTTTGCCTCCAAAAACATCTTTTGGAAGGTTTTGTCTCCGTAAGAATTATGTTTATGACCTGCTTGATTACTGAAGGGTTCAGTTTAATTTGATTGGTGAATTATTGGTTTGTGATTTTAAAATACGTTGCTATAATTGCAGTTTGTCTGTCTTTCATTTGTAGGCTGTCTGTGAAAAACATGGATGTTGGACCTTGGTTCAGATAGCTGCAGTAGAGAATGACTCTTAATATGCAAAAGGTAGTTTTTCTCTTCACTTTGTGACAAAAAGCCGTAGTTAGCTTTTAATTTAATATTTGTAAATTGCATCTCTTATACCCTTATTTGTATTTTATCTTGATTATTGTTTTCTTTCTGAAGAAATGTTTCAAGCAAAGTGTTTGTTTAGCACTAAACCAGCCACATTGGGTAAACGCTGACTAACAGTTGAGATGTTTAGTCTTTTTTATGTACAAAAAACTGGTTCTCTGATAAAAAGACATGGAGCACTATTAGACCCAAAAATGCAATGGTTATAGGTATTCTAGCTTTATATTATTTAGGATTTTTTGATCTGGGAAGCCGATCAGGGCCATGACCAGATTTTATCTGCCCTCCATATTTGTTTGTGGCTGTACATGAGGACCTTGTGGAGCCATTTTTTCTTCATCTGTCACATGAAGTCTGTTGTATATTGGATGTAAGATATCTTGCATTGTTCGTATCGCACCTTAACTTTGTAATCATTTCTTTGCCACTGGATGCCTTGTTTTCTTTATAAATGAAAATAAAAAAAAAAAACAAAAATAAATTTAAATGAATTTATTTCCGAAGCTGCTGTGTATCTAGGATTATATATATAAGAGGGAAGTTTCGATCCAGTTTTGGCATATTCTCCTATAATCCTTATTTTATAACATCAAGGTTCTCTGTATCTTGTGTTGTCATTGTAAAATGTTCCATTTGTAATAACTGAAAAATACTAAAAGGCCTTTAAGAATAAAAGTTGCCGTGTTTCAAGATTTGGTTCAGCTATGATTGATTTAAAGTAGATCTCAACTCGAGCCGTTCCATCATTGTCCTGACTGATGGGTGGGCTCTTGTGCCAAAGCGATTTAGGAATGTCATCTCCATTGTTTGGAGCGCCAAAGAAATGCATCACAGCCTCAGTGTTTGATTTGAGAGAATCCAGACTGATATGCCCTCCTGTGGGGCTCAAAATGTCCTGACTCCTTGCATGCAGCTCATCTGGCTGGATCATACTGATGCATGTTGTATTGGTGTGTGTTAGTGTCTGTTAAGGTGTATTATGCTTTCTGTTAACAAAAACCAAAACACTTCCAAGGGAAATTGAATGGATATACACTCTTTTATCAGCACTAATTTATTGTCTTGTCCTGTTTGAAAGAAGATCTTTTGGACACAGACAGCTGGTTGGGTGTCTGCGCTGCTGCAGAAAGGCTGCTGGGTGAACGGGTCGGTGTTTCATTAGCTGCCCTTGATTTTGCCTGATAGCCAGACCGTTTGTGTCCACTGCATCAGCTTTGCTGTAGATTGTATGACTCATTACACCTGATCTGCCTTTCGTATCAGCTCGCTCTGGCGATGAAGCCTCTTTTATCCAGTTTTGGGAAACCAATTTGATGTCACGTATCAGTACTATTGTGTAAAAATGCCTTTGCCAGGACCAATGCTGCAGTTTTTTGTCAACTAAACGTTCACGCAATAATTGCATGTAACATTAGGTTGTTAAGATTTCTCACCAAGTGTTTTCGTTCCGGTGGTTTAAACGGTTATCAGACGTTGCTTTGATTTCCATTGTTTAAATTTTTTTGGGTTTTGGTACCTGTTTAACTATGCTTCGTGCTAATGAATGTAACACTCAATGTGTGGGTTTAACGGTGGTTGTAATGGCCCATTGAGAAGGCACTACCAGCCCTGTCCTCCGCACCGATGCCCTTCCGCAGCTACATCTGTCTGAACACACCTGACCTGGCAGCTAACCATGCTGGCGATTACTTAAGTAATTTAGGAGTCTGCATCAACCTACCTACCCTACCAGTACTTTGTACTTGCAAGATTAATTATTTTGAATGTAATGCAATATCATTATCTTCATGGTCGTCGTAATAGCAGCAGTACTCTGATTGAATACATCCCAGGTCTATCGTCTGTTTAATGGCTGGTATAATTTGGGTTATGGGTTGAGCAGAATGGTGGCATTTGAGTTCTGATTAATGCCAGTGCTGAAAATGTTTTACCTGTACTTGTATTTACTGAAATTGAATGTATTGCATAGACCTTTAAAATTGTATATGCGGCGTGATATGTAAAGTGTGGGGGATTTAAAAAAAAAAAAGCTGGGGAATGTATTTGTGAGGCACGAACAGCAGGCTGTGCAGAGAGCAGCTGCGCGGTGCCGCAGCTGGCAGCCTCTGGATGTGAGAGCGGTCAGACACGCGGAGCCGCATCACTCTCGGGTGCGCGAAGTCGGAGAAAGAGAGCGAAACTGGAGCAAACATCCCACTATCCGCAGTACTTCCAGTGGGCAGCAGCGGAGAGGCAGCCGCCCGCTTGGACCGATGATCTAGCGGCGATGTCCCGACACATCTACACTCGACATAAGATCGGCGAAGGGCTACAGGCGCCCATCTTTCAGGTAAAGAGGCAGGCTGAGAATAAGCCCCCGTGTGCCCTCCTGGCTCTCGCCGAAACACCGCTGGTTTGGTTTTTGTTTTGCATGAGCTGTGCATCTTTAATACGCAAAACTGTTATTCAAGACATTATTCGCCACACCGCGGGAAGTCGGTGTCTGTGTGACGCGTTTTAGCCTTCGCGCATCGCAAATCGCCCGTATCCTTTAGTTATAGTCCGAGGATAAACGCGCCTGACATCAGCTGACGTTTAGCTTGACTGCTACATTGACAAAACATGTCTATGGGATATTCTCGCGTGATTATATTTAAAATATATATATTAAAAATATTAGACTGAACTGCAGTAACCTGGCTGTGTCAGAATTTTAAAAAAGTAAAAGTAGTTCAGATGGACTTTTGCATTTGCAGCGCTTTGTCCAACAACGAGCTTATCACCTTTTTTTGACGAGGTTGCCATCAATTAATTGGCATTATGATTGATTCTGTGAGATTACTTGTAAGATGGGCACTTTTTTTTGTTTTGTTCTTGGGCAATAAGATTTTTTTGAATGATTCATGTAAGTTACATTGCACCTCCCATGAGTTGGATTTTTTTAAAGCGCTCTGCATGGTGATGACCCAGTTTAGATGGCCTTATTTCAAAACTCATGGATGACTCTATTTTTTATTTTTTTACCACATTAATAGTGGTTATTTAGGAGAGCGCCCTAAAAAGTACAGCAAAAATCACGGAAAATTGTATTGCATGTTAATCCTGTTCATCTGCTTTGTTCATTTTTCTCTTTTCTCTGGTTATTTATGCTTGTATCTTAAAGCTTTTTTCACGGTACCCTCACAAACACCTTCGATGAGACTGACTTCCACGCTTCATGCGTCACTTTCTCTGAAGGTTGTTTTGTTTCACTTACCGTACCAGTCAAAAGTTTGGACACGCTTTGCTTATGTCACAGCACTCTGTTTTTAAAGAAATTTAAACAGCCTAACTTCTCTATGTAATCTCAAATGGAATCTTGTAAAAAAAAGTAAACAGTCAGAAGTGAAAACAGAATGAGTTACATGTTTAAATCGTGTCAAAATTTTGAATTCTTAAAGAGGCCATATTTTGCAAAGTAAACAGACAAATAAGCTCCTTCCATTTTCCAACTGCGGTTTTGGGACTTATTGGGGGGAAAAAAGGTTGATTGAAAGCAAACCTCAAGTGCACCACGTCTTTGGAAAGTTAGACAGCCATCCTGCTGCAAATTCACTTGCCGTGACAGCCCTTGTTAAAAAAAAAAAAAGAGAAAGAGAGAGAGAGAATGCCCTGCAAATATGACAACCAATGATGGTCAGTTTGATTGATTTAAGAAATAGATTTTTTTGCAAAATAAAGGGTGCTTATTTCTTTATTTAAAATATATTTTAAGAAAAATGTGGGTATGTCCAAACTTTTGACTGGTACTGTAAATAAATTAATCCTTAGAGCACTGAATACATTTTCGAGGAATTAAAAATATAATTATCCTGAGCTGTTGAAAATCTATCAAAAGAGCAGAAGCTCTTTTCAACAAGTTGCCACATGATTGGTTTTCAGTACTGATTTTCAGTACTGATCTGATTTTGATATCTCGCATCATTGGGCAACTATAGTAGCTTATAGCGCTCTAAGGGTTAATTTTTCACCCGCAATTTCCCAGTGTAGTTTCTTTGCGATGCCCTGAAGAGCTGGATTGCGGCGGGTCGAAGGAAGGTTGGGGGGTCTGCTAGTGGTGTGTCTTGAGGCAGGGATGTCTGTGACAACACCCTATTGTAGTGCCCTAATGTGAAGTGCCCTTGGATAGTGCCCTAATATGAAGTGCCCTCATAAAGTGCCCTAAAGGGAAGTACTCTTGGAAAGTGACCTAAAGGGAAGTGCCCTTATCTGCTAAGATCACTGGAATGATGGTTATGCGCCCACACAGGTGAACAGAGGGACCTACTCCCGTCGCAGTCGACTGAAGAGGTCGGATGGCAGCACCACTTCCACTAGCTTTATCCTCCGACAGGTGAGAGGGGCAGTGAGAATCTGCATCTCGCTGCCTGGTCTGTACATTAACGGTGTCCTGATCTCTCTATGTGTGACCCAATGATCTGTTTCAACAAAGCTTGGTCAAGATCTGCGTTTACATAAGCTGTAGTCTTAAAAGGAATCGTTGTGCAACGACTACATGAATTCTGTCAGCAAAGTAATGTTTGATGATTGACTGTATTCCGGAGCACGGATTTGGATTATAAAAGCAGGGATAATTTATTAGACTGCGGAAAATGACTTTAGATTGGAGTTTTATTTAAACATATAATTGTTACCCTATTATTGCTATTGCATTAGTGTTCTGTTCTGTTTTAACTTTCTGCTGGAACAATGTTTGAAGACCTTAAAAGTTTCGATTAGCTTGTCAGCACAGGGGAAGATTACTCAGGCAAATTTCTCTCATCAGTGCCACAGTGTGGCCTATGATAGTTCCTCTGGTTGTACTTCTTACATTACCCCAAAAGGCACGGTCACGTGGTGGAAATGAACCTTTAAGAAAACACACATATTTCATGCTTTCTGCAACAAGCTAGTCATATACAGTACTGTGCAAAAGTCTAAGACACCTTAGATTTTTTTTTAATATAAATTTGATGTTTGATGTTTATTTCTGTTATCCATATCAGTGGTGCTGTTGATGAGAAGCACATTTGAAGCACTGAATATTAACTGGAAAACAATTTATATAAGAACTTTGTATTTCACTGTGTACAGTTGATACAAATAATGCTCCATGACCGAGCCCTGATCTCAACTTCATCAAGACTGTGTGATAATACCTGGGGAGACAGACGTGAGTCAGACCGTCAGCCTGCAGAAGAATTTTGGCATATTTTCCAGTATGCTAAACACAACCAAACAGCCAATAATCTTATACAAAACTGTACAACAGTGACCGCAAAACTTCAGCACAGCGTTCCAAATTTTTTGGCAAAGTGTTGTCGCATAAAATGATGTTATTTTTTTAATAGTTCACAGAACTTTATAGTTTGTTTTTCAATATTTGGAAACCTTTAATGATTTTTGGAAGCATCTTTGCTTCATGTAATTGTGTTGAATGTGCCTAAAACTTTTGCAAAGTAATATAATATACAGCTGCAGTGATCACAATGTCAGCAAGGATTGCTTTTTCAAATACGATGCTACAAATACTTTAACTGCAAAATATCCAAACACTCCTGCCATCCTCTGAATTCTGGGTGACAACAGGCATGGTTTCAGCTCACGTGCTCAATCCCTGTAAACAGCATCCCGAGGGATGGAAATCTAGGACGAGAGATGTTTTGACGTAATTGGACGAGGTCGACCCCAGCGCAGTTCAGATTTTACCTGAGAGCAGCCTGGCTGTGTCC
The DNA here is from genome assembly GCA_029721435.1 of Gymnothorax reevesii. Lineage (NCBI taxonomy): Eukaryota > Metazoa > Chordata > Actinopteri > Anguilliformes > Muraenidae > Gymnothorax > Gymnothorax reevesii. The sequence continues at coordinate 68,654,996 of CM056586.1, forward strand.
TGATCTGCTAGAAAACTTGTAATCCTCAAACAAATGAGCCCAGGTTTCTAACATGAGTGTCTGGACAGTTCTTCTCCAGTTTCTCATGCCGGGTAAGTGCGTTCGCTGGGGATTCTGGGTATTTTGCCTATTCACCACACCAGCTGCTTGAGGCACGTCTTTCTCCTGGAGCTGATTGGTTTGGAGGAGGTCCTCCTGCAGTATATCTCTTCACCAATCTGAGTCGGGTATGCCAAAATTTGTGAATTACAGCGCCTTTCACTAATAATGGTACCCAGGTAAATATTAGCTAAAAAGGTTTTGGGGTTGCTGGTAATCCTTTCAAACCTTTTTCAAAATATCATTATAAATGTAAAATGATCACGGGGGAAAAAAAAACCAACATTTTTCTCCTAAAAATGCTGCACAAGTAGATGACACTGCTGACTCACAACAAGAAGGCGGTAGTTTCAAATCCAGCTTGGGGCCTTTCTGTGTGGAGTTTGCACGTCCTCCCCTTGTTTGTGAGGGTTTGACGACGTTTCTCTGCATTATGCATTATAGGAGACTATAGCGAGAAACTGTTCCCTCTGCGTCAGCTTCTATGCAATTTCGCCATTGTATTGTCTGTCATCTGAGTATCTTTTTGGCTGCTACAGGTGAATTTCAGATTGGTCGTATGCTAGTTGCTATTGTGGCCCCAATCACTCAATAAGTGCCAAAATGCAATTTTGGCATTAAAATCTGAAATGAGGTTGTATAATTGAATGAATTAACAATGGGTGTATACAAGGGCAGGGCAATTGATATTTTGACTGCTAGCAGGAGGAAATTTAGATGACATGACATGACATGACATGACATGACATGACATGACATGACATGACATGACATGACATGACATGACATGACATGACATGACATGACATGACATGACATGACATGACATGACATGACATGACATAACATAAATGGTGAGAACAGGCCGTTCAGCCCAACTAGCTCACCAGTTTCTTTGTACTATTGTGAATAAATCATTTCAGATACTCAATGACTCAATGGGGTCAAGCCTGCTCTTGAAAATCCCCAAGGTCTCTGCCTCAACAATATGGTCAGGCAAGCTATTCCACACCAAAATTACTCTTTGGGTGAAGAAATATTTCTGAATATCAGTGCTAAATTTACCTTTGGTCAACTTCCATTTGTGACCTCGAGTTCTACTAACAACACTTGGTCGAAGGAATCCAACATAATTCACTTTGAGGTCTTTAAATATGTTAAAGGGATTAACAATCAGATCACCCCTAAGTTTCCTTTTCTAAAACTAAAGAGATTAAGGATCTTCAGCCTCTTCTCAGAACTTTCATTTTTTTATACCCGGAATTAGCTTAGCGGCTCTTCTCTGAACTTTTTTTTTCGAGCCTCTATATCTTTCTTAAAGTATGGTCTCCAAAACTGTACACAATACTCCAGATGTGGTCTGATGAATGTGTTGTACTAAAGAAGCATCACCTATTTTGATTTGTACTCAATACTTTTGGCAATGTATCCCAGCATCCGATTGGCTTTTTTAACTGCTACAGCACAAAGGCGAGAGCCTGTGAGTGTTTGGTCAACAATCACTCCCAGATCTTTTTTGTGTGGAGCACATTTCAGTTTTAAACCTCCCATGAAGTAATCCCGTCTAATAGTTTTATTACCTACATGTACAACTTTACATTTCGCGACATTAAATTTCATTTGCCACATTTCTTCCCAATTCTGGATTCTATCCAAATCATCTTGAATCACTTTAGTGGACTCTACACTATTTGCCAAACCTCCCAATTTAATATCACCTGCAGGTTAACCTAATTTGCTCGCAATATTCCTATCAAGCTCATTCATGTACAGATGAGGAACAGCAAGGGTCCCAACACCAATCCCTGGGGGGACGCCACTCCCCACCAGACCTAGCTCAGATGAGATACCACTGACCATCACTCTTTGTGCTCTGTCTTCTTACCAGTTTTGAATCCACTTCAGAATACCTCCTGTAACTCCAATGGAGCTCATTTTAAAAATTAGTTTCTTATGCGGTACTGTATCGAATGCTTTCTGAAAATCCAAGTATATGATGTCATAAGCCCTGCTCTGGTCATAAGTCATGATGGCCTCTTCAAAAAATTCCAGAAAGTTTGTCAGGCATGATCTTCCCTTACGGAAACCACGTTTGCTTTCCCTCAAGATATCAAGATATTATTACGTTATCAAGTATTAAGTCCAGCTCATCTTTTATGATAGATTCCAGTATTTTGCATGCAATGCAAGTTAAACTGACTGGCCTGTAATTTCCTGGCTCGGTACAGTCCCCTTTCTTATATATTTGTATTATATTGCCCTGGTTCCAATCATTTGGTATTCCTACAGTTTCTAAACACCATCTGAGGATGGCGAATAGCGGCTTAAAGATGATCTCAATAACTTCCCTGAGCACTCTAGGATACTTGGACAACAGATGTCCACCCACGAACTTCAGAAAAAGATGTCTGACACTCCTCCTCTGTGAAGTTTAGAACACACTTTAACCACATGTGCTTCTCTCACTCTCAGATATTATGTATAAAGGGCTAGTCAGTGCAGTTATACACATGTTCCATATACCAGAAATTACTGCTCCAAACTTATTGAGTAGAATTAAAAAACAAGCAAACAATTTTTTTTTTTTTTTTTTTTTGTCTCACTTTGTCACGACTGACATGTTTTGACTAGCTATTTCTCGACAGTTTACACCTGCGGTGGGGAGAAGCTGGGTGTGAAAAATGGCACCCAGTCTCCACAGTTATTATCCTGCATCATGCAGAGAGCCGAGTGCACAGGCCTCTGGAGGGAGTGTTATGATCTGGGCTCGCTTCAGTTGGTCAGGTCTGAGCTCAGCAGCGATATGCAGTAATAAACTGAAAGCAGACTATCTTAATGTTAGGTATGAGATGGTTACTCCATCAATGTAATCCCTGATGGCACAGGCATATTCCGGATGACAATGCCGAGATTAGTCAGGCTCAAATTGTTAGTTTTTCAGTGAGCAAGGGAAGTCATTTTCACGCTTGAATTGGCCGCCTCAGAGTCTGGACCTTAACCAATCAAGTTTTTGGGATGTGCTGGTTGGAAATAAATGTTGTAACATTGCATAACGTATCAAAACAATGCCCCATGCGCGCCATAATCAAAGTAAAAAGCAGTCGAACAAAACAAAATACAACAGGGTGCAATGAATTTCTGGTAGGCAGTGTATTATCAATGTCAAATGAATTCCTGCAAGTGATGGCACTTATTTTACAACCACGATGCCAAAAAACTTGGTACAGTTATGGTACGTTATTTATATCAAAACATTAAAATGTGTGACTCATTATTCTCATTTGTTTGCACCTCCTGGTGACATCAGAAATATGTTCCACTTCAATTTAGATGTGGTTTTCACATGTTATTTGCAGTATGAGGAAAATGGAGAATATCATCTTGCATGACCTCATTTAAATGACACTCCCATTGATACTGTATAATTTACGTCGTAAATGTCCCTTGAAATATAACTACACCCTTGTTATCCATCTCCCCACCTTGAAAAATACCAGTTGGTCCTTGCAGCTGGTGGAAAATCTCAATAAATGCACAAGTCGATCTTTGCACGTATTGTTAGGCGTAGAGCATGCAGAAAAATCGAGCTCAATCTCCCGCTGTCATCTGTTGCCAAGGTTACTTTAGACAAAAGAATGCTGCCATGTTGTGAGACCAAAAGTTGTTGAGCTCATGAAATTTGTAAATGGCTTGGAGATGGTTGCTAAAAATGTTATAATAACCATTTGACCGTATAATTAAGGGCAGTAATTTAAGAAGCAAATGGCAGTATTGAAACTCTGCTTGAGCAGGTCTTGTGCCCGTTTTGAATGGTTGCATTGTGAGAAGGACAGTTCAAGCATGAAGGGAACTCCAAGGATTGCAGACATTTTCCAAGTCTTGGGCTCAAAAAGTGTCCAAAACTACGATCAGATGCCATCTATGCTACGACAGGATGTTTGAGAGGGTTGGCAGAAAAAAGCCACTTTTGCCCTCAAGAAACAAACTCCAGTGCCTGCAGTTTGCCATGTGGTACTGAACTTCCTCTGGGTCTGAGTTCTGTGTGTCAGATGAGATCAAAATGGGTCTTTGACAATAAACACCAGAGGTGGGTTTAATGTAAAAACAAAGAGCCATTCTGGAAAGAATCCTGTGCCCCCGGTAAATTCATGGAGTCTACCAAAGACCAGCTAATATGAACTGCCTCTGCCAGAAAGCATCAACCAGGCCCTCGCTGGTTCCTCCTAAAAGACAATAATTCAAAGCATGCATCGAATTCAGTTCAGCAGCCAACTGCAGAAACAAATCTTGCTATTATTATCAAAGTTTCCTGATTTGAAAACGTGGGACAAGCTGAAGACGAATACTACATTGACGTGGACCTTTCAATTTGTTGGATAAAGAAAGACTCTCTATGGAACAGTGGTCTCAGATCATTTGCCATTCTTTTGCAGCATCTATAGTAGGGGATGCTGAGCTGTTATCTTGGCTAAGGGAGGCTGCCCAACTCACTCAATGAAGTGGATCCAGTAACTGTAGCCCACATGCTTTTGAGAAAAATTGTACCACATTCATGATTCGTTTTTCTTCCGAGTGCTGCTTTCAGTTGGAGGTTATATTTTTGTTAATATTTTGAATTAAATATCAAGAGGATAAACAAAGCATTCATTCATAATCAATTTTGTTTATATACCAAGGTTGCCAATGTTGATAGAGGGCACTGGACTGTACTGCAGCAATTTGCTGGTCCATTCCAAAATATGGTCATTCTGCAGGCTTTGGGATGACCATTGGAAGTACTCAACAAAACAACTGTTTCCCTCCCGTATCTTTGAGCCATGGAAAGTTTGCGGTCTTCACAAATCTTGCTCATCTGTATTTCTGGCCCCTACGCACAGCTAAGGTTGCTGGAATTAGCTGGAGACTGCACTTGTTGGGGTGGATTTTGTATCAATTGCCACTTGTAGTTACAAACCCCAATTTCAGTGAAATTGTTGTGTAAAAACTGATTAAAAACAGAATGCAATAATTTGCAAATCCTTTTCGACCAATATTCAATTGAGTACACTATAGAGACAAGATATTTAATGTTCAAACTGGTAAACTTTATTGTTTTTTTGGAAATATTCACTCCTTTTGAATTTGATGCCTGCAACACGTTCCAAAAAAGCTGAGACAGGGGCAACAAAAGACTGGGAAAGTTGAGGAGTACTCAAAAAACATGTTTTTCGGTGTGCAATTGCAAGGAATTTAAGGATTTCGTCACCTACAGTCCATAATATCATCAAATGATTCAGAGAATCGGGAAAAATCTCTATACATGAGCGGTAAGGCCAAAAACCAACATTGAATATAGGTCAAAAGGATTTGCAAATCGTTGTATTCTGTGTTTATTCACATTTTACACAACGTCCCAACTTCATTGGAATCGGGGCTTGAACATATAGTGCCTCTGAAAATATAATCATAATAGAGAAAAGCGCACCTTACCGAAAAAAAATTCACCAAGGACTATTCCGGTCAAAAAGTAAAAGCTGGAGCACACAGAACTCAGAACACAATCTCTTTATTGAAAAGACTTGAAAAGACTGACATTTCGACATCTACCGACGTCCACTGTCATCTTCCTCTGAGTCAGATGATGGATTTTTTTGTTCGTTTTTTGCCTTGTCCCTCGTGGCCCAAACTCAGGGGCTCCGGTGCACAAAGAATCCAGTTCTCTTGCCCAGTCCGATTTTCACTCAGAAACAATTAAAACGATTCTGCATGCCTGCATGCTTAATAACATGAGCTGCAAAAGCTTTGTAGTCATTAGAAGCAGGCTACTTTCTGTATGTTGCAGGTGTACCTAACAAAGTGGTCCGTAAGTGTATGTATTCCTGTCCTCGATCTCTCTGATGGAGAAGAACATTTCCAGGCACGTCACTTTTTCAACTGACCATTTTGGTTCAAACTTGGTCAAACTCAGTTTCCACCAAAAGTTACATACGTGGTAGGTTTTTCCAGATTACCGGAGATTTATTGCTTGCTGTAAAACAAAATAAACATTTTCTCTAGTTCATTGCGAGTCTCTTTTGTCAAAAAGCTTCAAATTGACGGCATTTAGAGCATGTGGGAATATCTGAATTGCTTCCATTTAACAGCATTTTTGGGCCAATCCTTCAAAACCAACAATAGCTGTCCTTACAGTTGGCTACAGAACTGATTTACCATTCTCAATTTGCCATCTTTTTTTTTTTTTTTAACTTAACCAGTTAATCTCCGTTTGCTTAAGTGGGGTCCTGCCTTTAAGTATTCAGACTGTGACCAGGCTGTTTGTTTTTGATGCAGTAGTCCAGCACATTGGATTTGTAAAGCACGAACATGAAGTTGTGAGGCCATTTACTGAAATATTGTGAGCACCATATAGGAACTGGCATCATATTATACAGAGCCATTTCTAAAGTACTCAATAAATACCGCACAGCATGTTGGAACATGTTTTTACTGAAATAAGCTCTTCCCTTAAACAGTTAATATGTGATTGAACTAGTTCTGTGTGGCACAGGGGCATTCGCTGCTGCGCGAGAAATTAGACGGCGATCCTGTGGGAAACGCAGACATAATGAGATCGGCCCTGCTGGGACTGAGACGCCTAAGAAACTGCGCAGCTCTGACGAAACAGGCCCAGATTACACTAGGACATGTGACGCGTTACAGACCGTTCCTCCGTCCCCGGGAAAACCTTCGATGACCTTGATCATTCTTACCCTACTGGTGACACCGCGAGGTGGAAAACGGTAATGATGTCTGAAAGTTTTTTTTTTTTATTTTTTTTTTACACCGAGAAACAACGCAGGTCATTAGTACAGGGTGGACAAATTATGAGAATCACCGCTAGGGAAAATTGCTTTAATTTTGAAGCATTTAAGCGCAATTATAAAGTCATCTTCACTGGTGATTCCAATTAATCTAACTGTGATTAGCTGCTTATATCTGCGTAAAAAAGGTTGATCTAGCAGCACTTCACTGAGTCAGTATCCTAAGCAAGATGAAGATGCTAAAGACGTCCAAAGGGTATAAATCATTATTGGTGGCCCAGCTGCTGGTGGGCGGGTGACACAAACTACGAACTTGTTTAAGCTCATAACGTGAACAGTGTCAAAAAATGAAGACCCCATGTGCCCAGCTCCAAAAAACCGCTAAAACAAAAAATGGCCAGAAGTCACTGATGTGTTTTAAAATTAATAGCAGTGCATTAGAAACGTCAATAAAGCGCAAAAATTTTTTTTGCAACAGCTTTCAGTTCCATATTTCAAATATAATGGAAACATTACACATTCAATTCCAATTTAAAGCATAAACAAGTCTGATCAGGTTTGTGTTATTCTTTCACAGGAAGCAATGGACAGGAATATTAATCTGTCCAGCAGATTAGTTATTCTGATTGAGAGGCTGTTTTAGTAGTGATATTGGTACCGTGGAACCAGCACTTAAAGGATGTTAGTGGCTTATTCTGCCTCAACAGAGCGGAAGGGAGACAGCATTGTTAATGTGAGACAGCACACTTCCAACAACACAAAATTAAAAATAGAATAAAATAATAATTAAAATAGAATTATAGTCTGGCACCATGGCAAGCATTCTGCGCCCTTGCCAATGGCCTAGTTTGCCAATGCCTGGAGCTGCGCATTCCGAGGACAGACAAATGACCCGATTTCCTGTTGGTCAGTGAGCCTTAGGCTAAAAATAGCTGAATAAACCAAAGGAAAATGTTGATATAACGTTAAGCATGAAACCAGAGTGCTGCACTGTGCTGGATGTCATATTCTGACAGTGATAGGCCTACTGAATGGAAGGCTAAAATTCCCACATGATGCATATTTAATGTAAATTCCTGCAAATGAAAGCTGATGGTGTCATTTATATCCCCATATTCATTATTTTAACCCGTAAAACTCAGAAATAAATTATTACAAAATATAAATTTAATTATCTTGTGCTGTTGAAAAGCTATCCTGTGGCGACTTGTTTAAAATAGCTCCCCCGCGGGGACCAATGTGGAGGTTCATGAAAATGTGTCTTTTGTCAGCAGCCAATACTTTGTGGAAATTTTTGTTTGAAAATTTAGTTATGTTTTAATTTTAGTTTCTTTAATTATTTTAATCTGTTTTGAGGCTGCCAATTTGCCAAGTTGTTTGAAGACGCCAGTAGACTTGACAGGAATGATTGCTTTATAGAGGGCAGTCGTGCTCTGATAGTGTCCACTACCTGATCCGAGACATTCCTCCAAAAACAAAGCAACACCTGACGAGATTAGTAAACCTGCTGCTCTGCACTGTAATGCCTGAGGAATGATGAATAATGAGTTGTTCAGTGCGAAATGCCACAGTCAGCACTGCTCACGGGGAAGAGCTGCATTCTGGGAACAGCTGGGATACATGAGGCAGCCGATATAAACACTGCACTGTCCTGTCCTCCCCATTCCCAAACTCCCCTGGGAATGATGCCAGAGATTCGGGAGATTCAGAGGCTTGGACACATGAAGTAAAGATGAACTGTGCGAAAGCCTTGGGCAGAAGTTCAGATTTCTTGAATATAGCCTACTTAGCGCCATTAAAAACCCATGTGTGACGTATGTGCAATATTTGTTATGCAGTTGCTAATCAAATCAATTTTTGTTTATCCGAGTGAGATATAAGTGAAATTAAGAAAAACGTGTGGTTTTGTAATCCCGGCGTGCGCCACATGGATGCGCTGAGTACGCCTGTAATAATGAATGTCGAGTTGCTTGTGACGTGTACAGTGATCCTTGAGCTGTTCTTTTGGGTGTGATCAACAGCCCATGTAAAACCAGAAAAAAGGGAAAACGCTCCTGCTTCAAGACAATGGGACAGCTTATGACACAGGAGAGGTCTACGCTGCGCGTCGTTTTCACCATCACCAGTCAACAATCAGTCGGCTGTGTGTCCCAGACCGAGAAACGGGCCCTCTCGCTGACTGACTCCTCCCATGCACGGCAGCCAGGAGTCAGACGCCTCACGCGTGTGCTTTTAATGGCACAAAGTATATATACAAGTGACAAATTACAGAGAAAAAAACCTACATAAATGTGAGGACTTTCATACAAATGCAAGCGCTTCTGTACATTTTTCTGGCCTGGTTTGGGTCTACTCCTTTCCTTGTGGACGGGGCTCACTGCAGCTTAAGGGAGAGTTATTCTGTGTGAATCACCTTTATATCCTGTGATGAAGCTCCTCCCACAATGGGAGGGGTCTCTTCCTGGATGACACTGGCCCAAACCCCCCAGGGCGCAAGGGGCCACTGAATGGTTTAATGATCATGAGAATGATCCTGAGTATATGCCAGTGCCTTCAGTAACCAGATCTCAAACCCACTGAACTGATATAGGAAATTTAGGACAGCGCTCTCTGTCATCATCATCAAAACACCAAATGAAGTAATATCTCTGGGTAGAAAGGCACTCTATCTCTCCTGTAATGTTTTGCCCTCGTAGACGATGCCTCACAGCAAGAAGGTTGTGGGTTCAATGCCGTTCTCGGGCCTTTCTGTGTGGAGTTTGCGCGGGTTTCCCCCGCCCACAAAAGCATGCATTACGGAAACACTCCTGCCAGGACCCCTGACCAAGGAACTGGCTTTAGAACTGGAGTTGGTCCCCCGGCGCTGCTCTGTGGCTGCCCACTGCTCCTGACTATAGGATGGGTCAAATGCAGAGGACAAATTACCCCACGGGGTTCAATAATGTATATCTAGATTGTGGTGCCCCAATCCCTTCCTAAGACTCTATGCCAATTTTTTCCCCTTAAATTTTTCACCAGTCTGTATGTTCTTTAATCCCATAAAACCTGTGGAGTGGACCCATATATGGGTTTGTCAAATGCAGCTGCTGTATTCAAACCTGTGGAATTTCAGGCCTATTTTTCATTGTAGTGGGGGCCCAAGGTTTCCAACGATCCCACACATGTCCTGCTGAATTACAGGCAAATGTGTGTAAAATGATGTGAAAGATGTAGATAGTTTCCATTCGATGTGATGCTGTGGCCATAAAAACATGGCATCCTGGGTCTGAATACTTCTGTCAGTGTAAGTGTGATGTAGCTTCAGTGGAGTGCTGCAACCAGTAGATAGAGTGTCTGTCACATTTTCAAACAATATGAGAAAATGCTTGTTCTGACGCTGAACCTACTTTAAGGAAAACTTGATTGAAAAGTTAGAGTTAAATGGGTTAAATGAATACACGCTGCATAATGTAGTGTTGTTAGGTCAGGCATATGGCTATTTTAGATGCAGTTTCTGTCTTACTCACTAGAGGGCATTAGTTCCAATAGTTTTAATCGCATCATAGATTTAGAAGGTGATTTTGATCTATGAGAAGCAGTGCTCTCATTGCCTAAATTGAATTTGATTGGCCGCGGAGTGTTTTTTTTTTGCATTCAAGTAGTTGCACAAATTAGGAAGGACAGCAGATGGCTCTCCCACCTTGTGTGTGGTTTTAGACTTTAGAGCAGAGACACCAAGCAGAAAATGTCAGGACATTTAGTTGTAGAATCAGGATCACAGTACAGACAGTGCTGCTAGTCGAACCCTTGCCATGGCTTGGGTTTATATGAAGTAGTTGAACAGTAGTTGAATATTTTTTTCCATTTTCTCACTCTGTATAGCTTGAAAGACACCTATACTCTTGAGAAATGTTGTTAAGAAAACCGGTAAACTCAGACAATTAATTTTACCACTGCAGGAGACTTGAAACATACAAGACTACATGAGTGTTAGCCACCAGAGACTTTTTTATTTAAGTTTGCTCACAGATATTCCTTTCTTGTTTACCACATTAGTGTTGCTGATAAAAAGCACACTTGAGGCGCCAAATGCTCCTTTAACCCTTTCAGCGCTGTGAAGATATCAAAATCAGATGCTGCTGAAAACCAATTATGTGGCAACTTGTTTAAAAGAGATCCCGCAGGAGAGCTCTTTTAAACAAGTTGCCACATGATAGGTTTTCGGCAGCTCAGGATAACTACATTTAATTCCTTGAAAATGTATTCAGCGCTGAAAGGGTTAACTGTAAGTTCACATATAAATGTTTGTGCTCAATTATTGACAGTTCATACAGATGATTTAGCCTCGACAGGGCCATAATCATCATCAAGGCTGCCCAGCATTAACCAGAGAGACCAATGACAGTTAGTCATCAGAAGGACTGTGGGAAGTTCTTGAATACGTTTGGAACAAGCAAAAAAGCTAATTATCTTATAAAACTATAGAACTACCGGGCAGTGTGCCAAATTTTTAGGTTAACGGTGGTCACGACTAAAACTGATTAGATTTCAAAAGCTTATTTATTCTTTTTTTTTTTTCCATATTAAGGCATGTTTAATTATATGATTTTTGGAAGCACCTCTGCCTGACTGAACAGTTTTAATCTAAAATCTTTGCACTGTTCATATTTTCCAGGATGCAAAAACACATTTTGAAAATAATTGCCAACATTTTGAAAGCATTTTATTTTAACTCAAGCAGAATGAAATTGTCGAACAGTATATACATATGGCACATTTTGAAATGTACAAAAATACCCTATTTGCTCAAAGAACAGGCTGAATATCAGTGGGCTCGTCAGGTGACTTTATTTTTTATTTTTTGCTTGTCTTAAATAAATCTGCTCCTGTGGAGTCAAACTTCATTTTCTTTGTATGTATCAACTGTTATGGCCCCAATTTGTTATTACGTTTACGACAGCAAGGGATGACAGACACATTTTTAAAAGTTAAACACATTTAATTAAACAAAGACTTTTGACTAATCTACTATCTACTCTACTGACCACGATTGATACATACAAATAAAAAAATATTTACAGTCCCTTGAGATGGGGTTGCTTGGTGATGTTCCGGGTGAGGAAAATGCTCCAACACAGGCAAAAATCCACAAAAAGCTTCACAGGTCTTGAAAAGAGTGACAGGTCTGGTAAAATGTATCGTTCTGCTTGCAATTTCTCCTACTACTTAACTCTCTCAATTTTTCTCCTAATATACTCTTTTGCAGACCCCTCCCACCTTTTAGACTTTTTTAATTCTCTGGGACTTTCCATCTCAGACATGCCCAGGACATGTCCAAACCTAGCTCCAGACTGGGCTTAACAAAAGAAAAGGGAATCTAGTGGCTTCTATTCACATTACACATCTTTGAATGGGAAATTGTATAGCTTATAGGACTGACAGAAAGTATAATTCTATATATATTTTTTAATTAAAAAGTGGTTGTATTTGGATGAGATGTAGGCGTGTATTAACATATAAGTGAAATTAAATTAGTTTTACAGTTTGGTAGCTGAAATATGAAACTGCACTGTGTCAGCTTGGAGAGACCGTTCCCCAACTAAAACCTCTCTTATTTTGCTCTGATTCACTTGCAACTGAAGTGCAACTGAATGGTTTTATGACAGATAAAAGTAAAACTTTGTTTGGTGCAAAAAAGGTGTTACATTTATGCAGTGGTCCATCTTCATTTACACTGGCTCAATAACATATACACTGATTGTTGCACCAAGACAAAAATCCCCAAGGTGTTACCTTTATTATGATACCAAGATTATTCAAATCGAGCAATTCATTGCAGAGATATAGTCATTTCATTTTGGGCATATCATTTTCAAGTTAGGGGCTCAGTGCTTAAGGGGTTAATTGCATTACTTTCATACTAAATCACCATCTGACTGAGTAGTTTCATAAATTAGTAATTTGCCACAGCTGCAAGGAAAGGCTTGATAATGCACCTTGATAAGTGCTTGAATTTGACTTTGGTTGAAAATGAAGAAACTTTTTTGTGGATTTTATTTCTATGAGACACTATGATTTCCATTATCTTATAAATGAAATGCATCCCATAACCTGTATATCTTATTCAGCTTTTGCTTGTGCTTTTCAAGGCAATAATTTTGGCAGTCATTATTGCTGGCGCAGAATAGAAATTTTCTATTTTTAACAATGGGTATTTTCTAGGTAACTCTCATACCATTTGAATGTTAATGGGTCTATTACTAAACGCTATGCACTGCATTCGTTATGCTCAGGATGTACATGTATGTCTCTGTGGTGACCAACCCTGTTCCGGGATCCCTACTTTCCCGTACAAATTCCAGAGTTCATGTAGGTTACCTCATTCAAAAGCTACAAATCTTGATGAGCAGCTGGTAGAATCTGTTTTGTCAGTGGAGAGCAAAAATGAACACTCACTGAATGGTGTATCTCCAGAACAGGGGTGGTTACTCCTGCACTGGCTTATTCCAGTACTGGTTCATTCGGACTCCAAATCCCAGAATTCAGTTTGAAGCAAAGGTACTTCGAGTGGTTTATTTTATCATTGTAGCTTCCAGACTTTGTGGATTCTGTCGTCTCCGCCGCCGCTGCATCCATAGAGATTTTCTTGTGGACAGTCTACCGGCTACAAATGTCAGCCAAGTCCTTTGATATTTGATGTGGGCCATGGTTATGATCAGGCCATGATACCAATCAATTTAGTTGCCATGGTAACAGAATTAGCAAATAAAGCACAATTTCATGCAAAAAATGTGCCCTTTTCAGTGTATGGCTTGTGAACTCTTTAGAGGTCAGAGTCTTCAAGATATCATAAGCGGGCCCGCGGGGGGAGCTACACCCATGTGGCCACTGGCGACTGACCCGTGAAGTTTATGTCATCTGACCAGGTAATATTGAGCAATATAATTTGAACTTTGCATCTAGAACATGGAGGGCAATTATTCCTGGCACAAACAGTGCCAAACACTGAACCGATATTGCTAAAAAAATGCAGTTGCAAGAACATTGCCAATACTTCATTTTTTAAATAGCCTGCCACCACCCCCCTCTTTGGAGGTCAACTTTATTTTTATTAACCAATATTATAGACAAAGAATAGCGACACCTTTCCTCTGAGGGAAAGCTACAGTAAAACAAAGAAGACTGAACACTTCAGAATGCACTACTGAGACTAATGCTGTAACCTGAGGGGACTGATGTAAACACGACACAGACTGAGGGACTGAAGTGTACAAGAGATCATATTTATTTTATTTTAATTAATATTATAATATTTAAGTATTAAATAAATAAATTCAGTAGTGTGCAGTGATGATCATATACATAACAAAATGAACATAAATTAGAAACCAAGTATATTCAAGCATTTATTTCATGAGATATTGGATAAAATACTGTAGATGAAAATAAGTAAACAGATAATTTATTGTATAAACAAAAATTAAATTAGAACATCAATATCTAGTGTGTCCTCCCTTTGCTTTGATCACAGCATTTCTTCTTTCAGGTGTAGTTTTCACATATTTTTATTTCCTCACTTGCTGAACCATTCCGTATGGCTTGTGGTTGAATCCAATGAGATTCTTTCGATGTTTCAACAGATTTTTTCAGTCGGACTATATGGTCTGGATGTTGTGGAGGCCGAGGCATAACTTTTGTGTCACCAGATGTTTCTTTCCGACTGAAATGATTCTTGCACAACTGAGAAGTGTGTTCAGGGTCATTGTCTTGTTGAAAATAAAATCCCTGATCAATCAGTCTCTTTCGAGATGGCAGTGCATGCCGCACAAGGATGCTGTGATACTTCTTTCGATCCATGATTCTATGATCAATAATCATGGAATGAGCTTTCAAACACGCAATCATGCTGTGCAAGAGTCAAAAAAATAAAATTGGTGACACCTTTCAATAGCAATAAATTGATGTTTTCAATGTTTGTGTTAATTACTCATTTTTACCTCAATATACTTGTGGAAACGATTTTCTTTGTTTTCATGGCCTACAATTGTATTTTTCCAATACATTTTCTCCAAAAAAGTAATAGAGAAATAATAAATTAGGATCTTTATTCGATGAAAATGGTGGCGTGTCGTCATCGCTGTGCACTACTGTGAATAAATAAATGAATAAATAAATACAAGATGTAGGTTGTCAATGACAAGGAGTGGGGAAGATAATATTGGTATTTAAAAAAAATAAAATTAAACCAGTCTTATATGTTGTGTTACATATGCAGCCCCAGAAGAAGAAAAGAGGAGGAAGGGGAGAAAAAAGGACAGACAAATAGAAAATATGTTTTTGTCTGTGGTGTGAATGTTTTTAAAAATGACTCCCATACAGGGTTGGGTGTATTGTGATATTTTATTGATGATCACCAGGACTGGGGTCTGCAGTCGTGTGTGTGGCACTAGTCTTTGGATGGGCTCTGTTCTGGGTTCAGAGTAATTAAGAATGTATTCCAGGTTTCATTAAAGACCGATTTACTCTTCCTTCTGTGAACTGTTATTCTCTTTATTGACATGTATTCTGCAAGAAAATTGATCCAGTGAGCAATATGACAAGATTTCCTAAATTATCAGTTATGAAAGGCTTTTTTCTTGGTGACAGTTAAAGACATAAGTAAAGGGTTTCTGCATTTGGTTGAGACAGCAAATTGCAGATCTCCTTAGAGACACAGTGATGGGGAGTTTCAAAGTTTCTCTGTTACTGCTGACCATAAGAAGTGAACTGGGTGGCAGATCCAAGTGGCATGAATATAGTTGCCTGTGCTACCCAAAGAGCATTGTGAACAGATATTCGTAACAGCTGATCCCATTTCAACCTCTTTACTTCAACATTTATATTAATACCTAATTATTCCAAGATCTGGGTGAATACTTATGCAGGTATGCATTAAAACTGCGGAACCGCACAGGTAGTTCGGCTACAGCAGTTTCACCATTCGAAATTCACCCACTAGCCAACTTGTAACCCTAGCAACGTTAGACCTGGTATTCGGCTGGGTACAACTAGCTGCTCATTTATCTCCAGTAAATTTGGCGGCGTCATATAAGTAGCGTCCTGCGGGGCGATTAACTATACCTAGGTGCTCAAGCGATAATGGCCGGAAATATTATAGCAGCGAAGTTATCAGGCTTTATTCATTAAACAATAGTAATTGTGTACAGTTACAAAGGAAGCTAACGTGTCCACTGCATGTATCAGCTGACAGTTCGCTAGCTACGTGCTGTGCCAGCAGACTGATTTCAGCTCCCTGACTGCGGAAACTGTCATAAGTTCATTGTAATTATGGGTAGCAAGTTGGCTACAATCTGCATAATTGCGAATAATGTTGCGTTATGCATAATCTCCATTTCAGCGAGAATCCGTTATCAAATCATCAGCTGGTAAACGGATGTAAGCGTGTACAAAAAATTATTTCTCCATGAACGTAAGATAAACTAAGCTGGTTCAATTTAGCTTGGCCTATAGTATTGGGTATGAGAAGGCGTGGCGCCTGTTTAATGATTACCAGCTCGATTTTTATTTATTTTTTTTTTAAGTGCAAAACTTACACCAAAAATTTTGGAATGCTTCAATTCGATATTGCTGGCAAATGACCATGGTATAAGCGGGATAATCAACTCGAAGGTGAGCATTCCATGGTTTTAATGCACTTTGCGGTTATTTGCCTCCGCGTCGTGCATTAAATCGTGGAATGCACACCTTCTCGTTAATTATCCCTTACGTATCCTGTGTTGCCAATTTGAAGTGAAAGGTGAGAACTTGGGTGGCAGAATCCCAATTGTCTTTAGACAGTGGTAGTGATATAATTGATTTGTTCCAGTTTATTGGATAATTTGAGATTGCAGAGAAGTCTTTAACCCCTCATATGCCTCAGCCTTCCGGTAGAGCACATTTTGAGTCATTGTATCTAATTGAAAGATGAGTTGAACTTAACTTGATTGAGCCATCTGTAACAGTCAGTTGAGGTGTGTTATGATGAAAAAATCCAATCGGTTAAGTTTTACACATCGTTAAATTAGATAAAGTGACTCAAAATATGTTCTACCAAAAGGTTGAGCAGGAAGTTAAAGGGTTAATAATGTTGAAAGTTTCCAGTCACGACACATTAGGATCTTCTAAGTGTAATAGTCTATTATCTACTCGTACGTAGAGAACACTTTAATGTGCTGAATTGGTCTTCTAAATTCCTTCAATTTCATGGTTCTGTCGTATTGCTGCTGTATGTAGATCAATAAAAATGGCAAATAAGGATGGTGAGAGCTGGCGCTCTTGTCTGGTTACCCGATGAAGTGTGAAGTTTGGTGAGATAACACTGTTTGTGGTTATAATTAAGTGTACAGTTTTCTCATCCAATGGAGGAATGACTCTCGAAAACCAAACTTGTGCAAAGTGCTAAAAAGAAAAGTCAAGCTTACTTCTTCAAATGCTTTTTTGGTGTCTAAAGATACAGTATAAGAATCTGTTTTTGTTGTGAGATATCAATTCAGTTAAAGAGCCTGCAGATTTCCTCTGAAGCATGTCTGTTTGTAATGAAGCCTGTCTGATCAGGGTGGATTGGCATCAGGGTGACTGTCTCAATTCTGACTGCTAGGACTTTAGTAATAATTTTTAAGTTAGTATTGGTAAGTGAGAGAGGACTGTAGCTAGAAGGATGGGTTGTGTCTTTATTGGGTTTTAATATTGGCTCTTTGAAATAATTATGATAAGATATCCCACAAATGTCTGTATAATTCAGTCCAGAGTCCGTTTGGTCCAGGTGATTTATTATTTGGCATTATATGCAGGGCTTTATTGAGTTTTTCAGGTGAGGGGTGCATCCATGATGTCTGCTGGCTCTTTTGGTAGTGTTGGTATTTCCAGGTTGTTGAGAAATGTATCTAATTCTGTTTGGGATCCTGACCTGAGGAGTATTGGTTGCTGTAAAATGTTTGAAAAGCATGATTTACGTCCTGTGGTTTCTGGGTAATTATACATGAAGAATTGAGTAAGAATGAGATCATTGCTTTCATTTTTTTGCAATGTAATTGATTTTGCAGATATTTACTTGATTTTTTACTGTACTGAAATTTTTCTCATTCAAGTTGTGGGATTGTGATTTTATTTTTTTGCATATGATACCTTCACGCATTGTTTTTCTTGTCTGATGAATATGAGCTAACCTCTTATTGCCACTTTGCCCGTTTCCCATAGAAGTGATGCTGAAATTTCTGGAGAGTCGTCCATCACCGGGAAGGATGACCACTCTCTTTTAATTAGTGAGGTGAATTCAGGATCGTCTAAAAGTGATGTTTTGACACGCTAACATGTTTGGGTTTTAACTGTTAGAGAAACAGGAGCAAAATCACCGATCCTGATTTAATGAATTGTGTTTTCCAGAATAGAATGAGTGCTGAAGTTGCCAATTCATTTTTCAATATTGAAATTTATGGAGAAAGGTGAAAATATCTTTATTCATTAATGAAGAGGAAATATTAATTTTTTTTCAGGAAGATAGCTACTTTGCAGGATTTTGAACAGAATTACACTTTAAGAATGTTTTATATATAAGTAATAAGGAATATTATTCAGGAATTATATGTACTTTCTGTCTGTCAGTGAAGAATTGAAAATGACTGCAGCTGCAGGAATTTCAGGTTAAAATCTATAGTAATAATAACAATTATTATCATTGTTATTATTATACAACCTGAGTACAGCGATGAGAGAGGGCAAGAAAGAGTGAATGAGGAACGAAAGAGAGAAATGAGAGGAGAGCTGAGAGAGAAGAGAGAAAGTCAGAAGGGAAGAGAGGGGCAGTGAGATGGAGAGATAGAAGGGAAGAGAGGGGCAGTGAGATGGAGAGATAGAAGGGAAGAGAGGGAGTGTGAGAGGCAGAGAGCAGCAGAGAGATGAGTAAGAGAGGAGGAAACATCAGAGAGAGAGAGGGATGGAGAGAGAGAAGGGGGGGGTAGGAGTATGGGTCAGGCAGAGGGAGAGAGCAGGTCCTTCTCTCCCAGAGTCCCCTCCCATTTCATCTCTCATCAGTCACTTCAACCACAAACTGAGTCTGTCAGTGAGTGAGCCAGTTTGAAATTTGGTTAATTTAGGTCAGGGACTGAGTTGCACGCATGCCATCGTTATCTGTCTCTGTTCGTTATCAGTTTTTCCAGGAAGAGTAACAAGGGAGAGGGCGAGACACAAAACCAGAGGAAAGGAAAAAGAGAGGGATGTTCCAGAGGAAGAGAGGAATACAGGCTGCTGAACACAGGAGGATGTTCTCCTCTATACCTCCCCCCTCTTCCCTCACACTACAGGAGAACGCTCCCCCGAGCTGACTGGACTGATAGCCAGCCAGTCAGGAGCTTGCCTCCTCTGTCAGCCAGCCAATGAGTAGCCTGCCTGCTCGCTTTGTCATCAGGCTGTGATTGAGGAAGGATTGGCTTCCCTGCTCTGTATTTGGAAGCCAGATAAAATGCCTGGGCTGGACTGCCTCTGGGAATAACCTTCCTGCTTTATAATGTGAATGAGCAGCGCCTCGGCTTTGGGGGAAAGGCAGTGAATTCTCCGGCAGGCCAAGGCGAACAGCTCAGGCCTCCTTTTTTATTTGGACAGTTTTTTTTTTTTTTTTGGTGGAGGGAGGGCTGTTATTCCCCCGTCCATCCTTTTTTTCTTTCCTGTGGTTTATTCCTGTCTTATTTTTTTCATTCACGGAGAGGTGCTTTTCGGAATATCAAACCTCCATGTACGACAATTTGTACCTGCATGGATTCGAAGACTCGGAGGCGGTGAGTGTGTGTGGGGGAGATGGGGGGGGCGGGTAGGGTTGGCTGTGTGCGCGCGCGTGTGTGCGTTTGCGTCCGTGTCTCACGAGCCGTGTTTTCGCCGCTGCGCTGGTGCGTTTGAGCCCGGCGCTCCGCGGAGCTTCGAGCAGAGCGCTCAGGGGAGGCTGCGGGGGCTCGTCCGGCGCAGGGGGTGGGGGGGGTGGGGGCGCGCGGTGTCACCTGCTACCCCCCCTCCGGCTCTCGTTTGATGCTCTCAGCCAGGCCTCACGTCTCCCCCAGCTGTGTGGGAAGGGGGTGAACAGAAAGCGAGAACCAATCACTCTAAATCGCCCAACGCTCGCTGACCTGAACGGGGTTTCGGTGTACAAACAAATAGATTTATTCTCTCTCACCCCGTGTTCCTACTGATATCGTGAGCAATGGAGGTATTTTTGGTGATGCACCAAACTCTGCTAGCTTAGCGCTTAGCTTAATGTGTCATTATGAAGCCCCTTGTACCAGTAGGCTGCAGCTGTACATTATTTAAAGGCACAGCGCCTCATTTTTAGCCCTCTCCTCCTCCATGACGTTCCTGCCTCCCCTTCCTCTCACATGGTGAATTTAGCAAAGACTTGAAACAGGCAGGAATGCATATTAAAGCCCCGTCTCCTTTATTCTGTGGCCCCCACCATCCATCGCTGTAGTGTTCCTTAAGTTTGTTTTGCGGCGGCCCGTGCCTTTAAGTTGCTATTGCTCTGGCGTGAAATACAGCAGTGTGATTAGCAATGGTGGAACAGCCTGGGGTCGCCGTGCGCCGCTGCTGTTTTCCTCACCGTGATGGGGACTCGGTGACAGGGGTCAGAGAAAGAGCCGGAAATGTGCTAAGGGAAGCAGGAATCTAAAGGCCGGAGTATTGATGGAGGGAGCTGAGGAGATCACTGCTCTAATGAGCTCACTTTGCCCCCTCCATCGCGCTCATTTTGCCTGGAATCGCGTGACGTTGAAGGCCTTTTCTGATCGCAGTGCATTGCAAAGGGAAACACCAAAGTGACACACTGCACAAGTGAGGGCATCTGAGTCCTAAAGACAACCACGTCTTCCTCAGCAGTACAGAACAGGAAAAGAGTTCAGAATCACCACGGGCTTCATATCTCTTGGGCAGTAAAGGCTAACGTTCATCCACAATCATTCTTTTAGTTACCAAATTTCTTCATATGTGAATCTGTTTTTTCCATATGAAACAAAACATCCAGAAAAGCTTGTATGTTATGATGATTAATGTGTACATTCTGGAGAGATGCTACCATCTACTTATTGGAATTTGCTGATCAAAAATGCCAAGAATGAGAATTTTTCCTCCCCACTTATTACTTATAAAGTGCTGCACCAGTGACCACACAGCAGCTCTTAGGGGGATTAAAAACAGAGCTTTGCCAGCTTTTTCTAGCCTTAAAGTTCTGACTATTTCCTGGGATGTGTTGTGCCAAAGATCGTGCTCCATCTGCCCCGTCACTTTGGCTGTTTACGAGCAGAGTTTATCCATGCCTGACATCAACAGTGTTCATTTTAATTAACTTGCATGCAGATACTGTACATTCACATCGCTGTATGGCTCATATTTTAAAAATCCAATGTGTGCTTTGAAAACAAATAGAATCTCGTACCTCATGGACATTTTAATTCACTGTTAAATAAAAAATGCAATCGCATGAAAACGTCCTGTTAACTTGAAATTTTCTTTGAACATGAGAATTCTTATTTTATGAGAATTCTTATTTTAATAAGTACATTATTGGATAGTTTTTTCTTCAGCAGTTCTGCTCTTTAAAATATTGTCTTTAGCACCACTTTGCTCAGGAGCTCAGATATCACTCACTCATTATTTTGGAACATATTTGTTGAATAGCTAAAAAATGCGAGCCAGCTCGAAAACTGGATTAGTTTTTAAACTGAGTAGGATTGTATAAAACAACATTGAGGGGTCGGGGAGAGGGCAGCCATCTGTTAACGCTGGTCTGATGTTGACCTCAGGCTGATGGAGGGAGTGAGTTTGGGAGCGAAACAGGTGAGAGCTCGCAGCAGACCGCTCAGTATCAAGGTATCAGAAGCAGGGTATCAGGTCAGTGACTCTAATGGCACAGTAAAGTAACCACTTTTGCTGAATTTGAAATTAATTTGCAGGATTCTAAGAGGGTATAATTCATGCTCTGTGAGCTAAATAGAAACATGTTACTTCTGCAATGTCCTAATTTCCAATTTATGGGTGTTATTACAGAAATCCAAATATGCAGGATTTTATTGTACTCAAAGTATGACAAAACTGGGCCTGTATCAATAAAGTAAAAGAAATGGGAAGATATCCCGTTGGGGGGGGGGGGTTCTGTTTATTTAGCTTTTCATTCCTCTACCTTTTTGATTTGAGTGTCAAACCAAATATAAACCAGCTGCCGTTGCCTGTATTAGTTTAAGGAGAATATTTATTTTTGTCTGCAAGCTAAAGTTCCAGCCTTTATTGTTTGTTATTTATTTATTTATTTATTGGTGAAGTCTGCTTTGGGTATGTTTTTAGAATAATCGTGACAGGCTTTGTTTTCATTACCATGCAAATAGAAATGGGTTTTTTAAAGGTTTATTTTCAGCATAATATTCTCACAAAAAATAACGTGGCCTTTTTGTGGAGCTTTTCTGATGAGTGGGCAGCAAAGCACCAGCCTATTAGGCGTAAACGAACTGGGTCACACGATTAATGGATAATTTTCACTATTTGGCGTCAGGCCGACAACATAGCAGGCCTCAGACACTGAGTGGATTGAAAGTAGATTGTTTTAGAAAAAAAACATTTTAACTCCTGAATTAACTGTACAGGGGAGGTATATTCTTGTTCTCCGAGGAATCAATTTCCCTTGAAAAGTACTTTGTAATGTGCCTTTTCCTGGTAAATGCTTAAACCCCAGAGGAGTAGGGTGCAGTTTTATGCACCTGTGGATATTACCCCAATGATAAGAATTGGACCTTATGGGAAGCTGTTAAGCAGATTTATTTCTGATAGTAAGCAAGATGTGTAATTCTCCAACGCCCTCGACATGTTTCATTATTTTTTGTTGTAGATTGAGTGGAGGTAACCACAGCATGATGAGCTTTATTTAACCCTACATTTCTCTTCTCCTTAAAGCTGTCCATCATACACAAGCAAGTCCATAAATATTTTAATATTTGCAAAATTATTGTCATTGAAGCTCTGTAAGAAAGCATACTGGAGTCTAAATTGGACCCTCAGCTTTAATTTGTTGCCTTTAACATGCAAATCTCAGGGAGTGTTGAGGGAAATACTGAACTCTTAATGTCACGTCACCCCCTGTAAAGAGAGCAAAAGTAATCAGACAGTTGGCTGCTTAGCTGTTCCATGGCCAGTGTGAGCCCCTCCTTCAATATCTCATATAGTAAGCCAATAAAAGGTCTAGAGTTGATCTCAAGTGTGGAATTTGCCTCTGGAATCTGTTGCTGTTAGTTCTCAGTATGAAGTCTGTCACTGCCAGTGAGGCAAGTCATGATTAGTCGAAAACTCAAACTTCGCAGGGAAAGCATCGGCGCAAAAAAAAAAAGAAAAAGAAGCATGAACAAATCAATTATTGGGTTCATTAATGTAAAGAAATAATACAACCCCAATTCCGAAATAGTTGGGACAAAGTGTAAATTGTGAATAAAATCAAAACGCAAAGACTTTCAAATCACACCAGCCAGTATTTAATTCACAATAGAACAGAAGTAACATAGCAAATGTTGAAACTGAGAGATTTTACATCTTTATACACAGAATGAGCTCGTTTCAAATGTGATGCCTGCTACAGGTGTCAAAAAAGTTGGGACAGGGGCCTGTTTACCATGGTGTAGCATCCCCTCTTCTTTCTAACACAGAGTGGAGGCGTCTGGGCATTGAGGAGACAAGTTTCTTGAGTTTAGCCTTTGGAATTTGATCCCACTCTTGTTCAATACAGGCTTCCAGCTGCTGGAGAATTTTGGGTCTCCTTTGACGGACTTTGCGTTTAATTATGCACTAAATGTTCTCAATCGGTGAAAGATCAGGGCTGCAGGCAGGCCGGTTCAGCACACGGACTCTTCTACTACGAAGCCATGCTGTCGTAATAGCTGCAGTATGTGGTTTTGCATCGTCCTGCTGAAATACACAAGGCCTTCCCTGGAATAGATGTCATCTTGAGGGGAGCGTATATTGCTCTAAAAACTTTATATACCTTTCAGAATTCATGGTGCTTTTTTTAAACATGCAAGTATCCCACACCATATGCACTAATGCATCCCCATCCCATCAGAGATGCTGGCTTTTGAACTGAACGCTGATAACAGGAGGGATGGTCTTTCTCCTCTTTTGCCCAGAGGACATGACGCCCATGATTTTTGACAAGAATGCCAAATTTGGACTTGTTTGACCACAGGACACTTTGCCAGTTTGCTACAGTCCATTTTAAATGAGCGTTGGCCCACAGAACACGACGGCGCTTCCGGATCATGCTCAACAATGGCTTCCTTTTTGCATGATAGAGTTTTAGGTGGTATCTGTGGATGGCACGGCGAGCTTTGTTTAGAGACAGTGCTTTCTTGAAGTATTCCTGGGCCCATTTAGTGATGTCAATGACAGAATCATGCCGATGAGTGATGCAGTGGCGTCTGAGGGCCCGAAGATCATGGGCATCCAGTAAAGTCTTCGGCTTTGTCCCTTACTCAGAGATTTTTCCAGTTTCTTTGACGATGTTATGCACTGTCGAAGATGAGACCTTCAAAGCCTTTGCAATTTGACGTTGAGGAACATTGTTTTTAAAGTATTCCACAATTTTTTTACACAAGCCTTCACAGGTTGGAGATCCTCTGGCCATCTTTTCTTCTGAGAGACTCAGCCTCACTAAGACATTCCTTTTATAGCCAATCATGTTACACACCTGATGCCAGTTAACTTAATTACTTGCTAAATGCTCTTTCAGTTGATTTTCTTATATATTAATTGCTTTTTCAGCCCTTTTTAGCCTGCGTTCCAACTTTATTGAGACCTGTTGCACCCAGGAAATTTGAAATAAGCTCATTTTGTGGATAAAAATGTAAAATCTCTCAGTTTCAACATTTGAAATGTTCTATTGTTAATAACATATTGGATCATGTGATCTGAAAGTCATTGCATTTAGATTTTTTTCACAATTTGCACTTTTTCCCAACTATTTCTAAATTGGGGTTGTACACTGGTGAGCTCAGGAAACAATATACAGTTTGTGGTGGTTTATTTCCTGGTGAGGAAAAACCCCATCACAACAGTTTCCCAGATACGCAAGTTCCTCAGGAGATAGGTACATGTATGGCTAAGTCAATTTTTCAAGGAAGACCTTATAAAAATAAGTACAGAGGGTTTACCACACAATACAAACCATTGGTGCATATTATCAACCTCTAAAACAGGAAGTTTGCCAAAGTCTGTGGAACAGTAGCCGATGAGGGGATGTAACAAAGATCAGCTTTTGCCAGATTGATGGGAAGCGAGGAGAATGGAGGGGGGTAAAAATTGTTTGCGATCTGAAGCATATCACTTCATGCGTCCATCTGCAGTAGGAAGTGGAGTATGTTGAGTTTGGATGTGTTTGGCTGAATCTGAGCAGATAATTAAGCCCTGTACAATTCAGAATTCATCCAGTCCCTTGATCAATACAGAGAAACCAGTTCCATTTACAGCCATGCAGGCCCATGTCACAGCACTGCCTCCACAATGCTTCAAAGATCAGGCAGTTTGTTCAAATCAGGAGCAGTTCTTTCCCTTCCTCAAATTCTTCTCATTGGGACATTCTGTGGTAAGTTTCTGAAAAATGTATTTTGGCTCCATGGATCATTGCACTCATGGCAGTTATGTTCCATTGTCGAATTCACGATTGTGACCGGCATCAACATATCGAATTTTGGTTAAATTTACATTTTCCAATTTTGTTATGCCAGACATTGGACGTAGATGTGTGCATTTATGTGATACACTCATTTTGTACATGCTTATAGATATGAGGCTGTAAGTCTTGATATTTGAAATGAAAATGACATATTCAATATTAAAAGATATGTAGCTGTCTCTCTCACAAGCAAATGTATTCATAATATTGATCAATACAAGTATTAGTGCTGATTAATTGATATTTATAAAGAGTGACAAGAGTCTGATGTCCGTAATATTTTTCTCTGTCCTGTCCGTAACGCATCGACACCCCTGTCGAATTCATTTGCTTAGATATTTCTTTGAAAATTCCTGAATGATAATCCTTTGATATAAGGGTACATCGATGGATGGCTGAATTTGAGGAATACCACCTAAATGTAGAGAACTTCTGATTTAACCACTTTACAAAAAACTCATGACGCAATCTGTCCTGTCCATAACAGTTTTTCTTTTATGTAATTAAGTGCATTGTCTACTGTCGATGACATTCATTTTTATATCATCTGAAGTACTCCCAGAGTACTTCAAATTCAGCCATTCAAGCATTTCAGAGGACAAACACATTAGTAGCTGCAATAGAATTACTTCTCTGAATGTTCTGTCCGTAACAAAATTAATACCACAGAATGCCCCATTCCATTATTCTGGTACAAGTTAATAATTTTCTCATCCATCCATATAATATTGTTCTAGAATTGTACAGTAAATGTTTAAATGTTTTTTAGGCAGTATCTATTCTGGTCTTCCTGTTTTTAGGCTTACCAATTGTTTACACTGATCCGCCGCATCATTATAACAGCCTTCGCAATATTGTGTTGGTCTCCCTTTAAATAATCATTTAAAAGCTGTAGTATTTTGTGTTTACTCGGGTTATCTTTGTTTAATATTGAAATTGATTTGATGATCTGATACATACATGCGATACATGTGCAAAAATAGAATAAAACTGGAAAGGGCCAAATAATTTTTCTAGCACTTTACCAACATGGCCCACCATTGTGAACAGCAGTTTCTTCAACAAGGAAACATTTCTCTGTGGTCCACCAGAGTTAATATCTGTGGTTTCCTGGGCCTTTTGGTGTTCCTAAGCTCAAGAATGTGTTCTATCCCTTTAAAAAATTTACCAAATAGTGGCTTTGGCAGCACCTAATGTTTCCTGCTTTCCCTGATAGGATTGTTTCGATTTTTCAGTCTAATGGCTGTGACAGCTTGTTGGACTTAATACATAGAGTTACTGTACATTGTTTTACAAAAATATCTACCAAGCAATCTAACTCGAGCAAAATTATTACTCATTCATTGAATCAGTCACAAAATTGACTAAATTCTTCTAAAACCGGTATATTGTTTGTTAGCTTAGCACAATAAATAGCGGGTAATAGCTATAATTACCTTTTTTTAAGGGTCCCTCAATGTCAGCAGGTGTCCAGCCAATTAGCCATTAGAAGACAGTTCAAATCTGTCTTTTGTGACATCATAAGGGTAGGGCTCACAGAAAATAATGAAGGAACTGATTAACTGTTTGGCTGAAGTTGCCTGTGGACAGTCACTTGACCATATGATATCACAAAGAAACCAATTTTGAAATTGCTTGTAATGACTAATTGGCCATGCACCCAGTGAAATGATATGGTACCTAAAAGGTTAGCTGGCATTTGCTGAAGCTCAGTGCATAACTGTTTTGGAGGACATTAGTAAGCAAATTTGGTATCTAAGGTAAAGTCATTCTGGGCCCTCTGTTATCTCCATTTTTAAACTACATTTCCTATATTAACCAGAATTTTATTATGTCTCTGATCTGTAGCATTTGCATTTACGAAGGATGAATGAAAAGGAAGGCTTTGTAGGTCATGTAGAATCTAACATTAGCTTTGTTGATCAAATTCACTGGCTTCCATAGATAGCAGCAGCATACCTGCCAATTTGGGTCATATCTGGCATCCTGGGGTGTAGAAATGGGCAATGGGTGGAATCACTCATGCTAAAAGATAAACAAACATTCCTTCCAGGAATGGAAGTTTCAAGGGTGATCATCTTGGTCACAGCGCTGTTGTCAGAGAAGCAAGTATTTCAACTTAGCATGTTTTCTGAAGCACTTATGATATGCCATGGTCATTTTATGATTTAGTTTATTAAGTATATTACATATTGTTCCTTTAACAAATACAGCTGCATTCATGCATTGATTTCTTTAATGCTTCTTATATTTGAACCACGTGAAATTTTTATCACTGTGCAGCAAATGATAATTATTTCAAAATTATTTGAAAGCATGGTATCATTGTTAGAGAAGTTGTAATGGTATTTAAAAGTTTATATACTGATAGGTTGTCCTGTAAAATACAGCTCCATGGCCTCATCCCATTATGATTTAGCAAAGGTTCACTATGTGAAAAGTGAATACAGAGATCACGGAATGGTAAATTTAACATTTCAAACTCGTGTGTGTAACCCTCATGTAATCTATAAAACATTAAGTTTTATTCCTACACCATATATAGCCCACTGTGACAGCCCTAAAACTTCCTGGTTGGACAGTCTGGTGTGGATTAAGTTAAGTCCCTGTTCTTGGAAACAGGAAGTTCATCAGCTCATGGCTGTCACCTGTGGGCTTGTTCCTCGACTAACTAACTAACTCTTTAACTCTATAAACAGCTGGAGTCAATCAATTTATTGTATCAAACTATTTGTAGCTTTCTGAGTTTGTAATATTTGGTGACAATAAATATAGGTTTAATGATCCTATATGGTCTTATCCTCTTTGTCTTGCCTCGGAGCCTGGTTGTGACAAAATGGGGGCTCATCTGGGAATGGAATCCGGGGACTCTGTTGGGACTGTGTCTGTAGTGGTTAATTTGACATTTGAACAGCAAAAAGAACTATCACGGACGCAGCATGACAGAATTATGCAGGCAATGGAATTGGAAACCAAGACACTAAAACAGAGAAATGAGCGGGAAAAGTTAATGTCTGAGCAAGTATGACCTCCTCAAAGGGCACTGGCAGGTTCCAATGACAAAGTGGGCACAAGAAGTTTGCTCTTTTATTACTCCATTTGGCCTTTATAGTTACACTGTGATGCCCTTGGGGTTGTGCAATGCACCTGCCGCCTTTCAGAGGTTAATGTATAAGGTTGTGTCTGTTTTGCTTTAGTCCTCTATAGCAGGGGTCACCAACCCTGTTCCTGGAGAGCTACCATCCTTTAGGTTTCTGCATTACCTGATTCAACCTGATTCAACTAATTAGCTACTTAACAAGATCACAAGCTGGGCAATTAGGTAGCTAATTAGTTGAATCAGGTGTGCCAAATTGGAGATAGAGGAGAAACCTACAGGATAGTAACTTTCCAGGAACAGGGTTGGTGACCCCTGCTCTATAGTGACAGTTGGGAAGAGCATCTCAATTAGATAGAGGCACTGTTTAAACAATTGTGTTAGCCTCATCTACCAGTGAACTTGTCGAAATGTGAGCTTGCTAGAGCCACTGATTTGTACATGGGGAAAGAGTGAGGTCAAGGTGAAGTTTCACCTGTGGATGCAAAAATAGTGGCTCTAAAAGCACATCCAGCTCCATCCAAGAGGCAAGAGCTTATGCACTTTTTTGTCATCGCTGGATACTACCGTAGCTTCCGCCCCCAGGTTTTGCCTGTTGTTGTCGCTCTCGTCAACTTACTCTAAGGTCATGCTCAGAATGTTTGATCACCTAAGTGTCAGACGGCTTTTGAGAGAGTAAAGTTTATGTTGTGCTAGGCCCCTGTGCTTGCTTCTCCCTGTTTGGGTATGCCATTTCACAGTTATAATGATGCTAGAAATGTCGGTGCCGGTGCAGTTTTATGGTAAGCTGATGCAAATTGTATGGCTAAACCAGCAAGCTATTTTTCAAAGAAGCTCTAATCATACGAGTCAAACTACTCTGTGATAGAGAAGGAAGCTCTGGCTTTGGGTTAGGCATTGCAACACTTTGACATGTATATTGGGGCAGATGTTCCCCTTGTATACACTGACTATAACCCCTTAACATTTCTGCAGCCTTACCATCTAGATATATATCTGGATATATACCTCAAAAAAGTGCTGACAACCTGGTAGCTGATGCAGTGTCTTGTGCACCATTGATTTAAGATTACTTGTTTTTTTCCATACTCTTTGTTCTCTTAATTTGTTCATACAGATATTGAGCTTGCTGTGGCCTGAGGATCCAGGAGTAAAAATGAATGGATGATTCTCGGGGGGGGGTTCCAGGATTTTTTAACCTAAGTAGCACAGGGGGGATTAATAATCAGTCGGGGGGCACGGAGGGGGGGTCATTATCAGAATACATCGTTAAAAATCTGCTCAGAAATATGGGAAATACATGATAGGATAGAAAACAATGTAATTATGCTAAAAAATTTGACACATCATTTTCATTCTTAATTTTACTTTTTATTTTCAATAAATTGTATCCAAACACAATACACATTTTCTATAGGCTAAGTTTGCCATTTGTTTCAAAAACATTTCCAGTGCAAAACAAAACAAAAGCAATTCCATGGTATCAGAATTTTGGAAATTTTATTACTCACAAATATCCATGGTGCTTATTTTATAACAAAATTAAAACAGCTGTTTCACATTACAGTGTGAGTGTGTCTATAAATGCAGTAGTGTCAATATCCAAGTCCATTGTCATCAGATTCCCTATGTCAGCCCAAGCAATTTAGAGGGGAGAGAAATGTAATGGTTACAGTATACACCGTACTACATCTTAAAATCTCAATGTCGTTCATCTGATCGCTGCATCCTCAACATTCTCAGACTCCTAAACTTCAGTTTGTTCAACCACATTATCTTGGGAGAAATTGATTGTGATTTTAGTCTTTAATCAAACATGAAAGACTACATCAAGATAATTGAAAAGTTTACATTTAGAGAAATCCATAGACACTGAGTATGTAAATATAGCTTACTGGGAAAGTTTATATTGCCTAAAAGTAGCGGTCGCTTTTGGTTAAGTACTGTACTTGCCACAGCTGAATTGACCACAGTATAATAGCGACCAGCGTTAATTTGTGACTAACATTTGTCTCGGAAGTGACACTGTTTCAGTATTTCAACTCCGTTTATACATACTATGCCGAGATGCTGTGATTATGGACCACTCTTAAATTCTATGCATAGCATGCATTCCTGTGCCAAAACGCAGCGTTTCTGTTGTGTCCTGCTGTGCAATGGGGATGTTAGATTGCACGCTGATCTTATTTTTCATTGTTTCCCGAAAGATTATCTTCGTAGAACTAAATGGTTGAATCAGATAAGGAGAGATGAAGGGCCGTAATTCCAGGGGTTTTATGATTGCGATACACGTTTCCAGTGGTTTTATTTATCGAGGCATTAGCAGTGGCTTGATCAGGTCATGACTGAGAGTATAAGATTCAATTTATCACATAACTGAATGGCGCAATTTCATCAAAAACAAATATAATTTCTGTAAGCCCCCGCTAAGTAATTCCAAATATACGCTACTACAGAGCTGACACCATCACTCTCCTAACTTTCACAGCTGTCAAGCCATTACTCTCGGGTTTGAGCTAGCAATGGATTGTGTTGATCACTTCCACATCATTAGTTGGGCCATGGCAGAAGTACGAACGTTAGTTAGCAACATGATAGATAAAAATCTGGAACAAGTGCCGAATCACAGTTTTCCTCCACTGTCAACTGATCTGGCTTGCTAACATTAGCTCGCTAGCTAACAAACTAATGTTATATAGCTAATGGTTATGTGGGGATGCTAGTAAAGTAATGTTAACTCACTTATGAGAGTGGCACTTAGATAGCCCACTACTGTGCTAAGCCATATCAATTAAACCAATGTTACTCTTAGTATTCAGTTTGGCTAAATATGAACAGCATTACCTAACATGGAACGTTTTTTCCCCACGCTGTAAGACAATGATATTTCCGTAAAAGTGATTAGTACCTCAGGTAATGTCAAAAATGTGCCATGCGTTGGGCTTTGAGAAAAGTACCATAATTCATGTGATAAAGGAAAATCTATTAGAAATGTCAAATCACAGTTATCTTTCACGGGCGAATGCTTAGCCAGGGGGAAGACTCGCCCTCCGTATTGGAAAGCAAGTGTCTCAGATCGGCGGCCCTCTGGTTTAATCGTATTGACTTTAAGCATTTACCAAATAGAAAGGCCATGATTGGAAGAACAGGCAGCCGAGAAGCAGTACTCTGATCCAATGGAAATCAAAATAGTCAGATTGACAGCACTATGGCCCAATGGAATCAATCAATATCTCTCTCTCTTTCTCGGCTACTAGTTTAGTTTGCTTTGCCTTGCTTTGTATCGGTTTGTGTTCAGTTAGTGGTCCAACGCACTACCCTGCTGATTTATTGATTCATACTATTTGTAGCTTTCTGAGTTTGTAATATTTGGTTACACTAAATATAAGTTTGATGTTCATGTGTGGTCTTGTCGTCTGTGTCCTGCCTTGGAGCCAGGCTGTGACACTACTCTCTAGTAATGTTGCCATTTGTATAATTAAAATTAAACCTATCCAGTAGTAAACATATGCTGTCATCAGTAATGTCACCTGAGAGAAGCAGGGCTGTAAATGGTGCAGTTGTGCTCGTTCCCTGGTTATTTAACCCCAATATCAAAAGGTGGAATAATGGGGATTAAATCAGTATTTACCCATAAAATATACTTTTAAAAAATACATAAAAATTGGCAGAAATACTCAAAGCATAGTAAATGTTTTATGTGTCATTTTCATTTTTCTATTTTTGAAAATCTGTCAAACTGACTAAGCCTTACAAATAAACTCAAGTTACCCATTATTTAGAGCAGATCAAATCTGGAGTCAAAACTCTATAGTTAAAACCGACTTAAAATGAACTGAACTGAAAAAAAAAAGCAAAATGGAATTGATCAGTTATGTTCAACTCAATTTATCCCATGTAGATGCACCACTTGGGGAACCATTCAATACCAAAAGCACATTTTTACAAAATACTTTAGCTCCGTTGGATGATTTTAAATTATGCTTGATGAGGAGAGATTCTTCAGAACAAATCCCACATGTCAAATGGGCAGCTAGCAAATTAATCTCGATGGCATTCCTCAGGGTTTGTACCTGTAAACTTCAATATTGTGTATGTTGATTTTTGTTCCAACCGCAAATGGGTGTTCTGTAGGACCTGTGTGCTCTTGTGTTGCTCCCATAGACGGCTTCAAACGGTACTTGCGCTCCCCCTCAATCGTCTCGGACCCCTCATCTCATGATCAGTTTTGGTTGCGGCCTGGAATCTGTCATGTACAGGCTGTAACCAGATATGGCGCTCTTGAGCTGCCATCATCACTCGTGGCTGCTTAATGGCACTAAGTATAATAGCTGTCATGGCTGACTGCAGCTCACTCTCTCACCATTCTGAACATTTGCAGGCCGCCTCATCAGCCCAGACCAATGAAGTGCAGCTAAGGGAGGGACTAAAAGTCTGGGAGATGAGGAAACTTTGTCTCTTCATTTTACCTGTGAGTGGTGACCTTCGGAGTCTGAAGCCTCAGGATCTGGCTGCACTAACAGCTAACCACCGGGATTAGTAGTTTAGCCATTGGGCAACAAGACTGAGAGCTCAGCTGAGAGGTCTCTGATCTGTCACTATTTCTCAAATACACCCAACGAAGAACTAGTTTCCTGTCCAAGTCAATAACAAAGTATTACCAGGAAGCTCAAGCGATGTAAAAGCTAGAGCTGCCAAGGGACACCACCAGAGGACAGACACCCTCACCTTACAACTTGGTCAGCAGGCAAAAAGTCATTGCCTACGAGCGTATTGTTTAATATCAATCTTAAGTCTAGAACCTGACCTGTTGGAGATCAAGTGATCAGGGTTTTCATGCCAGCGCAGGTTCATGCCAGAGTTAGTTAGGTTATGAGCAGCGTTGCTGCTTTGTTTGGAAAAGTATTCATGTTACAAGACTGCAGGGATCATTCTCCGTACGCGAGGGATATGAAATGGTGTGGAGAGATAGTCTCAAACAAAACGGAAATCTTCCTTCAATAAAGAAAACAAGAATAAATTTTCACAGGGAAAGATGCAAGATGGTGAAGGGGTAGGAATGTTTTTCAACTGGAAGCTGTTTCTGGGAAATTCAAGGGTAAATAGGGCAGAAAATAAAGAAATACATCATGCGTTAGTCCCTGTGTCAAACAGGCCTTCGTAAGCATGTTTCCCTCCCCTATAAGAGCTTTGCAGCAGTATGGGTGTGAGTACATGTGTGCACATTAGTGTGTGTGAGAGAGAACGGCTATTGTGTGTGTGTGTGTGTGTGTGTATCAGTGTGAAACGATTTCTTCAGGTATATAAGATACACAGCGCCACTATTGTCTATGTATGTGCGCATGCGCACATGTGTGTGTATGTGTGTGTGTGTGTGTGTGTGTGTGTGTGTGAAAGAGAGTAAATGTAGTTTTCTGAGGGCATTTTCATATCTGCTGTGTAACTTGGCCGCGTAGTTTGCGCGTGTCTGTGTGTGAGAAGGAGGGAGCGGAGATATTCCATGTGTACATGTGTGAGATTGAGACAGAATAACTCTTCTGTGAGTATGTTTGCAAATTTAGCATTTGTCTGAGTATATGTAACTGAGAATGCGAATCTGTTCTGTGTATTACAAATTCTGTTCGACAGTCCCCTCAAAAATTATTGACACCCCTGGTAAAGATGTGTAAGGGGATAAGAAAATTCACCTTTTGGTGAATAATCTTGATCTCACACCGAGAATCTCTCATCAAGAAATAATTATTTTTAACAAAACCACACGTGCTGCAGTTTTTGGAACCCTTACTCTGTACAACCTTCCTTTACCAGTAATACTGCATTAAGTCAGCTCCCTGCAACATAATGTCTTACATTACAAAGAGGGAATTCTAGACCAGTCCTCCATACAAAAGCTCTCCAGATCATCCAGAATCCTCCGTCTTCCCTAGTGCTCTCTGTTTAGGTCACGCAGCACATTCCACTGGGGCTTAGATCAGATGGCCATGGCTGAAGCTTGATTTTACGTTCAAGTTACTCAATTTCATGTTGATCTGGATGTATGTTTTGGGTAATATTCCCGTGGGAGGATCCTGTACCAACCCGGTTTTTGTTTCCTGGCAGTATGTGTGATGCTACCTACCCTAGCAATGTTACAAGGGCCTTTGAGGAAATATATCCTCACATCACAGAACCTCCATGATGCTTCACTGTGGGCAGGGTCCCCGCTGGGACTCGTCACTATCGCCATTAAGAGGACGAACTCAATCAGTGATGTGGAGAATATTACCAGCGGTATTCACAATGGCAAATGTAATTGTTTTATGACGAATAGAAATTCAATGATAGACCGTGACGTCGCCTGCCTAGGATATTCAAGGCTGTAACTCGGAAGATATTTTCTTTAGCTCAAAATAATTCTGCACTTTGGGTAGGAGTCACTAAGTAACTGAGCATCAGTAAAGCAAGAGAGATAGAGCAGTGTTTATCCATGCTGTTCCTCAGCCTCTTTCTCAGTGCTGCACACGATTCCCACGGTTTCCTCACCGTCTCTGTCCTTAAAACCAGCCCTTCTGTCTTTCTCTTCGGCTAGACCGTCTTAAGTCTGTTTTCCAGTGGTTACCTCCAGTGCCTGTTCCTGGTTTCTGTTCCTAGTTCGCCTGCTTGTGTTCTGTCTGTTTGAGTGTTTCTGCCTCCCTTGCTCTGTGCCTGTTTACCCTGCGCTGGCGCTGCTCTCGGCTGTCGACTGTCCCGCGCACCCTCTCCTCACCTTGGCTCGTCTACCCTGCATGTGTCTGGCTGCTGTGCGCATGACTCCTGCCTGTCTCTCAACCACAGTCAGCTTCATTCACACGGGTCTTATTACCCTGTACCTAACTCTGTCAACCACCAATTAAAGCGCTTGTTGCTTCATTTCCTCGGTCTGCTTGTGGTTTCTGGTCTCTCCATTCTGATAGAGGCCAGCTATTTTGTGTTTGAGTGTGCATATGTAAGTATTTTATGTGTTTGAGTGTGCACATGTGAGTGTTTATGTGTTTGAGTGTGCATATGTAAGTATTTTATGTGTTCGAGTGTGCACATGTGAGTATTTATGTGTTTGAGTGTGCACATGTGAGTATTCATGTGTTTGAGTGTGCATATGTAAATATTTGTGTGTTTGAGTGTGCATATGTAAGTATTTTATGTGTTTGAGTGTGCACATGTGAGTGTTTATGTGTTTGAGTGTGCACATGTAAATATTTGTGTTGTGGATCCCGTGTAAAGCAGGGGGAAGTGACTTGCTGAAAATAGTATTACAATTAATTGCACAAATAATTATTACAAAATCTATCATTTATCACTTGTTTCAGCGAGGGTTTATGCTAAACAATTTGGATTGGTTTGTGCAACATTTGTTCCATTGAAATTAAGATTTTCATTTCATCATTATTATACCATGAATGTTTTGTTTTACTGTAACATCTATAAGAGGCCAATCACACCCTGAATGAGCATCTGAACCTGATACTCAAGTTCACCCATATTTCCTGCATGGCTGTACCGTACTCTAAGCTCAGTTTGTCAGAACTCACCCACTTGACCTTGTGGATCCACCCACATCCAAGTCTTTGCTTGTGAGTGTGAACATACTGAACATACTGTACAGCTTAAAAATCATCTGTCTAGTCCCCTGAGGGGTAGACTAGGGGACTGTTGAATTGGGCCATATCTCTCCATGCGAGCGTCCGACCAGATCCATTACTCTGTAAACTATATGCATCAGGCTTACCATTTTACACAGACTTTATGACCCTTACCAAAGCTTCATACCCGCTGCCTTCTTTCTGACCTTTGACCTTTGACGTTTCAGTGATGACCTCCATCACCGTTTTTTTCATACCCGGAGCATATTTCCAACACTGTTGATAGTGGCCTTTTGAAATTTCCATTGTAGGTTGGCCCAGCCTCTAGTTATGTCTTCTGAATGTTCTGTTGACCTGCGTCAACCTCCTGTGAAATCATCCGATCATTTCATGTAGCACACAAAAACCTACTAAATTTAGGTCAAGGAAACCAATTGAAGTATTGAAATTGACCAACATATTGGGCCTTCTCTGTGACCTTTGACCTGAGACTTTGACATCAGTTTCGTCTCTGGGGAATATTTCCCCAACTACTTGCCGCGGCCTTTCAAAAATACTCATTATTCCCCCGCTACCTGACCAGCAGGTGAGTTCATATCCATTACCTTTTTTGTAACCTGTGACCTTAAACCTTTCAGCGTTGACCTCCAGCACTGTTATTTGTTTTCTGACCATATCTCCGATACTGATAGCAGACCTATCAGAGTTGCTGGCGTGTGCCGACCGCATCCTTTAGATTTTCCGTACGACCCTGACGCTTCCCTTCTCTTTCAATCTCCTGAAAAATCATCCGATCTTGTGATGGAGCACATCAAAACTGGTCAAGAAAACCAAAGCAAGTATTAAGATTGACCTACAACGTCACAGGACAGTTTATCTAACGTGCAACTTGTGACTTTGACCTCAGTTTTGTCTCTGGAGAATATCTCCCAAAATACCTGCAGTAGTCGTTCAAAAATCCTTTTCAGTCCCCCCTATCCTACGAGTGGGTCGAGGGACGGCTGATTCAGACCATGTCTGTCTGTCCTTTCCTCTATCTGTGTAATGGTTGGACCGTTCGTTCGTGTGTACATCCTTTGGGGCTGGACTGTTCTGGTCTATGACCGGCTTGTTGCTAATTTGAAGGCTTGATCACCTCAATGCTGTTAATACTGCGTACTGGTTGAGGAAAAGCCGGGGTTTGTGAGGACTGATGACACACAAGTCTGGCAGCAGGAGATGACTGGAAGGATGGCCCAACAGTACCACGTGGAAACTGACACATATGTAAGCTTGCCCACACACGTACGTATGCATATAAACTCTCAACAGCACATACACTTAACTGTTAAATGACACATGGGCACAAATCATTTTTTTTTTAGCATTGGTATGTGTTGCCATCAAAGAATATGGGGTGAACAGATGCCTGTTTCCAAAAAACGCCTCACGAATTAGATTGAGTATGTCACTTATTTGTGAGTGTGTGTGTGGGGGCGATGGGGGGCGGTGACGGTATGACCCCTACTCTGAAACCCTCCTGTTGTGGCTCAATTTACGCTGGACTCTCTATCATTTAAGTGGTCCACTTGAGCTGCTGTTGAACTGAGAGAAGAGCTAACTGAGCCGCACAGCTGCCTGTTCCAAAGAGGGCAAGAGGCTGGACTGCCGAAAAAGGCAAGATCCATGCAACGGGAGGGCGGAGCGCTATCCCAGGTTCCATTGTGTGAATTCACAAATATGCCCATGGAAATTTTTTAACTGAAGATCCTATTGCTGATGTAACAATCACAACTGGTCGCTGAAAACTCTGGAATTCTAGAACTGTGGCTTTTGTTGGGAAGAAAAAACATACATGCCCAAAGACGGCCAACTCCTGAAAGGGTTAAACTCTGGAGCTGATTATATGTGGCCTGTTTGGGTTGTATAGCTGGTGAGATCACTGAGCTGTAGGTGCGGGGAGATAACGCAGTCTGTGCTAACATGAGGGTCTGTCCGAGCGCCACCTCTTGGAATGTAATCGCGCAAAAGATAACATTATTCCTGTAGTGAAGATCTGGCATTGCTTCCAGTCCAGATTAAATCTTATCTTGCTGAGCTGAAGTTGAGCCTACCGCAGTAGTAAGATATTTCACTCTGAGGGAAAACTTTTGCCTCCTGGGGCTTCCTTAAATTGAATGTCATTTGAGATAATTGTCTGGAGCAGGGATTCTCAAGTCTGCCCCACTCGGCCTGTAGCACTGCTTTTCTATTTCATTGTATTCTGGATTGTAAGATGGGGTGCGTTAGCACCAGCGAAAAACCACTCGAGCTTATATCATGATCAAGAACCGAATGACACAGCAGTCACTTTGAGACAGGTGACATGACTGCGTTAACCTTTAATTCATGGTCAACGTAAACTCAGGTCCTTTACTTGTAGACCCATAGATATATTTGTAACCGTTGATTTCATTTTCCAGTTTGAATCATGACCAAATTAGAGATTCGACACCTGGTGATTTGGATCTCAGGCCTGTCAATGGCATTAAGCAACTAGAAAAGTGCAGTTTCTGAGGAAACAAACTGGATGCCGCTGAATCCCTGGTCTAAGTGGCTGAAAATTTGAGGTTAAATCTGCCAAAATCACAATTAAGCAATGACAGCTGGAATTTTTAGACTTTTAAAAAAATTTTATCATATAATTTATATAAAATATAATTATATTTTTATTTTATAATTTTTATATATATTTTTATACTCTGATGTCTGAAAACTCTTGGGTTTATGAGCCCAGTTAGTCACAGTTGGATCAGGGTTAAGGGTTGACATTTATCATCAAAACCCCGGGTAAATGTCTTCACAAACCTTATAGCACAGTTTCAATTCAACAAAAAAAATATTGCTTTTCAGAAGTGTTCTATTGCTTTTGTTGTAACCTAGAGTCTAAACTCAATTCACAAAATAGGCTTTAACCTTGACTTTCTGAAAACACTCTCCAAAATTCAAGGATAACCCTGCTGTGGAGTGGAGTTCAGTAATCCCCGAGTCAATGGTTAAAAACCAGTGATTGTTTTTAATCAGGAAGCTGGGGAGCCTTGTCTATAGCCAACTAATGCTTGAAATTACATCTGGTTGAAAACATTTAGTCATTTAACATAACAGCTTGGTTCAGTTATTTGAATGTAAAGAGCGAAAACAAGAGAGCCGGAATTGTGAACATTGCAGGCAAGGTGATCGGCAAGTCACAAACACAACTTTGGAATATATTTTACACAGCTCTACACCGCATCCACTACACTCGAGTTTGAGACGCTCCCGTCCGGCTCTCGATTTAGGGTTCCCAGGGCCAGCCGGAACATTTACAAGAAGCCTTTTATTCCTCAAGCTATAAAGGCAGTGAATACAGAATGACTGCTTCAGGGAACACTCACTACTTTATGAGATTTTCTCTCTGGTATTTTTGTTACCTATCTGCTGCTACCTGGCCATATTGTAAATCTTATATCACACGTTATACAGTGTATCTTAAATTATACAGTATACTGTATATCTTATCTATCTTGACTGAGCTGTACACATAACACAGTTAGAGCTGGAGATGACATTATGTCAAAGTGCCAAAACTTAAGAATCTTTGTGGTTGTCAGATGAAAAACAGTGAGAATGATTTTTTTAGGGAATTCTTTAAATTCCTCCACATTTGGTTTTTGCCCCCTCTTGGAATGTGGACCAACGTATTTGTGTTTTCACAGGATCAACCGCTACTCAGGCTGAAGGGCTAACAGAGCCGAGAGACAAATGTTGAGTTTTCGGCTACTTTTTTTTCCCTTTTTAAATAAATATGGCAAACTCTGGAAATTTTGCTTGGTATCGAGCTGCTTGTGTCAGCCCCGTGTCCAGACTGCTCAGCTCTCAATCTGAAATACGCCAGGACAACTCAGCACACAGCCCTTTGGAGTGCAGCTCAATTCAAACAACAACAAGCTGAGTGAGCTAAATTAGCCCTAAAATACAGCCGGGAAAATCTGACACAACATGTCTTGGTTGATCCATATTAGAATTAATCCTGCTGTATTAAATTACATTACAATTATGAGAGTTCCATGGCAGTATATAGTGCACTACTGCAGTAGTAGAGAAAACCAACATTTTGAGACTGTACTTTTTTTATAATTCTTACTGTAGCTTTTATCGGCTGCCTTTCAATATTGATACAGGCTGGGTCCGTCAATCCAATGCTGTTTACATGGCAGACAGGGCTAAGTTTGGCAGAGAAGGAAAAGCGAGTCAGAAAATGAATAAATTTTAGTGTAGGTGTTCATCAGTGGCACATGGAGAATAAGTTGTACGCACATGCTCTCATGCAGCTTTGATTTGGACAGGACTTCATTGAGGTCATAATTATGATAAATGGACGACTGAAAGTCCTTGTACTCTGTCTTTATTTTTTGTTCTTTTTTTACATTTTCAAATTTGTTACAAGCCCAAGTTTTTGCCTTTCTACACCCAATGATGGCTAGCCATGCTAATGAACGCTGGCAGATTATCAATTTTCTTGCCTAAAGTGCAATTCTACTATATACAGACCTTAGGAATACCTAAAAATGAAAATGAATTCTACCATTCATTCCAGCGAATTCTGCATTTTTATTGGTTAACACCAGGTATCTATTCATCGATAAACTACCTCGCACCAGGTCAAGACCTCG
Source organism: Gymnothorax reevesii (assembly GCA_029721435.1). Taxonomy (NCBI): domain Eukaryota; kingdom Metazoa; phylum Chordata; class Actinopteri; order Anguilliformes; family Muraenidae; genus Gymnothorax; species Gymnothorax reevesii. The sequence goes on from CM056586.1 coordinate 68,695,939, forward strand.
TCATAATTACATCGACAAAATAAGGCTACAGTTTGCGTACAGTCTTACCCGCTAGCAAGCTAGTTGGATACCTAGCTAGCAATAGCATAGCTAGCGCGCTAATGTATTTAGCTACATAGCCAACTGGCTAGCAAGCTAAAAAGGCTGCAGTTCGCTTTCAATGCATACACTGTCATACTCGTTAGTGAGCTAGTCTGCTTCCAAGCTCGCAAGCCAAAGTGATATCGAACTGTGTGTCATGGCTAGCATGCCAATATTTTTGTGGGGGTGTTGACCATATATAAACACTAGATAGGCACGCTTAAGTGAAGCCTTTGTTTATACACCCGGAAGCACTTAGACGCCCACTTATTTTCGCCTACTGGAAAATTACATTTTCAAAAACACTTGCGTGTGAGTTTTGGTATCGCTGTGCTGTGCAACATTTTGTCTCCCTAAATATGCGCATTTGGAGGATGGAAAGCAGCACACTTGCTTAAGGGAAAATCGAAATATGACTCGGTGTCAACGTTAAAGTGCGAGCAGAAAAGTTAAGTTAACATGACCAAGGCTTTTAATGACCCTCTGATAAGATAATTGCTTGGACGTTTTCACCGTTAGAAGAAATGTCGATGAACGTCCGTATACGTTATCAAATTACTCTCTGGTTTCCTCACTTAATTGTACCCTGGTTGAGCATATTTACTCTCAACCAAATTGTTCATATTGAATCATATGGCTAATGCCAACATTGTTAAAAGGAAGCGCTAATTAATTCTGGCTACTCCTTTACTAAGCTTCATCTTTGCCCCTGTCCCGCTTAAACACTGCTGTCAAAAAAGATCACTGCACAGCGCGGATCGAGGGGACAGAGAAAAATTTTCTCTGCTGATTTCTAACAGCTAAGCCTTTCTCCCCTCCTTGTCTTTTGGAACTATGTATAAACAGACAAAGCGACTTGTCCACTGTTTTAAATATTATGCAGGTAAGAAGTACTGTCTATAAATGTCAATTACAAATAGCTAGCTCGTTAGCCACCTTGGTAATTTTATTAACTGCTAAGTCAATGAAGTTCCCGCGATGGTAGGGATACCAAGGTAGCTCGCTTGTGACCATTACCAATCGCTCGCGTTTGTTTTCAGTCAGTGTTAATTAATTCAAGTTAATGAGATGGCTAATTAGCTAGCTATCACGGGAATGCAATTTTTTTCTGTTAAAGTGACAAATTTGTGTTTCTACATTAATTTACGCATGAAACATTTTATTAGATCCCTTCAAATGAATATTGCTTCAAAAGGCAGCCGCACATCTCGGCATTTTAACGCTTATATTGACTTATTTGAAATTGGCCTTTGGATGTATCAATATGGTGGCCGGGTGCTTCACTTTGGGTAATGTAAATATGACATCATCAGCAATCTAGGGTTCTAAATATATATATCTATGGTGTTGACAAGAGTCTTGGTAGAATGGAGGTAAACCGACCGTTTTTTTTTTTTGAGCACTCTGTATTTATCGTAGGATAGATACCTACAAATTTCATTTGAAATTATGCACAAATGAAATTTCCAGGTATCTATCCACGATAAATACCTCGTGTTCGAAAAAAAACTGTTGGATTATCTCCTAATTGACATCTCTAAAAGTTGTTTCCTTTCAGATCTTTAAGAAACAAAAAAATAGAAAGATATATATATATATACTCAGTCCATATGAAAACGCGCCACTCACGAAATCTGGAATAGCTCCACGGATTGATATGTGAAGTATATACGTATAATGCATTTGAGATAATGAATGATTTAAGAAGACATGTAAACATCATTCAATTTCATTCACAATAATGTTAATGCGCGAGAGAGGTTTAACTGGTGTAGGGGTCAAACAGGAAAGTCAATAACGGGTGTGACCGCCATTTGCATTGACACATGCGGTGCATCGTCGTCGCATGGAGTTGATTAGTCTCTGGATAGTGTTCTGAGGGATAGCATTCCACTCCTGAACAAGGGCAACCTCAAGTTCTCGGATATTGTCCATCTGGCGTTGACGTGAAAGACGTCGTCCAATTTCATCCCATAAGTGCTCGAAAGGGTAGAGGTCGGGTGACAGAGCTGGCCACTGTAGCACGGGGATGTTCTGCTGTGCAAGGTACTGCATGGACACCCTTGCAGTGTGTGCCCTAGCGTTGTCCTGTTGGAACGCGTGGACATCGTGGTGTTGGTTGAAGAACGGCACAACATGGTTCTGCAGCACCTGGTCCCGGTAGTAGACGCCGTTCACCCTTCCTCTGCAGATATGGAGAGGGGTTCTGTGACGGACGCTTATTACACCCCACACCATCATGCTGCCACCACCCCAACGGTCCGTTTGAACGACGCAATCGGCGTTATAACATTCACCATGACACCGCCAAACACGTATACGGCCATCTGCGTTCCTTAAGTGAAATCGTGACTCGTCAGAAAAGATGACACCATGCCATTGTCGTAGTCGCCAATTCTGGTGCCTGTTTGCCCACTGTAGACGCTGGTTTCGGTGACGATCCGTCAATATGGGGCCGAAATAAGGACGTCGTGCATGCAGGCCTGCAGCTCGCAGACGGTTCCGTACGGTGTTGGGGTGAATGAATCCACGTCGTCCTTGGACTTGAGCAGCCGTTCTTGTCGCTGGTAGTGTTCGGTCTCGGACATGATCCCGTACGATCTGACGGTCCTGACGTGCCGTTGTCACACGTTGACCCGGTCAAGGACGGTTCTGAGTGCTCCCCGTTTGCAGAAACCTTTGATGGAGTCTTGCGATCGTTGTGTGTGCGCAGTGTAGTCGTCTGGCAATTTCCCTGGTGTTGGCGCCAATTTGAAGCATGCCTATGGCACGTTCCCTTTCAGGGGCTGTAAGTCGCGGCATAGCGTCGACGTTTCACAAGTGTCAGTGAAGAAGTGAAATTTTATTCGGATTCACATGCTTTTAAACGCAATGTGTGCACAAATTCAGAGAGAAATTCATTTTTCCCGTGGTGTGCGTGCAAGATGTTGCGTTTTTGCAAAAAATTGCCTAGCATTACAGTTAACTTGATATTTTTCGTATTTCTTGCACCTGGCATGTCGGGTGACGTCACTGTAGTGTTGTTTTTGTTTAAAAATTATATTGAAGTTCATTTGAACTTAAATATTGACTTTTTTCAAGTGGTGCATTTTCATTTGTACTATATATATATATATATATTAAATTATTCTTAGAAATTATACAGTTTTGATGTGATTATCTGATATGACATTTCACCAACTAGCAAACTCAAATACCACAAATGCACAATCTGTTGTCTATGACCTGTTTATGTTTGTTCTGTGTTCCTTCTAGTTTCTCATAGTTTTGCATAATTTATCTATTTATAGTCCTTTCATGTGGAATTTGCATTTCAGAGAGTGATACAGAGAAGCAGACCAGCGAATCAGACGTAGATCTGATGTCATCGATGGCTGCTCTGACAGAGCTCCTGTCCTTCGCCGCGTATCTTATATAACTGCGGTCACATGACCCTGGCCATGGTGCTGAGTGAGGGAGGCGGGGCTGCTCGAGGGGCTGAGTGGCGGGTGACATCGTCCAGAGGTTCCGCTTGAAGGCCATGCCCTTATATGGGCACGGCAGAAGATGGCCCTGGACCGAAGCCATTCCCCCTGCAGGAGGGTGTCGGGTCAGACCAGGGTCCAGTCTCAGAAGGGATTGGGGTTGATTCTGTGTTTTTTTCTTTTTGGGCAAATCTGTCCCCTTACAAGCAGGCCTGTCTGCTTATTGAGGTCCCTCCTGACATACAGTATTTTTAGGCCCTTCTGATATATTTTTGTCCAGGGCCTAAGAATTCATACTTCAGCCCTGGCCACTGTCACATGCTCTCATTTAGCCGCAATCGCTTCTGTCGCTGTGTATAAACAGCATTACCATGGGCTGTTACCAGTTCGGTTGTACATCGTGACGTTTGACCTCCACGCCTGAGTGCAAACATTACGGCCGTAAGCCCCATCTTCTGCAACCAACATACGGTAGTTGTGCAGCCTGTTCGTGTGCAGGACTCTGGGCACCATGGTGCTGGCGAGGGCCGTGTTTCTCAAACAGCTGCCTCCTTCCGAGCAAAACCTCCTCCCCTCCTGTTACCTCTCTATCCTGTTCTATCTCTCTCTCCCCCCCACTCTCATCCCCCCTTCTGCTGTCGCCCCTCCTCTGGCTGTATCGAGGGGGCGGGGCACTACGCATTCCTCTCTGGAGCTGGGGAGACTCATCTCAGAGGCGAAGGAGGCGGGGGGGGGCACTGACTAACACCAGCACTGGATTGGGGGCGGTCAGCTCCCAGGGGAGAGGCGAGTGGGGGGGGTGAGTTTGTGATGGATTGTGTTATTTTCCTGTCTCAATAACTTAAAACTCCAAAAGAAGAAAAAAAAAATCTCTGTAACTGTCAGTCCAAAGCAGTGTGTCCTGAAAATACTCCGGAGAGCAATATTGAATTAAATAAGATTAAAACAAATTACTGAAAGAAGAGAATGGAGAAAAAGAGTGATGAGGAGAGAGGAGAGAAGTGGGGTGGGGTGGGGGTGAGGCTCGGAGAGCGCGCTCAGCTGGATGATGTATAAGAAAGATGACTTGCTCCGGAATTCTCCATCCAGCTAATGCTTTTATATCATGCCATTGGATGGGCTTGTCAATAAGTATTGTTACGGGAAATTTGTTGCTGTGTCCAGCAATTAGAGAGAATGAGGCTGCATCAGAGCCCCTTTCTGCATCAGAATATTTATTTCCTCAGCGGCCGACCTCGCTGATGCGGTGGGATTATTACTGGATCAGCTGAGGTTCAGTGTCTGAGGTCCTTAAGCCCTGACCTCTACCTCACTTCTGCAACCTGCATGTGTGTTTGTGTGCGTGCGCATCTGTGTATGCATGTCGGTGTACGAGTGCATATAATTCTTAGTTTGTATGTGCATGTGTGTGAATAACTGAGTGTGTGTCTGTGTGTACATGTGTCTTCGAGCAGGAGAGAGAACCAGAGAACGTAAGCGTGAGGGTGCGGTGTGTTAATGCGAACACGAGAGCTCAGAGTAGCTGTGATGGCGCAGGCCTCACCAATGAAGGCAGGGATGTGTTCCACAGGTTCAAAGGGCATTTGAACAGGGGTGGCGGCGCAGCAGATCCTTTAAGTCCTATAAGCTCGTGAGGAGGGGCGTCTGTGGTTGGGACTTGTGTGTCCAGCACATCCCACTGATGCTAGATTGCAATGAGAGATTTTGGAGGCCAAGTCAACACTTAGAACTCATTGTTGGAACTCTAACCATTTCTGCAGTGTGGCAGGGCACATTATCCTGCTGAAAGAGGCCACTGCCATTAGGGAATACTGTTTCCATGAAGGAATGTATTAAATCTGCAGCAAAGTTTAGGGTGGTGGTGCATCTCAAAGTAACATCCACATGAATGGCAGGACCTAAGGTTTCCCAGCAGAACACAGCACAAAGCATCACATTGCCTCCGCCAGCTTGCCTTCTTCCTATAGTGCATCCTGGTGACATGTCTTCCTGAGGTAAGTTACATACCTACATCCGGCCATCCACATGATGTAAAAGAAAACGTGATTCATCAGACCAGGCCACCTTCTTCCATTTCTCTGTGGTCTAGTTCTGATGCTCACATGCCCACTGTAGGTGCATTAGGTTGTAAACAGGGGTCAGCATGGGCTCCTTGACCGGTCTGCGGCTACAGAGCCCCATATACAGCAAGCTGTGATGCACTGTGTGATCTGACACCTTTCTATCAGAACCAGCATTTATTATTTTAGGAATTAGAGCTACAGTTGCTCTTCTGTTGCATCTAACCTCTCGGGCCAGCCTTCGCTCCCCTTGTGCATCACTGAGCCGTGGTTGCTCATGATCCTCTCGCTGGTTCAACAGCTTCCTTCCTTGGACCACTTTTGGTTGGTACTGACCACCGCAGACTGCACAAGTGCACAAGAGCTGCAGTTCTGGAGATACTCTAACCCAATCATCGAGCCATTGCAGTTGGGCCGTTTTCAAAGTCTCTCACATCCTTTCACTTTCACATTTTTGTGTCAACTGCGTGTGCTCAAGTAGACACCATTCCATCGAGTTGTAAGTTCGTAAGTAAAACGTCTTAGCCTGCAGTGAACTACCAATCCTCAGTAGACAAGTGTACTCATCAAGTATCCATTTTTTCCTGCTTCCAACACACCAACTTCGAGGACAAAATATTCACTTGCTGCCTTATATATCCCACCCACTGACAGGTGCCATGCTACGAGACACTCAGTGTAATTCACATCACCAGTTATCATAAATGGTAATAGTGACATGGCTGGTTGGTGTATATATGTATGTTTGTTAAATTATACATCCCCAATTCTGAAATACAGTTGTCGGGACGAAGTGTAAATTGTGAATAAAATCAAAACGCAAAGACTTTCAAATCACACCAGCCAGTATTTTATTCACAACAGAACAGAGATAACACAGCAAATGTTGAAACTGAGAAATTTTACAATTTTATCCACTATATAAGCTCATTTCAAATTTGATGGCTGCTACAGGTCTCAAAAAAGTTGGGAACAGGGGTCTTGTTGGTGTAGCATCCCCTCTTTTTTTTAACACAGAGTGGAGCCATCTGGGCATTGAGGAGACCAGTTTCTTGAGTTTAGCCATAGGAATTTGATCCCACCCTTGTTTAGTACAGGTTTCCCGCTGCTGGAGAGTTTTGGGTCTCCTTTGACGGACTTTTCGTTTAATTATGCACTAAATGTTCTCAATCGGTGAAAGATCAGGACTGCAGGCAGGCCAGCACACGGACTCTTTCACTATGAAGCCATGCTGTTGTAATAGCTGCAGTATGTGGTTTTGCATCGTCCTGCTGAAATACACAAGGCCTTCCCTGGGATAGATGTTGTCTGGAGGGGAGCATATGCTCTAAAACCTTTATATACCGTTCAGCATTCATGGTGCTTTTTTAAAACATGCAAGTGTCCCACACCATATGCACTAATGCATCCTCATACCATGAGAGATACTGGCTCTTGCACTGAATGCTGATAACAGGAGGGGTGGTCTTTCTCCTCTTAAGCCTTAAGGATGACATGACGCCCGTGATTTCCAACAAGAATGTCAAATTTGAACTCCCATGACCACAGGACACTTTGCCACTTTGCTACAGTCCATTTTAAATGAGCTCTTGGCCCACAGAACACAGCGGCGCTTCTGGATCATGCTCAACAATAGCTTCCTTTTTACATGATAGAGTTTCAGGTGGCATCTGTGGATGGCACGGCGGACTATGTTTACTGACAGTGGTTTCTTGAAGTATTCCTGGGCCTATTTAGTAATGTCAATGACAGACTCATGCCGGTGAGTGATGCAGTGGCGTCGGAGGGCCCGAAGATCATGGGCATCCAGTAAAGGTCTTCGGCCTTGTCCCTTACTTACTGAGATTTTTCCAGTTTCTCTGAATCTTTTGATGATGTTATGCACTGTTGATGATGAGACCTTCAAAGCCTTTGCAATTTGATGTTGAGGAACATTGTTTTAAAGTATTCCACAATTTTTTTACACAAGTCTTCACAGGTTGGAGAGCCTCTGGCCATCTTTACTTCTGAGACGCTCAGCCTCTCTAAGACATCCCTTTAATAGCCAATCTTGTTACACACCTGATGCCAGTTAACTTAATTACTTGCTAAATGTTCTTTCAGCTGATTGTCTTATGTATTTATTGCTTTTTCAGCCCTTTTTTGCCTGTGTCCCAACTTTTTTGAGACCTGTTGCAGCTAGAAAATTTGAACTGAGCTCATTTTGTGGATAAAATTTGAAAATGTCTCAGTTTCAACATTTGAAATGTTATCTACGTTATATTGTAAATTACATATTGGCTCATGTGATCTGAAACTCATTGCATTTTGATTTTATTCACAATTTACACTTCATCCCAGCTATTTCGGAATTGGGGTTTTAAATTGAGTTTTATTGCTGAATGAATGAAAACCTGGTGTTCAAGTCTTGTGATGTATTTTTATCTGGTTGAGCACATGAAAATGGCTCACTTTTAAGACTAATTTCATGTGATATTGTTGTTCATTAAGTGAAATCGGCAAGAAAGAATGAATGAAAGTCTAACATACGCCTATATTTAGCATGTTAATGGAGGTATTCCTACACATTCTTAACCAGTTTAGGCACTAAAACAGGGCTTTTGAATAACACATCCTGCGAGAGCACAGACACGGGATATAGAGCATCATATCTACACCTGATAAAGTGTCCTTATGTTCTGCTATGGTGGCTCAGGTAACACACTGGTTCTGTAACATTGTTAGTTATTGTAGCCTGCTATTTATTAATGACCATAATATGTCACTCAGCCAGCCAGCAAATAGAATACCAGGGTAAGTTTACTTACTTAGCTATGATGGTTAGTATCATTTCCTGTAGACCGTATTTTTAATGATGTGATTCTTGGCAGAGAATATGCCCTGGCGCAGTCCAGACCCTCCTAACAGTGGGACATGATCCAAATTTAAAGAGCAAGTCTGCAATTCAAGATTTTTTTAAAACCAATGTGCAACATCAACATTACCGATCAGTCCTATTATTGACTTTTATTTCAAAAACGAGTCCGCTTTCGCCCTGTCTTTTTTCAACAGAGTTGATTCATTGGACAGTTTAAGAAATCAACATTGTTAGGTTATCCTGATAATCCTGCATATTTACTATCCACCAAAAAATCTCATGGTTTGTGATCAGCGCCCTCCATAATTATTGGCACCCCTGGTTAAGATGTGTTCTTTAGCTTCTAATAAATTCGGTTTTTTTCTAAATAATATAGGACCACAATTAAAAAAAGAGGAAAATCCAACCTTCAATTCAAGGCATTTATTCAGTGGGGAAAAAAATCCCACATTAAGAAATAATTCTTTTACATCAAATCATGTGTGCCACAATTATTAGCACCCCTGATGTTAATACTTTGTACTACCCCCTTTTGCCTACAAAACAGCACCTAATCTTCTCCTATAATGTTTCACAAGATGGGAGAATACAGAAAGAGGGATCTTTGACCATTCCTCTTAGCACAATCTCTCTAATTCATCCAGCGACCTGGGTCTTCTCCTCTGCACTCTCCTCTTCAGCTCACTCCACAGGTTTTCAATGGGGTTGAGGTCTGGGGACTGAGATGGCCATGGGAGGAGCTTGATTCTGTGTCTGGTGAACCATTTCTGTGTAGATTTGGCCACATGTTTATGGTCATTATCTTGCTGAAAGACCCAGTGACGACCCATCTTCAGCTTTCGGGCAGAGGCCACCAGATTTTGATTTAAAATGTCCTGGTATTTCAAAGCGTTCATGATGCCATGCACCCTAACAAGGTTCCCAGGGCCTCTGGAAGAGAAACAGGCCCACAGCATCACCGATCCTCCCCCATACTTCACAGTGGGCATGAGGTGCTTTTCTGCATACTCATCTTTTGTGTTCTGCCAGACCCACTTAGAGTGTTTGTTCCTAAAAAGCTCTATCTTGGTCCCATCTGACCAAAGCACACGGTCCCAGTTGAAGTCCCAGTACCGCTTAGCGAACTCCAGATGATTGTGAGTGAGAAAAGGTTTTTCTGCGCATGCCTCCCAAACAGTTCGTTAGCATGTAGACAGCGCCTGATGGTTGTTTTGGAGACTTTGTAACCCCAAGATGCTACCGAGAATATTGCCTAACTGATTATTCAGATTTCCATCCTTGCAGTCTCAAATTGAAGCGTATACGTGAATGAATCATTTTGTCATTATCTCCTCTATCAGTATCAGGCTTCCTAAAGGCTTTGTCTTAATTGTTTTGATTGTCAATCAGGAATAGTACGTGGGAACAAGTTCACAAAATCCTGTAGTTTGGGCCACTGCCTCACCTCACCGCACGTCTCAGGCTTCCTGTCAGCAAGTACGCGCAAATCTGCAGTTTCGTGAGCATTTCAGGTTCAATGTACCAGTGGCGTAGCCAGAACTGAAAATTGGGTGTGGCAGGAACATCCCTTTACAACTTCTATTAGTCCTGACTTGTTCGCAATCATCTTTCCTAATGAACTATGCATTCACTCCGAAAACAGTCCTCTCTATCAGGTAGTGATGTGAGCCCCACTTCTTTTGACTGTACTGAATCCCTAGAATCAGTTCATTAAAATGATTCGTATAAAGATTTGTTCTCCGAATTGTTCAGTGCATAGCAGGAGCCCTGACTGCATAGTGGATTGTTCTCCAACTCCCAGAACTGATAAACAGCCAAACGATCCGTCATTCAGGTCACGATTCAGCCCTGGCCTGAGGTTCACATTCACTCTGTTGACACATTCACTGACTGAAGAACAGTGCGTTCATTCATGGACCATAGTACACAGTCATTCGCGGGAGACGCAGCTTTGCCTTGAGTGCAGAAATGTGCGGTCATACTTCCCCTTTCTATCGCTAGATTTTGTCAACCTGTTTCCACATACTATGCCTGATTGAAAATTGATTGATTGTCACTTTTTTTTTTAAAACCAAACAATTAAGATCTATCCTAGGCTATTTCTAGCCTGTCATGATTAAGAGGTGATCGTGGCAAAAAGGTTCCGTTTACTTTGATTCTACACTGCATTAGAAAAAAAACTCAACTCCCTCTGTAATTCTATGTATTGTTTTGACCTTTTGTTTATGAAGGAAGACTGGAAATAAATTCCCTTTTTTTTGAATGGCATTAATAAGTACGTATTTAAGGGGGAATACATTATCGTGAACATATTGACCACACATTGAATGCCGCATAAGAAGGGTTGTTTAGCTTCCTGTCAGCAAATATGAACAAATTTGGTGTCTCATGGACATTTTAAGTTCGATGCACTGAGCAATAATGTCGTGGATGAAACTGGCACGTCATTCTGCCATCTAGTCTTGTAAATTAATCAATTCTCAGATTGCCATTCAAGCAAATTAATAACGAGTTATCGTTTGTTTAATGATGAGGATTGTGCCTCCCCTAACTGACTTCCGACAGCACGTCACTGTTTGAGTGGCAGTTCTCTCTGTGCAGTGCGCAAGTGAGTGACACAGAGCGCCACCTTCAGTACAGTGCGTGAATGTGAATCACGTCCTCAGCGACAGTTGTCTGTGTGCAGTAGATTCGTGAGTCATGAGTGAGTGAGTGGCAGCGCAAACGTGAATCATGTTCTCAGCCAGTCACAGTTCTGTGTGTGCAGTAGGTTCGCGAATCATGAGTGAGTGGCAGTGCAAACGTGAATCATGCTGACTGCGTCGTTCACCGAAGATTCTCGAGTGAGTCACAGAGACAGAACGCGGCAGTTCCACTCCCAGCCGGCATGCTCGCGGCTGATCTCAACTGAACTGAGAAAGGAACGAATCAGTTCATGAAGTGATTCCATTCAGTACGTTTACTCAAAAGATTCGTTCATTTGAATGAATCGTTCGCGAACGACACACCACTACTATCAGGTGTTGCCACTTCTCCTCGTAAAATATGGAAATCATTCATTTGGACGCGCTTTTTTTTGCCTTGCAATCAGCCGTTCTCAATATTGCGTACTGGTGTTTCTCATCTTCATCTTTGATTTAACTCCAACAATGTAAGCGATCATGAAGAGCATTTGATCGCCTAATGTGCCAAAAAAAATGTAGCGTGGAAGATCCAGAGCAGTTTCTTAAAGCGTGCGGCTACGAGTAAATTACTTTACTGAACTGAGTTTAGTCTACTATTGGTGTCTATAATTACCAATAGTGTATTGTCATAATAGTAAAATGTTTTATTTAAGGAAAATGATTGTGAACAAGTCGGGAGCAATAATTGTTCAACCGCGTTCAAACGAATGATTGTCATCTTACCTTCACAAGGAGAACTAGCAACACCTGACAGTGTGGATTGTTTTCGGAGTGAATGTATTGTTCATTAGGAAAGATGATTGCGAACAGGTCAGGACTAATAGAAGTTGTAAAGGCATGTTCCTGGCGCACCCGATTTTCAGCTCTGGCTACGCCACTGCGATGTACTGAGTGATAACGCCGCCGAAACTTAAACTGGCCCGTCATTCTGCCGAACAGTCTTACTAAACTAGTTAATCGTCTGATTGCTAATCAAGCAAAAGGGAGGAAAGTGCCTCACCTAATGAACCTCCGACCGCAGTTTACTGGTAGCTACCTAGCTGACCTATACAAACTAGCTTTCATTACACCTAAAACTTTACAATTTCCTTGCTATGCTAAGAATGGATAATTCAACTTTCCATCAGACAATGTTGAACTATGAAATACAGTCAAGCAAGTAGGCCTATTTTGTTTTGATAAATCATATTTTTTTTACCTGATAACCGCTCTGATTTCACACCTCGCCAGTTCCACCTCTGCTTTACTCGCTATGACCAGCACTGAAGTTTTTGCCGATAAATAGGCAGCTGACGGACGTCACTGAGGTAATGATGGCATATGTTTTCAGCGAATCAACAATCAGAGAAAAGTGCAAATAACGCATTAGACACTGGAGTGGTCTAATTAGGAGTTAAGAGCCTATGGAAAACTAGAGCTTGTTTATTGCCATTCGGAAATGAGTGCACATGAGTGGAAAAAATTACAATGTGAAATAATGTCAGATTTGGTGTGAGATTTCTTTCTAGAGCGTGAGAGCGTGAGATTGAGGCTGAATGCCTGACTGTCACGCCAGATGTGTGAGAGTTGGCAACCCTGGTTTAGGAGGGCAATGACCTTTTCTCTTTTGTGATATTCTGTTGATGTTTGATTGGCTTGGGGCAAATACTTTTTCACAGCACTGTATTTATTTGAGCAGAATGCCCAGCTCCAGGATTATGACAGTCTTACTGAAGAGTTGCTGTATACGCAGGCAGAAATACTGTAGCCCTTGGTAAGGGACAGACAGACCCAGAATGGGTTAAAAGTGCTGTGCCGTGCCCTATCGTGGAGGTTTTAGCTGAGTGCTTGCCTGTCTCTTTTTCCAATGCAGTATTGACTCATGCAGCAGTTTTCCCTGACTCTGTTAATGTTGTTTCCAATTTGATTATTTGGATTTAATTCAGTGGCTGGGCCCTTAGAGAGCCTCCCTCTCTGCCTTGTTTTGTCTCTGTCTGGGTTTTAAGGGGTTGGGGGCCTTTGGTCCAGGACCAGTATTCTCCTACACCCATCTCACTCTGGTACCCATTTGCCACTACCATCCGCCAATCTTTCACGGCCCGGGCGTGAGGCAATGTGTGTGTCACTGACAGTGTGGATGCAAAGGGGGTGAATGTTTCCTCAGCAGGGGGTCTGTGAGGGAATGCAGCCTATACTGCGCCATGTTCAGTGTCCCGCAGAAGTTAACGAGTTCTGTCTGCACGTATGATCACCAATGATATGGTCTTAAATACTTTGCTTTAATTTAATATTCATTACCAGGCTAGGCTCAAGAGTGACCTGATTGGGGGGGAAATCACAGATTTGTGGTGGGCAACTTCTTATCAATACCACGGTATGCGACACTACAATCTACACGTTGTTTACCTAGTTGTTAAAATGTCCAACTACGATTGGTATTATATACTCTTCCAAAAAAGAAACTTTACATTGTTTTTAGCATCAATTTATTATACATGAAATGTTTTGACAAATGTGGAAAACAAATTGAAAAGAAAGTGTAATCAATAATTCAATATTTGTTTAGTTTCTTTTTTGGAAGAGTATACATACATACATTAAAAATAAACCATGATTAACTTCATAATATTTTCACATAAAATAGTCGGTTGTGTATGCTTAAAAAAAGGTATAATATACAAGAAATTCTATTCCTTTTTTAAGCACAAAGCAACCGCTAAGAGCATGAGCATTCTTTCTGTGTAGCAAAAACTAGTGGACTTATGCATATCTATACTCTAGATCACAATTCTTTTTTTGAGCCAAAATGGTCAAATTCCTTGTCCTCTAACATTGTATGGTGGGAAGAAAAGGGGTTTCGGACACACAGTAGAGTGGGGGATGAACTTTGAATGATGTTTAGCGTACCCTCATCCCCAGTGTAATCACATAGTGCATGGAGCTTCTTTAGGCTCGGGACCAACTGTGTTGTTCAGTTCATTCCAGCACTTAGTTCAGTATTTCTAACTCGCCCGTGACCGTCACCAACTTGGTCTAAATGAGTATGGATTTTGGCCAAGCATTTGCATTTGAGATAGTTTTAAATGCTTGGGGATTTTAAGTTTTTGCTGCCTCTAGATAGCGTACACCCATTCGTATGGACTCACTCAGACACACAGTTATACTGCGTTTCTTCAAGTTTTAGAACTTTTTGGTGCAGTTTTTTTTTTTTAAGCAACAGTGAACTGGTGTGGTTCCCGTTGGCGAACAAAGTTTTGGCCGTTTCGACAAAAAATGGGTTGGTTCGGAACCTAAAATATTGGTTCCCAGAGAGATCTAAATTCCAGTCAAATCCGAACGAGAATCATGACGACAGAAACATCCCGAACGGCTGTGCATTCAACTTGTCAAAACAAAGAAGCAAACTGGAATTGTGTGCGGAACTCGTGCTGCGGGTGAAATGAGTCCGTTTGCTGCATGGTGATTTGTTTTGTGGTGCTCAAACAGAACCGATGTGCAAACGAGAACCACACTGGTTTTTTGTCGGTCGCAAACCCCCATGTGTGTGAGGTCCAAAGCTGCAGCATTTGGTTGCACCTGAATGGCACACAGGTTCGAATGGCTGTAAATCAGGCATCTGATATGAAGTCAGGGTAAGTCTCCAGGACACTGTTGACGCAAATGGATGTAGTTACCACGTCCTTCCTCTTAGTGTTCGACATTGAAAAAACTAGTTTTAAGTCTGGTCTTTAGACCTAAAGTCTACATGTCTACTACTTTTTGCTTGCTTGGCAAACAAGCACTGCTTTAAACTAGGGCAATGTTTTCTATTTAAGGTGGGAAAACAGCTCGAACTCTCTTACTTCATGAAAGTGCACTCGGGCTTGCGTGTGCGTGGTAGAGTGTGGATACGATGAGGTGAGCCTAAATGACAGTTCTCTTCCCTCTTCCAGGGTTCAGCTGATTCCTACACTAGCCGACCATCTGACTCAGATGTGTCCCTGGAGGAAGAGCGGGAGGGAGGCAGGCAGGAGCGAGAGCAGCAGGCGGCCGTACAGCTCGAGAGGGCTAAGGTTAGCCTGCACTTCCACACTGTCCCTGCAGCTCGGAGGCTATCTGCTCTGTACACGCCTTCATTCACCGCTGACAGCCCTAAGTCCTCACTCCAGCTGTAAACCTCCCTGCTCACACCGCTAACTCTTCCTGTTACAGCAGACTTAACTCTCGCTGCCCACTTTAGCTATTCTACTCACTCACTTCTTACTGTGCGCTTATAGCTGAAATAATTCAATTCAGTTCTATTGCCATTGGACATTTCACGGACGACCTGTCGCAAAGATGTGTTACAAAGTAGCAGTAGGGCCAATGTGAACAAAAAAACTTGCAGTTGAAGGAAAAATTTTCAAACTGTGTGGAGAAAAAGGCATCCCAAAGGGTTCTATAACTTGGTGAGAGGATGTGTAATTTTGCAAAGTTTTGAGCTAAGATTTAAAGGTCTGTGTGTTAGAGAGTCTGCTCCCCAATTCCATAGGGGCAGCTTTACTAATTGCTGCTAACGTCGCTCTCAAAGGATACTTCATCAACTTTGCATTCATAATTATCTTTACATTCATTGCTATCTTTACCAACTCTCTAATCGCTGATAATTTTCTCTGCTCTTTACTCATTGCAAACTTCACTCTAAAAGTGAACTTTACTGGCGCTTATACTGAGTGGGATTTTTTTGGTGGTGGTTTATAAACACAACATTCAAAGTTAGCCCCTCCTCCTGTTCAATGACACCAGAAGCAAGAGGCTGGAGAGCAGGATTATGTCCCACCCTCACACTCTGCACGCGGTTACAGGCTGTGGGTTACACATCCCCTGCCAAAGGCTGATGCCCAGAAATGTCTAGTGCAAAGGTTAATAAGAAAATACAAGCAGATTGCATGATATTTGTGGATACAGACACCATCACATTTTTTTTAGGAAAATCCTACTCTATGTACCTTTAACTCGTTCAATTTGTCTCTAGCTGAGTAATGCTCAGTTTTCTCCTGATGAACATTGTTACCCCAGTGACTACATCCTTTTCTGTCCCTGCCGCTCAATCACTCGTGATTTTTCAGTCGCTAGATTAAGTGATCGAAACCCAAAAGCACTGTTGTGTCTCCCGGAGCATAAAGTTGGTGAAGTGAGCCCATCTTTAAACCTAGATGGAGTATATTGTGGTTCATGCAGACATCCATTTAGAATAATACCTAAATAAAATTAAAATTGCAAATGGCTAAAATTTACAAAGCAGTGATTGAATCTCATGGTTGATGCTTTGATGAGAAATTACAAAGATAGATAGGTAATTGTGTTTTTTGTACTTTTAAAATATCTTGACCACAAATGCTTGAAATACTATAATTTACTTTGTACTATATTAAACAAGTATTTTTATTAACTAAAGTAGCAAGAACTATTTACAGTCAATGTGACGCCACATTTTTTTTTCCTGTTTTTAGTTGTTTTAAATGTTCAATGAACATGAAAACTTTATGGAAATTATGAAAAAACATTTTCCCATCACTTTCTGCCACCCAAAATACCAAGAATATCCCTCTAATATTGACCCGAAGACTGGGTTCCAGTGCCTCACTTGTGACATCAGTGTAATTGACTCTCAGCGTGGTTCAGCTTTGAGTCATTTTACTTGCATTTGTTCACCAAAATCAATGCCATGCTGCTGCACGAATTTGACCTTTTTTTTTATTTCAAAGTGAATCTGAGGGAAACGCTTTAATCAACACTCCCAGTGTGTAAAACACCTTCGCACAGCTCTGGTTCTGCAGAACTCCAGCCACACAAAATCGGCCTCCTTTCCTCACAGCCTTCCTCTTACTTTCCACTGTGTTGTGTTGTGAGTCAAATCAACTGACCTCACAAGAGTTTATCGCATCACACGCTTTCTCATGCCAAGTTTCAAGTGTGAATAATGTTATATTTGAAAGCAAAAATGGGCTAAATTAAATTGTAGAAGTGATTTAATGTCTAAATACTTTTTCACACATCAAGACTCTAAGGGAAAAACAAGTGTTTTCACACATGACATTTTGAGAAAGTTGAATTTTTTAAATTCATAAAATAATAGAATAAAACAAAAATTCAGTTTTATTAAAACATGCCACGAGTGACAACACTTGTTTTTACCATGGGGTCTTCACATATCAAAGAACCTAACATTGGAAAAGAAATTTTGTGTCATATAAAGTTTACAAGGGTGGTGATTCCAGCCACTGCGATTAGTGATTAGGTATCTTGAACATGTCTTGTTGTGTGAATCCGTCTCCCTATCAGGCCAAAGCTGTGGCCTTTGCAGTGAAAACCAACGTCTGTTACTGCGGTGCCCTGGATGAAGATGTGCCAGTAGCGGGAACTGCCATCTCTTTCGATGCCAAGGACTTTCTGCACATCAAAGAGGTATGCACTCTGGAATCTGGGGGGAGAGGCCAGTCTAGATTGCTTTATCTCTCCACTTACACATAAAAACACTAGTGTAGTCTATTTGAGTCTCACTGAGTAACAGCACAGGTATGCATCACAGTGTCTTGTACAAGTTGCAGCTCTTTTACTTTGGGGAGTTTGGATTGGCTGAGAGCTGCGTGTGATAACTGTACCATAAGCATCAGGCTGAGGCCAGGCTTTAGCTGGCAGTGGATGTAAAAATGGCTTGATTGAGTGAAGGCTGTATTATTCTCTGAAATCTAGGATCTAGGATGTTTCACTCTGACATGCTCTGAGATATACATTGATCACAGCACCACCATCTTAGAGGGAACTGTCTGGCAGAATTGGGAATGTAACCTAACTGTCTGCTTTTATGAATGTGGAGGTCAAGCGCTAAGAGTCCCTCTAGCCCAGGTGATTTTTATATGGGACACTTAATGAGGATGTGTTGGGTGGTCTTTGCGGAGCCACATGGGCAGGTACTGTTGTCACAGGCTGAAATTATCTTCAGGAAGAACTCAGTTCTGTCGCAGCTGGTGTGAAGATGGTTTAGGCAAGTTCAGGCCTTGCGGTTGATGTGGTGACCACTTAGCTTCATAGGAGCTGACTTGATGAAGGCATGAAGAACAGTATGGGATTGACTCCATTTCTCCTGCCATTGCTCCTGCACCCTGGAGGCAGAGAGTGGAGAACATTCCAAAGCTTTAAAGCACAGATTGTAAAGTTTCTCCAATATTCAGCAGCGCGGTATGCTAAGGCAAGGACTGAAGTATGAAGGATAGGAAAGTTAATGCCCCAGTCTGATCTTTTTGATGATGTTGGCATGTTTGACGATTTTGTCTGCAGCGTTCTTGAGATGAGGGCCAAATGTCAAGCACTGATCTAACATCACACCCAGGTATCCTGGCAGGAGATCAAACTTCAGTGCATTATTTTCCATACCAACTTCAAGCTCCTTTTTTGTAAGTCAGTTGGTTAGGTGGTATATTGAGCATACCGTTTGGACTAAGTTTTCAGAGGTTAATGTATCTGTATTGCATTGCAAGGTCCTCTAGGATGGGTAGGGTCTCCTCATAGGACCTCGCTGCATAACTAATAGCCCTGTCAATGGCACACAAGCACTTGCTTGATATTGTACGACAGTAGTAGGCTGTATACATGTTGAAGTGGATGGGTGCCGATGCAAAATGCTTTGGTAGGCAGGTCTGGAGGTGTCATCTCCTGCTGTGTTCACCACTTGATGTAAGAAAGGAAGATTGGTGTTGGAGCATTAATATGATAGACCTTACTAGCCTCACACTGGGAATGGTTTGTAAAAGTTTCAAGTACTGGCCATGATGCCGAAGAGTGTCAGGTGCCCGTTCGGTCAATATATACTGTTCCAGGTTTTTCATTGTTGATTAACCCATGAAGGTCAGATGGCAGGGTGCACATGGTCAGCACAACATGTATCCAGTCAGCCAGGCTATGTGGGATGGTGTTTTATAGCACCCGAAGATCCTAAAAGGAGAAGGCAGCCAGATTAGGAAATTTGATGGAATAATAAGAGACAGATGAATTACCCTAATCAAACTGAAGGAGGCGCCATGCCGCACCATCTCTCGAGCAGGAGTGGTCAAAGACCTTCCTTGTCTCATCAGCAAAAACAAAGAAGATGTGTATCGTCAAATCTCCAGCTTCCCTGCATGCAACAGCCCAGTTGCGACCGTGCCCAGTCAGGTGCATCATGGCAAAGGTCAGTTACCGGAATGACAAGCCAAATGAACCAGTGCTCACTGGGCACTCTTCAAACTGAAACAAATGAAGAATTGAAAGAAGCCATTTGCCAGGATCACAGATTCTGGGAAGAATTCCCCTTATAAGTAGACACTTGGATGTTGTAAATATTTCACAGAGATGGAGGACATTAGACACATGACACAATGCAACAGTCCACCAAGGAAAGGTCAGAGGCAATGTGCATAACAAAAGACAACAATCAACAAAATGGAAAATGCTTGTATAAGCACAGGGAGTGAAACAAGGGGGAGGGGAATATAACAGGACAATAATTGAATAGCGAGAATCAATAAACGAAACCAAAACTAACGAGGACAGCGGAACTGGAAAACCAATAAAGGAAACTCTCAGGACATGACCGATTACATGTGAATTGGTTGACTGGACTATTAAAATTTATAGATCTTCTAAAAATGAGAGAAATCATTTCCACCTTATTTTAAGGAACTCTATCTAAAAATTATGAGAATATATTCTCTGGCTTCAGCAAATTATTTCTCAAATGTCTCGTCCAGCCTCCATTCTATTATAACATGCCTGTGCGTTATAATATAGGCCAGCATACTTTCCCCTGAGCCGTGTAGATTTTGAATATTTGTTTATTTATTTGTATATTTCATATTTACAAGGTTGCTTCTTGATATATTCATGCAGTGTGGAGGCCACTTTCATTATCGCCCTTCCCCCCTTAGTTTGGGATGAATTTACTCTGCATGTCAGAAATATTCTTCTGCGTAGATGTGGGTGGTGTTTGATGAACATCAGAATTCCAAAAACCAAAAAAAAACTGCTCCCACTTCATGCCTAAGAATTCCACCTGTTATTAAATTTAAGAGTGCAGTATTTCATTATAGTGTCACAGCCAGTTGATGCAGGAACAGGTCAACCAGGTGGGTTCCTCTTAAAACTTCACAGAAGTTGATACATACTTATAAATATATTTGAAAATTCTTGTGGAATTGGGCGTTTTTGCTGAGATTCTGAATGTTCTGTGAACATGACCATGGGTGCATTACCCGCTATAGTATTCCACTTCTGGATTACTGCCACTACTGTCTGGCAAGAGCATCTGAGATCACAGAGGCCTATAAACAGCCTAACAAGGGGGTTTGCTTTGGAGTGGGACATGATTAATGAGCATGGTTTAAGACTGTGAATGAAAATGTACAAGTGAGTGACCTGCCTTATCTATGTGGAGGCTTTGCTGGCAGTGGGGAGAGAGAAAAGGCAAGCATTCATCTTCAGAAGACACAAGCGCCGGGAGACTTAGTAGACATGAGCACCAGGAGTTTCAGCAGACAGAGGCTCCAGGAGTTTAGCAACAGGAGTTTTAGTCTAATCAAATTCCAGGAATTTCAGATGAGGCACTGGGAGTTTCTGTGGACACTAACACCAGGAGTTTCAGTTCACACAAGCACCAAAAACTGTAAGCACCAGAGCGCCACGAGTTTCAGATGACAGACGCACGCAAAGTTTCAATTGACACAATCACCAGAAGTTTCATAATAAACAAGCACCACAAATTTCAGTTGACACAAGTTGCAGTTAACAGAAGAAGAAGACCTTATACTCAGATATCAAGAGATCCTGATACAATTATGGGATGAACCTGTGGTCCTGACTGTACATTCAAAATACAGATGTCAAAGGATAAGGTCTCTCAGATGTTTTGTTTATTGGTCTTTTGTGTTAAACACACTATACGTGGTATTTTTTCAATTTTGTTTTTGGTTGGGCAGCACTGGTTCTTGTATTTTCTAATATTAGGATCAAAATTTAGAAATACCCTTTGACATCTAGACCTGGATCACAAAATATTCAGTCCAGAAATTAGTCAAATTACACAAAGCAAGCAAGAAGTATAACATTACATATTATGGTTATCTTACTTTCTATTGAAGTAGTGCATAATGTTTCTTGTTTTTCACAGATATTGTGAGATTTTCTATGCTTTTATGCAGTTCAAAAGAATCATCTTGGCAGGCGTTTTTGTCAGTGGAATTGCAAAGTTGTTGTGTGTGTTTGTCTCTATGTTTGCCCATATATGTTAATCTGTTTGCCTGTGTCTGTGTTTGTCTGTATATATTTCTTCATGCTGTTCCTCCCTCTGGCCCACAGAAGTACAATAATGACTGGTGGATCGGACGGCTGGTAAAGGAGGGCTGTGAGATCGGCTTCATCCCCAGCCCTCTCAAGCTGGAGAACATTCGCCTTCAGCAGGAGCAGAAGAGAGGGCGCTTCCATGGGTAAGACTGGGGTTAGAGGGGCTTCCATGGGTAAGACTGGGGTTAGAGGGGCTTCCATGGGTAAGACTGGGGTTAGAGGGGCTTCCATGGGTAAGACTGGGGTTAGAGGGGCTTCCATGGGTAAGACTGGGGTTAGAGGGGCTTCCATGGGTAAGACTGGGGTTAGAGGGGCTTCCATGGGTAAGACTGGGGTTAGAGGGGCTTCCATGGGTAAGACTGGGGTTAGAGGGGCTTCCATGGGTAAGACTGGGGTTAGAGGGGCTTCCATGGGTAAGACTGGGGTTAGAGGGGCTTCCATGGGTAAGACTGGGGTTAGAGGGGCCTCCATGGGTAAGACTGGGGTTAGAGGGGCTTCCATGGCTAAGACTGGGGCTAGAGGGGCTTCCATGGGTAAGACTGGGGTTAGAGGGGCTCCCATGGGTAAGACTGGGGCTAGAGGGGCTTCCATGGGTAAGGCTGGGGTTAGAGGGGCTTGCATGGGTAAGACTGGGGTTAGAGGGGCTTCCATGGGTAAGACTGGGGCTAGAGGGGCTTCCGTGGGTAAGACTGGGGTTAGAGGGGCTTCCATGGGTAAGACTGGGGTTAGAGGGGCTTCCATGGGTACGACTAGGGTTAGAGGGGCTTCCATGTGTAAGACTGGGGTTAGAGGGGCTTCCATGGGTAAGACTGGGGTTAGAGGGGCTTCCATGGGTAAGACTGGGGTTAGAGGGGCTTCCATGGGTAAGACTGGGGTTAGAAGGCACTTCCATGGGTAAGACTGGGGTTAGAGGGTGCTCCCATGGATAAGACTGGGGTTAGAGGGCACTTTAATGGGCAAGAATGGGATTAGAGGGGCTTCCATGGGTAAGACTGGGGTTAGAGGGGTTTCCATGGGTAAGACTGGGGTTAGAGGGGCTTCCATGGGTAAGACTGGGGTTAGAGGGCACTTCCATGGGTAAGACTGGGGTTAGAGGGAGCTCCCATGGCTAAGACTGGGGTTAGAGGGGCTTCCATGGGTAAGACTGGGGTTAGAGGGGCTTCCATGGCTAAGACTGGGGTTAGAGGGGCTTCCATGGGTAAGACTGGGGTTAGAGGGCACTTCCATGGGTAAGACTGGGGTTAGAGGGAGCTCCCATGGGTAAGACTGGGGTTAGAGGGAGCTCCCATGGGTAAGACTGGGGTTAGAGGGGCTTCCATGGGTAAGACTGGGGTTAGAGGGGCTTCCATGGGTAAGACTGGGGTTAGAGGGAGCTCCCATGGGTAAGACTGGGGTTAGAGGGCACTTTCATGGCTAAGAATGGGGTTAAACAGCGCTTCCATGGATAAGAGTGGAGTTAGAGCGTGCTTCCATAGCTAAGAATGGCATTAGACGGAGCTTCCATGGGTAAGATGAGGGTTAAAGGGGCTTCCATGGGTAAGAATGGGGTTGGACAGCGTTTCCATGGGTAAGACTGGGGTTAGAGGGGCTTCCATGGGTAAGACTGGGTGTTAGACGGCGTTTCCATGGGTAAGACTGGGGTTAAACGGCGCTGCCATGGGTAAGAGTGGGGTTAGAGGGGCTTCCATGGGTAAGACTGGGTGTTAGACGGCGTTTCCATGGGTAAGACTGGGGTTAAACGGCGCTTCCATGGGTAAGAGTGGGGTTAGAGGGCATTAGACTGAGCTTCCATGGGTAAGACTGGAGTTAGACGGTGCTTCCATGGGTAAGACGGGGGTTAAAGGGGCTTCCATGGGTAAGACTAGGAGTTAGACGGCGTTTCCATGGTTAAGACTGGGGTTAGAGGGGCTTTCAGAGTAGGACTGGGGTCTATGGGTATGACTGAGGTTGGAGGGGTTTTATGGGTTAGATGAGAAGGAGGGCTGGAGTGTACTCTGTGCAAATCAAGTCTGTGAGCAACTTCATTTGTGCAAAAGGATCACAGCGTACATAAGGCACGCGCATAATTCGTTAAAAAAAAATCAATGCATAAAGTGACCTTAAGTGCACCTTAATAAGTCTAAAATAACATAAACAGTAAAACAATATAACTGTTAACTCATGTACTTGGCTATTGTGTTTGCACTATGCAATGTGTGCACATTCACAATCACTAACTCAGTTGGACTCATAACCCGCAGCTCCTCCATTAAACCTCCACACTATCTGTCCAACACACTCAGCTGAAGAATCGGCCATGTTGAGCTGGTTTTCTCGAAAGTTTTTTTTTCTAAATTTCGTCTCTGTCCTGCAGTTGCTCGTGACTTATAATCTTCATTGCGCTTATTAGCTATCTGTAGCATTTGTTTCTCCCACACTGTGACGTTCAGATAAGAACATTCCAATAACATTTTTGTGATGTCACTCCAAATTAGCAATGAATTAATTCATCCGGCAGGCAAACCATGGTACATTCATACAATGTGACCCATTGGTGACACACATTGAGACAATGTCTGTCCTCAGAACTCTGGGACAGAACATTCTGCCACTGGGAATGACATATACTGTGCTGTAAAATTAGCTTTTATTCTGGCAGATAATACAAATTAGTCCCAGGGCTGTACTGCACGCGACATCAGTGGTTTAACCCTTAGAGCTCTGAAATAAATTTTAAAAAAATATTAATTTTATTGTCTGATGCTGGTGAAAACCTATCATGTGGTGATCATGTTGTTTAAAAGAGCTCCTGCAGGGGAACAACTCACAGCAAGACAGGTTTTCAACAGCTTTGATTTTGATATCATTGAGCAACAATAGCTGTATTTAGCACTCTAAGGGTTAATATCCTGTGCACGTTGCCCAGCTCAGTTGTATGGCACAGCTTGTTTCAGCCCCTTGGTTTTGTAGTCCATCACCAAAGCAGTGTGCAAGGTGCATTCTGGGAAAGCACTTCTGACATTGTAATGGTCAAAGTATAGTGCCGTACATCAGTTGCACTATACAGGGGTCTGGTTATTATGAGAATTTCACGCAACATTGCTAATATTGTGACTGAGTCTAGTTAGGTCCCGTGATGCTCTGTGTACGTGACAGTTTTACACCAAGGGGGTCAATTGTGGTGGTATCGACTTTCCCAAGTACATATTACTATGATAATGCAATAATTGCCTGGAGAACAGACCGCTAATGTTTATGACCCTCTCTCTGTCCTCTGTGCCTTGCAGGAAGTCCAGTGGAAACTCCTCCTCCAGTCTGGGAGAGATGGTTTCAGGCACTTTCAGGCCCAATCCTCCCTCCACAGGTAGGGTCACACACCTGTGCACCAGGAATGGTGTGATTCAAGGACTCCAGTGTCTAACGGCTCAGTGCTGATCATCAGCGAGAGAACCACACTTTGCTGAGAGCTGTTTGCTTTCTCTCAAACTGTCCAAAAGGAGCATTTTATTTTCACCTACTGTTTTCCAGCAGGCTCCTGCCTGCGGCCGGTACCTCTCACCGTAAGGTTAGGTGTGTTCCTGACTGCTCTAACGCCCCAGTGCACCGCAGTGGGAGGCTCAGGAGGTCAGGCTCAAGGGTCATCTTCCTCATCTTGTCCTCTTTGGCGTCAGGAGAGATGAGAGGGCCAGCCCTCGTTCAAAAGAGTCTGTGTCTCTTCCTCAGATTGAACCCAAAGATGACTCTACCTCTTCCTCTTTCCTCTGAAAGTTTGGATTACCTCCTCTTAAGTGTGCCAACAGATATGCCCAATATAACCTGCCAAAATCTTGCTGTTTTTGGATGCCAAGCACTAGGTTTTGGATGATTTTTCCATCTTAAAAAGTTGCTCATCCATTTTACGGAAATAATTGCTACTTGGGAGGCTGTTTTGGACACAGCCTTGTTGTCCTCCAACGAGGTAGAATCTCTGCTCTGACCTCCCTGTTTGGGCCCTAAACGGAGGTCATGTGACCCTGCTTGCTGCCCGCGGCGACACTGGTGTCCCAGCTTTAACACGATACATGTGGAGGCGTCATTGATTTCTAGGGGACAGTTACGCAAGCAATCCTTTTCTGTGTGGGGTAACCTTACATAAAAAAGACATCGAGGGTGAACTCTGTGGCTCTATTGGCACAATCGACCAAAGTCATGTGGTAATTCCTTTATTCTACAGTCCTGGGACACACAGTATATATATATATATATATCTGTATTGCATGCTCACAACTGAGGCACTGTTTAGCTCTTTGTAGATTAAAAAAGAAATGAGCGGCAGTTATGATGGTGGATGGTTTGCTGTCTATAATTGAGTCTTTTTTCAATAATACCTGCCACTGTGACATAAAATTGCAGTATGTGCCCTAAATATGATCCATCTGGCATGGTCTGAGAAAACTGGGCTGACATTATTTGTCTCCGGTGAACAATATATTTGGGAGGTTTTAGCCATTTATGTATTTTTTCACATTCCTGATGGTAGACATGCATAGGTCATCAGGTTATGTAATGTGAGTTCATGTTTTGTGGGGATGGGTTGACAGAAGAGAGGGTCCATATCGCTCTAGTGTATTTACATGCATGTTTCATACATGTTGTTTGTTGTGTACTCACAGTCTTTTTCTTCTCTCCATGTAGGGAAACAAAAACAGAAAGTGGTGAGTACATTCAAACCAATTTCTTTAACCAGTGACATATTTTTACCCCGCACAAGGTCATATACGTAATCAGGATGTCCCCAATGCTGATGTTACAATCACTGCTGGTACCTCAAAGCAATAGAGTAGTAGTACCCCGACTTGATATTTTGAAATTACACTTTAAAAATCTTTTCTTCTATAGGTTAATGCTTGTTCTGAAGCCCTTTCTATACCATAACACTGTGCGCGCCTGTTATTATCCAGCGGTTATGTAACGTGCAACCACTGGACTGAGACTGACAGTAGCTGAGCAGACTTAGCACAGTATTAGCCATCGATGCTGTACAGTATATCCCGGTTTATCAGCATGTAATTAGTGTTTATACCACATGCACTGACTTGACTGCTCATGCTCTCATAGCGAGTAACTGCTCCAGATTTCACTGTCATGAATTTTATTGCTAAGAGTGCAAAGCCTGCATCTATCTCTCACTGTACTGTCTCTCGTATGCCTCTTTTTCCAATAAGTATCAGAGCAGAACAGACTGTACTCATTTTGAGTGCTCCAATTTTATTACCTGGCAAGACCTGAACTGAGGCCTTAATGATGCAATTATATTGATTGGGCAAGCCAAATAAAAGGGGTGCATTAAATGAATTGGATGGACCATCTATAACAATGATTGAGCAGGGATTTTATTAATATTGCCTTTGTCAGCGGATTATTGAGAGGCAGCACCTCAGGGTCTTGAGAGCAGCAGTTTGCTGAATGACAGCAGCAGAGTCCCTGGTGTTTTGTTTGGCTGCTGTGATTTTCCTGTGCTGTATTGCTTAACAGGGCTTTTCCTCAACGGTTGCACTAGCAGCCTATTAATTGAGCTCAGGTTCAGAATGTAACATTCTTAAATTAAGTAATAATAGCTCTTTAACCCTTAAAGCGCTGAAATAATTTTTATTTCAGCCAGCCCAGAATCGTTATCCTCGTACTGTCACTGTGCTTCAGTGTCGGCCGTGCTGAGCTGCGGCTAACCCTGTGTTTCTGCCGTAGACGGAGCACATCCCTCCCTATGATGTCGTGCCTTCCATGAGGCCCGTGGTTTTGGTTGGACCCTCCCTGAAAGGATACGAGGTAGGAACGGCATACACGTACAGTAATGGCAACCTCTGCCATTGACCTGTCACATGACCTGCTTCTACTTTCCGATTGGATATCCTACGCAGATTTGGAAAACAAAAATCCATGCAGTTTACCATAAACTGCCAAGGATCCCAAATCATGCAAAAGCCGAGGGGCGGATTTTGCCTTGAATGGAATGAAGTGGTCATTCATCGCTGAAACTCTCGCTTAAATCTTCAGTGCCCTCTGTCTATTCAGCTCCACGGCACCAAGTGTGACTGTGTGCGTTCATTCAGCGACAAAAAGTTCTCAACCTGCTCTGCCTTTCTCTGAAAATGAGTCCGGCTCGGCTCGGACGCGGCGTAGAGAATCGGGTTGAAGCAGGTCTCTGGCTGTGATGTGTATGAGAGCTGTTGTGCAACTCAGGCATCGGTCCATTGTTCTTGGATCCCATGGGTGACGGAGGTAAGATGTTGTGAGTTTGGGAGCAATGCCCAAATCTAGGCACTGCACTCCAGGCACTAGACGCATGCGAGGTGGGGGGGGGGGGGCACTGCAGAGTCGTCATTGGCTCCACCCCCGTCTTTCTTTGCGCGCGCCGTTACCATGGAAACAACCTTCTGGTTACGGCACGTCAGTCTGGAAAGTAGAGCACGGTTTGAAATTAGAAAAGGAAAAAATAGGCCAGAGAGAGAAAAAGATGGGGAGCGACGCAGCAGCCTTAAAGCGCCGAACGCCGTGGTCAACAGCTGCTGAGGGCGAAAGTGAGGCTTTCGCTGCGGCTGAGGCTAACTCTCATTTTCCCAACACTGCGCATTGAGCCGTCTCACGGCATTGTACACATGTGAATGCGAGCTTCATTTTCTGTCATGTTACTGTATTCAAGCAGAACACAATGATGTCATGAAGTGCTTGAGCTCGTTCGCTTGTCCCTAAACAATGACGGATTATCTGCACACCTTTGCGGCCCGGCTAACTCTTTCATGTGTACAATGGTGACAAATTTTTTATTACAATTTTCTGCTTGACCCGATTCTGATTCTCATGCCTCTATTGATAACTGAAAGCAGTGAAGTTCTCAAATACCGTCTTAGAATTTTGAATAACACATATTTCAAAAAAACAATCTCCTCTTCAAAGACCTAAACCCTGAAACAGAAGCCGAGGTGAGCGATCGGTGTAAGCAGTCATCTCCCCGACATCCTGCAGAGAAATAAGTCTGGAGGCGCTGACGGGCGATTACGCAAAGCTGTGAGCATGATTGGAGAGATGCCTTGTTTACTCTGGAAATGATGGTTTGGCTGTTATTGGGGCCTTAGCTGTGGGGGTCGAGCTATGACTCATCCAAACACTGCTGGGGAGAAAAGCCTTTTAAATAAGCAGGTGATCATCTCGCTGTCCCGGAGCGAGGAGAGAGGGGAGAGAAACAAGATGGAGTCTATGACCGAACAGAACATCCCAGCTGAACGGGCGTATGTCAGCGTTAGCAGGGGGAGGGGAGACCAAGGTGGATGGGTGGTGGGAGTGGGGTGGCAAGACCTTTCCTAAAGGGAGGCTTCTCTGGTGCGTGCGTTTTCCTCACTGGGATGCCAGGTGTGGGAATCCCATTTACGGTCGGGTCAGTGATGAAAGGATTTATGCCAGGCGCTTCCTGAGCGTCTTATGGAGAGATTGCCCGCTGCTCTATCAGCTGGAAAGATTACAACCATATCTAGAAACTGTCTTTCTGAACCTGGAATCTCTCCCTTTAAGGTGTGAGTAGAATGTTCTTTCCA
This sequence comes from Gymnothorax reevesii, assembly GCA_029721435.1. Classification (NCBI taxonomy): domain Eukaryota; kingdom Metazoa; phylum Chordata; class Actinopteri; order Anguilliformes; family Muraenidae; genus Gymnothorax; species Gymnothorax reevesii. The sequence continues at coordinate 68,724,946 of CM056586.1, forward strand.
GGTCAGTCTAATGCTGATGACAAACACACTTGAGGCAAGAGCACTTTTGAACTTTCAAAAAGTTAAAATAAAAAAAAAAATTAAAAATTTACTCTACAGAGAGGAAATTATCACAGTTTACTTTACTTTTCATTAATCAATCAGATGCATCGGACTGCTGGAACTAGAAAAGGAAGAAACAGGAAGTAATAAAATAAACGTTGTCAGTGCCTGTAGCGTGCACCAAAAGTGTAGATTCAGAACTTGTACCTCTCTGTGACGCGTCCTGTGTGTCAGCGGGTGCTCAGCGCTGGTCACGGCGGTGTCTCCGTGTTCCTGCTCGGAGCTGCCCCAGGGCACAAAACAGATGTCTGACGAAAATAGAGTTAGGACTGTCTGCTGCAGCGCCATCCATCTCCGTACTTATGGTTCCTCGCGACAGATTCCCATTGTAGGTCTTAATCACCTGATTTAATGTAACTGCTATTAATTCTGCTGAAAATGAAGTGGAGAGCAGCCATGGTTCCTCGTGAAGAACGGCCTGACCAGGTGCATAATTTATAGGCCCTGAAGAAGATGCCAGAAATGGAGTTCTTGTGTTGGAAAGAGCGAGAGTTCTTTTGCACAGGACAGGGAAGTAATTCATTTGAAATGAGATACAACAGCTAAATCCCAATTCTACAGTATTATTATACAGCTGGTGTCAAGACGTTGCTGTGCTGTCACCCCATGGAACCTACGGAATCCATATATGGGTCGGTCAAATGCAGCTGCTGTATTCAAACCTGTGGAACTTCAGGCCCATTTTTAATTCTTGTGGAGAGGCCATGGTTTCCAAAGATCCCGAATATGTCCTGTTGAATTACAGGGAAATGTGTCAGAATGATGCACAAGATCTATATAATTTCTACTTGATGTGATGCTGAGGACTCAAACACATGGCATCCTGGGTTTGAATATTTCTCTTAGTGTGATGTAGCTTTTGAGAAGTGCCATAAACCAGCAGATACAGGATATGCGTGTGACACTGTCCTACAATATAAAATAAATTTGATTGGAATCTTCATAAGGAAAAAATTAAGTAAAAAGTCAAATTTTACGAGGTTAAAATCATGACATTTCATGTCTGAGTTCATAATTTTGCCTTTATTTCATTAAGGGTCAGTGATCAGCCTGTGTTGTTTCATGTGAGACTGGAGACAGCAGTGATGGAGCGCACTTCACATGGATAGTTCAAGGGGCCTTGAACCGTAGCAGACATGACTAATCTACTCCTCTGCCTGCTCATTAGCTGCTCATTAGCTGCTCATCAGCTGCTCATTAGCTGCTCATCAGCTGCTCATTAGCTGCTCATCAGCTGCTCTTAATCTTCTTCTTGCTCTCCTCTCTTGCCCCCCGTGACTGTGCCACTGCGCCCCCCTCCCCCTTGGCACCACCTCGGCTCAGGTGACGGACATGATGCAGAAAGCTCTATTTGACTTCTTGAAGCACAGGTTTGACGGCAGGTGAGGCTGCCTGCCGCTCGGACACGTTAACCCCCTCCGTGATTCTCATATCAGGGCTGGGTGGAGTATCGTACATCGTACATCGACCCGAGAGTTAAAGGAGCTGTGTCACGATTACTGCACACGCTCAGACCTTACATCTCAAGAACGTGAATCTGCTTGACTGCAAATCATAATCTGATTCCATCCTTGCAAATCCGTCTTCGTTTTGCACTGTGTTTATATATTTTAGCAACTCCAGCATTATTCTTTTTATATTCAGGATCTTTCAAAGGAAATTCAAGGATTCAAAATGTTATTTTAAGCTTTAGCCAAGGGATACAAAGAATGTAAGCAGCTTCCATCACCAATAATCATAGAAGAAGAAAAATACCTTCCAGATTTTGACTTGCTGCACTCAAAGTAGTGAGTGTGTGCAGTAATCGTGACACTGCTCCTTTAATGTTAAAGTAAAGCATAAGGTTTCAGTTGAGTTTGTGATTTGTTTATCAGTTTTCTCTAGGCTGGCAGCGCTGCCTTTTATAGCTGTACTTTAAAAACCCCGAGACTCTAATTCAGCACTGCATCTCCACAAACAAGTGCTCTTCAGGTCGAGGATTTCCTTTGACCATAAAAGCTGAACTAATCCTAGATCAGAGATGCTGCTCTGAGGTGTTTTATGCAGATGAAATATGGAGTCTTTTGGTGCATTAGTGGCACACAGTAGTTTTGACATTTAATTGGTTTTTTGAAAAATTCCCCTATATGTCTCTTGTTAAGTCTCTTTTAAACAAAAGCATGCATTCTATCATTTATTTATCTTCACGCTAATTAAAATATCTGCTCTCTTTTCTTGTAAATATAAATTTTTCTTGCCCTTCTAACATTTTCACATGAGTTTTCACTGTAGAAGTACTGATGGGAATTTTCTGATACCATGTGACACAGCTTCAGCGCAATCCTGCGATATTCCGAGCAAGGTTTAAAAAAATACTCTCATTAATATGCATGAGGCTTCAAACATAACATCAGTAAACTGTTAAAAGGGTAGCACCCTTTGTAAAACAGAAAGAGTGATGCATAATTGATATGTTTTCCATGACAAACTTTGGCATGTTTTCTGCTGCCGTAGGATATCGATCACGAGGGTCACTGCAGACATATCCCTGGCGAAGCGCTCAGTACTGAACAATCCCAGCAAGAGAGCCATCATTGAACGGTCCAACACCAGGTCAAGCTTAGGTAAGACCTTCCCGCTGCCGCAAGAGGAGATTTCCTCACTAGCCTTCTGCAAATTCTCCTATTCTACCATTAAAATGCTACAGCCCACTTCTTTCATTTTTTTTCAATGAACATCTTCATTATGTTATTTACATACGTGTTTTATGCATTGGAGAACTGCTTATGAAAGGGGCTCGGATTCCTATTGGGATCACCTGATATGCAGTCAACCCCAAAATCAGTGGCACCCGTCGAGAGAATGAGTCTAAATTAATATCCATGAAAGGAACTACATCTGTGATGAAGTTTATTTTGTGCTTAAAGAAATGGGCTGGCCTCGTGCCTTTCTTTTCAAACTAATTTTTGGGAAAAAATAATTTTTTCCTTGAGTGACACAAATCTTGGTTAAAAGCAGATTCAAAAAATACTGGCACCCCAATTCTCAGTATTTGGTTGCTCATCCCCTTGCAAAAGTGGCGACACCCAGCTTCATTTTATGGTGTTTGGTACGGTTGGAGAAAAGTATTTTTTGCTATTTTCACCAAGAAAAATAAAAAATTCCTGAAGTCAAGAGTAAAGACCTAAGCATTACTCATTGAATCTGAAGCCAAAATCCAAAAATGTGGGTAGAAATTTAGCAACATTGGCAAATTCAAGCACCCAGAGTAGCCTAAACTGGTTCATAGGCTCCCATACTTGGGAAAAATGCAAACTTTTGCTCTGCTTGAGTGGGGGATCTGAGGCTCAATTTTTGAAGTATCATATCTGCAGAACTATCAAAAGTTAAAGGCTCAAATTTTTTGTGTTTGTTATTATCAGAAAAATATGCATGTATGTTTATTTTTTCAACTGATTCTGAGAGGGTTACCTGGGGACATGCAATGAGCCATCTGACAGCACTTTAACTACAAAATGTTTTTTTTTTTTTTCAATTCAAATGTGTCAGAGGGAAGAACAGAGACAGTAAATATTGCTTCCTTTCCAAATACTAACAGACTGCAGAGTGTCACAACCTGTGTGTCTGCATTATTAGTTCCTCCCCTGTCCCTGCGGTCTTGAGGGTTAATCCGGTTAATTGATAAATTGGCTCGTCATTCCCTTATTGTGATCAGCAGTAGCCACTGATTGTCCATTGTATACAGTTTGCTGGTTTTGTGTCAGTCAGGGCTGGATTATCGTAACAGAAGGAGTGACTCTAACCTCTAACTCGAAATTCTAGTTTTGCACCTGGGTGTCTCTTCCAGGGAGCTAAATTATCAGTGAGTAATTAGCAAGCAAATTATTAGGTACAGTAAGTTCTCTAGGCCTTTTTCCATACCTCCCCATCTTCCTCATCATATAAGCCCACGAGTGGCTCATCATCCATCCAGCAACTGGCTGCCCAGTTCATAACAGCAAAGTGTGTCTGTGAGGGGTGTGTAGTTGCAGTTTCACAGAGGTTAGAATGAGCTGCTTCCTGTTTTCCTCAGCGGAAGTGCAGAGCGAGATCGAGAGGATTTTTGAGCTGGCCCGGTCCTTGCAGCTGGTTGTGTTGGATGCCGACACCATTAACCACCCTGCCCAGCTTCTGAAAACGTCCTTGGCACCGATCATTGTCCACGTCAAAGTGTCCTCTCCAAAGGTAGGACCAGAACTCCTCCACTAAATATAGCTCAGTACCTCACAGAGTCCAGGGGTCTACTGTGCCGACAGGGTTAGTGCACTGTGTAAAACCAGGAACTTTTCTGAGTCAGGAAAATAGCGGGATTTAAAAAGAGCTGTTACTAGTTTTACAGTCATAGTTACCCATCTAAACTCAGTAATCCTGTTTAGCGAAATAATTCTGCTGTAGCCGAGCCGTCTATAGATGGGTCTGTGTTGTAATATCCTTTACTGCCCCCTTGTGGCTGTCTGCTATTGAGAAGTGCAGTGGTTTTGAACTGAGATTCTCAGGGCCCTCTGTATGAGGGCCTATGTTCCAGATCAGTTTATTTGAGCAGTTATTTGAAGCGCTGGTCTGTGGTTCTCATAAATTGATCGGTACCTGGCTGGAACTATAAAATCAGTAAAACGAGGTTAGTTCTGAATACTCTGCACTGTTATACAATCAGGCATCATTGCCACCTTCATCATTAGGAAATGGCATTTATTGGTGAAATGCCCAAGCAGTGCTGCATATAGAGTTTCTAAAATGAACCAAGAGAAAATATTTGAAAGGATGACAAAACTGTACATTTGGTGGCCTTGATGCTGGAATGATCCACGAGAGTCTAAGTTGTATTGGATGGATTGGTGAGCTGTCCAGGGTGGGTCCCTGCCTTTCACCCAGAGTCAGCTGGGATAGGATCCAGCTCCCCTGCGACCCTCATGAGGAAGAGGTGGAATAGAGAATGGATGTATGGATATCTGGGTGAAAAGCTGTTTAAGCACTATAAGAGTGAGGCATATTGTACCTCTGGGGAGGTGGGGGGGGGGGGGGTGTCCGTGAAAAGCTTGTAAAGATATGATGGAGGGCGTTTATAGGCCGTCTTTATCAAACAGCCCATGAGGAGCTGATTAGCCAGCAGGGGTCAGCGGAGGGCAGTTAAATACAGAAGTGGGCCTCCTGGACATGATCAAGGACTAATGTTACTGTCTGTTTTGCATCACTCTGTACTGTCACTCTGTACAAGTTTATGTGGTCCAGTCAGGATTCAAAACCAACTGTGAAGCTAATCTCTGCAATAGAAGTGTGGCTTAGATGGGGAATTCACCCAGGAGCCTAAGATATCTAAACCTTAGAGCGCTATGTGTGTGTATATATAAATATATATATATGCATGTGTATATTTAAACTATATGTATTTTGAACATTTCAATATATTTATTTCAGCACTTTAGGGCTTAACATGTGGTCGCAGTATGTTCACCGTGTTGATCCGTGTTGCACAGGTGCTCCAGCGGCTGATTAAGTCCCGGGGAAAGTCCCAGAGCAAACACCTAAACGTGCAGCTGGTGGCAGCGGACAAGCTGGCCCAGTGCCCCCCGGTGCGTATCCTCAGAGCGCTGTCTTCTACCCCCAAGATTACCCCCTCATTTTGCCCCTCTCATGCCCAGTTCAGACCAAGGCCTTGCAGTGCAACAAGCTGCAGCTAGCGGCCCTGTACACGCGAGAGACAACTCATCAACTGAAATCAGTCACGTTGAACTGCCTGTTGTGGCATCAGACGTTCTGAGACTGGTCGTTTAGGCTTTGTCAACTCCCTTCTACAACATTCTAAAATGGCTTCATCGTGTTGTGAGTCTCTCGGCTGAACTGAACTTTAGACCGACTCCACAATGCTTCACCCTGAACTCCAAGCTTCCATGGCCTGCAGGAAGGCTCATTTATGCATAATGTTAAATGCATACAAGGATATGGACGGATCCTCCTCGTACTCTGCTTTCATTTTGTCCACATTCCTGTACGATTTCGAACAGCTTAGGGATGCGGACAAAACAGAGCAGCACCACGGTAAATTGTGGGTGCAGTTTGCTGTTGCCAGAAACTTTAGACTCTGAGCTGCCCTCTAGTGGATTAAAGTCCATGCCATCGTTAAGAACACATGGAAGAAGTATGAGGGCAGTGACGATTACATTATCTGAAACAAATGCATTTAGTTTCGTACATAAATGAGCCACTACTCCCCTCCACCTCACTGTGACCTCCCCCCTCCCCCCAGGAAATGTTTGACATTATCCTGGACGAGAATCAGCTGGAAGACGCATGTGAACACCTGGCAGAGTACCTAGAGGCGTACTGGCGTGCGACACACACCTCAAACAGCACCCCTCTCAACCCCCTGCTGGGGCGCAACCTGGGCTCCACGGCGCTGTCCCCGTATCCCCCCGCCATCTCTGGGCTGCAGGTGAGCGAGCCCCGTAACCCCCCTCCCCCCGCCATCTCTGGGCTGCAGGTGAGCCCCTGTACCCCACTACCAGGGTGAGAAGCATCATTATTCTGACAGTTAAACACTTCATATTAATCATTATTCTGACAGTGTTTAACTGTCAGAATAATGATTTATTTTATTTATAAAATAAATAAAAATTCATGAAGTGTTTCTCAAACAAACGAAAGTATAAAAAGAGTGTATGAACACCTATCAAAATGTAACCGAATTCAAAAAACCATAAGCATGCTAAACTGGATGCAATTTGTCCTTGATAAATCAAAATCATTGTACAGGTTGCATACATGCAGAAGCCTATCAATTTTTTGTTTTACATCAAGTTTGTTTAAATAAATCTCTAGTCTGCCAGGTAGAGTGTCGTGTGCATGTTTCGTGTGTGTGTGTGTGCGCTGTGCACCGTTCTTAAATGAGGCTCCAGGTGAGGCCCCAAACCGCACTGTTGTCCCCTGTATGAAGACTCTGAGCAACTACTCCCTCCACAGAGAGTACCGCTGGTCACTCACCTCAAACACGTCTGTTCACTTCTGGAATAATTGCCATTTACTGTATCTTGTGCTGGTGGATTTCAGTGCCAGGTGTTTTCTGTTATATCCTGAGGTGTGAAGATAATATAATATTGTTCCCAAAATATTTTAGCCTGCGGACCAGCAAAGATTCAGGGATCTCAACTCATTGTTAAGGTCCACAATATCATATTGCAGTCTTACCAACAGTAATTGTTTGAAACTTGAGTTCAAGTTGCTCTAGGCCAGCCCTGCCCATGGGTTTGATGTGTAGGAACCAATGACTATATATAAATATGGACAACTAAACGGCTCCCCAAAGATGAGGGCAAAACATCTTGATCGCCATCTAGTGGCTGGCTGCAGTACAAGTTGTAAACCCACCCCCTTTATCCTAATGGATGGGATATGAGCCGCACTAATTATTTAAAGTGCATGTAAAATAAAACCACCCAGCATGTTAAAAAAATTTCTGCTGATCTTTCAAAAAGGCCTCATATCACCTAATATGAGGGTGCTGAGTGAAAAATGCATGATGCGACAATCAGCTGAGGAATGAACAAATAGTTCTTACCCGGCTCAGAGGAAGCTGGAAATCACATCTTTATGGCAGCTTTTCTACTGTTTAAGGGATGACACAAGACTTCTGAACCTTACAAGTGGTTGTTGAAAGTGACAATGCTATGAAATGCACATCACATATTGTGGAAATGTTCTGAAAGTGTGCAGTCTGTCGTAAATATCTAAGGTGTGCACTTGGAAAAATCCGAAGGTGTGATTGGCTGACAGTCAATATGTTTTCATGCACAGATAAGTCAAGCTAAGGTAATAGCTCGATTAAGCTAAGCAATTGGACTTCTATCCTAGTCCCAGTATAATTGTGCAGGACAAAATTCGATTTATTGACCCAAGCATGCCCGTCTCCGCTACGATAGGTGGCGATATGCCTTTCAGCTTCTTCATGTTGCATCTTTTTCTTATTGACTTATTACGCAACCGATCAAACATTTGACAAACAAGTCGGCTGGCGGCTACCTAGTAGCATGTCAGCTGCATTGACTGTATAAGATCGAATAAAGAGAACATGGACAGCTTTACAGCTCTGTACTTTTAATACGGGTTGTTCGCTATTCTTTTCTTACAACTGAGATGCACCCTATCCCTTGTGGTTATGGAGTAAGTTGAAGCTTAGCTGAAATGCTGCTATGCTCTACTTTGCGCCCTTTTTACTACCCCGGAGTGCGTTTCCAAGAATCGTAGTTGCTGGCAACTTAGATAGTTTGTCTATTCACAGTCTGTGGTTCCATCTATGTAAGTTAGCATCTGTGCTTTTGGAAAACGCACCCCCGGGCTTCCGTTGCATATTGGATGCAGGAATGACTGATGGGAGAGTGTCGTTTTATCAATGGCGAGTGGAAGGAAAATTTTTGGATGGCGCACAGTTCATTCCATAAATCATGCGAATTAAGGGTAGATGTTAAGAGACCCCAAGGCATTACTGTTCAAGCACCAATACCCTTGCAGGTGAGGATTGCTACTGTTCAGTACAAACTTGCTGGCTAGACAGAGCTCAGAGTTCTCGCTAAGCAGTTTGGTGTTTACATGTCCACAAGATTTCAGGGTCAAAGCTCTGCAAGAAGAATGTGGAGCATGCTCAGAGCAGAACGTCCAGTTCAGTTCGATTCAAGCGTATACATGCAGGCATAATGCGACTATTAACCACTTTATCTGGGTGTGCTAATCAGACTATGAGAAATTCGATTTCGCGCGATTCCAATAGGTCTAAGATGTTTGCATGCATTTTAAAAGTCCGGTGATAGTCGGACTAACACAATAATTAGATTTTCTCTAATGTATATGTGAATGCAGTGATTGTTATATATTTACGTCGCACCATCCTAGACATGCCAAGTTTTCCCATCGCGAAACAATGCAAATCACCATCTCCTTACATTCAACACGACTCTCATAGTTAACTCTGCTAGTCTTAATCAGCCTGAAAAGCAGTTGGAGCACAACAGTGAGTTTGGCATGTTGAAGAATTAACTTCCCTGCCTTCCCTCTCCCCCTTCCTCCCTCCAGGGCCAAAGAATGAGACACAGCAACCACACGGCTGACCACTCCCCCATCGAGCGCCGCAGCCTCATGACCTCGGACGAAAATTATCACAACGAGCGGACGCGCAAGAGCCGAAATCGGCTGTCCTCAGGCTCCCAGCACAGCCGAGACCATTACCCCCTGGTGGAGGAGGACTATCAGGACCCCTATCAGGACACGTACAAACCCCATCGAAACCGAGGCTCCCCGGGCGGCTACAGCCACGACTCCCGGCACAGGCTCTGAATACACGCCTTCCCCGAAACCGCCTGGGCGTCTCTCTCTTCTCTGAAACCCTGTCTGACCAAGCGGGGGCGGCTCTTGTCCAATGGTGTAACACCTCTTTTCCCGCTGGCACTGGTTCCCACCCAAAAGCTACACTGCCCCCGCTGGCAAATCCGGCAGCTTTTTATCCGTCAGATGAAAACGTCACAAATGAAAAGGCAGGCCTTGGTTTACTGCCGGGTTTACGCAAGAGCTGCCGAGCTCTCTCCTTCCCGTCCCGGTATGGCTTAGCTTGATTGTGGTTCGATTTGGCCGAGGTGTGAAGTTGTGCGTAGTCGTCAAACGCCAGGGTCGCTGAGCCCCCCTGATCCCGTACCCTCTCTGCTTTAGCAGAACTGGCTGGAGCAGTGAACACACACCTTGAACCAGTGCCAGCACGCGGAAATGCTCGAGCGCAAACGCACCCCATGGTCAGCATACAACCCTTTTGCACGTTTTCAGGAGCTAATAGAAACAGTGTTATTAACACGTCCTCTGTGTCCTTGATTCCTTGAAATAGTCTCGGTTGTGGGTATTTTGAGTCCCGTACACCCTTTGTCCTTGGTGCAGGCAAAGTTCACATTTGCCAAACCCTTGGAGGCAACCATACGTGGCTTGGGCCCTCCCGGTACCCTCCACTACCGTCCTTTCCCCTCAGCGGTAGTCAGTGCCGTTTGCGATGAGCAGCATGAGGTCAGAGGAACGTACATCTCTCCCACTCTAGCATATGGCGCGGTGTCTTTTCTTAGCGAAATTCCTAGAGTTCCAAGCAAGTGAGTTTTTTTTAAACAAACCAAATGGCTTGCACTATATCTGCACCTGTGGCCGGTTCAGGGAATGCCACATGCTCTCTCCTCACTGTGTAACTCCAGCCTTGAGGATTCCTGAGCTGCCAAACTGCGTCGTAATGGCGTATCCACTTTTAAGGGGAATTTCAATTCAAGTTTACCAATTTGGTTGAGGCTCGATATAATTTATTGGGAACAAAACTCTTTTTACACTTTTCTGCTGCTCAATCCCAGAGGATATTTGCTATACTAGACTTGGGCGGAACCCAGTTACAGTGCAATGGCAGGGTAAACTGCCTTTAAGCTGTTGGCTGGACAGCAGGCCCAGTCCTCGGCAGGTCCTTTTGAATGTGATGTCATTTGCATCATGTATTATTCTCCTTATTGCTGGCATGTCTCTCAAGATTCCAGCATACATTTGCTGTGCCAATGATTTCCCTATGCGATAAGGAAAAGCTAGAGATGGCTGCATTTCCTTTGGTAGCAGTACCATAGATATCTGAGAGATTTTCATGGTTCCGATATTGTAGCGACAGCGTAAGAAAATAACTTATAACAGAATGGTCAGGAATACTGCCCACAGTGCCAAACAATGCCGTCAGTTACAGGGAAAATTGCTCTGGAAATTGCTAGCATGGCCTTTTTGTCTGTTAAAGAAGAAAAATATGATGTATACTTCAAGTACATGAGCTCAATTTGCTCGCTCTAACTGAAGAATCTACGAGGCTTGAAGTAGAATTCAATAGTTTTTGAAAAGGGTTACATTTAAGAGTAAAGGGCACTAATTCTTTACTGAACTGAATAGTGTCCGAAGCATGCAAATTACATAATGCACATCAACACATCAGCTCTTTCAATACTTGAATGTAGACAAAAGTTGGCAATTTATGTTAAGCCCCCTGCTAATGGGCTCAAAAACAAATCAAGATTTTTTTTGTAGCGCTGGATGAATATGAAGAAAACAAAATGGAATCTTTAGGTTAATTTTTTGGTGTTTGATTCTTTGCTGTGGCTTTGATATTTTCCTTTATTCCATTCCATGATTTGTGTTCTGTACTTCTAGTAAATCTTTTTCAATGCCTTGGGTGAAAAGTCTTCCACATCATGTCCATTTAAGAGAAATGTTAGTCAAGTGCTATTGCAGTGGCTGAGTCTGGAAAGTTTACGTCTCCCTTACATAGTAGACCCATGTGATTTCTTGTCAGCCTGAGTATTGTTAGCTTTCGGTGAAACATTTAGCGTACTTTGTCAAAAATTGATGCGATATGTGCTTTGGTACAAAGCCGCCTGCGTCACCTGCGTTTCTTTTAGAGTTAGCAGGTTATTTACTATTACGTTTCTGCTTTGTTTCCCTGAGGTTCTAAGTGTTTTCAGAGGCTAGAAGAATAGACCTCTGGAAGGGTTAGAGTCATCCAAGTAAGAATTAGTTGACAGCATTCTAACTTGATTTTGCATCTGGCCTCCTTTGTTGAGACGACATAACAATTCAGTGAACTGTAATTATTGGCTAATATCTCTGCTTAATCTGGACTCTAAAATTCTGCACTGTGGAGTGCAACACAGAGCAGCTCACTGAAAAATAGCTTATGACTCCAGGTTTATATTGCAAGTGGCCTTGAACTTCCTCAGACAAGAGGGGGAAGACAAAATCATCTCAGTCAATTGAGTGACGAGCCACTTTTGCTAGTAACAGAGTGCCAATGGAGGAAGCTGCCTTATTTTATTCCAATAGTAAATCATGTGCATTCTGAGGTTAAGTTTTAGCCAATAAAATGAGTGTAGAATGCCAGGGCACTGCTAAGGTACCTGTCTGTCACTGAGAAATAAGTTGTAGCGCTGTATTTCTCCTGCTTTCATGTGACTTGACATTTTCACCTGAAAGGGATCCTTCAGATTTCATTACGCTCTCCATCTGAAATAATGACTGGGAGTATTCAACACAGCTAAGAAATCTCACTTTATAGTTTTTTAGAATGCTTATGTTGTACTATACTGTTCTTATGATAGAAATTACTTAAGAAGAAGTCGTTTAATCTTGGAGCACAGTCAAAATTATAGTTTCATTTATTGTAAGTGAACCAGGATTTATTTGTAAATTTACTCCTTGAGACAATCATGAGGAATTTACCTGTAGCTGTTACATTTATCTGTAGATTCTGCTCCTTTCAGCTACGTTTTTCAGGAATGCGTTTAAATTGTTCTGTAGAAAGTAGTTCAGATCTCACTGCTCAGATGGAAGTATGGCCATGTCTTTTACTCCGGAATTGTTGTACAGCAGTTAGGGGCACCGCGAGAGATTCTGGGCCCCATGAAAAGACATCACATTGGGCCCCATCACTGCAAGCCTCATGTTCTAGTATTTTTCTGGGCCCCTTGGCAGTTGTGGGCCCTTAGAATCGTCCTTACTCCCCAAACCCCCCAACTCCCCAAACCTCCCAGCGCCCTTTACCACTTTAACATATTTTCTTGATTAAAGCTTTGTTTTGAACATTTAGCCGGGGGATATACATTTTGAGGTTCATTTGCTCAGGTAGCCTAGTATGGTCATGGTAAAAACACTGTCGTATACAGTGGGTTGAACCTAAATCCCAGACTTTGGGCAAGTTTGTGGAGAAGACCCATAACCCTTATGGTATCTTTTTCAACTATATCAACTACTGATCTAAATACCACCAGTTGGCCAAATATCTGTTTAGTTTTTCATTTTCATTTTACAACACAGACAAACTGTAGTCTTGTATATTTCTGCATTTGAAGTTTGACAGCCAATTGGGAACAGACTGGATATAAAGCCGTATGGAAGTCAAGTATTAGTGGCATTATTTGCAAACTGAACACATTTCTCTCCTCATCTTTTCTTTTCAACCTATCTTTAACAGGTTGAAAATAGTGTTTTTGCGTAATTTGCCAGGTTTAAAAAAGTATTCACCATAAAATGACATGTGGTTCACGAATGAAATGAAACCCTAAGTTTCAACACGTCTATTTCATCTTTTAATCAGTTCATTCAACTGAAGCAGCAATATGTCGTTTGTCGTCATAATTTTGGTGTATAATTCATAATTTCCCTCTGAGAAATGTGAACTAGTTATACTTATTCTCATTGAGACAGTATGTTATAGCACATATTGAGTCTGGTGTTTGCACACGGAAGATAGCACAAATGCAGTATATAGCTGCATTCTGCGGTGTCGACTTTGAAAAAACGGCAAGCCCTTCAAGTGTTTGAATAGATAAGAGTAGATAAAGATGCCTATTAATGACAGATAGCTTTCTTTTTTATTAAAACGCAGACGTGAAGCCTGACAGCATGAAGCATTTGCACCTCAGACAAGATCTTCATGTCTTGTTTTACAGCGTTTAATAGAGGAGTATCTTCGTTATCTCCGTGTAGTCGCCAAAACAGCTGGACTTACCGTCTTGATTAAGATCTTCCTCAACTTAGCATTTTCTTTAAACTGTTCATGAAGTTTAATTTTTGTTGTACTCCTGTGATGGTATTGACTGCGCGAGAAATGAGCCTTTGTCGGGTTTAAGCTCCGCTGTATTGTATAGACACCATTCACAAATAACTTGCATCGGTTAGACTTTAAAGTAGGTCTAGTTCTGGCACTACTTAGTCTGATGGAAACATTGAGCTTTTAGTGGAAGCAGTGTTGTGCTGCTGGAATCTTGAAACAAGCTTGTTTTCAAGTGCATTCGCAATAAAAATTAAGAGAGTTGGGCAACGGAGGAGTTTTGAGAGCATCTACATTTTTGAAGAAAAAATTTCAGGTATTTATTTCAAGAGTTCAGATGCAAAACTCAGTAAGTCCACCTGACCTCTTTTGTTGTAAAATGAAGATTTTTACCTAGTGTTAAATGTGGTGTCAGGTGTCAGCTGAAGTTTCTGAACGATTTTACTACAGAATTTATGGGGTTTCGCCAAAACTTGATTTTATTATTGGCAAACCCAGACTGAAAGCTTGTCAAAATCCCATTTAACTGAATTTTCATATTAATGGCGTTTACAGGGTTTTGCGCCTGAGGTCTTCAAAAAGTGGATAGCACAGAAAGAATGAAATGGGAATGGGTGATCGGGAAAGACAGGCAACAAAGGTTAGATGTTGAATTCGAACCCCAGACATCATAGCTGATGATAAGCATCCAGAGAGTGCTGAATAGGCCGCTCCACAGATACAACAGGGCGTCTAAATTTTTTCTATACTATTGGAACAAAGTGACCTTACTGTGATATAATTGCGGTTTTCCATATTTTATTTGGTACGATCTGAGGGAACTGCACTCCCGAAATTTGTCAGGGTAAAAGTGAATTTCAAATTGTTGTGCTCATTCAGTATTATATCAAAATATTTCCATAGGCAGATTAGCTGAAAGATGATGTCTGCAATTAACTCACAGTAAAGTAGCCCAACAGTGAAGCGTGTCTACTCAAGCATACAGCATCTTCTGAATCCTGTTTCTCTATCAATTGAAATTTCCCAATGAGAAGATCTGAAATCAGCCAAATTATTTGTTGCGATTGTACAATTATTTGTGAAAACAGTTGTGACCACAAGTTAATGATTGGCAAAAGTTTGGCGGAGGTTTTTATGTGTTGAAATTTGTATGTGTAAAATGGCGTATATGCTAATGGGCATGCAATGACTAATTACTGCGCTACCCAAGTGATTACTTACTGATTGGAAATACTCTAGGCTACTCAGAGAAGATGAATAATGTTTGCCATCATATGAGCATGTTGATTTTAGAAATCAGTTCTTTTACAGGGTTTGTGTAACACCAGAGGGTCACTGTATGCCTCCACACTGTAAAAAACTAACCAGCTTCAAAACATTTTTGAGTTTGCTCCAAAACGTCAACATTTTTTTTTTTTACAGTACTGACTTAAAAAGTGATCCACGTTATATTTCTGTTTTTATTAATGAAATTTTGCAAGTAACCAATTAAGGTCATTGTAGCAGATCATTTGATCATTTCATTTTTGCATGTAAAGTTGTTTTACTGAAAATTAGACATGAATGTGTCAGTAAATGAGCCATATTTTATGTTACATTAAGTAAGAAAATTAAACGAGGACATCAGCTGAAGAGCGTTGATTTAATAATGGATGTGTTTCGAATTGACGGTCACCCGTACGCAGCTGTGAAAATAAAGGCCAAATATCATCAGCTGTTTGGGGCCATTTAGGTCCGATATTAAATGGTGGTCTTTCCGTTGTGTTCCACTTCAGTTTTATTTTTTTTCTTCAGAACTTTGGAGCAAAATTCCTGCTTAATCTATATTATAATTCTGTCAGTGTGAATATAAGTAGAGGCAGGAGTAAGAATGAGTTCAGCATTGAGAGAAACAGTCATGTGGTCTGCTGTTTAATTCAGTTGCTCTGCGCAGGAGCATCGCATTTTCAAATAAGACCCTGAACATCAAATGAGCCCCTCAAAACAACAGTGGTCCAACTCAGATTTTCTAATTTTCCGAGTTAGGCACATATTTTTCATGCTAAAGGTAAAATCTATTCATGCAATAATGGCCAGAAGATTGTTAGTTCCACCAGTGAAATATAGATAGCAGTGCAAGAGTGGTCGAACTCCAAAATTCTTAGTTTTTAAGCAAAATGTGCAAAAATAACAAAAATCGTCAACGTTGACGACAAAATACTTTCTGACCATGAAAGCGAAGATTCAATGGATGTCACTTCCAGACAGGTCTAGATACTTCCTGGCATGCTGAATTTGAAAACGTCAAAACTTTGGAAGCTGTTTTCTCAAAATTATAAAAAAAATGGAGTTAGACCACTATTGTTCTGAGGGGCTCAAATATGGTGAGCAATAGTACTGCATGTGATTCAGTCTCTGCTTTATGATGATGCAGATGGGCACAACCAATCCTTTCGAAATCCTGATATCCATGATTAGAATTCATAATGTTAACGAGCTCTCCATTAAAGGATAGGGGTAAAAAATATTAATCTTTGATCATTTTCAGTCCCAGATTTGTTCCTATTTCATACCATGTAAATAATTAAAATGGCATTTCTTTTACATTTGCCTAGATTCACTGGCTATGTACAGCAAACTTGAATAGAGCCAAATGACTGTATTGACTAAAATGGTTGAGTTGCTTTCGGAGGGCCGCTAAATTGGAATTTGCTTGTTTTTTTCTCTGGCCTCGGTTGCACTAGAACCTTTAGAGATTACGGTTATGAAAATGAAACATCTTTTCCTCTCGTTACCTGTTCAGCTGCAGCCCAATATAATCCAAGATTGACTGTAAACCTGCGATCGAAAGAATTTGTTATTCACCCCAACTAAGTGCAACTGTTCCTGTTTGCACAGAGCGCACAAACTCTCCCTCACAAATAATATTTAAGTTATTCAGCACATTGTCTAGGCTCAGGTTGGTTGAGTAAATCTAGTTTTCATTATGGTGTCAACCACTGTCGCTATTTTTTTCCATCATGTGGCCATTTTTCCGTAGTTTTCTGAGGTACACTTTGAATGAGATGTGAAAGCTCATTTTGCATTTGATCTTTCGTTCTATGTGGATAAGAGAGACCACATTTTACAGCATTTTATTTTGCTACAGGGGTGACAGCTAAATGTTTGCATAACCTAGACTTTATTGCAGTTGATGCATTTAAAAGCATGCGGAGCATTCTATGGAAATGACCAGCTCATTTAAGGAGAGAGACACCATAGTGAATGCACCATCCTCGCTTCCTGAAAACACACTTCTCCTTTTGAATGATGTAGTGTTTCAGAGTAATCTTATGTTTTTTGTTTTAAAATTCCCTGGAAACAGCTTTTTACGTGTTGCAAACCTCTTGTCATCGTCACATTATTAGTCATACAATCATTGGCATGATCTGGATTTCAGCATTCTATAAATCTTAATTCTTTAGCAAGAGCTGATGTTTGTAGACCGTCCTAACTGGGTTGGCAGTCAGGACAAGCGAATCATTTTATGAAGAAAATCATTCCTCTGTTCGGAAGAATGAGTTACGCTGCTGTTTATCATCTGGTCCTTATTACGTAGATTGCAATACAAAACGTAGCATTTGTGTTTACTTATGTGTGAGGACAAGTTTTTGTTCATAATCAGGCATTATTTTTGAACGACTACAACTGTTCCATGTAAGAGATATAGTTTTTGTTTTTCTTTATTGCTTGCCTTGATACTAAACCTAATTACCTTTTTATGTATTTAAACAAAAAACAGAGACACTAAAGCGGTTTCTTTATCCTGAACATAACTTACCATATTTGCATTTAGGGAGAGAGACGATGTTTGAATCGAAAAGACAAAATATGATTGCATTAAAAGATGAGGTATTTAGGTGGTTCTCCGCTGTAATTGCGGAGAATGTAAGCTGTTTGCATGTCACACCAAACAGAAGGGTGATCCCCATGGAACACAGCCAACCAAGTTAACAATTTGAAGTATTTTGTTTACTTTGGTTTGTTTTAGCCCTTTCTTCTCCTGGTTCCAAGAATACACAATTATGTGCAGTATTCTATAAAAGGCATGCTGGTGAAAAAAGAGAAAATTTAAAATAAGAGAATCATTTACTATGCAAATGTGTACAGTGCTGCATGCTATCGCTTCTCCTCCCGGCTACTTAGCGGCTTCATCGGAGTTCAAAGTTCAAATGAAATTGTGTTGTTATTTTTGTGGAAGACGACATTTAAAAAGGGAAATGCAAAACTGCATGCATATTATTAATGTTTTAATTTATGAGATATAATTAAAAAAGAATATGTTTTATGGGAAATAGATGTGTAAAAAAAATCTAGCTGCATTTAAAAAGGTTTCTTTTTTAAAATAAATGGGAACTACGATAATGTCTCCGACATTCTTCTTTATTTAAAGTCTTCAACAATAATTCAGGGTCAAAATTACTTCTCTGAATTGCGAAATGAATGAATTGATTGCAATTTGTTTCATCTGCGAGGGGGCATCATTTTTGGGCTCGCTGGTGTATGAGTAAAAATGGTAACACAACCTGCATGATTAATAATTTTTGAAAAACACCAAAGATCAAAGCTGAAAGTCTGTAATTCAGGCAGATGTTGATCGTTTCATTTAAGTCCATCGCCAAAGTTGTGCCACAGTCAAAAAATACAGACAGATCTGACTGAATGATGCGTCAGAAAAAAACACTAAGCAGGTGAAATTAACACTTTTGCAACACAGAGCACGGAGTAGATTGAAGCACTGTTCAAGCACGTTACGCAATTCACAAATCCGTGCAGTAAATCTGAAAAGGAAAAAAAAGTGTGCAGGCGCCTCCTCCTTTCTCCATTGACGCGTTTTACTTGAGCTTTGCACATATAAGCGACGTGTGTATAACTCTTTCTTTGCACAAATCAACTTTGCAATTCATCACAGATGTACTTTAATTAAATTAACACAAGCATTTTCAAACAAAAACATTTACATCATAAGTAGGCATGAGGAGCAATTCTTTTCCACGGAATGGACAACTGGTGACGAACTACATTTCTCATTGTGATGGAACACAGTCAGCACACTTCAGCAGGAGACACTACCCAACAAAAGGCAATATACTGACAGCAGGTGTCCAGCCGGCGCGATTTGTTCAGTTCAAAGTTGCCGCTAGAATAATATTTCTTCATCTATGTACAATCAATAGTATTGTCATTTTTAGATTAGCTTGCACTCTACGGGAAGAGAGATGTCAAAATTAAACAGAATTTGAAAAATTAAATAAGCATACCATTTTAATTCAGAATCTCACTAACACCACCATGGATCAAAACACTGAACCATTAACCTCGGAGTTCCTTGGCCCAGCAGGGTATCGTCAGGTTGAAAGCGCTTTGGCTCATGGAACGTCCCCGACAGCATTAAACTCGGGACTGAGACACGTTAAAAGTAATGACAGCTGGTCAGGGAGGGTAGAGAGTGGCATTAACAGCCTATATTTCACAAAATCATCAAGCTTGAAACAAATCAGGCTCAAGTACTTAATGAGATTTGTATCAAGGAACCAGGAATGTTCACACTGTCCCATGCAGATTTACCACTAACACACAACAGCTCCATTTCTTGCCAATTCTCTGCAAACTGATTTGCCACACAGAAACTTCACAATCTTAAAGCTAAAATAAGTGAACAGAGTTAAATATTATGATTGAGCATACATTTACATAAACACAAGGAAGCCATATACACCTGACAGAGGGGCAGCTCATGTTTTAGTTCAATATCAGCTGACTCCCCAACAAAAGGAGTTCAGCTATGGTCTGGCAGCAAATGAAACTGAAACACGACAACCAACAAAACCAACTGTGGCCATATTTCTCACACAATGTCTGTACAACAAGTCTACAAACTGATAAACAGAACGGAAAACTAGTAGTCTGCTATTCAGAATGCATGATACAAGGGGTGGGATTCCACAACGATACAATACAGGCGTCTTCAGTCCAAGCGGATCTTTTGATTGGTCATCCTGTAGATGATGCTGTCGTAGCCAGGGTCCATGTTCCACAGGTTGTAGGCGATGGCGATTACAGCCAGGGCCAATACAATCATCAGCCACAGCACAATGTTGAAGATGACAGCATAATCAAAGTTATACTGGTACGCCAGGTTGTACAGGTTCTCCGAATCCTCCTTCAACGCAGAGGAGAGAGTTTTCAGCACGGTTCAAAAATATCCATCCATCCATTTTCTATACCCGCTTATTCCTCACTAGGGTCATGGGGCGAGCTGGAGCCTATCCCAGCTGACTACGGGCAAAGGCAGGGACCCACCATGAACAGCTTGCCAAGGTTCAAAAATATAATTAAAAAAAAAAAAAAAAACAGTCAAGTGAGTAAACATCGTTTTTTATATTTTTACTACAATATCATTACAATATCCCCAAACTAGAAAAAGTTGGGTCAGAATAGAAAAGGCATGCTTCAAAAAAAATTAAATTAAAAACAAGTATTGACTTCTAAATTTAATTGAATTTAATTTATTGCAGACAGTATGAAGAAGTGATGTTTTGTCTTTTGTCTGGTCCACTTCATTTTATATGAAAAATAGGACCAAGGGTCCTGTAGCTTACGGGCAAGTAATCTCATTGTGATGATACGAGTTATTAAAATTTCATGTGAACTTTGACCTTTGAATTATTGAGGGTCAATGTCAAGGTCTCCAAATTAAAGTTCACCTACATTTATAAGGCCCATTCAATAAGCCAATTGTGAACTTTAAAGGTCACAGAGCAGCGTTTCCCCACATATATATGAATATGGGAGCACAGTTTCCCACAGACCAGGAAGCATGTGTGGTGGCAGACTGATGTCTGTGGGGGTCATTCTCATATTGTTGAGCAGGGGTGGTTCTCATTTTTTTGTTGAGCGGGGGGGGGGGGGATCACAAATTCCGCATCTTCCAGTACCTTCCCCATTTTCCCGTTTCTCTCCCCCCAAACATGCGCATCCATGATCAACACGCGGCATTTGCGAATATTGAGAGTATTCAAATGCTTCAGTATGGCAGGGGTAAATGAGATTACGTCTCGCTTCTTTTTCTTACGCAGTCTCACAACTAATTACACACTGCCAATGTATGTACAACTACACACTCAGCGCTGACCAGGCGTTTTCACTACCGAACAATGAAGTAACAAATCTGTAATCAGCTGTGATCTGCGATTAGGGGGGTCTGTATGAAAATGGCTGAAATTCCTACATGGCTAAGACTACTTTTCTGACAAAACCCTTAAACTAAAGAGAAAAGTCTACCTTTAAAATGCATCTAGATAGATCCATTTGAAACCCACTGTGGTAACCGACAGAGCCACCACTATCATGATAACCATATGACTTTCCAAACAGAAATGGACCTGACTGTATCAATGCAAAGATGGCTAGTAAGCTTTAGAATTAATTCCTCGAATAAAAGATAAAACTGTAATAATCAAGAGTTATTTTGAGTGCAGAATTAGCAAACATATACTGGCGTGACTGCATGCAGTCAACCTGGTCCAATGACCCACCTGACCCCACTGTTAATTCTCTCAGATACTCACCGCCTTGGCCTGCAGGATGGAGCGGGACTTCCGGGCAAGAGGCGCCTCAAAGGTCTTCACAGTCACGACCTCCACCAGAGCATTTCCACCATAAATACCAGAGACATCATCTGCAAACTGTAGCACAGGGAACACAGGAATCCCATCACATCCCATGGCACATTTGGAAATTTCAGTTGAAAGCAGGAAGGCTTATGACACTAATGTACCAGAGCCACAGGTCGCGATGCAATCATGAAGAGATGAGGAGGGCCACGGACATCAAATAACGTAGCAGAGGCAGAGAGGGTCGGAGACAGTGCCATGAAAATGACTACAGCTGTACCAAATAGTTCAAAGCTTCGAAGTTTTGTTCATAACAGTCATGTTCGAATTCTGAAAACCACTGCAAATAAACATATGAGTTTTACACAACTTTTTTTTTTTTTTTTTTGCAACTCCATTTACATCCGGTATTACAGCCGATAAAAATTTACTAATATTGTTGTTTAGCCCTTTTTGCATTTATCCTTTTAGTTTCAACTTTCAACACAAAAAAAATTATGTTGGTAATTACGTCATCTTGAATATGAGAAGTTGATAACTGCATTGTAGCTTTATGGGTTTGTTTAATTAAACTACTACTATCTGCTTGTGACTGGATTTGGAGAACATGCCGATGGACGAAGGTAACCCGACATACCCCAGGCATATGTAGCGCATGGACAAAATAAAAAGACATTCTGTACAACCCAAGAAATGACAGAACTTAATGGAAGGCTCCAAATCACATTGAGTTCAGCATGTTCTGTGCTGTACTCCTCGCTATACCTTCCTCACCTTCTGTAGCACGTTCGCCAGGATTCTGGTGGCGTCTGTGAACTGAGGGGAGTCTGTGCCGTAGTGTCGGGCGAGTTCCTCCAGGCCAGCGAACTCCAGAGAGAACAGGTCAGGAGAGTGGTCCTTCGCAAGGTGCTTATGCCTCTGTAGCTGTTAGCATCGGGAAAAACTCATAAGACTCAACTTTACATTCCCCACATCAATCCCATAATGCCAAGCGCACTCCTCATCATGCAATGGGCTCATCGGAATTCCGGGCCGCTTTTTTAGATTAAATCACTGACAGACCGTGCTCTGATAGGTCTGCAGACGGTTCCATTCAGGGTAGATGACCTATTCCGTTTCCATCAGCCTGGATTTTGAAATCTGAAAATATTTAACTTGAATTTTACGGTCTGAATTTGAGTAATGTTGTATTCAAATTTTTTCTACAAACTTGAATTTTTCGGTCTGAATTTGACCAACTGAATTTGAGCAAACATTTTTTTTTTGGACATATGAAAGCTTGAATTTATCTGAATCCGACAACACTGAAAAAAGATGCATTAAATTTCAGCTTTTGAAATTGCATGTAAAACAATTCATATTATAATTTCAAACAGGTCAATTCAGAGAGATGGTTTTCAGAGTAAAATATTATGCATTCAGTGGTGTATATTTCAGTGGTTTATATTTCATTATTAGGAATTCAATAGCTGTTAAAATTCAAATAATTATGCCACTTATTCGCTTCCACAGAGCAGGGCAGCAAATATTCAAAGCAAAAAAAATAAAAACGATGTCGTGGTCAAACTCCCACAAATAAAGCGAGGAGAAATATTGTTTTGCATTCGGTGGAAACGCCGCATTAGACAGAATATTGCAGTTCTATGGGAAAGGTTCTGTATGATTCTACAGGTCTTTTTCACTAGCAGCCATCTTGCCACACCCCCACATCTTTATATGAAGTCTTTGGTTTCAGGGCAAGTAAACCATCATATCAAAATAGCAACTGACAAACAGGATTCTAGAGAAACAGTTTTCAGGCCATTATAAAAAGAAAATTTAACCTGAAAGTATAGTACACCATAATGTAACCATAGAGCTGCAACTGAAAGACACGGGTTCGATGCCCGGCTCGATTCATGCTTTGGTTTCATGGGGACTCACTCTCGCATCAGTACAACACACAGGCAGAAACTTTAAGGAAACTTACAAGGGCAGCGATGTCATGCAGCACTTGCACCTCAGACAGGAAGAGCAGGTCAGCCTGAAGAAAAAGATCTTACGGTAAGAACATGGTAAGATGCCGCCGCTCTTTCTAATCCGCCTCCTCGAGTATACAGACTGTAGTTAAAACATATAAATGTCACTAATGAACAAACATTTGCCCACACGAACCTTCAGTCACAACCAACCTTAACGCAGAATGGCGCACCGTGCCACTTCTAAAACAGTTCAATCAAACAGTAATTCACTTCAACTGATTTATTTGATTTTTGCATTATTGTTTCACTTGCAAAAATTACAAAAAAAAAAAAAAAAACTGAAAGACATTTTGTGAACAAACTTTAATGTGGACCTGGTTAGCACGGAATTGAAAAGTGACATTGTCCAGACAGATGGATAGATATAAATGGATTGATAGACAATGGAGACAGAGTAACGACAGAGCAAAGGACAGGATTGAGTGGTCGCTGGGGTGTTTCTTGGTAACTGCAAAAGTTTACAGGGAGGCTGCTTAAGTTTTATAGGCGGTTGCTAGGGTTTGGAGGGCGTTTGCTACAGTGTGCAGTGTTGTTGCCAGGCCGTTTCTAGGAGGTAGCTGAGGAGTACAATGTGGTTGCTAGGGCATTTCTGGGAGATTGCTAGGGTGTGAAGAGTCATCCCCAGCATGTTACTATGAGGTAAGCCCCTCAGAGACGGTCCTCACCGTCTCACCGAGTGCCTGTATGAATTTTGCTGTGTTCGGAAATTCCCAATTTGATCAGCATAATACTGTACATTCAAGTAAAATCGTAATGAGAGTAAAAATCACCGTGAACAAAGCCAGGCGAGTGACATCACACACTCTGAACGGCACGATGACCTTTCATCGCCTCCAAAGGCCAGAGCTCACCTCTTTATTGCCGCTGAGGGAGCTGAGAGGCAGGGACGTGAGCACAGAGCCGTCCTGGGACAGGCGCCTCTGAATCTGCTGCAGAGTGACAGGAAGATCCTCGAACACCATGTTGGCCTTTCCCACCATGTACAGCCTCTGGGGGCGAGAGGATAAACCAAGAACAAACCCCCGTGAGACAGCGTTTCACTCCGTCACAGAGCGGTTCAGCAGAACCCAACTGGATACCTCTTAACAAGAGGTGTAAAGTGCTGTGAAAACTTATTTGCCCCCCTTGTCGAGTTCTTGTTTTCTGCCATACTTGTGACAGTTTAATGTTCCAGGTAAACAAAATACTTTTAAACACAAGTAGTTGTCACCAACGTGACTGTGTCCCCCGCCACATGTAAGATCTTATGACAATAATTTCTTATCCAACATATATCAAATTTTAAGAATAACTGTTCATAAAACCATGCCATAGAAAAAGAAGAGCGATCAATTTAAGGTTAACGAGGTTTTCGAAGGCACAATCTATGTTACCGCGCTGTGACTTTGAAAATAACCTCAAGGTCACCAAAAGAGATTAGTGTTGTGGGGACCACCCAAATACTGTCCGGCTAATACTGTCATCATGGCAACCAAACTTGATAGTATAGCGCATGTCCATACCAAATATGAAAGTAAACGGTCAAAAACTACGGCCTGTACAGCGTCCACAAGGAAGTGTGTATGGACACGGACGCGGCGGCGGAGGACAAGCATGAATCCATATTAACCGCCCGACCTCGTCCGGGGCTACAGTTACATTGGATATCTACAGTATGTAAAAGCCATTATTATAAATTATGGCAGTAAAAAAAATCAGTAATGGTTATGGTTTACTGCTGCTCATCTGCATTAACCAGTGCTTTGTTTCATTGTAAAACATTTATAATTGCTGCAGTTAAAAATACTGCCAATATGCAGTCCACCAGCCTAAGAACAGTGCTTGTCTCAAAGGTTTGAAATTGCCATTTCTACTACACAATATCACTCGTGGCTGTTCCGAGGTCACGCTCCCCACTGCTCGTCCGGCCTTACAGCCTGACTCACCTCCTCACTCGGGGCCAGCTGCAGGACCACAGGGGTGTTGTCGGGGAAAAGCTCATGCATGGTGTTGGCCACACTGTCCAGAGTGAAGGGCACAGGCTGCCAGACGACGACATAGAAAGAGGAATTAAAACTAAATAGGTACAAATACAGGAAGTATAACTAAGAAGAACAATGATGCAGTCTTTTCCAAGGTCGCAAAATCCTAAAAAGCAACATCCCCTTACGAGGCATAAAAATAATTATTTGGTTTTAACTTCTCTGCAGTCACATTAGCAGATGAATTAATGTTTAAATTTTGAGGTTTGACATTCAAGGGAAAAAAAAAGACAGAGATAGCACAATGTGAACATGGGATTTTCATTCTTCAGAGCCTTACGTAAAATAGCCGTTACGCGCAGTTTGTGGCTTAAGAGGGAAGCCCATCTCACTGTCTGCGAACCACTAATGGCCCTTTCCAAATCTCTGCGTTTGCTCAGAATGATCTAAACAAACAAAACAAATCTACTACATCCATGAAAAAGTAATGATATGCCCCTGTGACATTATATAAATATGAAGACAGTTGATAATGTGAAATTGCGGATAGCCCAACACTTTATGTGCGCAAAAGACCGTGGTTGACTCCACATCACTGTCAGCATTATCAGGCACTCCAGAAAGCCCAAGGTGCTGGTTAGCAGCTCTACTCCTATATGCGAATCTGCCATCATAAAAAAGATGGCAATGTCATAAAGTGTGGTAATATACTGACATGACAGCCTTGTCGATGACATGCAATTTGACAAAAAATATTTCCAATCACCACCAAAATCAAAAAGGATCCTGTTTATATCATGACAAACCCACAAAACAAAAATGAAAAGAATCCAACAAAAATTGTAGAATTTAATGTGAGAACAATAAATTGCAGACGGACCGACCGACAGACAAGGGCGATTGCAATATGCACCCATCCGGTGGAGCGGGCGTATAACAAAGGCTGGTCATTGCTGATCATGGGTTGAATTTTCCCCTTGGCTCAGGCCAGCCAATCAACCATGGGGGAGGGCAATAATATAAGCAGCCCCAGACACTGCAGAAGTCACTGACTCACACATCACCACAATCAGTAATATCGTTTTACTGCTCCGCATCACGGGGAAAGAGAGCAGGAGAGGTGCCGTGAATCACAGACACTTACATTCTCCAGAGGGTAGGACACTAAGCTCTTGGGCAGATTTAGGCTGCTCACACCGCGCACCACAACCAGGACCGTGGACTGAGGCCTCTGGAACAGGGATCCCATCTGCATGGCTGGCCAGCCCAGCTCCTGTTCAAGAAATACACATAAAGACTGTTCCACAGGGGTATAAACCAATAACTAACACCAAAACAAACTTTAAAGCCACCCAGTGGCTTGTCTAACTGCTACTGTCAGCCACCATCTATAAATTTATAAATCTATAAATTTGTGTGCGCTAGATTGGCCGCAGTTTTTTTGGATTACAAGGTGCACCTTATCTGTCCATTAGATTAGCCCGGGAACAATGGATTTAAAGAATTGGCTCAGTTGCTGGTCGCTGTCCATGTACAAGGCTACTTCATTCATCTAGGCAGAGATCATATGCAGTATCTATTAGGGGTGTCAACGTTTACAATTTTTTCTACACGTGTACACGGGACTACTAACCGAGGTGTACCCGGTTACAAGTTGGGGATTTATGAGCTTTTTCTATCGCAGTTGCGCTATATAACCTCAGAAAGTAAAATGAGTAATAATAATCCTCTATCATTTTGACAGATAACGTACAAGTGAAAGCTGAAAAAGGGTTAACCTTTTTTTAATCACTGTTTTAACTATTGCTTACTTTTGTATTTTTTTTTTTTTTTTTAAACTTAAAGTGCAAACTGTATCCCTCTATCGCAACGGGAGCTGCGTCTGAATTTTAATATACGTCTCATAGTAAAAGTTATGTGGAATTGGCTAGAGAAAGCAACTCAAAAAGAGGCCAAAGTAAGCTGAAGTGAGAGGAAAAAACTTCACCTTTATATCCACAAGTTAAAAAAGTAGAGGGGGACTCACAATTATTCACTAAAATTGGCGAAAAAAATGTTTTCTTCCTCCTCTTAAGACGCGAGGATGTGTGATCAGCAGTGACGTAGCCAGCGGGGGTGCTGAGACACGTCCCTTTTTGACTGCAATTAGTAGTTCTCAATCATTTTCATTTATTGACACGTTTTCCAATTATCGTAATTGGCAACCGGAGACACGGTTTCTCTCCGTATGCAATCTAACAGCGATTAAATCATGGGCTAAATTCAGTCCTGTTGCGGGACAAGAACAGAGAATTGGGTTGCCCAAAACTTCCGTTTAAAACAATTATTAGTCCTGACCTGTTCTCAGTCATTTTCATAATTAACAGAGGGTTCACTCCGAGAGCTCTCCACACTTAACAGGTGCGGCTAGTTCTCCCCGATTAGGAACAGGTCAAAAATGATTCAATCAAAAATCTGAGAAAAACTACTGGAGATATGGTCTAGTAGAACGTTACTGCAAATTTACAGGAAAATTCATCTGGCCAAAAAAAAAAATTAAAAAATGTTCTGGACGACGGACGGACGCCAGACCATGACAATAGCTGATCGATCCATGGGGTCGGTAAGCTAAAAACAAACTTGAGAGGAAAAGATGACAGGGGGTGAAACTTTCGATAGAAATGTCAGCGTGTGTTAAAATGGCTGCATTTTAAACTAATGTTATAAAAATTCCGCACGTTAAAGGAGCTTTAACGTAATGTTAACAGTTCCTGGAGAAAAGAGAAATGGGAAAATAGTCAGTCCTCTCCTGCATTACACATACTAAAAATTATAAGGACCCAGGGCCAACTGCACACTCTGCATCTGACAGTTTCAGCAACATCAGGTGGGAGTCAAAACTACAAAGACAAATAAGTTTCATAATGCCTTTTTTTCATAAACAGAAAGGATTAAATTTTCACCAAAGTTCAGAAAGGAGTAACCTGTAATATAATATTTTATTGTTTTGCCAATATTAGGAATTTGATCAACTCCTTTGGTTCTGAGCATAACACCATGAATGGTGTTACACAGAAACTAACACAAAATTTAATGCAAACACATTTATTACACCCAAAACAAATGGCAGCACCAAACACCAAAGGTGAGGTGAAATCAGGGAGCAAGGCAAGTGTTATCGTAACACCAACATTACTATTCAAAGTCAACTCCATACTTGACCTCAACCCACACAAGAACATACTGCTTTCACTTTCGAGTTATGGGTTACTTTTGGTGAGAGTGTAATCATTCGTGTTTGAGTTACAAATCAGGTGTAAGCAAAAAGCATGGTGATGGGATGCAGGTGTTAACACCTTACACCAGGATAACACTAACACTGCACAAACACCATGGTTGACCTCACCCACTGTACCACTCACTGCAGCTACCCCTTTGAATGGTGTTTTGGAGAGGTCTCAGATATACAAGTAACTGACAAAGACCAATAGATCAACATGACACCTACTTCCCGAACAGAGAATCCCATGGTTAGAGCCACCAAGTCAGGGATCTTTTCCCCTGAAATCGGCCACTGTCCTTCACGATATGAGACATACTCGGGCGCCCTCAGCACGGCCAGACGGTCCCCAAGGATGCCTGAAATGAACAATTCAAAACCTTTTTGTCAAGAATTCTTCAAAAATAATGGAACCTATTCTGATGAAAAGTACACACATACTCATACTTTACTCCCAATGACCCCATCAATGCACCATATTAGCAGGGAAAAGGATGATACGAGTTAATGTGCGTCGTGGGCCTGCGGTTCCAGCGCTGCAACTTTCCAAGCGATCATTTAGTCTGGCATTAACGGCTCAATGATTTACAGATAACGATACCGATGTTCCACAAAGGCGAAAACGGTAACAACAACATTTCAAGTGTCGCTGTCGGAAAAAAAACACATCGGTGTGATTTTTTTTCAATAAGCAAGACAGAAATGCCAGATAATCAGCAAGGAAAAATATGATTCAGTAACTCCTGAGGTCTTGTGATCACATGATGACCGTCTTTATGGCCTATGAGGAAGTCAGCTCGCTGAGTACAGCAAAGTATCCTCAGAAAAACCACAATTAGAACCGCAAAAATTAAATTCATATAAGCCACACAAATTAACGGGATGCTACTCGATTATCTACTCGCCAGCTAATAATTTCGCGACCAGACACTGACATATTTAGCTCGGCAACCCAGGTCAGAAACCACTAGCCAGCCAGCCAACCACATCACATCACATCACATCACATCTCATAGCTAACAGTTAGTGAGCTGCTCAACATAAATATACCAAACACGGCCATCGCAAGCTGAAATGAAGATGAAACTTGGACCAAATCATTATCCGAAGACAGTCATTAGCCACCCGGCTAATCATCCCAAACAAAAACGAGTATTTAGATGGATAACAAGCTAGCCAATACAAGATAGCTGGCGAGCTAGATAATGATATCTTCACCCCATGCGCCAATTTGTGACCGGCGGAGACCTAAATAGCAGTAAATAAGAACTAAAACAGCTGAACTAACCTCCAGGGAAAGCGGCATAAAATACAAATACTGACAAGAAATGACAATTCATTTTCTGGTGTCCGATATTGACACTGTGGATCGCCTTCTTCTCCTCAGGACAAACCGGGCGAGAGGTGATGACGAGCGGCGAGGGAGGAGCATTATAGGCCCTGCCCCTCATACGGAGGGTAAGGCGAACCGTTTAAACATTTCATTGCTTGGCTGGTTATGCATTGCTGATATCCCTAAGTCAATAAGCTTTCCTCAATGACATTCCTTCCATCCAAAATTGCTATTTCAGAAATACACAACGTCATTCTTCCTCGGACAAATGACGTCACTCTTGATATTCATGGGCATAGTATTTGGCTTTCAATTTCAGATAGACCTATTCTCAATTACATTTTTAATACCCAGTGTCCAGAATAAAAATTCTGGATATCCGCAATAGAATTCTTACCAGAAAATGCCCCGATTTCAAATACCCGTCACCCAACTGCAAAGAGCCATAATTTTTTTGAGTATGTCACTATGGCAAGCCGTTTTAACATTTAAAAGCTAGACTGCATATGTATTACAGATATCTGTAATTTAATTCTTCCTAGTCAAAAAGAACATTTCAGATATCCGCAATAACATTCCTCCTATCCACAATTGTCATTTCAGATATCCAGAATGATATTCTTCCTAGGACAAATGACGCCACTTTTGCCATTCATGTGAGTTGGGCTTTCAGTTTCAGATATCCACAATTACATTCTGGATATCTAGAATGAACATTTTGGATATCTGCAATTGAATTCCTACTAGGAAAAACTCCCATTTCAGATATCTTCAGTCCAATTGTTACTAGTCATAATTTTCATTTCAGATATCCAAAAATGAAAAACTATTCCAGATATCCAGAATGTAATTTTGAACATCCAAAATACATTGTGACAAGTAAAAATGTCATTATGGATGTCCACAATTCGTTTTATGACTAGCAAAAATGTTATTTCAGATGTCTACAATTAGAATTGTGACAATACAATTACAGATATCCATAAAAGTACTGTTGATATCTGTTGACGGGTAGACAGGACTAGTTTTTCATTTTGGATATCTGAAATGAAAATTATCACTAGTAACAATTGGACTGAAGGTATCTGAAATGGGAGTTTTTCCTAGTAAGAATTCAGTGGCAGATATCCAGAATGTTCATTCTAGATATCCAGAATGTAATTGTGGATATCTGAAACTGAAAGCCCAACACACATGAATGGCAAAAGTGACGTCATTTGTCCTAGGAGGAATGTCATTGTGGATATCTGAAGTGTTCTTTTTGACTAGGAAGAATTGAATTACAGATATCTGCAATACATATCCAGTCTAACTATTAAATGTTAAAACGGCCACTTACAGTTTTTAAGAATTTTTAAATATCTTAAATGTAGTTTTGACTAGTAAAATCAGAGTTGTAGATATCTTAAAATAACATTTCTACTGGTAAGATTGTTATTGCAGATATCTTTAATTACATTTTGACTAGGAGAAATGCTATTACGGATATCTAAAATGTAATTACAGATAGGAGTGTGGTTCGATAAAATGTTAAAACGGCTTGCCATATGTCACTGTCTTTTCCCCATCACAAACAGTGCCATGTAGTCCTGCGTGATCCAGTCTTGACTTGTCATGATTATTCTCTTCTCACTGTTCCATTCTTTATATTTCTTTTTTTTATGACTTTTGTATGCTGTGATACCCCCTTCCATTCTGGTCTTCCTCCCACTTTCTATACCAATTTTCCACTCACTTCTTAATCACGGTATTTCCTTCTTTTCTGAGTGGAAGCGGTATTTATATTTCCTTTTGCCCTTGTTATTGATAGTCTATTAGCACAACCCCTTCCCTTTCAGCTCTCCAGTGCCGATCCTTGGGTTGAAAACTCAATCCGTTCCACGCTCTAGCACGGCAGGAGGCGCTATGGGGAATTTCATTCAGCAAATAAATGCAAACTAGCAGCGAAGAAGAAGAGGACCATACATTTCTCTTAGCGCCATCTTCAGAATCCCAATTTCCTTGATCTTTTTTCTATTTGGATGAGTGACCGAAACGTACTGATCGCAGTTGAATCTCTAAGGTAGACATGCATTGCCTTTTTAAAGTGTAATATGTTTGTGAAGTGCAATTATCTGCCAGTGTAAATGGCCAGAGTTGATTTCGTCCTGGTGTAGAGTGAAGGCCATGAGCCGGGGGCTGTTAGTCACTGGAGAATCTGGTTGGATTGAATGAGACGCGGCTCGGGATGCGGGGAAGCTTATTGAGAAAGATGGCAAATGTTTGCAATATCAATAGATTAATTGAGGAAAATACTGCAAAGTATAGAAAATAGCCCCGTGTCGAATGACGACCAATCTGGACGTTTGGAAATGAGCTGAAGGGAACACTTGGAAACCCAGTTGGCTTGTGATTGCTACATCTGTCATTAGCTAGTTAGCTACCTAATGTTAGATTGCCTGTTAAGTGACTCTTCGGACCTACGACTGTGGAAGAAATAACGTCAATTGCCTGTTTTGTGGTTTAAGGTTTCGAGTCGTGAATTGTTTAGTTCAGCTGGTTCAGATTTAAGAATATACTGCCGTTGCTGTGATCGCATTGTGTTGCGTATAAAATTGATGAAAATGTAAGTGTTTGAAATGAGCGCGATTAGAAAACCTTAAATATGGCAGAAATATAGGCTGCAGTCGAACAGTTAAAAAAATAAAATAAAATAGCCACATCCTGTCCTCTTTAATTCGTGACCACATTTCTTTGACCTCGATGGACAGCGTCATGAGGTGAAGGAGAATTCGGTTGGACTCTGCAAAAGATCCGTCCGAGCAGTGATGGCGGTATCAACCGGTGTCAACGTTCGAACACATCCGACAGTTCCGGTATCGACTCAGGTTTACGATGCGGTTTTCGATACTTCCGTCGCATGACCGAGTGCCATCATGCGCACAGCAGGAAGGGTTGGATGTTTGTGCACCGCTCAAGGCGTGAGCCCATTGCTTGATGGAGACCTTGTCATTGACGATTAAATATGAGAGGCATAGTTTTCAATTAGTAGGGTGAATGGGCATTTTGATTTAAATGTACAAGTTGATTTAAGTGGATATATTACAGAGGTGTAGTTTAGGCTATGTATATTACATGTAGGCTTTATCAAATAGTCTGTATCCAGTACTGCACTGTCTAAAAGTCACCAATCGCAGCTTTTTGTTTCGTCAAATCATACAAAGATGTTTGCTGAAATTGGTCGGATGTGAGACTGCCCAACCGAAACATGTCCACTAGCTGCCACTGCCCCCAACGTGGCAAAGCTCAGGGGGTATTAATGAGCTCTGCTCAGTTTTTCACTTGTTGTTTTTGTGTGTTTCTAACTGTTTCTTCTCAGTTGACTGGGGAAATAAGTCATTATATTATAAATAAATCATTGAAATTTGACTAAATGGCCTTTGTGTGGTATATTCCTGGAAAGTGGCAGTTGTATTGCACTTAACACCATGTAGAATATATTTTTAAAGATGAACTTGAAAATCTAAATGCAAGTCGTCAGACCTGAAAACCAACGATCTTTCTAAATCTGGACTTCATTGTCTTAGCAATGGCACAGCCATCAGTGATAAATAAAAATTGGAATTGAATCGGGACCTTAGAATTGAAAGTCAAAACGAATTGCGGAATTGGAGAATTGTGATACCCACACAGATTCAGAGAAGTTGAGCGCAACCCAATGCTCCAAACAAGTTCCCTGTCACCAAAGGACGAAATAACATCGTCAAACATTGCCTAATTCTTGGAAATATGGCTTGAACACACGTTTCTTGGTTTGGAAAGAGTCTGATCTTTACTCCACACTTTCCTAACTTTAAAAGAAAGAAAAAAAGGAAATGCGTTTTCATCACATTTAATGCTGTTGGAAAAATATGGGCCTGTAGTTCTTTAAAGCTGGTAGGACCTTTTTTTACCAAAAGACTGTTGCCTGAAGTTTGCACTTCTTTTGAAAGAGACTGAAACAATATCTTATTGGGATGAAACCCAAGTTGTCAGAAGTGCCCCCAACTGCTAACGTACAACAGGTGTGATTCAGCACAGGTCATAACAAGGCCTTTTGAACATGAAATGTATATGTAATGTGTGCTAAAACCTTCATGTAAATATACAGACTTCAGGAACTGCGGATTAATTTTCTGAAAATTCCCTGTTGAATTTGATGGGGTTTAGCTTTTCCTCAAGTGTGTGTGTGTGTCTGTTTTGTTCTCTGCAGTTCTGCTGCGGATCCGTAGAGATTTATTTTTGCTTTCATTCTTGTCTCAGGGAGGTGTGTTGAGAGACGATGGGGGTGAAAGTCCAGCGCCCTCGATGCTTCTTTGATATCAGCATAAATAATGTCTGCGGTGAGGAACTTCATTTAATTCACATGTGAAGTCGGTGTCTGCACAAAATGCACTCAGCCAACACATTGGGCACTGGGCCTCCATTCAGAATATAGCTGGCATGCGTGGAACTGTTGTTGAGGATCACATTTCAGTAACACTCATTGTAGTCATCAGTAAATCAATAATCATAATCAGTAACCATATTATGTAAGCAGCAGTAACACACACACATACATATATAAGCAGTTGATTTCTGCTTTAATATCTGTTCAGTTGATTTCATCAATATCTGTTCAGTAGAATCATTAGTTATATCTATTACTGTGAAACCTAATCAGTTGAGCTATTTGTATATCTATTTGTATCCTATTTTAACTGTATTTTTCTTTATTTTGTTTTGCTTGGAATCTGTACTTACCGCTCTTTTGTTTTTTAGTGGGAAGAGTTGTTGTTGAGCTGTTCTCAGATGTGTGTCCGAAGACGTGCGAAAACTTCCGCTGCCTCTGCACTGGTAATTCATCAGTGTTTTGTTTTTTATGCATTTGCTTTCTGATGCTTGCTTCCCACTGTCGTGCGCTCCGTTACGAACGCCATGACTGGCCATTCGTAGCCGATCATGGAAGTTCTCTGAAGCTGCTTTCACACCGAATGCAAAACAAATTTTTTGCAAGACAGATTTCATTCAAAGTCAAAGCAAAGTCTTTGCTTTGACTTTGAATGTTATCTGTTGTGCAAAAAATTCATTTCGCGTCCGGTGTGAATGCAGCTTAAAATTTCAGGTTTGGATACGAGGTGATGTGATGGTCTCGAGTGACAATTAATCGTGTTGCTCGTGGGAAATTTTTTGAACCGCCCAAAACTTATCTACGATCAACACGATTGCCATGACTGATCTCAAGAATTGATCACCACGATTACTCCACGATTAAGACCACAATTTCAATCGTGGCGCGAATCGTGATGGTGGGAACCTAGCCTGAGCAATAAATGTTGATACTACCTCCAGAGCTGATTTTTTTTTTTTTGTTGTGATTGTTGTTGATAATGGCTGTAAAGGCATGATTCAAGTTGTTGATGTCATAATGTGCCAAGCACAGGTTGCATTTGAGCTTGCGGTGTTTCTTGTGCGACATTTATTGTTGTAATGCATGTATACCTTTCAGGAGTAGGTTTTACATTTCTGGCAATATTGCACAGATTATAGAAGTTTGTGTAAACTTCTTCGCCAAAGCTGTAGCAAGCATTCAACTAATCCAAAACGGAGTCTTCCAAGTCAAAGAAATGGGTTTTATTTGAACTGATTTAGCATTTTTTTCACATGGATTACGGTGGAGTCGCTTGTCCATCGTCACCCTCACATTTGCGGAGTCATGTAACCTGTGGAATAATTGTGATGATAAATGATCCATTTAATTCAGGGGTCCCCAAGCTTTCCCAGAAAGGGTCGGTGTGGGTGCAGGCTTTCATTGCTACCAAGCACTTACACACTTGATACTACTATTCAACCCCTTGACTCTTTGCTTATAAGCTTGATTAGTAACATCTGGGGTGTAGCTGCTTTGTTGCAATGAAAGCCTGCACCCACACCGGCTCTTTCTGGGAAAGATTGGGGACCCCTGATTTAATTCATCTAAAATAAGCGATGAAGGAAGGAGAGCAGCTTAACAGATAATGTGGAGAGGATTACACTCTATTACACTCACCTGTAAAATGTTCTCAGTTTATGGAAGATTTTCGCCCAGTATTTATTCGTTACAAATTGTTTCCATGGCCACGCTCTGCCGGAAGGATTTGCTGTAAGAATGAGTGAGAACATGGAAGTCATTCACTGGGTTGAAATGGTGATTATATATTATATTTTGTTGGGGGGGAATTTTGCTCAAAGATTAATCAGATTATCAGGATGCCTGCTATAAATACGGCGGATGAATTCCATCCCCCTGCCCCTCCTGATTCCGGTCTTTTCTGCATATCTAATACAGTAAATTATTTCAGTTCTTTGCATTTTCTTTGATTTGGCTCACCGCCAGGGTGCACTCCAGCCTGACCAGGTTTTGGTTCTTCCCTGGGCCTTGTTTTCTCCCTGCTGTAGGAGAGAGGGGCGTTGGGAAAGGAACGCAGAAACCGCTGCACTACAAGGGCTGCTTATTCCACAGGATAGTGAAGGACTTCATGATTCAAGGGGGAGATTTCAGTGAAGGTGAGTTTCTGCGTTTCATTTGTTCTTCAGATAGTTTTGTTCACAGGTGTTGTTCCGCTGGCATGCTGAATCTGTGACTGTGTTGTTGCTAGGTAACGGCCGAGGAGGGGAGTCCATTTACGGCGGATTTTTTGAAGGTAGGATTCCTTCCTGCTGAAGCTTGACGTATTTTGAGATGTTTGTGAAGTGGGTTGGTGGACTCATGGTGATTCCTGCAGCAGGTGCCCTGCATGTTACTGACCCTCTTCTTGTGACGCCGTAAATAATACATACAGAACTAAAGTCCTTTAGTATACATTTCTCCTTCATCCTCCAGAGAGTCTTTATGATTTAGGCCAGAATAATGTTTTACATTTCTGCTATAGATGAAAGTTTCTCTGTCAAGCACAACAAGGAATTCCTCCTGTCAATGGCAAACAGGGGCAAAGATACTAATGGATCACAGTTTTTTATGTAAGTATGAATGATAGAGGTTGTTTTAAAATGTATTTTCAATGTTCTATTCAGATTCTTCAGATAAATCTGTTTTGCTTTTTTGGGTGATCATTTTGCTTCTTCCTTCGGTATCATTTGTCTGCAGGACCAGGAAAAGGGGTCACTTGGGTCACTTTATGAAAATTGAGATTTTCCAACACATTGGAGTTTTTCATTTTGAGAAAATAATTGGGTGAATTTGTGCACAGCAAAGTGTTTTAAATTGACAGTACAGTAGTGCTGGGATATCACTATCGCTGGGGTATCACTGAGAGACCCTGTTATTCTCAGAGTGGAAAAAAATCCCAACTGACCCCTTTTCATACTCCTGGACACATTTACTGATTGTGTTTTTTTTTTTTTTTTTGAATGAATAGAACCACAAAACCTACTCCTCACCTGGATGGGTAAGTCATACAGACACCATGGGCATGGACTGTGTTGTGTATAATGATAAGTTTTTTTTGACTAGTTCCTTTCACCAGTGATTTGCCTAGGATGCTGTATAGCTCATTAAGTGATGTCATACGTAAGATAGGACTTCCCTTCCCCCAGACTTTGGGAGAAGGTTTCTTTTTACCCGCAGTGAAAAGTACTTTACCGTTATACAGTGTGAAAATGCATGTTTTTAATTTGGGTGAATTGGTGTAATAATCAATGCAGTTCCAAAAATCTCACTTTTATCACTTTTGCCTGATAGAATTAACCCTCTGAGTGTTAAATTCAAATAGTGTTGCTCAA
This sequence comes from Gymnothorax reevesii, assembly GCA_029721435.1. Taxonomy (NCBI): domain Eukaryota; kingdom Metazoa; phylum Chordata; class Actinopteri; order Anguilliformes; family Muraenidae; genus Gymnothorax; species Gymnothorax reevesii. The sequence goes on from CM056586.1 coordinate 68,762,617, forward strand.
TGTTGTAAGATAGGTTGGCAACAGCTTTGAATTTCATATCATGTGGCGACTAGTTTAAAAGAGCTTCAGCAGGGGAGCTCTTTTAAACAAGTCACCACATGATGGTTTTGCAACTGCACAAGATAATTAGATTTATAATTTTTTGAAAATTTCTTTCGGCGCTCTAACGGTGAAGCGATCTATTTTAAACAGTACGGATGTAACCTGAGGGCACTAACTTTGATTGAAAAATCATTTTGTCCCTGCTGCAAAGCTTTATTGTCATGTAATGGGTATAATGTGCATTTCAGTTCACAAGAAATGTAGAATATGGCAGTAAACAACTAGCCAATTAAAATTGGCGTCTGAACCCAGATGGACAAAACATCGGAAACACTCCTGGAGATACACACATTCAGCACATACAGACAGATGTAGGGTATATAGTGCCGAGCGTATCGAGTTTCTCAAAGTATTTCTGATATTTTGTCCTTGACAGCCATCTCTTGGGTAATGAAATGGGTTTTCTCTGAAAGAAGAATGCAGTTTTAAGCAATCCTGACTGAAATAACAGATTCTAATGCATGCATGTATACTCCAGTGTCCATGTGGTTTTTGGCCAAGTGATTTCCGGCCAGGAAGTGATCAGGACCATTGAAAGTCAGAAGACTGATGCTAACAGTCGGCCATATGCAGAAGTAAAGGTTCTCAACTGTGGAGAGCTAATTCCTAAATCTAAAGGTTTGTACTTGCTCTCAGTTGATGTTGTTTTTTTTTCTTTTTTCTTTTTGCCTGATGCGTGGTCAATGCCAGACCAGTCACTGGTCAACAGTAACTGAAGGGCCTTGAGATAAGAGTTGGGCTCATGCTTCAGATGCTGGCTGCTCGAGCGGTATATCTAAAAAAAAAAAAAGCATTATGATAAAGTAGTTTATGCATGAGAATCTGCTGATGTGTAAGTGCTGAAGCAATGCTGCTGAAGGAGTCTAGAATGTCCTGCTATCCCTTCAGCTGGGTCAGCTACTCGCTTTTCGGTCAGTCTGCTGCGTCTTATATTGAGGATTTGACGGCTTGAGAATTAGCCTACCATTTAGAGGGTTCTCCAGACTTTTGAAATCAGTCATGTGTACTGTATACTATTGGTGTCTGTAGAGCGTAGCGTGGGGAAAAATTTGCGGGGGGTGTGGGGCCTTCAGGTGGCGCTAGTGTCGATCTACATGGAGGTCCCAGGAGTTTTTTCACTTCAAGTTGCAATCCACCTACTCTAGTTTCAAGAATAACTGATTAAAAACTTAGGACCTCCATGTAGGTTGAAAAATGGAGCATCAAATTTGTTACCGCTCAATACGGCACAGAAAAGTGGGCGTGGCCAGCTCAGCAGGGGAGGGGTTCATTACCAAGGGTCATGACTGATTTCACCATTCACAGCCCCAAACTCATTAATTACGAAGTATGAAGAGATATGGAGATGGTGAGTTAGCACCCTGATCCCAGAAAAAGGCTCTCTCAACTTGCAAATTGCATTTACTTTTCAATGGTGCACAGGTCACGATGTATAACTTTGTCTTCTCGGCATTGGTGTTTTATAATGACTCTGCACTCTTGTAGCAAAAAAGGAGAAGAAGAAGTCATCCGGTGGAGAGAGCTCTTCTGAGTCCGACTCGTCTGATGACTCCTCCAGTTCAGATGGAAAACATGACAAGGAATCCAAGAGACGCAAAAAGAAGCATAAGAAAGAATCGAAGAAGAGGAGGGAGAGAAAACCGAATAAAGACGAGAAGGGGTGTGTGTTCTGTCTCGTCTGGTGCTGAAGGATGTGCCTCTGTAACCAGTTTGATGCAGTAGCCTTAGTTGCCTGGTTTAAACGACTTCTCTGTTCATATTCTCTGAAACTAATGAGTCAGATGCAAGTAATTTTTGTCACGTTTGATCAGGACGTATAAAACTGGGTGATGTCAGTTTTGGTTGGTGCGGTATGCCTGGTTAGCTATATATAGTGGCAGAATTGGCTGACACCGGCCTCTCGTTCGTGACGCGGACAGCTCTCAGGATGATGAAGGTGCAGAAAAGGCAGAGGCCCAGGTCACGTCCACCGTGCGGCCCGAAGAGATCCCTTCCATTCCGGAGAACCGGTTCCTCATGCGGCGGAGTCCCCAGCTGCAGCCGAAATCTAATCCTGCGAAGGAGAAGGATAAACTGAGGGAGAGGTGAGATCGAAAAACAAATTCATATTCAAATGTGTCATTTGTTCTGCTTTCAAATGTCTGTCTTTTTCCCTGTGTTTTAAAGCACTGTGTCTAGTTCCCAGCAATCGTCGTATCAGAGAAGACTGCTGGTGACGCGCTCTGGCCGGAAGATTAAAGGACGAGGCCCGAGGGTAAGCATTGCTCTTCGAACAGAATCATTTGGTTGATAGTTATTTGTTGGTCTACTTTGTGTAGGCAGTAGACTCCATATTATTTGGGCCATAAACTTTCATTTGGTGTGGTTAAAGGACACATTTTCAGCCATGATTGTGTGGCCCCCCGTGAGATGATCAGGGAATGGATTAGCAGTCTTTAAGTCTTTTGCACCTGCTTACATAAATTCTTATATTATGCCAGTTGACCCCTCTGCTCGAATGTCGATTTATCTGTGATTTTTGATTGCCTTGAGATCCACCGAATTTTCGGCCGAAAGACTTTTAACACCGAAACAATACGGCAGAAACAGAATGTTGTGATGACGCAAGCAAAAACCGCGGCCAGCACATGCCTGTCTGTATGTTATAAATCAGGGGACGCGCACCACCGTCACCACGTTATGGCACTAAAGTCCGTGAGTGCTGAATTGCAATTTCTGCTCGACACTGTCCAGATGTTGTGTCCGATTCGGTTGCACATTATATACGTACCACGTAAAAACGCAAAACAATGATATCCGTAAAAGGCATAGAGTATTCATAGAAAATTGCAATATATTCTCAAGGCATTTGTGTACCATCAGTATTCCATAATGTAACTACAACCCCTGGAAAAATATGGGATCGCCACACACCGAGGATGTTAATTTACCTTTTTCCTTCATAACAAAGAAGCAAATAACACATATGATATATCAATTATGGTTTATTAGCTTGACATGCAGGCGTCATTTAACATTTCACTTTGAAAGTGAAGGCAAAACACATTGCAAATGCGTAAATCGCAGGAGATGGCAGAGTTAGAATTTATCGCTTTACGATGCGTCATCTCATCTGTGATACCTTTCCCTTTCCTGAGAACAAAATGCTTCATCTGCACCCGTAAAGTTATTCTCCGCGCAATTTTCTTAGAATAGGGGCAGCATAATAACTTTCTCAAGGGGAATTGGGGAAACATAATTGGACACAACGCCGTTGCTTCTAATTTCGCTGCGAACAGGATCACAGATAATGAAACGCATTTCATAAATGCAGCAGCTTCGGTGATCACACACAACCTTGTTTGAAAGGTAAAGCAACGCACGGTATATTTGCCAAGCTGCCTAAAATACACGTTTCAACACCACAATCTGAAGACCTGTTTGAGTGAAGGAAAGTGAAGCCTGTTTCCTAGCGATAATGCAGAAGCGAGTTGTCTATCGCAGCCAATTCCCTCTGACCAATCAGTTGGCTGCTGTTGTCGTCCCGCAACATATTTTCCAATTTTTGAGCGAGCAGTAATAGGCCAGTCAGTTATAGGCCTGTAGGTTATTCATGAGTGGGACCAAGTTAAACATTTTATTTATTATATTATTTTGTTCCCCACCGCGCGGAACATAGTATTCCCTAGTCCTCAGTCTTATCCAAAAATGGCCGGTGTGGGTGCAGCTTTCATTTCGACTAAGCCGTTACACTCCTGATACTACTGATCAAGGTCTTTAGCAAAGGCTCAAATTCTAACTGATCATGTATCTCTGAATATTTGAGATTGACGTGTAATCAACTACATTTTACTGAAAAAAAAATTAATCCAACTTCTGCTGAAATCTATAAGCAGCATTTAATTTTACTATGTCATACCTTTGGTTTACTCAGAATCACAGTTGGGTTCAAGTACTTTCAAGAATTGGATGAAAGTATTTTTTTAAATACCAAAGTGCTTGCATTTGCATTGGAGTACTTTTGTTAATGCCTAAATTACTTGTATTTAAGTACTTTTCAAAGTTCTTGAACAATCTGTCTCCTAAGTGCTGACAGAGTACTTTGAAAAGTACTTGGATACAAGTACATGCACTTGTTATTAGGTATTATTTGGCATTAGGCATTATTAGGTAGTACTCAGATACAAATGTAAGCACTATGGTATGTAAAAAAAAAAAAAATACTTGCATACAATTCTCAAAAGTACTTGGACCCAACTGCTCAGAATTTGATAAAGAAATTCAAGGATTGGACACCAGTGGACTGGGAACAAGTCCTTTGGACCGATGAATCAAAATTCAAAATTTTCTCATCCAAATACTGAACTTGTGTATGCAGTAGAGTTGGAGAACATTTCAAAAATAACTACCACCTCCATGCTTTACTGAAGGTGTTAATGTCATGCTTTTGAGTTCAGTCTACTCAAAAGGAGCTGGGGATCTCATAAAAACAGTCAGAATCGTGGATCAGAAAAAGTATCACTGCATCCTTGTGAGGCATGCCTTGTCATCTGGAAAGAGACTGATTGGTTTGGGATTTTATTTTCAACAAGATAATGAGCCTAAACACATTTCTTAGTCATGTAAGAATTTTCTAAGTTGGAAAGAAACATCTGGTGACATGAAAGTTATGACTTGGACCGTTCAAACTCCAGACCTCAATCCGATTGAGCAAATCTGTTGTTACATAGAAAGAATCTCTTTGGAGTGAACTTCAAACCATATGGAATGGTTTAGTTAGTAAAAAAAAAAAAACTATGCCTGAGAGATTAAATTCTAAGCAAAGGGTGGTCACACTACATATTAACGACTTCTCTCAAAAATAACATAATGTGTTATGTATGAGTGTTTATGTACAGCAATGTATATCATCTGTAAATGGAGATTGGTTAGACTTGTGCTGCTTTACTGGTCAGCTATTTGTTTATTTTAGTCATCATTTAGCACCCTCTGGTGGTATGTCTGTAGAAAAACATGATCTGATGCAATACCACGTGTTTGTGATCAAATAGACAAGTGCTTTCTTGAGGTTTCTGGCTGCTTCTTGCCTTGAGGGGGCCGAATCACCCAGGTCTCCTGTAGATCTTTCCAGAATGTTCCTAGTCTATATAAATGCTGTGTTTTTTTTGGGGGGATCAGAGTTGCATAAGAGTAATTGTAAGATTAAACGGTGGATTATTTGTTGAAGTTTTTGGACTTAATCAGTGAAAATAAATTTGAGTTGTCATTGCTGGTTTTCTTTACAAAACTTGTGAAGTGATTTATGATGGACGGGTGCTCAATTAGGGCTGGGCGGTATGGACAAAATCAAATTTTAATCTCGATATCGGAGACAGAATACCTCGATATCGATATTTTGCCGATATCATCGGGACAAATGTTTGTGCTTTTGCAAAATATGTACACAATAATATTTTCTATAACCATTTATAAGTAATGTTGACATAACGATGAAACAGGCGCAGGCAACAGCTTCAACAGTCTTGCAAGCGCAGAAAAATGCAACCCATTACTGTAATTCAGCTTTTAAAACCAGAAAAGCCAACACTTTTCATATCACGATATTACGATAGTCAAAATTCGTGACGATATTTTACTTTGAATCACGATATCGATATAATATCGATATATCGCTCAGCCCTATGCTCAATTTTGACTTTCTAGCAAAGTAGTAGGGGCAATTTAAGAATTACAGAAGGTTCAAGGTCGCTTTGACAAAGTGATGAATTGTGCCATTTCAGTTGCTGTTTCATTTTTGTGGCGAAGTGCAGCATTAGTGAGGGTTTTGACCAGCATGTGCCTTTCACAGCGCTACAGAACCCCGTCCCGCTCCAGATCGAGGTCGAGAGATCGCTTCTGGCGCAGCGAGACTCCTCCCCACTGGCGTCAGGAGATGAACAGGACCCAGAGGATGACCGCCCCAAGCGGAGATCGATGGATTAAGGGAGACAAGTAAGTCTGCAGTCCTGAAAGTGTTCAGCATTAAAGACCTGAGCCCCCTGGGCAAAAGAGCTTGAAATTACCAATACAGTGGATATAATTCTCTTTTTCCACAAATTTCTGGCTAATATTTATAGCTTCTGGAAACACCTGTCAATGCTATAAGTGACAGATAAGTTTACACATGTTGTAACGCTTTCACAGCGACATAAGACTTGGCATGTTCAGTTTTCTGAAAGGGTAAGACTGGCGAATGTTGAGGGGCATATGCTCAAGGTATGCATGGCCATCATTGGCTGATGGGGCCACTGTGAACACCCTCTTGCAGAATGACTCAAGGTTATGAAATCGACCTTGATTTTTGCATACTGCTTCTATCATGAGTACATGGCTTAAATGTAATCGAGCGAATTGCTTCCTCACTAAGTCTTAGCTTTGTGCTGTAAATTAGTGTAAATGGCAATAAATAGCTTTGCTCATCGAATTTACAGGAGCGATTTAACTACGGGAACCAATGAAGTGGCCAAATCCTCCACGAGGGGGAGAGAGAGGAAGGCCTCGGAGAGCAAAGGCGATGCCTCCAGTGGGCCGGGTCTGCATCGAGACCGAGAAAAACGGAGTCATGCCCACAGGTCCAAGAGCAAAGAGGGCGATGACCAGGATTCCCACAAGGACGGCAAACACGACAGACACAAAGCCAAGAAGGAGCACAGATCCCGCAGCAGGAGCAGAGAGAAGGGCCACAAGTCGCACAGCCGGGAGAACGATCACAGGCACAGCAAAGCGGAGGACAAGCGAGACGACTCAAAGAGTAAACATCGTAACCACTCTAAAGAGAGGACCTCTAAATCACGAACCCAGGAGCGGGAGGAGAACAAACGCTCAGAAAGGACCAAGCGAACGGAGTCAGAGGAACGGCTGAAGGACAAGAGCAGCCGGAACGGGGAAAAGTCGAGGGCCAAGTCCAGGAGTCAGGAGAGGGGCTCCAACAAGGTCCGACAGAAGCGCTCCAGTAGCAGGGAGAGGGGCAAGGCTGGTGAAGTTCAAGATGGAGGCAGATCTCAAAGACAGCACCAACATCATGGGGACAGGGAGGACCGGAGAAGAGGGAGGAGCCGTGGGAGGAGTCGTGGGCGGAGCCGAGGGAGGAGCCAAGAGAAGAGGAGGAGTCCTCCTGAGGATAAGAGCAGAGACTCCAGGAAAGGCCGGAAGTCCCGCAGCACAAGTGGCAGTGATGGAGACGACCACAGTAAGGATCGTTCCTCTCGAGCGAAGCGGAGCCGAACTGACAAAGAGAGGCCTTCCAGAAGGAGAAGGTCCAGGAGCGGCAGTCGCGGCAGGAGGAGTCGCTCCGTCAGCGGCACGGAGTCCAGGCCCAAAAATGAGGACCGTGAGCGTGCTAGCCCTGGCCTGAAGAAAGCAGACAGCAGCAGAGATGGGGAACATGCCCATAAGGCTGTGGAGAAGGCTTCGTCCGAGGGCCAGGACAGGAGTCAGAGGTCATGCAGCCAGGGGAAGGGTGATGAAGAGCGAGGAGAGGAACTGCTCCAGTGAGGTGGCTTAAACGGGATTAACCCCTGTTTTGATCTGCGACCTCTGGACTGAGCACAGGGAAATATTTTCAGGACACGGGTGCGTTAGATGCGTCTTTTGAAGGAGACGCTGTTCCAGGGGCAGAAGTGGGCCAATTTTAGGAGGCTTTAACCCTTCCAAAATGTTCTTTAGGCCCCAGATTAATGTATATTTTAAGTTTAATTCATGAATTGTGGGAAAATATGCCTGACCAGCCCCCTTATCTATCTCTGATTATGTCTCTGTACTACTGGGACAATGGCAGCCCTGTTCATATCAAGAGTTTTATCCAAACTTTAGAAGAATATTTTGCCATCTGGTTTTATGATCCCAGTATGGTGCCCCAGATTTGTGTTCTTTTATGTTTTTTTTTTTTTTGTTTTGTAAGCCCAAATTTAAGTTTCAGAAATGTACGGTTCCATATGGTTAATATGAGAAATTCTTTTAAAATTCATTTTCAACTTCTGCATTTGCTGGCTTTATTTGTAGTTGTGATCATCTTGTCTGAAAATAATTTTGCCGAAGGGTCTTTTTGTCAAGTGTCATTCTCAAGATCAACAGCTGGGCAGCAGACCACAATAAAGTGTGATGACAGTTGCAGAGGGTTTGGGACTTTTTTATGATATCTGAAGTGGAACTTAACACCCTAATTCAGAGGCCATGATGTGAAATACTGTTAGGAGAAAAATCCACCGAGAGACTGGATATTGACAGGATGGCCTGTCTGCACCTAAGCCTTGCTGCTTCCATCTGATTGACTCAAACATGTCACTTGATCACATGGGAGTCATCAGAAAAACTGTCCCGCAGATTGGTCTTTTTAGCCCACTATAGACATTAGTGGAGATGGGTATTTCCTGAAAGAATTTAGTGTATCTTCTGAGGTTTGAATCTTTTAACTACTTGTCACCTGAGGTATAAATCAAAAAAGAAAAAAGACTTCAAGAAGAGTCATATTACAAGCGGACAGAGATAATTAAGTGCAAAACGGTAGAAGCGGACAGAGATAATTAACCCTCTGTTATCCAAGTACCTTTCCAACTGTGTAAAAATAATTTCCCTTGGCAAATATGTTGATTATGGGCCAATATTTGGAAAAGAAAAATATGGCCCACCTTTCCAAAATGTAGCAGATCTACTACATTGGGTAATAATGTGAATGGAAAAATTAAAGTGACGGACCATTCAAGATTTCTCAAATGTTTATTTGGCTATAAGAAACAAAACCAGCAGGGTGTCCGGGCTGTTAACCCTTTCACTTCGTGTAGCAGATATGCTACAGTGGTTAATGGAGGATTAAGCGCAAACGGTTCTTAAAGGGCATGTATAGTGTTCCATGAAGATTTTGTTTGAGGGCCCCTGATTGCATCTCCCATGAAAACTGGGATATTTTAACCATGAGAAAAGCCTTGTTTTACGCACCACTGCATAGATCAATTTACAATTTTCCGACGCAAATGGCTGAAAACAGTCACTACATCTTCAGAGCCCCATAAATCAAGAGGTTACATCCAATGCATTCCATTTTTTTCGGATCTGGGAGAAAAAATTTGGCATCTCTAATCATACCCGAATCTGGAATTTTCAATAGGCAAACTACAGTATGTACAGGTGTCCCTGAATATAACACATGGTGCCATCTTGGGAGAGTGCAGTTGCGCTTTTCCTCAAACTGTGCCTGGCACCCAATAATATCCACAGCGCAAGATGATAATGTCTATCCGGGGTATTTTGGCATCATTTTTGGACAGTGGGAAGAAGTGGAGACACGTCCGTCTTTAAATATAATTTATACGCTAAATGGCAACAATAACAAGTGGTTCGCAACTTATGCTGTAGGCAAACCCTTAGTCCCTCCGAGGTAACTCAATATTCATCAACATTGCAAGTTTAGCTTTACAGCGTCAACACTTAGCTTTACTTTTTTGAAACATTATTACCTAACCAGTATGAAATACTCATAACCCTGCTGCGGTTTTGCCGTTCTGGCCTGGAAAAGAAAAACGACAGACTGACGGACCGGAGGATGGAAGTAGGAAAAGGCACATCAACACAATATGCATCTAGAAATTTGATTTTGTGGAAAAATGTTGACCAGTTAAGATGTTCTCGCCCAGAAAAGACGCATGATGGACAGACATGCGAAAGGACAACACTAATTCTTAGATCTCCCTTTAATTCGTGGTGGGGGGGGATGAAAAAAAATCCCCCAAAGATTAACAGTGTACGCTAGCTGGCTTCAGCTGAAGCGTACAACTAAGCACTCCTCACTGTCAGTCATTTAGCAGTTACTGCTAACTTGTGTTAGCTAACATTAACATAAGCAGCTATTGTAGTCTGGTAGTCTTGGCAGAAAATTTTCAGTCCTTTTAATCACAGTGATTAATGTCAACTAAATTGTAGAGATTCTGGTGGGGTTCAGCTGTATTAATTTACATACTAACGAACAATAAAACGGCTGATGTGCCAGAAGACAGCAACATCTATTGCTGAATTATGAGATTATCCCGAGAGATGAGTGCATGGTACTAATTTTGGAATAATGGTCAAAACAGGATTAATAGAGCTGAAAGCCACTATAATCATATTACAGGTAGTGGATGTTTTTTTTTTTTTTTTTTGTTATGAGACAAAAAAAGGGTTACATTTTCTTTCAGGCAGAAGATAATGAAAAATGCAGATCATTGTTGTGCTCGCAAGAGAAAACCTTGAGTGCTTGAGCATGTTTTGAGATTAGTTTTATTTGACCATGTTGGTAATCTACTTTCATCATACTCAGCTAAAAGTAATGTCATGAATGAGCGGGCAACCAACTTAGCTCCTGCAGTTGTGGTTTTTGAGGTGTGTGGGGTTTATACCTGTCCAGAGGACCAGGAGGGTGCTCTGGGATGGAGCTTCCCATTGTCAGCAGGTGGCCACTTCCTGTTTAGGACTGGCCACCTGCAACTGTGTTCCCATCTTTCATTTCCTTTCTCATGTCAAACAATTGAAGAGTTGTACATATGAGAAATGTTTTTGGAACCTGAAGGATGAAAGAGGGAACAATGACGATGGAACATATGCATGTACTGTAACAGAAATGCTCCTAATACTGTGGACTGAGACTACAATGAACTGCAAGTTCTGTTTTTCTGATTGAAACTAATTATCAGCAGTTAAGGTAACATCTTTTTATTTTTGGAAAAAAAAAATAAATGAATAAAAAGCATGAGTATGATGTTGTTACTGTAGGTTATGTTCTTGCCACTGTATGTCAGGTATCGCCCTCACCCCATTTGTTTAGCGTCCCCATTTGTGAGTTTACGTTCGCGCTATTTGTCAGGCACTCCCAATTTGTCAGGTAACCTTCTCTCCATTATGTATTAGGGATCCCCATTTGTCAATTTCCCCTTTCTGTCAGGTTAAGTTCTCGCACCTATTTTTCAGGTGCCCACATTTCTCAGATAACGTCTTTGCAACCATTGGTGACTACGGAACGCTGGAAAATGTCTACCACTGAAAATTTAACAACCTGACATCAGAATTACCTGAAATGATTTCTGGTTCAGTCACAAACAGCTTGAAGAAAACCAGAAGGCCAGTAAACAAAAATTAAGACCCAGAAATTGCAGAGAATATTCCATAAATAATCTCTCTCGAAACGCAGTCCTCGCCATGGTTTTCAGAGCGAGGTCTTGGGCAAAAAACTTCACCCAGGAGTATAACTGGGTACCAGTAAATTGTCATGGAAACCTGACTAAGAGCTGGGAGATAACCTGCAATGGACCAGCATCCCATCCAGGGGGAGGAGCATCACTTCATTCTACTGAAACCGGAGTTAAGCACCGGCCTGATGAGCCAATAGGCTCAGAACAAACTTTCTTCTTGAAACACAGTAACATATTTTCAATGACTATGTGATACATCTTTTGACGTAGTTTTCTATGAAATGACAAGTTCAGCAAAAAATAAGTCAGTATTAAAAGAATTATTGCCAGCTGAAGCATAATCACTGTAATGAGACTCAATCATAGGCTCTTGAGTCTTTGTTTATTTAAATCCAAATGGTGACCATTTTGGACAGGCAGTGTACTCTGCCAGTACTGCGTTTACTGGCTGCATTAGTGTGCCCAAACTCACAGGATTCGATCTGGGGAGTCCTTCATGAATGAATGGGCTGGGCGGCCTGAAAGTAATTCTTGCACCTCAGCCCACCACCACCGCTTTTGCATCCAAAGTAAATACTACCATCCCCGAAAGGTTTGGATGGAAAAACTGACGTTGACTGGTCTAGATCGAAAACAAAGCACTCAACAACATGGCAGAATAGGCGAAGAACCAAGTAAAACATTTTAGGCCAAATTTACAGGTGTTTTTCTCTCAGAGGCGTATAACTTGGCAAATCAGACAACGAATCTCTGATATGAACACAAGTGCCCTTTTTACAGCAACATTTGCAAATGGCTTCAAACACGCAAAACATTGCAACAAAAGTAAGCGTTCACTATCTGGCTCGAAAGCTGGACCAGACATTTTACAAGCAGATACTTATAGGCTTATGATCAAATCGTTCCCAGAAGGACAAAATTTATATACTATAGATCCTGAAGTCCCCAATCATCTCAAGCTCTGCAGGTAGACATATTAAAGGTAAAATTGACTAAATTTCATCTTGGGTGCTGTTGCCCAAACCACTTGAAGCAACTCTGGATACCATTAGATTTCTCCCCAAATCATGAGGGAAACACTGAATTCCATTCACAAACGACAAAATAAAACAAACATTATAAAACATGAGTGCTGTATTCAAACCTGGAAGAACCATTTAGTTCAAATTCTGACATCAGTTACTTCAACGTACGTCACTCACCAAAAAAAAAAAAAAGTAGTAATCCATGAGATCCTATAGAAGTTGAGCATCCCACAGACCGACAGAAATACTGACCCATACTGTGTGGCGCAAAACAGCAGGGGATATTGGAAAAACCAAACAAAGTACAATGAGATTTTAACATGGTGAGAATGTTTTTTCATATGGCAACAAAAACTTTGGAACCATTACATTGGCTTGATCAGGGCAACATTTATAAAATTTTCTGTCCAAAATTAAATAGCCTCTTAAAGAACACTGTTGCATAACCATAATTGAAGAGCCTTGTGCCAAAAGTACTCAAGTTACATTTTCACACACTGAGATGAGAACAGGAAAATGCCTTTTACATTTACATGAGTCCAGTCTCATTCTCAAAATGGACATTTTGTGACTTTAGCACCATTAGAACTGGGGTCTTCAATCAGAGGACAGCATTTCAATAAAATACATTCTGCAAAACCAGGTAAACATAACAGCCCACAATTATAATGTAAAAAAAAGATAGTTTATTGAGGAGAGAACAGCAAGATGGCTTTTAAAGACTAGCAATATACACCTGCTAAACAAATAATGTTCAGGTCTAAGCGTGGTGCTTGAGAGGGCAGGCAGCACAGATAAATCTTAAACTTACCCTCTTCAAGAGGAAGACAAATTTTAAACATCCATATTTTTGCCAAGACAAAGGACTGTGGCAAACATGAGGTCAAGACGCACTGAGGTTCCAACTTCAGAGGCTACCACTGCGCTATTCATCTGTGCAGGATGAATCTGAGCTTTGGGACCTGATCTTCAATCTGATCCTTCAAGGCAGTGAAGCCGAATCATGACAAGGGCCACAACGACAGCAGACAGGCACAACCTCCTCACGGTTCGGTAACTCGCCAAATAAAAACAGTCAGTCTCTTTCTATTAGAATCATTTTGCCTCGGAGTATAACAGTATGACTGGATTAACAGCACGGCAAACAAATCTAGTCCATAAACTTCAGAAGAGAGCAAGAACAGTCATCTGAAAACAAAGGACACTTTAAGGGAAAGAAATTATATAAAAATGCAACACAGACACAAACTGGAAAACTTAAACAATGCATATTAACAGAAGTTAGACCAAAAGGGAAAAGAAATGGATTTTGCTTCAATGTAGCACCCTGCTATAGTTTCAGAGACTAGGAACTCCGATTTGACGAACTGATAAGACAGATTGTCCCGGAATTTAATTCTGTATGCATTGTCATGTTGTCAAACAAAAAGTGATATGAATAAATTTTTCATTAATTACATCAAACAAACGAATGAACACTCAATGTCACCGAGTTCAGATCAGTCCTTCATGTTCACTCATGCACTTACAGAAAACGGTGAGAAATAAATGTAAAACTTGACAAAAGTATCATGCATCCGTTAGGGGTGCAAACTAGTACTTTACTGAGTACTAGCCAAGTAAATCAAAACTGGTTGCAAAAAAAAAAATAAAAAAATAAAAAAAATCCATAACCAATAATAATTCTGTAGTCCTGTATTTTTTCTACATTTTATCCCTGTAAGTTCCTGTGTCGCAAAAAACTCATGTTTGTTGCTTTATTTATTTCAACTTCTTAAATCCCAGCCACTGGTGATGCCTGCGTTACGGGATTTCAAGTTGAGTGTCATCAGATAGAAGCTGCTCATCTTTTATGCATGATGGATCTCAACCTGCTACCGGCTGAGATCGCCTGATTAACAATCAATTGATTTCCTGAATTACCAAGACCAATACATAAGGGTATTAACAAAAAATAAATTATTCATTAGAAAATGACCAAATGATCAGTATTCGGAAACACTGAAAACGTATATATAATACACTCCGTATTCTAAGGATGACGATTTTGCACGCAATTAATTAATTCACAACTTTCTCTGAATTCCATCTCCTGTTTGAGCATTTTAAAATTTAAAGTGGAAACATCTTTGTGTCGAACGCAAAGAAACACTGGTGCAGCACAGCATCACTTCTAAGCGGAGTTATCATGTGCTGTTTAATAAGCTACAGGACATCATCACCCCCAGAAAATAAAAAAATTAATCAGACAAAATCCTAAATTTGAAAAAAAGGTATTTGTTGTATTAACTCATTCCCTACGGAATACTTTTAGATAAAATTGTCACGTTTGCACTGAACACTTTTCCTGAAAATTACACAATATAAAGTATTGAAGTACAGGTGGCCCATGATCGTGATTGTAAACTGATTTCGTATTTTCATCGGACTGCGAATGGTCATCCACGCCGCAGGCACCGGCTTACTGTAGGAAATGGTAGAATTCACTGCGCCATTGGCAGCGGCTTGCCGTAGGTAATGAGTTACTTTTTAATTAGTAATTAGTAAAACTTTTTAATTTAATTAGCTTCCTTTAATAAATATCTCTCGAGAGTTTCCTCAACATAAATAAATGCAGGTAGCAGGCCAATCCAATGAAAGGCCTAAAATAACGATGAAATAGCCGACAGTCGCGCTCTGGGGATCATCATAATCATTCATAAAATCCTTCCAAACCGATAGATTTTGTTGACACCATTGGTTGATACGTGTCCACAGCTTATGAGGGTATGAAAGTGA
Source organism: Gymnothorax reevesii (assembly GCA_029721435.1). Classification (NCBI taxonomy): domain Eukaryota; kingdom Metazoa; phylum Chordata; class Actinopteri; order Anguilliformes; family Muraenidae; genus Gymnothorax; species Gymnothorax reevesii. The sequence goes on from CM056586.1 coordinate 68,777,699, forward strand.
CATTGAGATGGAACACTGAGCACCAAGGGAATGAAGATAGAAAATATAATCTTTTTCATAAGTACTGAAGTAATTTGTTATAATTGTGCCACAGCTGTATGGAAGCGTATCGCGTTCACTTCAGGAAAAAAATCTGCCCCGTTTTTTCTGAATTAACAAGATGATTACCTCAGAATTACGAGGAAAGTCATCTCGTTAATTCAGAAAAACAAAGATTTTTTTATTCATGAAAAAATTTCTCGTATTTCCGAGATGATCATCGCGTTAATACAGAAAAGCAGCAGAATTTTTTTTCCATGAAAGTTTCTCGGAAATCAAAGATAATTATCTCGTTAATTCAGAAAAACAGAGTGGAGTTATATTTTCTCAAGTCAATGCAATGCGCTTCCCGACAGGTGAAATGGTGAAATAGCTGGAATTATTGTTACTGGTTACTTTGTTAATAGAAATGAAATTCATGGCGCAGTTAATTTGCGGCTTGTCTGGCCCATTAACACATCTGCGCGCGTACAGCAGGCGGAAAGCAGTTCTTGATTGCAGCGAAAAATTTGGCTTTGAAATGTAATTACAAAAATGTACAAATACATTTTGTACAAATAATGCAAAATGTAATTTAATTCCATTACATACAGATTGAAGCAAAATTTTTCGCTACAATTTTTTACTTTTGGAATTTGGACTTTTGGCTCCTATTGGTAATGTTCGGATCACAAGGGCTGGCAACAGTCCTACGCTGCCACCACTGGAATCAAATTCAACAAAAAAGTGTAATACTAATAATATCAGTATAGCCTGATCTTTGTGTGCAAGTCTGCAGGAATACCAGGTTTAACCACAAATACTGGGTTTAAACAGAATGAATACAATACATCCAAAAAAGCTGCAGCACTCCAATATTAATTAAGAATTTGATTTTAAACGTGAATGAAGCTTCAAACTATTCCTTACACCCCTAATTTTAAGATAGACTCATAACCAGCTCAGGTCACAACAGCCTAATCCTGCCCACAACTTTTTTAGACTGAACCGCATGGGGGGAAAAAAATATAAAAACAAACAAAATGGTTACTCAAGTGCTCTTTTGCGAAATGAGATGGGTATTCGGTAAGAGAAAAAGTTGAGCTTCTGCACCCCTGACATTCATAACACCAGAGAGATAAAGGTCTCCAGCACTGAACCACACATCACACAGCAGGAAAGCACAGTGATCTCACCGAAAAAAAAAAAGACCAACCGTGACAGCCATGCTCGTGTTGTTTTCAGTATAGCAGTCCTCATTATAATGCTTTCAGTAAGAGCGTACACAGTCCACACCCAGCTTTCAATCCTTCATTTATATCCCACCATCTCGCTTGTAATGCTGCATGACTGCACCTTAAAACACTGCAATAATATTACGCTCACAAGAATTTCCCACAAACAGACAGACCCACATACATATAAACACAGACATAAACAATTGAAACAGCTTTTATTGTAGTTTCAGGGTAGTTTTGCTGAAGTTTGCGTGATCTCTCTCTCACTCACACGCATACACGCTGAGAACAACACCAGCATCGCTATCGTGGCTGATAAAAAAAAATAAAAATTCTAACAAAACCACTTAACATCTCCAGAACATTCTGTGATTGACTCTTTGCAAATGATCTAACAGAAGGCGATTCATAAATAGTTTTTGGTCATTACTCTTTCTGAATTGGGTATAGTTTGAGGTTTCAATGAGCAGACCTTCCGTAAGTAAAAGTAAGGAGAGTTACACGTGTGAGCTGCGGCGCCCCCTGCCAGCTCCCAGGGAGGCTCGCAGGCGCGGGTCTCTGGCCTTATAATGTTCATTAAAATCCAGCCGGAAGCTCAGAAACTGTAGGCTCTCGTCTGAACTGGTCATCAGCAGCACCAGGAACTGCTGTACAATTCCCTGTACACAGAAGACAGGAAACATTCAGAAAGACATTCCGCTCTATAAATTTTCAGTTTATTGCTGCACCTCTGTCAATAGTCAGATTCATATATATTTGGACACCAACAATTAAATTATTTTAGCTGTCTACTATGGTGGACTTTCACCTTTAATTCGAGGATATCTACGACCTCAATTCCAAAGCAATTCAAACAGTTTGAAATATGTACATGCAAACAGTGAGCAGTAATTTGATCCTGAACAGATGCTGACTTTCGAACATTTTGCAGAGAACAGTTGGGAAGTCCTTCTTCTTAGGTCTGGAGAACACAACTTGAAAAGATGGACTCTTCAGTCCACAGCATTCATTTCTACTTCCCTGTCTGTCAAATTTAGATGAGTTCGAGCCCAGAGAAGTCGGCATGCTTCTAAATAGTGTTGGGACATGGTTTCCTCTTTGCATAGTAATATTCACATTCCATGACGAGCTGATGTCGTAAGCGATGTTCACGTGTCCATAAATATTTCAGAAGACTTGTGTACATGTGTTATGTCCATCAGAGAGAAGTTGATTCTTTTCATTTTCCAGTGTATTGGTTTTTCAAAACGAAAACCATTCAGAAATTACTGTACCTATGTTTTAGACACATTTGGAACAATTCCATAAGGCAAAGATGCTTCCATAAATCATAAAAAGAAAGCTTTCTGAACTTTGCTGGATCTGCATACTGTTAAAAACGGAATCAAATCAACATTTGGTGTCAACCTTTTGCCTAAAAATTAGGGCTATTGTGCCGCAGCTTTATAGTTCTACAAGATAATTGGCTGTTTGAAGGTTCCAAGCATATAGGAAAACTTGACTCAGTTCTGATTTCTAGTGGGTTACTTTATTGGATTAGATTCAGTCAAATTCTCCAAAACTCACTGAATAGTGGTCAACAGAGCAGATGCACAATGATCCAAAGCATGTGGCCATAGCAACTGAAGAATTTCATCCCTTGCACCAAATGCCAAACCAATCCTTTCTCATTCATGCATGAACTGTTTTTAAGGCTTTATTACTCAGGATTTGAGTGTCGCAGAGACTGTAAAAATGGCTTCAGTGAAGCTACTTGGAATTCAACATATTTTATTTTGTTTTGCAATATTGGGATAAAAAAGTTCCACAGATGAAAAGAAACTTAATGAGAATTTCTCACGGCACAAAATTCCACATCATGAGCAAGAGGATAATATTATATATTAACCTTAGAGGCAGTTAAAATGAGGAGGCTGAAATGCCCCATGCATTTAGTCTTCAATCCCTTGCAGAGAACCAACTGAAAGATTTTTTGCCACTGAAACCATGTAAAAAATTCTTTGCAGTACTGTGTTATTGACACAATAATTAAAAAATAATGAAAAACTTATCCTCACTGCCTACAGAAATCATTCACTCTTTCACACTGTTATACTCCAGAGGATTTAAGGGCCATTCCGTCTCAAATGGACCAGTATTTGTAACCATCTCTCAGATTGTCCTGATTTTTTCCACCAGCAGTTGCTAAATGTACATGGACAAAAATCCCAAAATTTTGGCTGCCAACTCCAGCTGGTTACAAAAGGGCAGCCATTTTAAAAATCGCCTACAATTGTGGATGGAACAAAAACCAGCATACACAGTGGGCCCCCAGGAACGACGTTGAAGACCACTGGCTTAATGAATGAGAGCCCGCTTCAACTGATGCTATGTTTTTGTTTCAAGGCAGTAAACAAGTGCCATTTATGTGAAACTCTTACAGCGTCAGCGAGGTACCTGGGTACAGATTGTGCAGATCAAATCCATACCAGATTACTAGGCTACAAACTGCAGACCTTTTGCCATAGTTTCGCAATATCCCTATTGATACTACTAAATACTCTGTACGTGTGTATACATGGCGATATTGTTTTCACAAAATATCTATTTTATGTTTTGGAAGATTACATTAAAACAAAGCAGAATACCTCTCTAATTTTTGTAACAAGCCCAACATACCATTTGCCTCAGCCACTCGCATCTCAACAGGCTTCATAAATGCTTGTGAAGAACACCTTTCTCCAGTCAACACTCCATTAAAAAAATACCACTAAATTGAAGGATGCCAGCCATTTGCTTGGTCATTGACAAACAAATAACAAAGTGGAGGGGATATGGAGTGAAGAGGTGAGTGCAGTGCTGGAGTTCATTTAATGTCGCAGCTCTGCAAAAGGAGTACCTGGTAAAAATGTGAAAGTATCCTCAGCTGGGAGCGCATTTTTGGTATGGTCTCCTGAAACTCCTGAACACGCCTGGCCTCCTCCGCCTCGTCCGCAGCTGTTACACCCCATTCACCCTAAAAACAAAGAGAGGGAGTCTATCAGCCACTCCATTCATCCCATGAACAAGCACAACTCCAACTAACGTCCACTCCCCCTACACACAGCCCCAAAAGCCCAATTCCTCCCCCTCCACGCAGCACAAAGTGGCTCTCCAGGCGTCCCCGAGCGATCAGTAAACTTAGTGAGCTGATCTTACACACACACCCAACCCCTCCCAGCCTCCTCAGCTGCGCACCCTCTTCCATTCCCATCCCCACACCTCTTCCTGGCGTAGCCTCTTCCTCTCTTCAAACTGCAGTCTGTGCTGTAGCTCCTCCAGGCTGGAGCGGTAAAGCGCGTCCTGTGCGTTCTGAAACTCTATGATCTGGTCAAAGATGGCCCTCAGCTGGTTCAACAAGGACTGTGGGCGAGAGAATGAGAATCCTCACATAAAGATCACCTCATTATTAGAGTTCTGATCTCAACATTACGGTTGTCACAATATCATAATGATGCCTGCAAAACGTTCAGAATCATTACCACAATACCACGGTCAAAGCATCTCAGTGTAATCGAAATAACACAAAATTTCATGAAAACCTAAAGCACTGTCAAGTTTGACAACAGCGACTTTGGTCATTAGAATGTTTGTTAGAGCACTGCTATGGTTTTAAGTACTTTCATGGAGGAGACAGGCAATTAATGTCTGATAAGTTGATTTACTAAAGCATCTTCAGTTCAGCATTTGATCTGCATTCTCTCCATTAGATGGATTCCCAACACGGCCATCTTCAGTCACACATCCTTCGGCAGTCTTCAACTGGTAAGGCGTTAGATAAAAACAGTAGGCTACCATAATAGACACTATACACATTGTGGCTATTATTAGGTATACCTTAAATGTCACACCTGTGCATTAATGCAAACAAGTCGACATGGTCTACAACATCCCCCGCCAATCGTGTGCTTCTTATTTTCGAACTCCATCAAGGCCTTTATGGTCTGAAGCCACACACCAAATTTGGTTACTGTATCTGTAGTAGTTTCTGAGTAAAGCTGTCCCCTTTATCTCGGACGGACGGACGGACGGAAGGACAGACGGACGGTCAAACCTATATCCCCCTCCCACTTCGTGTTGGCGGGGGCTAATAATCAGCCAATCAGGTCGCAGCAGTGTAGGCAGAAGCTCATGCAGATGTAGTTTAGGAGCTTCAGTTAATGTTTACATCACACATCAGAATAGGGAAAAACGTAGACATGAGGTCAGGATTCGGCATAAACAACACGTCTCCACAACTCCATCCGGCCTGGGGTCAGTGGTTCAGACAGGTACTGGTGCTTAAATGGTGCGGGAGATATTTTCCTAGCACACTATAGCAGGCCTCGAACTTTTAAGGGGCACCACAGCAAAGTCTGCCGCTACCTTGGGGAGACAGCAGTAAATCCACCATGGAGCTTTAGGTCATCACGTTAGCTAATAAAAAGTAAAGGTCCGTAGTCTCAGATGTTCCTCGCATGAAGTGACCAATCAGCGTGCACTATGCAAATCAAAACAATTCTCGAAAGAAAACGTTTCCCGTATTTTTCCTCGCTTTCTGTCTTGGAAATTGGCTCAGTATTGCGCTGGGACATAGTTTGGGCATTGCTATAATGCAACTACAAGCAGAGGACATTCCAATCAAATGCCAGGTCGTGAACTCCAAGCCCTGCTATAGGCTCCTTAATATCAGCTGAGTATCACTGAAATGCCAACCATAGCACATGAACATGTGTTCTGTATGTGCGCATGTTCTTGTATCCGCGCACACGCGCACGCGCACGCACACCCACACCCACACGCACACGCACACGCACACGCACACGCACACGCACAAAGATCTCAGACTGTACCCTGTTGTTGGAGTCCAGCAGGCAGCGGGAGATGATGGTGTTGAGGAAGATCTCATGAGCAGCGATGATGTGATCCAGGTCCTGTGCCTGTTGCACTTTCTTCCACAGCTCATCCCACGAACACTCCAGGACCTACACACAGATGAAGACATACAAATATATACACACAAGCATGCATAGATAGTATACACATTTCAAAACTTTTATTCATATAGGAAAGGTATTCATGGATTCAAATGACACAGAGTTGGGACACAAAGCACAGAGTGATGACTCGAACACCACAGGTCATTAGAGGCACACCCCACATCCATGCACAGCCACCAACAGTCACTGCTGACAGAGAATAATAACTTGCTCCCAGCGTGGACCATAATATGTCGTTCCTGCAAGTAGCAGATCTCATTACTCTAAACCGTGGGCATGGGAGAGGTGACCAAATACAAAAATCTGTAGCCCAGGTGGTTAAAGTTGGGCTCAGTCTATTCTTTCAAGGCCCACGCAGCCCATTAGCAAATTCAAATTTTGCGATAATTCATGGTGGATAGTGATAACACCCCCCAGCCTAGTGAGGGAAAAAACAAAAAAAAAAAAAAAACAAAAATGATTTTTAAAACCGCTCAGATATTCCCCAGCTTGTGTATGTAGGCCACTTCAAGACACACAGCTCGATTTGTTTGGGCCAATTCATCGATGGCTTAGTAGTTAAAGGGAAAAAAAATCTCGATTCCACGCGCAGCCAAGATGATCGTCTCGCGCTATAAAGCCCCAGTCCAGCCAGTGTGTGGGTCATTACTTGACTATGTAGCTCATGAATGCACATGACTGCCAAGCGTGAAAATTAAGTTCAGCCAATGTTTTCACGAATGGGACAGCCATATCCTCATTTATGACCAATAATTTTAACAGGGAATTACCCCGACTGGCTGAATCACTGGCAATTTTCTGCATTGCTAACAAGCTAAACATTGATATACATTTCCTCTGATAGCAGTGCTGTATATATTGAATTTGCTGGGATGTGCAAACCCTGTACCCCATGCGAAGCACTGAAGGCTTTCCTGTGGAAACAGGAAAAATGAAGCGCCAAATATGAACCCCAAAACGTAACATGGAAAAGCTTAAAATGAAATACTTAAAAAGTGTAGGTAGAAAAACTTTTTGTGCTGTTGCACTTAACCATTAGACATCTGACATTAGGAATTTTAAATTTTATATTTGTATTTTCCAGGCCCAATTGGCATTTTAAGCATTATCTTTTCCATTTGGCTTTTCAAGCAGTATGTAAATGAGGAGGCGTGCCCCAAACACTGGAGGGAGGGTTTGAAACGGCTGGGGCCCGGGACCATTTCACAGGGGAGCAGACTATTATTAGGTTTATCAGTGAACATTGCAAAATATAGTATTCACTAAGGACTGGATACGATATGGATCAGCTTGAAATGCAGATGTTAGAAAAAACTGCAAGGCACGCACATCCCAACGCGAAAACTAGGCGCAGGACAGACAAGAATGCTCTGAACTCACGGACTCTAATCTATAATGCAGATGTTACCCGTATAATTTCATTTCGCATGCGTCGACTGGGCTTAGCTGCACCAAATGACCTTCAATGATGCACCTAATGTTAATGATATGCATTATAAAGTTACACAACACGACGCCGTATCCCTCCGTTTTGTCAGTGAATTAGGAAAGTGGAAGCTGCTAGTTACAGTGACAATACACTTCATTTTTGAGCATGTTCACCCTGTTTATGGTTTTTTTGTACAATCACGATGTCATGTGAAGGACAGAATGTGGTCTTTGGCCAAACATTGATTTAGTAATTTTAAAAAACACAGCTAAGTGTGTATGCCAATGAGAGGTTTCAGGCCGATAGCTGGCTAATCTGACTTCAGGGAAGTAATTCCGAGCGATCGTGTAATCTGTTCAATATGAATGCATACAGTCTACATGTAACCAATACATCTGACATGAAAGTTCTCAATTATGGTTTCTGGCTAAAGCAAACACACATTTATCAATAACTTATACAGTACATATGGGCTCCCAACTAGCTACTGTATAGTCTGCAGTAAAACAAGTTGTTCCAGAAACGTTTCACAGCCAAACAATCTAAAAGAGCAGCAGTGCAGGAGAAACCTTCTCCGTATACGAGCAAACATGCGCGCACGCGCACGCGCACGCGCACGCGCACGCACACGCACACGCACACGCACACGCACACGCACACGCACACGCACACGCACACGCACAGACACAGACACAGACACAGACACAGACACAGACACAGACACAGACACAGACACAGACACAGACACAGAGTTCCTGGAGATACCAAATAAATTCCAGACCCACCTCAAAAGTGATGTAATACTGCATCTGATGTATGAAATGGACCATTTCAGAGGCCAGGGTGTGACATTGATGCAGCACGCCAGACAGTTCTGCAGGGAGGGAAGGACTTTAAGGAGAGTTCCTTTAAAATATTTTACCAGAACAACCATCAGGAGCGCAGTGCAGGGGACCCGCTCTAGGTGGGGTGGAATGAACCTCAGGCTCACCGGGCATGCTCTTCAGCAGCTTCGCATTACACATTTGACCTTTCCAGATGTCGGTCAGCGTGTACTCCATGCGCTTTGCCCTCCACAGGAAGTTGAAGACCCTCAGATAGTGGCTCATGCACTCGCGTGTAAATACCTGTCACATGCAGACAGGAGAGCAAGTTACATACATAACAGGACACTTTCGTGTCAACTTTTAATTGCCATCACTAGAGAAAAATCTAATTGAAAAGTATTCCAATTCATACTTCACTTTTTTATGTTAAAGGGATAAATTAAAAGCGACACACAAGCCGTCTGCACAACAGCAAGATGTTTGGGAGGGCCGTCTCAAGTCAAAACTTGGGTCAACAGTTTGCCAAACGGTAATAAAACTTCAAACTGGACAAGGTTCTATGGTCAGACGAGACCAGAAAGTTTCCCATTGTCATCCATTAGCATGGATAACGCAACAGAATTCAGTTATAACATGCGGCAGGAAGTTATTCAGCTTCACAAATGTAGGAATGGCTGAAAGAAAATGGCGGATACAGTGTACAGTGCCGTGAAAAATTAACTGCCCTCTTCCTGATTTTGTCTATTTTTGCATATTTGTCACATTTAAATGTTTAAGATCATCAATCCAATTTTAGTATGCGACAAAGATAATCCGAGAAAACATTAAATGTAGTTTTAAAACATTTAGTATTGTTGAAGATATAAATATTTAAATTCATGGTAAGATTTTTGCTAATCTTTGAATAAATAGCTTTGGAAGGTTAACAACAGCAGCAGTTTTCATAGCGTCTTCAACCAATTTCAGTAGGAGCCAGCAGTGAGATCACTGATGAGCTTTTTTGGGCTAGGAAAAGACAGGAAGTGCACTGCACAAGCACACTGAAGTTTGGATACACGCTCTCACCGTGGCAATGGGTCCATCAACATGATAGTCTAGACTGAACACGTCCCAGCCCGTGTCACCTGCGGAGACCTGAGGGGGACAGGACAGACCTCAGTAAATCACAGCACATCTCAGCCAGAGAAACAGACATAGGAGAGAAAATTCAAACACCAGAGAGATTCTGAGCGCACAGCATCTGCTTTAGTTTTCGGAGTCAATGCTAATGGCCAAGTACACCAAGGCTACGTCCGCTCTTATAGGTTCTCACTTTGAAATGCCGTTTTAAAACGAAAATGATCTCCGTCCAAACCTACGTATTAGCACTGTTTCATAAATTATCTCCATCCATACCAATACGCCTGAAAACGCATCACATTAACATTTCTCCCCTGGTTGTCAAGGATGGTAGTCATGGCTATAGTAACTAGTTTGTTTTCTTCCTTAAAATGGTCACGTGATGGAGGCAAGACGAATCAGCGAAAGATGCATCTGACTGATAAAACCTAATTCAGCAGTGAAAGTGGGTGTCCGCGTCATCGTTTTCAAATCTCTCTCTTTCTGCTCGTCCACACTACAATGCAGTCCCAGCGTTTTAAAACCAAAACGTTTTCAAATGTTTCAGTTTTAGGTGTTCGAAAATGCCGGAGTAGTGTGGACGCTAGGTGTAAACAGAGCAGTTCCGCGTTTTAAAATGAAGACTTATCAATCAGGCCTTTTTATGAAAGGCGCGCGATTGCGCATACGCGCCTCTGCGTGCCTAAAATTGCATTTTAGGTGCGCAAATAAATGCGTGCCTATCCATCAAAAAACGTTCAATTTCTGTGCGCCTAGCTATCCAAACTGCAGCGCCATCTAGACAGCATTTCCAAACTCTTTCGCATAACGCGCGAAGGCCCATGAGAAACAGTGTGTGGTTATGCGAGACTTCAACCAATGGAGCTGCGCGTTGCATCAAGCACTTAAACAGAGGGCATAAAACCCATTAAAAGTGTCAGAAAGGACAGGAAGGAGTGGGTAATGGAAGTAAAGATTAATTATGTTCATCATTCATATCACCTTAACTTTTCATGCAGGGTGCAGTTTGCGCACCTAAAATAGCATTTGAGCTGCATTAAAAAAAATCCGCACCTAAGGCTGAAAAATTAAATTTACACGCGCAAATGTTTGCGCACCTTAAGATTTTTCAAGAAAAGGCCTGATCAATGTGTATGTAGCCTGAGGTGTTTCACACCGGCATGCTCTGCTGCAAGCAGCACTGCGGTGGATGATGGCTCAAGAGCAGGGGGTGCGGGGGATCATACCTCCAGCAGCCGTACATCCAGCCTCTTCAGGATCTCTGGACTGTCGAACTGGGCATTGGTTGCCCTGACGGCCGTCTCCAGGATCCCGGTCAGGTTGTGTTGGTACAGCGTGGTAGCTGGGCGTGCCAGTTCAGGTCTGAGCAGAGATGGTAGCCAAAAAATAATTTTAAAAAATCAGTCACACTGATTTTAAAATGATGGAAAACTGCAGGGTCTGGTAATTTTACACGTGCCAAGTAAAAAGAGCAAAGAAAACGATTGACTGCATGGTTATAAACCGCAGACCCCAGGGTCTCACCAGGAATAAGTTTAGCCCACTTATTATACAATAACTAAAATGACTAGAAAAGCACTCAGAGAGCGCAGACCTCCGCCAGGGGGCAGCAAAACCCAAAAGCACGGCGATTGGAACTCCGGCCCATTGGAAAGACTTGAAATCTTGAACTTTGGCATATATCTCAGCAGTACTTTGGCCTAGATATGCCAAAATTTAATCACCTGTTCCTTGACTTAATACCCACCTTCTCTGAAAATTTCATTAAAATCTGTCGATAACTTTTTGAGTTATTTTGGAAACCAACAGACAAACAAACAAACCCAGGCAAAAACATAACCTCCTTGGCTGAGGTAACAAGATAGACAAAACTGAATGAGGGAACCAAGTGCAAAAACCTCATTAAATAGAGTGTTGCTGCTGCGCCTATCTAAAGTGCATCAAAGAAGTCTGAACACAGCATCACACAATTTGACTGGCCACCCAGGCTTGGCACTAAAGTGCTTAACTGACCTGTTTTTAACCTGTTTATCAGCCCACAAGAATGCTTCATTCAGATGCAGGCTATATAGTTATTCCAAGAGTAGCCCAGAGTTTAACAGGTAACAGAGCATTCTCACGAGCCCCATTTCTGTGGAACAATCCACCAAAATTTATAAGGGAGTCACACAAGATCACAACATTTAGGACCATTAAAATGGAACATTTTTGATCATGTTTATGAACAGTTTCAGTCTGGAGACGGGGCTGGAGGATGCTTGTGGCCATGGTGTTGTAGGGCAGAAACCTTTCCTTACTGTCACTTCTTAACAGCAGTGACTCCTCTCCTTTGGAGGGCGCTCTTGAGCAGTGGACTGAACCCCTAATCTCCCCCTGTTCTCAGTCACTGCTGCTACCCGCAGCCCTCTACGGTTGTTGGGGCAGCGTGCATATAGATGATGTCACCATAATCTAACACTGACACTGACTATGCCGTCGCTGCGATCTGACAGACTGCCCAAGAGCTGTTCAGTCAACATCATTGACAACGTCCGGTCTACGGCACTGCACCAATCCAACGCCAAAATGCCACCTGTTTTTCAACATCGACAACGTACAGTCTATGACGCCACCTGAATACAGTACAGCATCGATTGGTTCTGAAGTGTGAATTCTTGCGCCAACAGTGTATGGGACTGGACTGGCCACGATACACGTGCGAGGGTTTGGATAAGGAGCTTTTTCATAATATGGCAACATAAAGTTTGGACCCATAACAAACACCCAAGAGACGCTGAATAGATTCCCAACAACTGACGGAGCTCATCAGCTCTCGAAAGCTACTCACTTGAGCAGATCCATCAGGTGTCGTATGAAATCTCCCTGTCCCAGGAGCAGGTAGCGCCTCATCGCCTGCAGGTGCTCTAGCAGCAGATAGTTCCGGTTCAGGACGTCCAGCAGGTATTTGCTGGTGTCAAAATACGCAGCGTCGATCTTGCCCTGAAATCCCCCCTCCAGGTCTGAAAAGAGCTTGGTGGCTGAAAAACAGGAGTCAGAGTTAAAATAAAGTGAAGGTGGGGATCTGTAAATGTCACACGTCACACCAGCACAGAGTCACAGAGAGCATACAATATAGAACACATTCAGCCATGAACACACTCAGTGGAATAATCTCTACAGAAATACGCCAATTTTAATTTCAGCTTGCATTGGAACAGTACTACAGGCTTCACTGATCTATGAGCTCTCCTCTGCCATTTATGTGGATTTAGTAAAGTGGGTCCACCTTACCCCCGTCCACCCCCCCAAACCCCCATCTTTTACATTTTTACGTACATCTGTACGTCCAGGAAGGAAAGCTCATGTGAAATATTTTTTATCCCTCACTTCTCCAACATGCCATTATTTTCCCTGATGTGAATTATCAAACAAATCACCAAATTGAGTGATAGGCACGCCAACCAGGTAAACCACCCTTCATTGAAAAGTAAGAATCAGACTAAAATGTTAACAAATATTCAATGTCTTCGTCTTACAACAAAGACAAGCTACCGCTAACAATGAATGTTGCCATCATGGTTGGGTTCAATTACTTTTTTCAATTACAATTACAGTAATTGTAATCAATTACTTTCGTAATTGTACATTTTTTATTTAATTTTTTTTTCCATCGAAAAGTAATTGTACATTCTCTCCTGAAAGTAAGTATAATTAGAATTACAATCAATTGTAATTGAAAAAAGTAATTGAACCCAACCCTGGTTACCATCATAGACGAATAACACTCACACAACAGATGAGTGAAAGAATAATCCAACCCGCACTTTGTTTGCTTTTCAAGTGCAAGAGTATAGAGCAAAATAAAAAATGTGACATGTCCTCGAATTCTGGTGCTCACAGGGTCCTCTGCCATGGACTAGTTCACTGTGAATCGCATTTGTCAAATGACTGGCGCAGCCACGTGCTTAATGGCGTTTTTAAATGGCGCTGTATCTTTGGAAACACTGTTGATGAACTGCAAACATAGTTATCAGGGAAAATGTACCGTCTCGAGGCGAGTCTGTGGACTTTGGTGCAGATACCGTTTTCCCAGGCGGGGTTCGGTCATGGCACACCTGATGCAGAAAGTTGATTGACTTGCCAATGAGCAGAACCTGTATGAAGACAGAGAGGATACAGTCGACTGTGACCAGAAAAGGAGAGTCATTACTGCATCAAGACACCACTCATCAAATGAGCGTATTCCCAATATAGAGAAAAAACTACTTTCATTTATTCAGCAATTTTACCGTTTCCAATCCACAAAAACTATATCAAAAAAGTTACGGGTCAAAACTCTCCCGTGAAAAAGAATGAATCATTTTAACACAAGGATGACAAATCAGGTGAATATAAGCTGCACTGAATTGGGCCCAACAGTGAATAATAAAAATTGTACGTGAGGTCCACACGGATCTATTTTTACTGGCTAGCGAAGAAGCACCTTATTCGCCTGGTCCATCGTGATGAAGGATGGGATCATGGATTTCCGCAGCGTGTATTTATCATGCCACAAGCGGTCCGTCTTCACCGTAGGATCAGAGGCCACGAAAAACTACAGGGAAAAAAGAGCTGGGTTTATGACATCAACGGATGTATATGTACATACGCGCTTATATTATTCTTTCACGTGATCCATAGCAATTAGTGTGTGTAATGGATGAGAAGGTACATCTGAAGTAATCATCTGAAAATTGCAATTCTCAAAGATGACAGTAACATCTTAAGCCACAAAAGGATATTCACAGTATCTGTACAGGAGACATAAAAAATTAAACTTTTCTGAAAACATGGAAGGAGGCCGGGTGCGGAACAGAATCTCTGACTAGACAAGGCAGCTGCGTTTGTTTAAGACCGTAGGTGCTAGCCTTTCCCGACTGACCAGAGCAGTGAATTAACCCGACTGTGGAGTGGGGAGGATGTTCTTTTAATGTGTTCATTACTGATTGGCCGGAACGGAGAACCTGCTCCCGACTGGGGAATCACCTCGTGGTACGTATCCTCCAGCTCGCCGTCGTAGATCCAGCGGTACAGGAAGTTGAGGATGGGGTGGGACACCAGGCGCAGGATGTGCTGCACCAGCGACCGCATGTAGGGGTCCCCCGTCTTCCCGTAGGCGTGAACTGCGGAGGCCAGTTCGCCTCCTTTCCGCCCTGAGAGAGGGAGAGGAGGATCCAAACGATGCCCAAAAACACACTGAAACCTCAACTGCTATAGGCATTAAGGGTCATGCTAGTCACTTCACTGCCACAGCTGTACCCTGGGGTGATATCTTACTAAAAAGTTACAACAGCTTCCAGTTATGACAGGATAATTTACCCAACTGGACCTCACTAAACCCAGAGCACCACTAGATCATAAGTAAAGTACTGCATATCAGCTCTAATCATCATCGTGAAGCAGTGTGTGAATATACACTCTTCTTGGATGCACACGGTTTTGTGAGCCGTTTCATGAGCTCGTGGAGACCTTGGCAGTAGTCCACAAGGGCTGCCAGGGTTTTTAGTCTGACTTTAGGGTCGTAGGTCCAGACCAGGATGCGCCGTAGAGTCAGGTTTCCCGTCGTCCCGATATTCACCCCCTGGTCATCCTCCAGCTGCAGCTGAGAAAAGCACACCCCGAATTATTAAGCCCAGCAAAAAACGATGGTTCTCATTGTGCATTTCTCATCATGAAAACGGAGAGGAGAGAGCAGGTGACAGCGCTGCAGGCGGCAGAGAGGAAACACACCTGAGAGTGCAGCACTGACAGCAGTCTGTAATACTCCTTCAGTTCCTGGTGCAGCGACGCACAGAAGCTCTGCAGAGAGAGGATCCGGTTTAACAGTGAGCGTGATCACCTCATGGCCAAGCTTGAGTCTTTAAAAACACATGATGGAGCCTCGCTGCGGTGAGGTCGTCTCACCTGACCTACGAGGCCGAAGGCCCTGTCCAAACTGCGGGCGTCTGTGTACTTCCTCACTTTATTATGGAGCCAGCCGAGTTCAGCCAGCCTACTGCTCGTGTCTCTGAGAGACCTGGAGAGAGGAATCTGAAGTACACACGCACGCACGCACGCACGCACACACACAGTTTCAAAATTGAAGGCCTACATTTGAGGATACCTCTCAACAAGTATCCTCAAAAGCTGCATGGTTATTACACAAAGTTTAACTCAAAATCTAATCCTGTGCAACATTCTGACCCCCCTGGCCATTTGTTACTTCAACTGATGTCATTTCACTGAGCGTAATTGTTGCCATCGGGACAAATTGCAAACTGATGATGGGGGCACTTGATTAGCAAATGCATGCAAACAAATCAGACATGACAAACCTCAAACTGGACTTGCAAAATTACTTTAAATCAGAGTAAGCAGCCAAAAGCCAGGCCTCAGGTAACTGTCTCAGTGTGTCAGGTAAGGTTTCTTGAATTATCTTATTATTTTACAACAGAGGAATCATCGCTTTGCACAGCACTTCTTCTCCAGGACATCCCTGGCCAAGACCACAACAAACAACCTTCTCACACATTAACTCCGTCCGGTAGATATCAAATCTGCCCAATTATTACAGCTCCATATTCCGAGTGTAAGCATTACAGACACAAGCTTAAAACAGATGAACCGAAGCAAGACATCAAAGCAATGAACAATATTCACATCTGTTTATGAGTTAAACATAAAAAGGGGGAAACTGCAAAAGATGTAGGTGAAACTGCAACAATTAGGTTTCGTTTTAGTTTGTTATGAATTCCTGAGTCAAAAATATACAACATATGGCCACATGGCAGCCTTGTCGCTGACATGTCATTTGACAAGAAATTTCTTGATCGTCAATAAATCAGAGATCTTCTCCATATCACCATTGATCCACAAATCAAAAATGAAAAGAATCCAACAAAAATTGAAGTCTGTAGAGTGAGAACAATAAATCGTGGACGGAGCGAGGGATGGACAGGGGCGATCACAATATACACCCATCTGGTGGAGTGGCCACATTATATATATAAAAAAATAAATAAAAAAATCATGTACTTCCTGGCTCACATACTCATTCACCACAATCTATCTAAATATGGCTTAAATTTGCATTTTTCTACATCCATAAATTCATTGTTGTATCAATCATTTTCATATAGTTTGAAAGTAACAGTGGCCAACTTTTTTGCCAAAATTTGCCTTTTGTTTTCTAATTTTCAATTGTGGGAACAGACATTCATGTAGGTCAGAAAAAGAAAGGAACGTACCTTTTCATCAATTTTAAAGCAGTTAGCTTGGCTGCACATTTTGATGCACTTGCCATCAATTCCCTGAAGGACGTACAGAATGTCTCTGACGAGGGCAGCTTCACTGATGTCCGCTGTCCGCAGGGAGAGGAACAGAACATGACATGGTGAGGTAGGATCATAACCACCGAGAAATGACAACTCAAAAACTCACCGGAGTCAACAAGAAAGGAGCAATCAACCCTTAGAGCGCTGAAATAAATGTCAAAAAATTATAAATCATCTTGTCCCCTTGAAAACCCATCATGTGGCAACTTGTTTAAAGGAGCTCCCTGGCAGGAGCTTTTTTAAGCAAGTTGCCACACGATAAGTTTCCAACGGCTTCGAATTTGATATCTTACATCATTGAGCATCACCATCTGCATTTATCTCCAAGGGCTAACAGACGGGACAAAAAGGTACTATTACAGACAGGATATTCAATACATAAAGCAAAATCCAGAAACCCGTTAGATCGTGACACTGGCATATCATTAGATTAATATTTTACAATGACATCCAAAAATACAAGACATGCCTGCAGAGAGGGATGTGGAGCCGAACTGAAATGGCTTCCTAAACGAGACAACCAAACGAGACATCAATACAGGATCTGGGCCAAAAAGTCAATAATAAAATTTTTTTAATTTTCTGGTCAAAAATAAATGTGTTGAGGTTACATAAGGTAGTAAAAATAATGCCTTGTTAATAATCACAAACGAGTAAACCAGTGGTCCAAACCCTGGGTAGTTTTAGTGCATTTCAAAACAAGATGACAGTATCATCACTATCCATAACTCAGTAAAAAAAAAACAAAAAAAAAAAAGTTTCTACATCCATGTTCAATATCAATGTAGATCATGATTAGCTTATTAAGCATAGAAAATTTAATGCATCTAGGTCTAATAGTGTCAGAGAAATCTTCTCCCCATTGTGGCCCGGACGGACGCACGGACCCCAATCCAATATCCCCCCTCGCACTTTGTAGCAGGGAATAATAATCATTCAGGGAGTGTAAATTCTGGGTATTAAGTAGCCAGTGCGGGCAGCTGCACTCCACGCAGTTGGCCATCTAGGTCTCGACAGCACCAGAGGCGAGAGTTTCAGTAGATCTCGTCTGAAATATCTTCAAAACATCCACCATTGACGGCCACAACCAAGAAAACGCGCAGCATGAAACATTCCAGCAAAGACAACATGAAAAAAATACATTAGTTTCAGATACGTACTGTGTGTTCCAGGTCCATCATGAAATGTTAATTTTTTTGCCTCAATATCACAACAGCCCAGAAGTTAGTCTAGAAAAGCTCTAAACATGTGTGCACTTGCCTATGACATATCCCTGCAGGTTATAGCATTTGACAAATTCAGATTTGCCCCACTAGTTTTGCCCAAAGACAATCCCTACCCTGCAGGTACACACCATTGCTCTCCCCATCAGTCCGCTGCCGATGTGTGTTTCGAGCAGCCTGGGTAACGGGCTGAAGCCGGTCGCGTGCATTCGGAGCAGGAGACTGACAGGCAGTGGGTAGCAGGTTCCATGCAAGGAGGGGCCCCATTGGCTGACGAAGAGAGTCCGCAGCAGTCTGGTGCCTGGAGATTGGAAATGCACATTAGACTGACTGGAGACCATTACATTTGAAAGCATTACATAAATGAACATACTCATAATATTACAATCCATTTTGTGTCTCTTTGTTTCTTTTTTTTTTTCCCCTTTAAATTTTGTTTTAATAAATTTGGCATCCTCTATCCCACCCCAATCTGGAATGCCAAATTCGAGAACTATGTACAAGTCTTGCTCGTATGCGACCCCATGCTGCCAACTCACACATGCCTATCAGCCATTGCCTCATTACACTTATCGTTCGAAACTTCGCAAGTTCAGAACAAGGGCGGAGGATACCTGAACATGAGCAAGCTCAGAATCTCACTGACGAGCGCCCGGCTTGTCAACAGGAGGCACTTGAGCAACGAACAAAGCAACCATCTTTAGGTTGCTAGAAGTCCCTCCCAATTTGCATCCCTGCAGCGCGTAGCCTGCTTTGAAAAAGCTGCCGACTACTGCCGGCTGGTACCGGGGGTCGAACCCACGCCGTAGTAGTCACTACTGCCCCGCAAATCGGGCACCATAACAAAGTGAGCGATCCCGGCAGCACATACTACAATCCATTTGCATCATACTTCAGTTCTCCATTCTTGATTATTGTACCAACGGCAGGGTGAGAAATTAGCACCAGAATAGGGCAGACTAGGGCTGACCCCATTAAGCTGACTGGTCAATTGGTTGATGGGCTGTTAGTCACCAAAGATTCATGTTGAGCAATTGCGTAAATATTCCATATCCATACAACAATCCGTTCTGGGTGCTGCAAGTACGACAGTGATGGTCCTTCACTCTTAACTGGGCCCAATTATAGAGTTAATAAGGTAATGTTAATGGTGTGAATAATTCAACAAAACTAATAAAAACAACATTTTACAACAAATGTTTTCCTCAAAGGAGAACTTCGGTGTGAAATTGACTTGGGGTGTATTGAAACAGGATAATGAGTACTAAATTTAGTCAAACACCCCACCTCCGTACGCACCCAACATTTTGAAATGCATGGCTTTTTAGCCAAAAGCAGGGACCATTGACCTGGCTGGCTTGAGCAAAAATAGCAACGATGCTACTATATGTTATGTTTGCTCATTTCTCGCATCTTTTCACAATCATGATAAAGTGTGCAATGGATGCGTTACGTGCACAACAAATGAAGCCAACTATAAGTACTCAGTTTCATGCTTGATCATGGTCGCTTCGGAAAGTCCTGCAACAAATGCACATCAATAGAAGTGTCAGTTTCATTACTATTAGGGGTTAATTTTTGACATTACTTAAGTGGCAAAGGGGCAATATTTATGCACGGCTCGCTTACGATGAGAAATGTAACAAGGAATTGAGTGCTTCTGCGACTGCGGGGAAAAAAAAGATGACAATAAGTTTTTTTAAGTGATTTTTATTCAGAAATAAGCATGTTTAAATTGTGTTGTGGCTTTGCCTCAGGCAGTCCAGCTGAAGCAATTACAGGAGTAATTCTGTGACCTGCCAGGGTGAATGGGTGCATTACAACTTTGTTGTAATTTCACTAAGTGAATTTCCAAATATTTTGTTAATACAAACCAAAAACCAGTGAAGTTGGCATGTTCTGTAAATCGTAAATAAAAACAGAATACAATAATTTGCAAATCCTTTTCAACCTATATTCAATTGAATAGACTGCAAAGACAAGTTACTTAATGTTCAAACAGGTAAAATTTTTTTGCCAATATTAGCTCATTTGGAATTTGATGCCTGCAACGTGTTTCAAAAAAGCTGGCACTAGTGGCAAAAAAGACAGAGTTGAGGAATGCTCATCAAACACTTATTTGGAACATCCAACAGGTGAACGGTCGAATTGGGAACAGGTGGGTGCCATGATTGGATATAAAAGCAGCTTGCCTGAAGTGCTCAGTCATTCACAAACAAGGATGGGGCGAGGGTCACCACTTAGCAAACAAATGTGTGAGCTGATTGTCGAACAGTTTAAAAACAACATTCCTCAGCGAGCTATTGCAAGAAATTTAGGGATTTCATCATCTACGGTCCGTAATATCGTCAAAAGGTTCAGAGAATCTGGAGAAATCACTGCACGCAAGCGACAAGGTCGAAAACCAACATTGAATGCCCGTGACCTTCGATCCCTCAGGCGGTACTGCATCGAAAATCGACATCAGTGTGTAATGGACATCACCACATGGGCTCAGGAACACTTCAGAAAACCACTGTCAGTAACTGCAGTTCGTCACTACAGCTGCAAGTGCAAGTTAAAACTCTACAATGCAAAGCGAAAGCCTTTTATCAACAGCACCCAGAAACGCCGCCGGCTTCGCTTGGCCCAAGCTCATCTAAGATGGACATCTAAGTGGAAAAGTGTTCTGTGGTCTGATGAGTCCACATTTGAAATTGTTTTTGGAAACTGTGGACGTCCTGTCCTCCGGACCAAAGAGGAAAAGAACCATCCGGACTGTTATAGGCGCAAAGTTCAAAAGCCAGCATCTGTGATGGTATGGGGGTGTATTATTGCCCAAGGCATGGGCAACTTACACATATGTGAAGGCACCATTAATGCTGAAAAGTACATACAGGTTTTGGAGCAACATATGTTGCCATCCATCAACGTCTTTTTCATGGACGCCCCTGCTTATTTCAGCAAGACAATGCCAAGCCACATTCTGCACGTGTTACAACAGCATGGCTCCGTAGTAAAAGAGTGCGGGTACTAGACTGGCCTGCCTGTAGTCCAGACCTGTCTCCCATTGAAAATGTGTGGCGCATTATGAAGCGTAAAATACGACAACTGAGACCCCGGACTGTTGAACAACTTAAGCTGTACATCAAGCAAGAATGAGAAAGAGTTCCACCTGAAAAGCTTCAAAAATTGGTCTCCTCAGTTCCCAAACGTTTACAGAGTGTCGTTAAAAGGAAAGGCGATGTAACACAGTGGTAAAAAGGCTCCTGGGGCCAACTTTTTTGCAATGTGTTGCTGCCTTTAAATTCTAAGTTAATGATTATTTGCAAAAAAAATAAATAAATAAAGTTTCTCAGTTTGAACATTAAACATCTTGTCTTTGCAGTGTATGCAATTGAATATAAGTTGAAAAGGATTTGCAAATCATTGTATTCGGTTTTTATCTACGATATACATAACGTGCCAACTTCACTGGTTTTGTAAATATGTCATGTGTCAGATAGAGGTTTACAAATTTTATTTGCCATTAGTAAATAAAAAAAATAGACATACACAGAATGATCAGTGAAAACACGAGTTAGAGGCCATTTTGCACATATATGAGCACAGGTGTGCCTGCAGATTTTGGCTCTTTGGTGTGCCTTAGGCCCAAAAAGTATGAAAACTACTCGTTCACTTGTATGCATCGTCCAGTATAATGTTTTGATGGTCATCTTGAGAATTTATCAACAGTCAACAGTCAAGTAAAATTCAATGGAAAATCAGTAGGGAAGTCTATATGCAGTTGCAGCGACACAGAACAAAATCTAAGTGTATCCTATTAAATCAATCTAAAAATACAAGTTTCATCTCTGAAGTAAAATTTAGGCTTGAGGTTTCCGGTAGGTCTCATCTTGAGGCTAGGGCAAAGATTAGGCTTTGAGTCGACCCAAATAAACAATGTGAGCTGACGAGAGCAGGCGTGAGGGGCACATAGCTCCGTGTAACTTAATTTATTTTTATTTTATTCAACCTTTATTTAACCAGGGAAGGCATGGCCCCCGGGAGCCCCGAGGGAAGAGGTGGAGAGAGGACTGGCTTGGTCATCTACAAACGGAGGTGGTGCTTTTGGGATCATTTAGTGCTCAGAAATCCCTCAGTGTAGCACAATTATTCAAACGTCCATTAAAAAAGAAGCAATTAATGTAGGCAGTGACAAAATTGAGGAGAAGTAAATGTGTACATGGGCATTTTGGATTTTACAAAATACCAATTAATTTTAATTCAAATTACAACAGTAATGATCAATGTCGCCACCATTATTCTAAGTGGATACCGATAGTGGTGTAATGGAGGGATGCGGGCGACGGGTCACTCACCCTGTCAGCAGTATCTGGGGAGCATTTCCAGCCACACCGAGGCAGTAAGTACCCAGGCTGCTGACCCCACTGGTTTCCATGCTGTTGATGGTCTGGGCCAGGCCACATCGTTCAGGATGGCTGAGCGAGAGGCTCTGGGGACGGCCGCTGTAGAAGGGTGTGGAGTGAGCATCGCGGAGAAGGGCCTGTGAAAATGGGGCCCCGTAGCTGCCACCCTGCAAAGGACAAAACTGGGCATAACAGCAGCACTGGACATGTCAGAATAGGACATCATCTATGCTGCTACAATTCAATGCCTACCACTAACACTGACACCCCTCTTGACATTAATTTCAAAGAATGAAAAAAAATTACAGCGTAATTGAAATATAATGACAGGAATGACATCAAAAGCGATGTTTAAATGAGAATCTTTCCAAGCAAGACAAATTGCTGAAGATTACGCATTGAGCTTCCGCATTGCGTGAACCCATTTTACCTCATCCTAACCTTCACTGGTTTTCACTTTGTCTCTTAAAAAGGTTGCTGAACATAACTGGTGACTTTTGGAAAGAGCCACGGATTATTTGCTGTGCTTCCTTGACTGATTTGAACTCCAGCCAATCGCAGCATTTCCAAGGTAGCAGAAGCGTTGTCATATTTGTGTTGTCGCATGGTAACAAGCAACTGTCAGTCCTTTTCTTCACTTGTCATGCTAATCTGCACCCAAAGCACTCAATGTTCCACCTGGGCATGTTTTTCCAGAATGCATGCAGCATGCCGAGATGCATCAGAGTGGCCATCTATGCAACAGCATTATGCACAGCGCTGTGTTGGACCCAAGGACATTTAAAAATGGTTTTGATCTATTTAATTAACCATCTAACTGCATCATCGATCATACTATCACTTTACTGGTGCGTAGGGATAAAGCATGTTTTCAAATTAACAATAATCATTCAATGTGAAAACACTCCGGTAACCAGACCAAAATGGACTCGCTGAAAGGAGGAATACTCCATCTCTTGGTTGGGAAATCTTGATATTTTTTATGAAAGTGGTCAGCATATACAGGAACCCCAAAGAAGTGTCATTTTATCCATAATTGCTGGATGACATCAGGAAAAAATTAAACAACCTGATTGCAAGCGGCTGTTCTTAATTTTTTTAAACATTTTATAAGCATACATTATCAAAACTGAATATCAGATACGGGACCTTGGTTAAAACTAATTTTTTGATGTCAAAGGTGTAATTCCCTAGCTTTAAAACAGCACTAAACCTTATTCCTGGTGTTTGTTGTGTTTGAGATGCTGAACTTTCTCTGATACTAGTAAAAACAGGCAAAAATGAGCTCTTTTCTGTCTTTGAAAAACTGCTCTAAATTTTGAGCCATTAAAAGATTCCAACATACTTTTTTCTAAAATATTTTACATTCAGTCGCTCACTAAAAAAAAATCTCCCAAATTTGAATCAGATTTTCTACTTTTGATTCTCTGACATTCTCTTTCATATGTTGATAAAAATAAGTATTGGAAACTAGAGTTCAGTGGGAAATGAGTGTTTGGCCATAAATGTGTAGTTGTACAGTTTAAAAAAAAAAGCCTTGAACCATATTTCCAGCATTTAGAGTTTGTTTTCTTTTCATGAGTGTAGAGCACTTTATAACTTCTGTTTTTGAAAAGTGCTATAAAAACCATGTTCATTATTAATTGAAGTATATCATTTATCTGAATAGGACAGCAGTTTGAAGAAGCCAGATGGTTGCCTCATTCACTATGACTGTGAATAACAGACTAGTTCCTGATTTTTTTTGTCACAATTACAGATGACTTCAATTTTGCAGCTTACTGACCCATGGCCAGACTTCAGGCAGTCTCAGGGCTCAGATGTATACAGAGATTGGCAGGTTTATTTAAGGGCGCTACTTGATTCCTCTCTGGTGTTTGAGGCTTATCATATGATGTAGGTACCAGTTTTTGATCGTTTTCTGCTTAATGCTGATTATTCCTTGGTGGGTCAATTCTGCCGCAATTTTAGTTTCTTCCATGCCCTCTAGCTCTCGCTGCAGCTTGCTCCATTACTATTGTTAAGGGATGTTTGGTAGATGGCCACCAGTCAGCAAATCTGCATGCAAAAAACCGTTGGCAAGCAATTTCTTGAAACATTCCAGGAGGATTTGTCCAGACAGCACTTTCTTTGCATTTTACTCTCCCTCTGATACCTGCAATGCCTTTCTGCATGGCACAGGGAGAGCGCTAGGCTAAGGGCGATGGACATAAAAAAAAAGCTTCTGGATGATAGAAAGCACAAGATAAATTTATAAAAGATTAAATAAATTATTTGAGCACTCTAAGGATTAATTTAATAAATTAATCTTGTTTTTAAATAAATTAATTAGAAGGCAATTCATCCAAAAACTTAAGTGTTCAGCACTGAAGTAACATATGGCGTAATAAATGTATGAAAGATGTTAGGGCTGCTGAAAAACAGACTAGGCTGACACAACATTGTTAATTAAGCGTAATGAAGGCCTCACTGACTGAGCGCCAGAGATGTGAGTGAGTTGGGCGGGAGAGCCGTACCCTGCATGGCTTTCTGGGGTCTTCACACAGACTGAGCAGCAGGTACAGCACTGACCACCTGTACTTTAGCACCCCCTGCTCAAAAAACAGAAAAACCAAGCCAAAAAAGTCACAATACTTCATTCTCATTTCTAAACCATCCATGCAAGTTGTATTCAATAAGCATTAGAGTTTCTATTCCAATGGATGCAAAATGAAATGCGTCGTCTGTGTACAGTAATGCACACTTTTATACAACTTGGCACAAATAGCAAGCTTGGTAACCATATTGGTCATCAAAAGTACATTCCGTTTCAAAAGAAAACCAACAAAAGAACCGTATTGATCCGAATAGAAGACAATATTTTTTCCCCTTGAAAAATGCCTGAAAATGACGCCTCATCTTACATTCGAGGTCTAAGGAGTTACCCATGTAAAACAATAGGTGGCGCCGTATGAGCGCTTTTCTCTCCATTAGTGTTTAGAGCAGTGTGACCCTAGCGTGATCCTGTAAACAAGTCGGCTGGAGTGGGTGTGTTGGCCTATATTTGCATAAGCTACTGAATGACAGAAAGATGCAGTCAGGGCACGGAGATCCACTTGAAAAAAGTGCTTCCAAAGTCGGTCAGGTGAATAAACATCAGAGAACTAGAATTTTAAACTTATGGTTGTAAACAAAGCTGAGAGAACAAACAACGTGAGGGCAGGAAAAAGATATGATGCGACAGTGTGCGACGTAATTATCGTAATTGGTAACTGAAGACACTGTTTCTCTCCATATGCGATTTAACAGCGAGTAAATCATGGGCTAAATTCAGTACAGTTGCGGAACAAGAACAGAGTTGGCGGAACAAGAACAGAGTTGGGTGCACAAAACTTCCCTTTAAAACAATTATTAGTCCTGACCTGTTCTCAGTCATTTTTATAATTAACAGAAGGTTCTCTCCGAGAGCACTCCACAGTTAACAGGTGCTGCTTGCTCTCCCCGATCAGGTAAGAGGACAAAGATCCAACTGGATGCGCATTTGCTGTATTTAAATTAACGTCATTCAAAATGAATGTCGAAAAAAAACTGGTGTTTTTTAGATGTTAATGCTCTTACATTTTGCAGACTGTTCTGACACTGTTTGTCAAGCAAATGTGCGCCGTTTATTGCACAAGTTTGGCCAGTGGGTCTATGCCCGTTTTACTGCACTGTTTTCATAGCATAGAACCGTGAAGCGCGTTCTGCGCTTTGCCTATTTGCGGAGCTGTAGACGATTTTATGATTTTTTTTTTTCCTCCCATGATAAACACCAAAGATGTTGAAATGTACAAGGAAAACAACGAAATGTTTTTTTTAATGCAAATGAGATTTTGTTCTAATAAAAAGTATTTTTCCATATAAGGGTCTTGAAACAGAGAGGTCGTCTTATATTCAGGGTTGTCTTATATTCAGGTCAATACGGTATGAAGGCACAATCATTGAATGACCCACCAACTTGCCACAAAATTTCAAATTAATAAAACTTCTCATGTTTGCTCAAACCAATCTAGACAATGGTGTAGTGGTTTATAAAATAAAGTGGTCACTGAGTGCATATATAAGTACAGCTTTCATTGCTTAGTGTTCCGCCAAAGTCCTGCTCTTTAAATTCCTAAAATAGGCAGCACTTTTTCACTCCTGATGGGCCACGGTCCAAACGAAAACAACCAGAAAATGCCAAGCAGACCCCAGCAACAGTCCACGGTGACTGATGAAAACATGTCGGCTGCGCAGCGGGGATTTACTCACCTGCGTTTGGAGCTTCCTGTGCAGCTCTGAGAACAGGGCAGCATCCGCCTCTCTCCTCTGCTTCAGGACTGAAAGCCCAAGGAAAAAACCAAAAGTATGGCTGCAAATCATAGCATCCCGCCTCCCTCTCACAGCAAATATCCGCCTCTAAAATGACTGGTTTATATTCAAATAAAGCAAAGTGAAATTAAACGGTAAGAAAACAAGCTGTGTTCGTGGAACACTGATGCCCCCGGCGGCAGGTTCAAGTTTTTTTCCCCCGCTGCAGACAAACAGACGAACAGGTGAAAAACTATATGCCCCCGAATCTTCGATTCCGGGGGCATAAAAATCAAAGCGCCCTCTTCAAAATGTAAAGAATATCATGCTTACCTATTTACAACTGTCCTCACAAACACAGACCACCTTTAAAACAGGCCTAACAATGTAAGGCTGTATATCAGTTGCGTCAAACTGACCCGTAAACGGGCCAAGAGACTGCAGGTTTTCACTCCAACAATGCAGAAGCGCACCTGATACAACTAATCAGTTGTGCAGGCCCAGATCAGTTGATTAAATCAGTGCTTTCAAGTGAGCTTCTGCTTGGTAGGATTGAAGACCTGCAGCCTCTTGGCCCGATTACGGGTCAGTTTGACACCCCTGCTGTATATGAAGGGCAGACTAACACAACTTAATCACCACCACCAAGGTGGCAATGTTTTCCGTTCGGTTTGTAAATTGGAGAAATTTGCCAAATACATTCTTGAGCAAATTAATTGGATAAAGGTCCCTGTCAACCAAATGAGCTGAACGGGGTGCAAATAGCCGTGCCACGTGACGTATGTTCCACATAACCAGCTCAAAGATCACTGCATAGTACCTTACACTGGTCTCACATATGAACACTGGGCTATTCTTCAAAAAAGCAGAGAAGAGAATTCCTGTTGGCACTCACGCTCTTTCTTGATTTTCTCAGACACCAGAAACTCATCTCCCTCAATGGTGGGGGCGTAGTTGCTTCCAATCACCCGAACTGCATACTGAAACTGGTGAGCCACGGCGGCTGAAACACAGTCGTCGGTACATTTCACACATTCAACAGGACATAAAAAACTAATTTATCACAATAGGGAACATCAGCAGCATATGAACTGATGATCAAAAACATGAAAACCACCAACAGATGAAGCACAAAATGTTGATTATCTCTTAGTTATGGCACATTCCCTCAGACAGATGATAAGCAAACAGTCAGTTCTCATAGTTGGATGTTGGGATAATGAGACCTGAGTGACCTTGACAGTGGCCGAATCATCATGGTCAGACAAGTGAGTCTGAGCAACTCCAAAGGGCTAAGGCTTCTAGAATGTTCCCAGTCAGCAGGAAAAACTGAGGAGTTCTGCAGAGAAACCCTGGGCCCAGGAATTCAAGTGGATGACAGACCAGCTCTGGAGGCATGAGGAGGACCAACACGACATTTGGTAGGAGCCTTTACTGTTGCAGCTGACCAGTTTAGAACATAGCCTCAGGCGGAGATTAACGCTTACCCAAGCAAGGAGCGAATTTAAGCCTCATGATAACTGGACACTGCTTCCATGAGTTACACCCCATTATATTGACTGAGGCCCCGACTGAAACATTTGTTTACACAGATCGCTGTTTGAAGCATAGCAACTGCATTCATACAGTATTTAAAGGCACTGCTTTGAAGAAGCTACCCACCAAAAAACATCCCAGTTAATTTCCTGAAGTTTCATGATGTACATGATGGCTAAATAGGCAGCTGAAATGGAATTTGCTGATGGCAGCCGTCTTATATGAGCAATCACTTTGTTCTCAGAAAAATTATAGGACTGTGGAATCATTTTTTAAAGATTCGGCTAATTATCATTAATTGTTTATCCTTGCTTGCTTTTAGTTTGCTTTGGTTCACAGTCTTTTAGGCCTTAGGGTGTAGCACTCTTGCATGTTTCTGATTAGCCTAGGCCTGCATAGCTGTAAGTTTCCATAAATCTGACCAGTGCGTCATGGCATATAGCTTATCTGGAGCCATGCGGACCTGATGGGCCCATAACAAGGGTGAGATGTCTTGTCTCTCTCTCTCTCTCAGTTTGTGTGTTTACAGAAAGCTCCGGAATGTATAAAGATAAGTTGGAGCCATGGAGATGTACGTGCGCAACCAAGGGCAGCTTGACATGGGCTGCGTGGGATGGCGGGAGCTCTCCAGATGACCTCATGATGTGTAAATCGGCACAGGGGGAGGAAAACATCATGAAGTATCCGTACATAAACCAGAGAGAAAGAAACTGTATTCATCCTTGATTTTTGCAGACCTGACTTCTATGCGGGGATCCTCTTTTTGCAGAAAAAGTAAACTGACTTTGGCTTGGATATTAACTTCTCTGCCTCAGACTGATTTTTTTCACTGAGTCCTCAGAGTTTCTTTTTGTGAAGGTAATACCAGGAATATAAAATCAATATTCCAACAACAGGACCCTAGGCCAGCATGAAGCATGCAATGTTTTAAGCTAATTGAGCAACTGGTCAAGGGGGAAAACTGTTATTTTACATAAGTATTCTGTGTGATCCGTTTTCGCTCACATTGGGTTATTTTGTGTTCTGCTTGAGACGCTGTATTCTGTTTACTGGAGAAGCACCGGGGCATGGAATGCGTTTCCTGACCAGTGGAAAACACTGAGCGGTAGGAGTCAAGTATTACAGTGTATGTGTGGGTGTTGTTTTTTACAAACAAGGAAAGCAAACATCTGGGAAATACACAACAGAGTGAATGCACAGAATGCGCTGTGGCCCAGACAGATAATGAGGAACTGGGCAGTGAGTGTAACAAACAACACTGCAAAAGTGTTAGCTTCAGGGAGAGAATCTCTCTGAACTCTAAGTGAGTCTAATGACGCTCTCCATATTACTGCAGTATGTAATATAGTCTAAAAACAAAAACCATTGTATTATTAATATTTAAAAGATTTTTTCTAGCCGAACGTCAGCCCACCTCAACTAGCTAGCTAGGAAAGTATTACCTTCCCCAAATGAAGTTAATATAACCGAAAAGGCATCCAGAAAAATGACAACACATACATAGCCAGCTGTGCCAATTAAAAAGAAACAAAAAATTAAAGAGTTCCGAACCTTTTCCTCATCTAGCTGGGTTAATTAGCTATCATTAACCTGACTATAACTAGCCCTCTCCGAGTGTTGCACATGGGCTAGAGCAGTGGTTCCCAAACTCAGTCCTAGGGCTCCCTTTGCATGCTAGTTTTAGTTCCCATCACAACTGCAATCGTAGGCTATGGACAAGCGGTCAATTTGTCTCACTTCAGTGAATTTGCATTCTAAGCAGTAATTAATCTACAGAAGACATAATTTGACAGATACACATACAAGCAGTGAAGAATTAATTCCAAATCGAAATGGTGATATATCAGACAACTGCATAAAAAGAGGAAAAAAATTAACCAATCAAACTAATCAATAGGTTCGTAAACGGTGAAACTGTGGACATGAGGTCAATGAGAGACAAGCCTGTTTTGTGATGTTTTTGTTAAATGCAAGCTCATAATTTTGAAAGATCTCTTAAAGCCCTTGTTCAACAATCGAATTTGGGGCTTACAGATTTGTTTGGGACTCAATGTCTAATTTGATTTATAAATGTTGTTACCTGACATTGCTTGCTACAGAAAAAAAACAGTATGTTCCAGGGTCTTTCATTCTTCATAGCACATGTGGATATCGCTTTCAAAATTCGGCTTAAGAAAGCTGATAACTGCTTGAAATGCACTTACTAAGGCCAATTTAACAGCTTTTTAAAATCCTACAATGGCAATTAAGGTTTGAACAAAACCCAGCACACACGAAGGGGCCGCAGGACCGAGTTTGGGGACCTGACTGGGCCAGCCCAAGGGCCAATGTACAGTTGTACACCATTCGCAGAATGTAAATGGGCCGGCCTGGGCTCGGGATCGGAGTGACGGCGGCACAGAAACCGAACCCGTTACTGCCGTGCGGCAGTTCCGCTCCGAAGTGACACGGATGTGTACATGCGATGACCGGTGATACGATGACATAACGATAAAAGCACTAACTGAGTCTTTCCGCTCTACACATAAATGCAGTCAATATATTTTCGCTGATCAAGTACATCCGAAAGGACGTCAACATTAGGCGTAATCGTCCAGCGTTACCTTACATGGCAAAATTCTGCTTATTTGACCAGACATGAGGCAAATTGTGATGGTTATGTATTTATATACTGAAGTCACAAGTCAACAAATTACATTTCCTGCCCGTCCGACGCAAACGGATCCGCAAAGCATGTATATTACAGACGCGGGGGAATAACGGGACGTCAGAAACTGCTGTACGGGGTTCAGGTTCTTCTGTCCGGACACCGAGCCGCTGCTGCGCCCGAAAACACAGGAGATCGCGTCGCGATCAGCTCCAGGAGACGCACGTCTCCCAAACCGAGGTCCCGACGCGTCTCCCGTAGCTACATTAGACTTAACGTCATAAGGACAACAGTGAAGCCGCTTTCACACTGGACAAATACATTCAGTCAACGCAAAGACGCGTCTTTGCATTGACTATGAATGTAATCGGTCGAGCAAAAAATTCGTTAAATCGCGTCCGGTGTGAAAGCAGCTTCAGCTGGGTAATGAATGCTGGCCAAGAAACGCAAAACATTGTCTCTTTTTTTGGGGGACCAAGCCTGTCATCGGCACCGTTTCCCAGCCAGCCTGCGCTCTCTCAGGGCAAACAGTATTAATCGCGGCGACTGCATACCGCACGCCGACAGTCTAACGCCAGTGCCAGTTAGCGCTAGCGAGCAGCTAACAGGCTAATGAAACAATGATGGTGATGCGCGGGCGCTAGCTGACGTTGGTCGGCTATTTTGCAGCCATGCAGTTACCTTCACTCTTTCCGATGATCCTGCAGCACAGACTCTGCAAAAGAACATTCGGAGATTTCTGGCTCAAGGTCGCCATGGCGCCGAATTATTGTTCCAACCACGACATAGGTGGTCACTTCTACCTTCAGCCGGTATTCTCATGCATTCGAGTTTGGGAAAACGACGCCATTTTAATCGAACCCGCCGAAAACGTTTTTTTTCTTCTTCTTCGTTGCTATGGCGAGTTTTATTGTTCTTTAATGACTATATACCGCCACCAACTGTACGGAGTTATATACTTTACAGCACTGAGTAGCTTTGCTTAATTAAAAAAAAAAAACTACTCACTAATTCCAGTTATTCAACCGTTTCTCCTTCAAATACTTCTACTACCGTTTTCTATATGCCCTCATTTCTCTGAAGTCTGACCACCACCGAATCCCCAATCCAAAATTCTCTGTATGTCCTCCCTCTTAACATCTTCAACACCCAAAATCTCTCTTGCTGCTTCCACCATCATCTTAATTTTCTCAGTTGAACTATTAATCTCACAAGCATAGACCAACACCATTGATATAAATGCCAAAAGACTTCTTCCCATCCTACTCTCATTTTTGTCATTTTCCTTTTGTTTCTTTTCTACAATATACACATTGTCCCGCTCTTTCCCAACCATTTCATTTCTGCTCAAAGCTCTCTTTGTAGCTTTTGCATATGAAATCTTACTCTGTACTCTCGTCTTTTCCACCTCTCTTTCCATTTTTCTTCTATCACATTGCTATGAACCCATTTAATCATTTCCCCCACAGTGAAAACATTTTACCAATTCACAATCATCCTCTATGCATCCCTCCTGACCACACCGTCTGCACCTGTGCATCTCCCTTCTGCAGACTGTTGCCACATGTCCGTACTCTTGACATCTAAAACAAAGAGTGCACAGACCATATTGTCCCCTTCTCAAGTTAAGCAAACTGGTCAAATATCCAGGCAGTTTACCAACAATGCCTTGTATATAAAAATAGGACCAAAGGTCCTGTAGCTTACCGGCCAGCAGTCTTACAGCGATGATACAAGTTATGAAAATTCAATGTGAAGTTTGACATTTGAATCAATGAAAATCAATGTCAAGATCACCAAGTAAAAGTTCACATACATTTATAAGAACTTGTGTAATACAATCCTAAGCTCTGAAGCAGTTTTGGTGACACAAGTCATTATAATATGTCAATATGTATTCAATATGTCAATTGTAAACTTAAAAGGTCACAGAATCTCAAGCTGTGGTCAGCAAATTGATTTTATATATGACTTTCTAAATATTTCTATACAGACCTTGGCTCAATCTGTGACCATTTTGGTGATTCAAGTCATTGTAATTTCACTGTAGATTTTGATCTTCAAAGGTCACTGACAGTCAAGTTGCATGTCACCAAATGAAAGTTAATGTGTGACTTCCTAGATGTCAACAACACAAACCTAGGCTCCATCTGTGACCGTTTTAGAGAGATAAGTCATTGAATTTTCACTAGGTCTCATTTGACCTTTGAAGATCAATACGAAGGTCACCAAATGAAAGTTCAACAATGACTTCCTATATGTCTCCAATAAAACCTAGAGTCCAGCTGTGACCATTTTGACAATACAAGTCATTGTAATTAATAAGTATTGTGTCAAGTTTGACCTTCAAATTTCATCAACAGTCAAGCTGAATGTCACCAAATGAAAGTTCATATGTGACTTCCTATGTCAGTGATACAGACCTGGGCTCCATCCGTGACTTTTTCAGTGACAGAGGTCATTGAATTTTCGCTAGTTCAAGTTAGACCTTTGAAGGTCAGTATGAAGGTCACCAAATGAAAGTTCATACATGACTTCCTATAGGTCTCCTATACAAACCTACACTCAATCTGTAGCAATTTTGCTGACACAAGTCATGGAAATTTTACTGTATAGTTTGGCCGTTGAAGGTCACCGAAGGTCAAGTTCAAGGTCAACCAATGAAACTTCATTCATGACTTCCTATATGGCCACAATACATACCTAAGCTCTATCTGTGATAGTTTTGGTGATAGAAGTCATTGAAAATTCATTATGTGAAGTTTGACCTTCAAAGGTCACCGAAGGTCAAGTTCAAGGCCACCAAATGAAAGTTCATGTATGACTTCCTATACATCTCCAATACAAACCGAAGCCATCTGTAACCATTTTGCTAATATAAGTCATTGAAATTTCACTGTGAAGTTTGGGCATTCAAGGTCACTTAAGGTCAAGTTCAATGTCACCCAATGAAACTTCATACACGACTTCCTACATTCCTGCAATACAAACCTAAGCTCTGTCTGTAATAGTTTTGGTGATAGAAGTCATTGAAGTTTCACTATGTGAAGTTTGACCTTCGAAGGTTGCCGAAGGTCAAGTTCAAGGCCACCAAATAAAAGTTTGTAGATGACCTCCTACAAGTGTTCAATGCACTTATTTTCCCAATCTTCAACATTTTCAAGCCTAGAAACCTTTGAAAATTGTAACATTTTCCTTGACCTCAAGTTTGACCATTCAAGGTCATCTGAGGTCAACTTTAACACAGGCAAAATACAGGTCATATATTATTCTCTATATGTCAGTAATACAAACGTAATCTGTATCTACAACCATTTAACTTCCCCAGGCGATTTGGCCCATTCTCCAGGAGACCCAATGTTAAAGTACAGCGCCCCCACTGGACCCACTTTCATCGATTCAATCAAAATGGCACTCGCACTGTATATAAAGTGTATCAAGGTGAGTTGTTTGCCAGATTTAGAAAAAAAGATCAGACAATTTTTGAGAAATAATTTTTTGAAATTTCAAGTCATATCTTTTAACATTGTTAATATATTCCCTGACCTCGAGTTTGACATTTCAAAGTCATCTGTGGTCAAATTTACTATGGCAAAAATGTAGGTCATATATGACTTCCCATATGTCGATAATACAAACTTAATCTCTATCTGCAACCATTTGGCCTCCACAGGCCATCTTGCATATTCACAAAGTACAGCGCCCCAAGTAGACCCACTTCCGTTGATTCAATCAAAACGGCGCTTGCAATGCACATTGACAGTGCCAAGGTAAGTTGATTGCGTGATTTAGAAAAAAATTTATCGCGCAGTTTTTGAGAAATTATTTTTTTAAATTTCTCAGTCCTAACTAACATTGGAGCCAAAGTTTCAAGGGCCCATACAACGGACAAAAATGATTCAGTCAAAAATCCGAGAAAATTGTCAGGAAATATGGTCGAGTAGTATGTTATTGCAAATTCATCAGGCCAAAAAAAATATCTGGACGACGAACGACGGACGCCACACCACGACAATAGCTTATCGGCCCATAGGGCCAGTTAACTAAAAAAGCAACAATGTTGCTCCCTTCTCATGGCCAGCGAAGACCGACCAACCTTAAAATAAAGAGTACAATGATGTGTTCGGAAGCCATCTCCATGCTTTTATTACTCAAATGATCATGCCATTTCATGAAAGAAAATTAATTAATTGCTGTAGTCTGGTTGTCGTTCGCGGTCGGGGTGGCTGCTGCGGCAACCTGTCGCCTGGCTGCTCCCCAATTGGATGCCAGCTGGTTAAACCACCTGATGCCATGAGTTGCCATCTCTGCATTGGTGGCGGTGCAGACGGAGGCGTTCTTCCTCACAGCAGCAGTAATCACAAAAGCAGATCAGGTGGATTACTTGCATTCCATCCATATGGCATTATCAGACCCTATTAGGCCTATTGTCATAATCAGATTAGTCAATAGACTGTGAGGGTTTAATACTAAAACTTTAAACTTTAAAGGTGTAAAAACTGAATGTGTGAACATATAAATAAGTGAACCAGTCAAGGTACTGTTTAAAAACGGGGGGGGGGGGGGGGGGGGGGGTTGGCCCTTTGAAATTTTCTAGAATCATCACTGAATGATTGATTTCAAGCGGTGAAACGTCCCTGTGAGGGCAAGGTGTTTATAATTATTTTGATGTACAAGCCGTCACTGTAGCTGTAAATTTCGGTGAGTAAAGGCCATTAATAAATGGAAGTTGATCGTGGATTACCCAGAAATATTTAGGCTAGCGTTTTTTTTTTGCAATTCGTTTTGTTCATGTCCATATGAGAGAAAGAGGCAGTTTTTTAAAATGGGATTTCAATAAGAGTTACCATTTCTGTGTTCTTATACTTAAGCATCTAATACAATATTGTGTTTGAGAATTTTATTTATAAAGGAATCAATTTTGTTCTTAATCCTGAGTATGTGATCCATTGTAAATCCTTATAAGTACCTTCATCCGTGAATTAAAGCAGAATGCACTTCAGCATTGTCTACTCATAGAGTACATGAGGTAACCCCTCTCTTGCATTAAATAATATCTGAATTGCAACAGTAATATATTTTTGATTGCAATAATCATAAGCTGCGAGTTTGATGTTAAGTTTGAAGTATACTTGCAGTTAAAAAAAAATGCTTTTAGCTCCCTGAAAATTTAAAACTAAATTTAAACTATAGAGGGCTTGAAGTATAGAACTGGTGGACTTGTAGTCTACCTATAAGTTTACTTGCAATATACTTCAAGTGTACTTTCATGAACTAAAAAGTGGGCTTGAAGTATATAACAAGTAAAGTTGTAGTACATCTGAGTTTACTTTCAGTATACTTCAAAGTATACTTTTATAAACTGGACATTGTGCTAGAAGTATATAACTAGTGAACTAATAGTAAATATTTTTAAGTTTGATGTCGCAAGCATTGAGGGAGCGTGCAATTGGCATGCTGACAGCAGGAATGTCAACCAGATCTGTTGCTTGGGCATTGAATGTTCATTTCTCCACCATAAGCCGTCTCCAAAGGCGTTTCAGAGAATATGGCAGTACATTCAACCGGCCTCACAACCGCAGACCACGTGTAACCACACCAGCCCAGGACCTCCACATCCAGCAGGTTCACCTCCAAGATCGTCTGAGACCAGCTACTCAGACAGCTGCTGAAACAATTGGTTTGCATAACCAAAGAATTTCTGCACAAACTGTCAGAAACCGTCTCAGGGTAGCTCAACTGCATGCTCGTCGTCCTCATCGGGGTCTTAACCTGACTCCAGATCGTCGCCGTAACAGACTTGAGTGGGCAAATGCTCACATTCGATGGCGTCTGGCACGTTGGAGAGGTGTTCTCTTCACGGATGAATCTCGGTTTACATTGTTCAGGGCAGATGGCAGACAGCGTGTGTGGCGTCGTGTGGGTGAGCGCTTTGCTGATATCAATGTTGTGGATCGAGTGGCCCATGGTGGTGGTGGGGTTATGGTATGGGCAGGCATCTGTTATGGACGAAGAACACAGGTGCATTTTATTGATGGCATTTTGAATGCACAGAGATATCGTGATGAGATCCTGAGGCCCATTGTTGTGCCATACATCCATGAACATCACCTCATGTTTCAGCAAGATAATGCACGGCCCCATGTTGCAAGGATCTGTACACAATTCTTGGAAGCTGAAAATGTCCCAGTTCTTGCATGGCCAGCATACTCACCGGACAGGTCACCCATTGAGCATGTTTGAGATGTGCTTGACCGGCGTATACGACAGCGCGTACCAGTTCCCACTAATATCCAGCAACTTCGCACAGCCATTGAAGAGGAGTGGACCAACATTCCACAGGCCACAATTGACAATCTGATAAACTCTATGCGAAGAAGATGTGTTGCACTGCATGAGGCAAATGGTGGTCACACCAGATACTGACTGGTTCTGAGTCCCCAGACCCCCAATAAAGCAAAAACTGCACATTTCAGGGTGACCTTTTATTGTGGACAGTCTAAGGTACACCTGTGCACTAATCATGGTGTCTGATGAGTATCTTGATGTGGCACACCTGTGAGGTGGGATGGATTGTCTCAGCAAAGCAAAAGTGCTCACTATCACACATTTAGACAGATTTGTGAACAATGTTTGAGAGAAATGGTAATATTGTGTATCTGGAATGAATTTTAGATCTTTGAGTCCATTTCATGACAAATGGGGGCAAAAACAAAAGTGTTGCGTTTATATTTTTGTTGAGTGTAACTAATAAACTAGCAGTATATTTGTCAGTTTACTTGCACTATACTACAAATTATACTTTTATAAACTAGAAATTGTGCTAGAAGTACGTTACTAGTAAACTCATAGTTCAACTTTAAGTTTACTAGCAGTATACTTCACAGTATACGTTCATGAACTGAAAAGTTTACTAGAAATACACAACTAATAAACTAGCAGTATATCTGTAAGTTTACTTGCAGTATACTTAAATGTATACTTTCATAAATTGAAAAGTATTCTAGAGGTATACAACTAATTAAGTCACAATATACTTAAAAGTTCACTTGTAGTGCAAGAGTATGTATCAAGTCTGCCAATACTGCAATAATTGTCAAATTTGTTCTCAAATAAAATCAGACAAATGTTTATCTATTTCTTTGTGGGTTAATAACACTGCATAAAAATCAAGTTCAGCTCCACCCATGTGCTACTTACTCTGCTATGCTGCCCCAAAGCTGACTTTTTACTGCAAACATTCTTCTTAGTCCATGAGATAGTAAAAACTGAGTAAAAATATAGTACAGTATACTTCAAAGAAGCCAATATGTATGGTAAAAATATTTTAATGTGCTTATGCTTTTGATAGTAGCCTAACTGCAAGCCAGTATACTTGAACATTAGGCATGAATATTTTAATACTTAGATATACTCAAGAAAAGTATGATAATCATAAGTTTAGGTACCAGTATTAGCAAAATATACTTAGACTTTTCGGAGTACTTTTCAGTATAAGCAAAGTATATGTAAGTATTACTGAGCTAAGTATATCTCTGATAAGTACATCAAAAGTAAACTGAAAGTATACTCTCTTATTTTTTAGTTTTGAAGAAGTATACTAATAGCACACTTGAATAAACTTTTTTTTGTAAGGGTAAGTATCTCTAATAACATGTAGGCAGCTCAGATTATATGAAACAAAAGTTGCCACTAAGAATTATCTCTGGTGTGAGATGGTTTCTTAGGTAAAACTGCACTTAATAAGCACAGATCATGCGTTGTCGGCCAACAGGTTTCTGTCATTGTGGCCCAGATGGGCGGGAAGACAGGGGAACTCAATCAGCTGAGGCTACTACTGCAGCTGGCATAATTTATGAGTTTGATTAATTTACGGAGGTAACAATCTAATTTTTTATTTTGAAGTCAACGATTTAAAAAAGTAAAAGGTTGTTGTGTTTTCTCAACCAGATATTTTTGTATTTTTTAGGTTCCGCTCTTAACCATAAATAATTGGAGAGAGATAAAATCTCAGAAGTTATCCTTATTTATTCCAGCCTTGAATCGGACAGTAATCCAAACCCGGTGAGTCGTCCTTGCGTAAGGAGTACTACCCCAGTGTTCCCAAATGGCCATGTTTATGAAAAAACCCCATCAAACTTTGTTCTGATCACAATACATGGGTTGTCTTGAAAATTGTAATGTTATTTAGTACAATAACATTACATCGATTATCTCTTAAGTTTTTTCATTTCCATATTGGTTGGCAAGCTCTCTGTGGGTTTCGCTGGAAAATATTGGTGGCGCTCAGAAGTATATTGGTCTCATAAAAAGAAAGAAAATACATTAAAAAGTAGAAAAATTACAGTCAAAGGAATAGGATACAAGTAGATACATAAATGATTCAACTGCTAGTGTTTTCAGTAACTAATGATTTTACTGAACAAATATTGATTTTACAGAAATCAAACACATTTAAATGTCTCACCTGATTATGTTTTCAAATCAGCTGAACAGAATAGATACTAATCTAAGATGCAGAAGCCCACTGCTTGTGTGTGTGTGTGTGTGTGTGTGTGTGTGTGTGTGTGTGTGTGTATTACCGCTGCTCACTTAATATGATTTCTGATTATTTATTATGGTTATTAATTATGGTTATTAATTTACTGATGAATATGATGAGAAATATTGAAATGTAACATTGTGTGATAGGATATCATTTCAGGGAGTAAAAAAAGAGGGCAAGGTTTAATTACTATGATAAGCGTGAGATTTTAACGTTAATATAGTATAATTGAACTCAATGATATTAAAGTTGCACTCCCACTTTTAGATTAAGCCTTGTACTCAAACTTTTGTTTTGTTTTTTTTTTTTTTTTACAATTCAACAGTAATAGTGTTTAAATAACCGCGTATTTCATGTTTCATGGTTGAAATGAAAATATGCTGCCATTGGCTTTCCAGAAACCAGGACGCTAACATGAAGGCTTGTCAATGGTCTCACGCATGACCAATAAAATTCTATGTCATGCAATACCTACGGCGCCAACAGGCGTGAGACTCTCCTATTTTGAATTTTTTTTTCTGTGCATATCCAGTGGCGGATCCGGGGGGTGGGGCTTTTTTTCGCAGAGAAGTGAACACATAGAGCGCATACTGTTCTTTGAAGAAGCCCACTTTTAACGTGTATACCCCAAGGACTGTATGGTTCAACCACAGCAACCAGGTCTTCTTCTTCTCTTTCTTTTGCGTGAAGGTATTATGCAACCATTTGCTGCATTACCGCCACTCATTGAGATTATTATTAAGTAACTCGAGAAGACTAAATTTTCTGAAGAAAAATTGGCTTCTCGTTGAAAACTTGGCAACGCTGACTTTAAAGTGTCTGATGTTGCTGAAGAAGATTGTGTGGTAATCGTAGAAGTAATTTAAACTGTTGGAGCAAAGAATGAAAGAAGAGCATAAGGTTTGCTGCTTCGCTTTCCTTTGTTTTGTGAAGAGAATGTGGCACCATCCACTGTAACTCACACAGTACACACCCATTATAAAATCTGAATTAGTCTGAAAGGAGCATGAAACTTGTGTGTGATATTGGTAAAACTGTACAAGATATCAAAAATTTGAGAAGAAGTATAATAACTGAGAGTATTGTCTCTCGAAAGTTATGATGAAGTCTGTAGCTGAAAGTTTGAAAGAGTTAGGAGTTCCAAAAAAGATGGGTTTGAACTGTTGTCGAAGGTAAAATAAAGGTTGAAACAAAGTTTATGTGAAAAAGAATAAGAGACCCAAAAATTGAAAAATAGAAAAAATGTTTTAAAAAATTTAAAGCTGAACATTATGAGCATTGAATGGAGTTTCAACAAGAAAGTTTGAAAGAGCAGGAAATGTTGAAAAATCTGCTGAATCAGCTGAAAATCACTGAATTTTGCTGGAATTCAAAAAGGCAATAATGACGTTTCAAAATTTATAAGAAATATAATATGATTATGAAAAATCTGTTCAACCGTAATGTAAACCTGAACATGAGGAACATTTTAAAGTTGAAACAGTGTCTGTGGCTTGTATGATGTGGACGGAGTTTGCAAGGAAAATGCAGATGTAAGAAGGACCTGAACGAGAAAAGAGCGGTTTCCGAGGAAACTTCAAGGCGAGCCGGAAGCCGCTGAAAATGTGAGGTTGAAGTTGCTGAAAATGCGAGGTTAAAGTTGTTGAAAATCACAATTAAGCTATAACAGCAGGATTCTTCATACTTCAACGCTATGAGACCGAGAGACGCACTTTGCAGTTAAAATCACGTACCTCCTTTTCTGTTAAA
Organism: Gymnothorax reevesii; assembly: GCA_029721435.1. Taxonomy (NCBI): domain Eukaryota; kingdom Metazoa; phylum Chordata; class Actinopteri; order Anguilliformes; family Muraenidae; genus Gymnothorax; species Gymnothorax reevesii. The sequence goes on from CM056586.1 coordinate 68,819,054, forward strand.
GTTTTCAGAACAGTACGTCACAGCGAGCTGATACGCACATCACTGGAAAGAGCAAAACCAAAGCTTTCCAGCGAGATATAGCATTTGTCTATGCACTGGTGTGATGTAGAGAAAAGAATGTTTGAATTTACCTAAAATTTTTAAGTGCAGTTGGAAAACAGTGCTGTCACCACATTACTCTTCAAGGTAGGCTATCTTACTCACGAGCAGAAACAGCTTTCCAATGATACTAAGCACTCCGTGCTACATGGACGCAATCAGGTTATACTTGCAGAAGAAATATATGGTAAAATTTTGACAATTTCTGCTGAATCAGCTTTATATTTTTAGTCATCATACGTTATATAATGTGAATGGCAAAACTTACCGATCCTTATCTGGAGAGGATATGAAATGTCTTCGTTTCAAAAAGTAGGCCTACTTGTAATCCGGTTTTCAAATAAAACTGATTTTTTTAATCACTGAGTAAAACCATATAATTTTTTCTGTAAAAAGGAGAAAATGGCACTTATTTCCGTCAGGCACACACCACATGTTTTTGTACACTGCTAAGTCACAGAACATCCCACTACCATGGTTCTCATATTGTCAGATTCCACACAGTCTCCTCTATACTGATATGTAAAGATATCTTTAGTGCCAGCTTTCTGTGGTGAGAAACATGTAAAAATATTCGTGTTTTATATGCAATATTTTTATTTGTTGATAAACAAATTAATATAAATTAAATGAACATACTAGCACACCAAACAACACAAATTTCAGATAGCACAGAGTCTCCTGATAAAACAACATATTGTTTTTGTGTGTAGCCTTTATAATGACTGGTATACCAGCTTCAAAGTAAAGGCAGTGAAAATAGCCTAGGGCTCAAAGGGTTAACTGTGACATGTATAAAAATCCTAAAACTTTGAAAGGTATGAAAATGCTGAGGTAAAACAAAAAAAGCAGCAAAAGTTTTTGAAGTAGTATTGATTTGTGATGCCGTCATATTAGTCTGACACCAAAACCGAGCTTCACTATCAACTATGGAGGCAAAAAGATGACAAATTATTTTTGTTATAGGAGAAATTAAGCATGCATAATGAGAAAACCAGGCCAGTCCTGCAGTTGAAAAGGGACTAGTATTAAATGAGGACATTTCATTTAAATCTCCTGTTGAATAGAAAGGTGAATGCCATTAGACATATGACCCATAGATGTTGAAACATATTTCAAACACAGAGCTTGACTGGATGGAAAAAGCCCTTTTTGATGGTAATCTGTGCTCCAACCCAAAGAGTACTTTTCACGCTTGCATTCCATAACCCAAAGCTTATATACAGCCTTATTGGCCTGATTGCAGCACAAGTCTGATTCATACTTGTGTTTAGGAACCCAATTAGTTACAGTTAAACCACAGGAAAGGGTTACATAACAATGAAAATCAAAACGCAGGGTTTAATTCTTCATAACACTAACAGCACAGTTTTGATGGGACTAAAACATCTTGCTTTTCAAAAGCATTTTATTGCTTCTGTTATAACCTTGATTCAAAACTCAATTCAGTCTATAGGCTTTAACCCTGACTTTCTGGGGACATACCCCAAAATTCGGGGATAACCTTGCTGTGGAGCGGAGTTCAGTAAGCCCTGGGCCAAGAATGGGGTCTGAGCAGTTAGCGTAGGGACTCCGAGGGTTACAACTTTCAAGATAGGTGCCACCAAGCTGGCTTTCTCTTGACTTCATCTTCCCAATGCACCATTCAGTAGCGTGCTGTGATGCTTGTTCGCCACCACTTTTGTCTAAAAGGGGTCCTACAATATTACATCTCCATAATTTTTTGGTAAAAAAGCGTTGTACTTTCGTAGGCAATGAGAACAAAAAAAAAACATTTCCACAAGTATACTGAGGCAAAAATATGGGTAATAAGCAAAAACACTGAAAACATAGATTTTTATTACTGTTGAAAGGTGTTGCAAATTCTTTTTTTTTTTGACTGTTGCATAGCCTGAGTACACGTTTGAAGGCTCATTCCATGATTGGTGATGGTAAAATGAGTTTAAACTGGTTTGAGGCAACATTATTCTGCAAAATTACCTCTGATGGTCAGTTGTTCCAGTATATAAGGTGACGTGGACTTTGAGGAGCGTCACAGTGTTAAACAAGATGGCTGGATGGAAGGAGCTCCCTGAGATTTTTTGCAGCTGCATTGCGGCCTCACATGATGCTGAAGACGTTAAATGTTGCATTGGCACTGTAAGAAACACCATCAAGCCTTTCAAAGAGACCGGGTTTGTTGAAAAGTAGTCGCAATAGAGGTGCAAAACGGAAATTAAGCGCTTTTGATGTTCATTATCAATGTATGACGAGTAAAAAAGAAAAATCGGCAGTTGTCAGTAAGACAAGTCCCTGATGATATGAATAACACCAGAAGTGAGGAGATGAAACCATCAGAATGTACTGTTTTCAGACAACTGTGTGAAAATGGTCAGATGGGTTGTGTTGCTGCCAAGAGCTGGCAACATCTGAAAAAAAAAAACAGCCAACAAACATCATGGAAGAACAGATATTCTTCTTCTGTGATTTTTATCAGGAGTTGAAATCCATCTTACATTCTTCGAATGAGCATTATTGATGGATAAATTGTGGACTGTTCTCTCCACAGTGAAATGACACTCATATTCTTTTTGTTTTTACCCAAAAGAGTCCCTAAACAAGCAGAGCCTGTTGGCAGTGCAGACATCTCCAAGCTTGAAGGGCTGCGTGGATATCGAGGGCTGACTGCAAAAAACAGTTATGTCCAGATGTTTTACATTGGCCATAACTGTTTACTGCAGCCAGCCCTCGATATATCACAGTTAGCAGAAAAACTGGTTTGGTGAAAAGCTGATGTTCAGACATGTTTAACAGTGGGATATATTGCGTGTTGCTAAGGGCTGAATTTGGCATGTCAACAAGCCCATCAAAAATGATCTGGCAGTGGTGGTTTAAAAATGTTCAGAGTGGCATTATTTTGCATTTAGCAATACTGGAGTTGATAGAAGGATGCAGGCAGGTTGTATGTGCTGTGTACCAGTTTTATTTTTGTAAATTTATGCTCTTTTTTTGTGGCGGTTCAGAATTATTTAGCCAAGTGCTCACCCTCATCTGTTGAAGTGCGTTTGCTTGCGTGTATAAGCACACAAATGTGTGAGTTATGTGTAAGGGAGATATATACAGTATTGTCCCAACAATTAGCTGGTCTTTATACTTTTCAGTAACAATTTCTATAGTGGTATATTAAATTTATGTAAGCCTCTCAATGATATGGAAAGTCTTGAGCCATAAGTCACAAAATGAAAACGCAGGGGGCACAGCAGCATATTTGTTCCAAAATATGCTGTGACCTCAGGCTCCGTAACGTGTTCAAGATTGTTAAATAACCATGTGAGGTTAGGCCATTTGTCCATTTTTATCCCCCCGGCATATAATGCGGGGGGATATAGCAATCAGTGTGTCCGTCCATCCGTCTGTAATAAAATTGTTTCCGGACCAGAACTCGAAAACTATTCCACTTACAAACACCAAATTTGGTATGGAGCTTCTCCTTATGGTCTAGTAGTGCCTTTTGGGGGTTTCGGTCCGTCCGTCTGTCCACACAACCTGTAGGTTACACAACCTACAGCCGGGGGGATCCGCCATTGCCAGATGGCTCTTGTTTGGAAATGTCTCCACAGAACTCATTTTCTGAGTCCTCCTAACCCGACACACAAAAGCACTGCACCTGAGAAAGGTGGTTTGTAAGCTTTGCTTCGGTGTAGACTCACTGTGGACTGTTTTACCGACTTCCACTCCTTGCTCATTGGTTTGGAATGACACTTAATATAACAGCATGAATGGCGAGAACAGGCCGTTTAGCCTAACTAGGCTCGCCAGTTTCTTTATACTATTGTGGATATATCCCTTTAGATACTCAATACTCAATGGTATCTAGCTTTATGTCAACCTTGCTCTTGAAAACCCCGAAGGTCTCTGCCTCAACAATATGGTCAGGCAAGCTATTCCACATTGAAATTACGCTTTGGGTGAAGAAATATTTCTGAATATCAGTGCTAAATTTACCTCAGGTCAATTTCCAATTGTGACCCCGTGTTCTACTCACAACACTTGGTCGAAGGAATCCTACATAATTTACTTAGTTTATCCCTTTAACATATTTAAAGACCTCAATCAAATCACCCCTTAGTCTCCTTTTCCTAAGACTAAAGAGATTAAGGATCTTCAGCCTCTTCTCATAGCTTTCATCTTTTATACCTGGAATTAGCTTCTCTGAACTTTCTCTAGAGCCTCTATATCTTTCTTAAAGTATGGTCCCTAGAACTGTACACAACACTCCAGATGTGGTCTGACGAATGTGTTGTACAAAAGAAGCGTCACCTCCTTAGATTTGTACTCAATACTTTTGGCAATGTATCCCAGCATACAATTAGCTTTTTTTAACTGCTACAGCACAATGGCTAGAGCCTGTGAGGGTTTGGTCAACTATCACTCCCAGATCTTTCTTTTGTGGAGCACTTTCCAGTTTTAAACCTCCCATGAAGTAACATGAAGTCTAATGTTTTTATTACCTACATGTACAACTTTTTACATTTCGCTACATTAAATTTCATTTGCCACATTTCTGCCCAATTCTGGATTCTATCCAAATTATCCTGAATCACTTTTGTGGACTTTAAACGATTTACCAAACCCCCCAATTTAGTATCATCTGCAAATTTAACTAATCTGCTCTCAATATTCCTATCAAGGTCATTAATGTAGATAAGCAACAGCAGGGGTCCCAACACCGATCCCTGGGGGACGCCACTCCCCACCATACCTAGCTCAGCTGAGATACCACTGACCACCACTCTTTGGCCCATATTCAGAAACGAAACTGACACAAATTGAGTGTGAGTGAGTACTAAAACTTAGTTGGTGTCCGGTTATACTAAACGAGTCAGAGGTAGCACTAACATTCACTTGCTTTCAGAGACCTCGCTCACGCTGAAAATAGTGCTTCTCTCTGAGTAAAGGTTGAGTGCAGGGAACACCTCCCTTGAGCCGCACTAACTTGCGCCGGTATTTCGTTGTCATGGCTTTCAGGTGGTTACAAACATTGGAAACTCTGGATCATTTACAGCCACGTGCTCGGAGCAATCGCAACTACGCAAATTTTAACTATAATGATGATAACTATGCCTGTAACTTGCTGACTGACCACCTGGTTTCAGAGTTTAGGAACTTCACTGTGGTGAACTCCAGACAGCAAGCACATCTTCTCTGGATCTGCCCCGGCTCCAGCTGATCTGGCACAGAGCCAGGGCAGATCCAGAGTGGAGAAGCTTGCTATCTGGGTTAGCATTTGTGCACCCGCCAGTGGCTACTGGTGAACTGGCAATAGGGGAAGCTCAAAAGCATCCCTTAAAAATAATGATTGGACATGATTGGACATCAATCATTTAATAAAATTTTATCTACTTGAACTCCAAAAATCCTTATGATTATCATGTGTTGTAAGTTCTACTTGTTAAGTTGTGAACTGGTGATAGCTTGACCGCAGTTAAAAGAGCACTGATAATTATTGCCGTTTTCAATTAATTAAATTACCGTTGCAGAAACTCCGAAAACTCTCAACATTATCAGGTGTGGCCAGTTTTCATTAATGACGCACATCTGTCAACTCTCACGCATTTGGATTTCTCGTGCTTTTCTTTACTGATGGGTTGGAAAATTCTGCGCTCAGCAGCTCGTGGGGCGCGTGTGGATTGGTCTGCCAGGCTCATGTAGCTGAAAGTCACAAAACTCCATTCTTTTCTTCATTCTTAACCGCTGAGTGTCGAGGGAAATGTCCGGCACGTTTCATAGCTTGATGCTTAGTGAGCCTCGCGGGCTGTCCTGCGCCTTTCGCGAGCCACTCAACCACAGAATTTATGAAGACATGCTGATATTTACGTCGTCACTTATGTGCGAAAGAAACGGCTCAATTTTGTGAAGCAATGTATAACATTACTATTAAAATACATTTCATTGTCGTTTTACCAATTTGTTTGAGAAACCTTATAATCAAGAAAAGTAAACCGCGACAGGTATAGGTCATTCAGCACTATAGGGTGAGGATTGAACGCAGCCGACGCACCGCCTGTTTTACCTAGTGCCCACTACCGTCAGTTATGCTCGAGTGGCGTTAGTGAATATCACCTCGCTAGGAGTGGGACCGCTCCCTCGGTTAGTGGTAGGTCTCTCTCTTCCTCACACATTTCAATTGTACTCACTATATGGTGAGTCAAAGGTGAGTGTGAGTGTTGTTTCTGAATGCGGGCCTGTGTGTTCTTTCCTGTGACCAGTTTTGAATCCACTCCACAATACCTCCTGTAACTCCAATTGCGCTCATTTTAAAAATTAGTCTCATGCGGCACTGTAGCAAATGCCCTCTGAAAATCCAAGTATATGATGTCATAAGCCTAAGTGGCCTCTTCAAAAAATTTCAGGTGGTTTGTCAAGCATGACCTTCCCTTACAGAAACCATGTTGGGTGTCCCTCCAGATACTGTTATGTACAGGAAATCAGTCCAGCTCATCTTTTATCAAAGATCCCAATATTTTGCACGCAATGCAAGTTAACTGACTGGCCTGTAATTTCCTGGCTCGGTACAGTCCCCTTTCTTATATATCGGCATTATATTGCCGTTTCCATTCATTTGGCATTTCTCCAGTTTCTAAGGACCATCTGAAGATGGCGGATAGCGGCTTAAAGATGATCTCACCAACCTCCCTGAGCAGTCTAGGATATATAAGCAGTCAGGACCCGCCGCCTTATCTGCCTTTAGTTCATGCAACTTGGCGAGACCACAGCATGAACAAGCGCAGGGGGGAATGGATAGGGCAGGGGTCTCCAACCCTGTTCCTGGAGGGCTACCACCCTGAAGGTTATCACTCCAACCAAGGCAAACCACTCCTGCTTTCCCAGTTACAGATCTTGACGAGCTGCTTAAGAGCTGAATCAGATGAGTTGAATTAGGGTGGGAGTAGAAACCGACAGGATGGTAGCTCTGCAGGAACGGGGTTGGAGACCCCTGGGATAGGGCAAGGAGCCAGGGGCTGGTTTTGAATTGGGCCTAATGAACTCGAGACCTGCCTCTCATCTATGACACGGAGTTCTGTGTTCAGCGAGGCAAACTGGTACAAGAATTGTGGTCATGTAATTACCTTTGACTGAAGCATTCAGTTCAGAGTTCCTGAACTTCACTGGAAATAGCAAAGCCCCCTTTAAAACATCTTTTCAAAAAAATTCAGTGTAAATGTACTAAGACGATACAGTTGAGAGGTTTGATCAATTTTATACAAGTTAAGCTGCAAATATAATGCTCAAATTGTACAGTATTCCCAATTTGCTAGAATCTCGCTTAGCTTCGATACTCGCGCTTCAAAATGGGGAATGAATCACTTCAGTATGCTCCGAGGCAATAGCTCAGAGAACACAATTCATTTGAATAAAAGCCATGGGTCACTTCCCATTTACCTCCACACAACCAATACCATGAGTATTACCAAGACCAATTTGCTCCCACTTCATCTCACTTCTCCTGAACTTGTTTGAACTGCTCATTGTTCTTATGCACATCCAGTCTTAAACCATTTTCATTTTGAATTCTGTTTCAATGTTTAAAGTGGTCTTCATTGCCCACTGGCACACATGCCCGCATTTTCTCAAATTCAGCCGTGCATGATGGGTCACACTCCACGCACAAGCACAAAGTTTCACATGAAGGCGTCTGATCGAGCGTCTCCTGCCCATCGAACACCATCAGAAGTCCTGCGACCCCTCATTCCATCAGCTTGGATTTTCAGATGGATCAGGACGTCATGCAGACCGACAGGTTTACATGAGTAAATTTCATTGACTGATCTTCAACCTGATTACAAGAACTCCAGGTAAATGCAGAAGTGATGTTGAAATTCTAGAGACACTGATGAGACCAATGGAATTGAGGGCCATCAGACTACATTTATGCAAAACGTTGATTGACAGCATAAATCATGTACTGAGTATGTATGGAGACCAATAGGAAATTAATTCATGCAATAAACAGCAATTGCCAAATTTTCCAGGGTGATTCTCCAATTGCTTTAATTTCTTACAAAAACCTAGAGCACAACAACATTTACAAGACTTTTATTTCACTTTCCTCTTTAGAATAGAATATTAAACAGAACTGTGGGGTGACAGGACATCAAACTCAGGATGCAGACTTTCCAAGTGCTCTTTCCAGAACAATCCTGCAAATTAATTAAGCATGTTCCTCCGCCAGCTTCTCTGCCTTCTGGACAACTTCCTCGATGGGGCCCACCATGTAGAAGGCCTGTTCAGGCAGGGCATCGTACTCCCCTGCAATATTCAGAGGGGTTTAGTTTGAAAGATGCCACCGCACCAACATGTCCAGATGTAGACCAAGAGGATATTCTCCCAGCACTGTAGGTCATGCACTGTGATCCAGGTCCTTACCTCCTAAAATGCTCTGGAATCCTTTAATGGTGTCCTTGAGAGGTACCAGTTTTCCCAGATGGCCAGTGAAGACCTCGGCGACCTGGAAGGGCTGGGAGAGAAATCGCTGTATCTTGCGGGCGCGTGCTACAGTCAGCTTGTCTTCCTCGGACAACTCATCCATTCCCAAGATGGCGATGATGTCCTGGAGTGACTTGTAATCCTGAGGGAAAAAAATAAAAAATAAAATAATAATATAGGCATGCAATGCACGGAATACTCCTCAGCCCGATGTCAAAGTTTTTGGAGACGCCCGCCCGACCGCACGAAGGATAGCCATACCCCGTCAGCCTCGAGGGCTGAGGGGTAAAAAGCCATTTCGAAATAAGCCCATACCGCATGCTGCTATCGGCCAGAATGCACTGCAACACCAGGATATCACTGAAGGCTCAAACCAAACAGGTCGGTATTTAAGTGCACCATACACACACACACACACACATCTGCACATTAACCCAACATCATGAGTATCAGCGAGAACATCAGCTCCACAAACCTGCAGGATCTTCTGCACACCACGGGCAACGTCATAGTGCTCCGCTCCAACGATGTTTGGGTCCATGATTCGCGAGGTGGAATCGAGGGGGTCCACAGCGGGATAGATGCCCAGCTCAGCAATGGCACGAGAGAGCACAGTGGTGGCATCCAAGTGGGCGAAGGTGGTGGCGGGGGCGGGGTCAGTCAGATCATCGGCAGGCACATAAATAGCCTGTGACAGTAGACAGTAGCATCAGTTCCGCACACTGGGATATTGAGACATTGTACAGTTATGAACTCTGAGTTGCACACACTTGCTCACCTGCACAGAGGTGATGGACCCCTTCTTGGTGGTGGTGATTCGCTCCTGCATGGTGCCCATGTCAGTGGCCAGAGTGGGCTGGTAGCCCACAGCAGAGGGGATGCGACCCAGCAAAGCCGACACCTGAAACAATATGAAGAGCATCACTCAGGGTCAGGGAAAGCAGACATCCTGAACTAACCACTGACTGAATAAAAAGATGGACGCAGCACTCGGGTCTGAAAACTGAGGCCGATGCGGAAATCTCAAATTTGCATTATATTTAATGGCCAGCAGATGGCAACGTCGGTGGTTGCAGAAAGAAGTTCAATCCTATAGAAGTCTGAGGAAATGACCCTACTTTGCCACCTGAGATTAAATGATGTGGAAAATCATTAATAATGGCATCTATCGTAAGTCTTCTTTGATATATTGTGATGTTCATTTTTGTAAATTATGGTTCCATATAGACTAGAATACAGCCAGAACATGCTTTAGAGGCGTGGCCATCCTCTGGTCCTCGTCTGATACGGTCAGATCCAGAGCCACGGTTCTCCCTGGATCTTCGATACATGCTCTCGTCCAATAGGAATCACATCCGGTTGAAAAATGACAAAATTACGCAATTCAAATTGCCGAAATCGAGGCTTTCTAAATGGTATGCTGAAACCAATGGGTGACGTCACCGTTGCTTCGTCCATCTTTTTAAACAGTCTATGGAACCAAGCTGAAGACCAGCATCATGAGGTCCTTCTGGTGAAATGAAAAATTCACGGATAAACCAATGCTAACTCACTGCCATCATCCCTAGTAAATAAACGCTCCCAATCCGCCACAGTAAATCTGATTTAATAACAACCCGGATAATACAAGACAACTAAAGAGCAGTTTTTGATGATTCCCACTATGGACTAGAGGTCCAAATGAACCAGAAACAATGGTCTGACACCCAGCAGAGCCCATTTTTTGAGTGCGGTACAAAGGCTTAAATGAAATACCAAAATGGCTAGTACACTAAAGCTGTTGTACGCAAAGATTCAAATTCCATCAATAATAGTGACCGATCGAGGAAAGGGCTTATTCACAAATGGGCATCTGTGGGTGAAGGGATGCCGAAGGTCACAGACAGACCATTTTTCAGAAATTGTCAACACACCTCATTTACAGTAGTATATGGTGAGATGTTTGGTATACTACCTCCATATCAAATTTCATCCCATCCATTTAAGAAATGTGTAAAAATAGACAACTTCAGGTTTCCAATCTGACCACACAGCCACACCCACTTTTCTCCCAGCAGGGCCAAAGTGAAACCAGACACTAATTTGTGCACTAAAGCTGCAAACCAACTTTGGTCAAATGTGATCAATGAGAGAGACGGCTAGAGGTTACGCGTCGACAAAGAAAATCCCTGCCTATAGCTGTTTCTACTTCTCACAGAGTAGCAGCACAGCTCACCTCAGAACCCGCCTGGGTGAACCTGAAAATGTTGTCGATGAAGAGCAGCACATCCTGCCCCTCCTGATCACGGAAATATTCAGCGACAGTGAGACCAGTCAGGGCGACTCTGGCACGGGCACCGGGGGGCTCGTTCATTTGACCGTACACCAGTGCCACCTGCAACATACCAGATTGTATTCAGCCTACCTTTGCACAGAGACGCCAACTCTTAAAAGGTACATGCACAGTATTTTTAAAAATCTTAAAACAAATATACTTGGCACCAGTGAGCACAGGTACCCAAGGAGGACAGACAAAAAACTACTGCATTTGAGCAAAGTGATCAGGACTTGCAAAATCCTATTGGGACACAACTAAAGCCGAAAAAGGGAAAAGCAATGACGACACTTACCTTGGAGGTAGTATCCTTTAAATTGATGACTCCAGACTCAATCATTTCATGGTACAGGTCATTTCCCTCACGGGTTCGCTCGCCCACTCCAGCAAACACAGAATAGCCACCATGAGCTTTGGCAACATTGTTGATCAGCTCCATGATGAGTACAGTTTTGCCCACACCGGCCCCACCAAAGAGACCTGTAAGGAAACATTTCACAATCGGAATAAAAAACAGCCTTAAACATCGCAGCCAACATTCAACGCTTCAAAAATTAAAAATATTTTACAGTTTACCACAGGCTCAGAGATGGCAGCCTTATTTATATCCTCAGACTAGCCAAGTTTGAATCATTTAACATACAAAGGTCATGAACAAAAGAAAACAAAGGCCGTTTTGGCCAGAGTTGTCGCAATCAGCCAGGCTAAAAATCATGTGGATAAGATAGTTCAGTCGCTAGTTCTCCCTACTGGATATACGCAGTAACTTCGATGTTCCTACTCAAATGGTCCCGGGAAAGCCAGTGGATTTGGGAACATTGGCCAAATTGGCCAGTCTGAAGGTAGAAGTATCTGCCAAATATAATTCCTTGTTCAACATCATACAAATAAGAACTGCAGCTAGGTTGGCTCACTCTAAAGGTGTTGCTTGCGATGCAAGAGTAACCAGCATGGCATGAGATCGAACCCAAACGTGCCAGTGTGGAATGTGGCCAGGTGCGTTTTGGAAGTGAAGCACAAGTGCTGTAATACCAGAGGTCGAGTTTGGGAACCCCTGCAATAGTGCAGGTCTTTCAGGGCAAAGCCTGGAAACACCAGAGAATATGCAAACTCGTTGCAGAGGCCTACTGGGGCTCGAACCTCTGTATTGCGAAGCACCACAACACTTTGAAGTCGATGTCTTTTTTTTTTTTTTGTGTTTCTGGTTCTTTGAAAAAGGTGACGTGACAAAATTTTGTTAAAGCTTGGCCGGTTTCTTTGGTTGGCCTGTACTGGCTACATACTTGCCAAGTATACAAACGTGAAGTTTGATATTTGCATTTGGCTGAAATCCTGCATTATGGCAAACACTAATATTTCAATCAAGTTAGATGGTAGTACGACACTTCCAAACTAGAGAAAGAAAGTGATTTCTTCCACCCCCACCCCCCAACTACACTTCTTGTAAGCCACCAAGACACCAACTAAGAAATGGTAACTTACCAATTTTGCCACCCTTAGCATATGGGGCAAGCAAGTCGACCACCTTAATGCCAGTGACCAGAATCTCCTGTTCCACACTCATGTCCGTAAACTCTGGGGCCTCAGCATGGATGGGAGCAGTTCTAAAAATACAAAACATGTAGCATTCAAAGAGTACTTCAAGTTTGGAAAGACCGAGCACAACGAGGTAGAAGCCAACGCTAAACATTAAATGCTATACCTCCACCTGCTCAGCTTCGTGCGCTCAACACTGATCTTTGGTCCCATAATACAGGTTGACTGTGTGACCTTGATCTTTAACCACAAGACCTCCAAAACCTAAAAAGGTTCAGCCACCCTTTATTGAGTTACCATGCCAAATGAAGGCAAAATCCATCCATTCCTGCCGTAGATATTAGGCACACAAGATGTCACGCACTGACAATGCCACGAATGGACAGACTGGAAAACAGTACGCCTCCCGTCCAGTGTGTGTGTGTGTGTAGGAAGCTTAAAAAAATCAAATCAAACTGGTAATCAAGAATCTATCCAAGATTTTAACTTCAACTGTGTACAAACTTGGACAGATGTACTAAGCTTGAACGCCCCAAATCCTCCAATTCCCCAATCCTTGAATAGACTTTCATCTGAACTTAATTTCAGGTCAATCGGACAAATGGTTCTGAAGATAGGGCCAAAATGGTAATTTTCCATCACAAAGCGCCACCTGGTGGCAAAACATTGAACCATACAGGTATGATGTCATCATGTGACACTTAGTGAGGGCATGACCTTGCAGTTGCACATAGTTTCATGTCAATTGGACAAATAGTTCCAAAGATATGGCAAAAATTGTGAATTTTATGTGACAAAGCTCCACCTTGTGTCAAAATTCTGAACCAAACGGGTATAATGTCATTGTGGGACACATCCTCAGGTCATGACCTTTCATTTGCACTTGATTTGAGGTCAATCAGACAAATATTTCAAAAGATATGATTAAAAACAGTGATTTTTTCAGTTTTTGGCCCCTGGTGGCCAATTTAGAAATTGTGAATTGTCAAAATCGAATCAGTTCTTCCTCTTTATGATACTTATATGCAAAACTTGAAATTTCTAATTGAAATATTACTGCAGTTATCGCATTAACACATAGGGCGGCGCGGCGGCAGCGGTCGGACCAAAAACATAATATCCCCGGAATGCCATTCGGGGATATAATTATTACCATGAAAAACTAGCATGTGTCTCACTGTCATGCACCTCAGTCAAGCTGAAGGCCATGTTAGTTCAGACTGGAAATATATAATAAAGACTTTGAAGGAATTTAAGGGATAATGTCCAATAAGCTGTCCATCATGACGTATTAATGGATAATCTGGAGGCCAGAGCACCATCCGACAACAAGCAGCTATAAGGAGCCCAAGGATCAGGGGCCAAAAATCTGTCATGGTTGGCGTAACATACATAAACATGCCCATCGGTATACATAGAGGAGTCGTACGCGTTTCAGGGATGTCCTTTTGCCAATGACCCAGGAGTACTAGTTATAGTCAAGCACCAAGAATGCAGGCAAAAACACAGTAGCAATGCTACTGAATCTCCGGAATGAGGAAAGGTTGAAAATCCCTCCACATGCCTTGACCCTTCATCATAAGACTCGTGGCCGTGATCTTTCTGGGGAAATTGACACCGATTACGAAACAAAGGGAGCCAGTAACTGTGAAACCCGCTTCTTGAAACAATAGATTTATCTGAAGAATTGAAGACTGATGACAGTATTTTAGTAGCATATCCAATATTTCTGCACTTGATTTTACAAGCCAATAAAATGACTCTGCTCAGTCACGAGGCATGGGAAAAATATTCAGAGGATAGCTGTAAATATAAAGCTGTAAAAAATAAATTCTTACATTCATAAATTATTTCACATCTTCCCTACATGCAGATTCTATTTTCAAGGATTTAGGTCAATGCCAACCAATGGAACTCCACTAAAAACCAATCAAATTCAAGCAGATGTAATCTCATCCAGTGCACATACTGCTGAGTGGTGATTGGTCCCCTCTCATCAATGGGCTCGCCAATGACATTCATGATCCTGCCCAAGGTCTCAGGGCCCACAGGAATACGGATGGGCGCCCCAGTATCCAAGACCTGCTGTCCGCGAACAAGACCCTCGGTACCGTCCATGGCGATGGTTCGCACAGTGTTCTCCCCTAGAAGAAGGGGGGGAAAGGGAAAAAAAAAAAAACAGTACACAAGTTTACAAAGTTCCCCCCATCCATCAAACCATTATCGCATCACAGGCTTTTGATAAATACTTTATGGAAATGAGATTCTGCAAGATGCCAACCGAGATGCTGTGCAACCTCCAGCACCAGTCTGGTGTCTCGGCCCGCAACTTCCAGCGCATTGAGAATTGGCGGCAGACCCTCATCGAACTGCACATCCACGACGGCACCGATGACGGCTACGATACGGCCAGACGCAGTGGCTGCCTTAGCGGAGGGTGCCGCGGCTGCAGCATAGTTCCTTCCTGTAAAATAGCGCGCACACACACAAACACATACACACCATCACATTTCACATCAATAATGAAATTTTTTTTAGTGCTTGCCACTTTGTGAGTGAACTCGGCAAATACTTGAGGAAGTTTTGTGAAAACAGGGACTGCATTATCCAGAATGGTTTAAAAAAAATTAAAATAAAATTAAAATCTCATTTGGACCAGTAGTTTCTTCATGTGAATCAGTTATGCAAATCCTAGAGGCAATTCACCATTTATTGACAAAATAAACAAATATCAGTGTGTAGACGGAGGACATCTGGCAGGGCCATACAGTCAATCACCACACTCCATCTGGCACCACTTATTTAGTCGAGTTCCTGAAGACCACCTGACCGCGCCCTGAGATGATGGCACAGAAACCGAAGTAATCGAGTGTTTTCAGTCGCTGCTCCCCGTCTCTGGAACAGCTTGCTTGTCCACATAAGAAATTAAGGTTCAGTGCGGACCCAAGTCGCTCCTGATGACCCATCTCAGAGCTGGTATTCCAGTTAAGATCAGCTTTCCCATTGGGCCCTTTGTAAAATCGTGCTACTGCCATTACTGTCATTTTTACAAATATCTTTCTCATGGTGCCTTCATCATACATGTATGGTTATTGTCATCATTCAAGCATTACTAATTAAGCTTTCATGATGCATCTTGTGAAGCACTTTGCCAACCATGGTTGTTTTTAAATATGCAATGAGGTGACTTGACTTCATGTTAATGGATGGAACATGGGCCTCATTTTATTTATATTATATTATTTATTATATAATTTTATTATATATATATATATCTCTTTTTTTTTTTTGGGAATGCCCACATAAGGAAACTGGTCAAGCCCATTTTAAAATGCCATATGGTCATTAAAAGTAAAAGAACAGAAATAAAACATTTGATGCATTGATAACCCTTTTCGAAGCTAGCCCAAGACTGTCCAGAAGAGATGGCATTAACATCACATGCCTGGGCTGGCTCACGCAGTTAAGGCGCCACCTCATGGCACAGTAGTGATCACCACAGCCAGGGTCAGAATCCAAGGCGTGGCAGTGCCGGCGGTGACCAGTAGCCTTTTCAGAGCAGCACAACAGGCATTGCATTGCTGGGATACGGGAGGGATACAGCTAGTCTGGGTCACAGACAGTAAAAAGTGGACGGTGGGATGGCGCCGTTCTCAACGGGAGAGCGATGAACCTCAATTGAACGAGTTTTCAGTTGAGCACCACGTCTACAGCACATGCTCAAAGTAAGCTCGCTGACGTTTTGTGACGTAAAGCAACGTCCCGAGAAGCGGTAACTCGTCTGGTAGATGTAGACTCCACATAATTCCCAGCAAGCAAGCAATTGCGTCCGTAAGTGTAATTTGATTTTGTTCGATGTCATGTTTTAGTTAATTTACTTCAGAGGTACTTCATTTCGTTGGCGATGTGGCTCAATCGTCAACTGCCCACGATTCGTCTATGGGATTCTGGTCTAAGCAGTACGGTTATTTACCTCCTGTGCGACAGAAAGTCGCCGGCATTTCACGACACTTCTAGCCTAGCCTGGTGCCATCGGCTAAAAATGCTTACCATTAGACCATAATGCTACATACGAAGTAAAAGAAGTCTGTTACAAAATGTAGTTTCTCTGTAGAAAATATTGCCGCTGACATGAAGGCTCATTATATTTTAACA
The DNA here is from genome assembly GCA_029721435.1 of Gymnothorax reevesii. Lineage (NCBI taxonomy): Eukaryota > Metazoa > Chordata > Actinopteri > Anguilliformes > Muraenidae > Gymnothorax > Gymnothorax reevesii. Next base: position 68,835,624 of record CM056586.1, read on the forward strand.
TCAAATAACTTTACGCTAAAAAGTCAGACAAAATGAATGGGGGTGAACGGAGGAGCTTCCGCACGGCGATCTTCTGCCATCTTCCAGAGCTTTCAATTGGGCGTCAACTTTCAGCTGTATTCCTACCCCCTTGGTCTGGGTCGGCAATGTTCACTGTTTACATGCCTCCTGCTGGCCAACCAGGTACTTGTCCATAAAATTCTAAACTTGCAGAAGGTGGGGTTTCTTCCCTATTCATTCTGAGGTTGCAAGTTTCAAGCGAGTGTAAAGACGCAAGGGCTGACAAGTGCCCACTTCAAAAGAGCCGTGAACCATCTTCGCTCTCCCAAGACAGCATGAGTAGTTCACCAGTTCACAGTTCACCAATTGAATATTCCAGGTTTGGGTGGGATTGAAAATGTCAAATTAAAGATAAAAAATGATAAAAAATAAAATAAGATTAGAATCAACCAACTACCCATTTTACAAGGCTTCAGTCCAGGTAGAATGGCACATTCAATAGGCCTAACATTTTGTTACGTCACCAAACGAGACAATACAGACTATATTGGGCCAAGAACAGTGTCAGCTGACTTTAAATGCTGTCAGACATGCCCAATCTCTAATCTCAGTATAACAAGGGGCAAAGACTGCTTACATTCAAGCGACCAACCCAAGTTCAGGGGATGTGCTTGCAACAGAGAAAGGTGAGTGCATTGAAGGGACCTCCGCGCTGCAGCTCAATCGGATTGGGTCCGTGAACTTGATCACTACTGCGCAGACTCTGGCTACAAATGTGCAAGGTGGCAGAGTCCATATAAAAGGCATCTCGTCTCCACTCTGATGCGACGTTTTGAAGTGGAGACGCATTGTCCATCCTTATGTTGTTTATGATCGATGTTCCATGCATGCAAGGTTCTCTTTTCTTGAGGGAAGTAAGGATTGACATCATTCAGGGGGTTGAGTGGACACATTAAAACTTGACATTTGGCAAATTACTATTACATAATGTAATTCCATATTTAAATCCAGTCTAGCCTTATCACATCCTGATGATGCTGAGGAAACATTCACTTCACATACCTGCAACCACGACCCCCCGCCAGCAACAGAATTCTCACTTTCCAATAGCTAGGGGACTCCATGGGTCAATACAGCCAAGCGTACAATGACACAAACCTAATGTTTACCCCAAATCCCTGATCCTCAAGGTCAAAATACTGCTAGTTTCCCACCTAACACCTTGACTCACAAGGAAGAGGGAAGGCAGTCTGGCCTACCAGAGGCATCAAGTGTTTACTACTTACCTGGGATAAGAGAAAAATGGGGCAGGATTTGAATTCAAGATCCAGTTTTGAAATCCCATGCTTATATAACACAGGGTGTCAACTGTCAGGTCAAACTGCACAATGAAACGGATAATTTAGTGCAGATTACTATAGCTCTAACATTTTGTGATCTACGGCAGCTATGACATTTCAAATTTCTATCACTTTCCATTGTTTGGATGGAGTGCGTTGATTGACAGCATTGCCCTGGCAGACAAATATTTCTGTTGAATCAATGGATAAGTTTCAAGTTGATTCTATATTTAAGAAATATTCAAGTGATTAGCTACAAAACACCAAAATTATGGATAAACCTGGCATGGGGTAAAAAGGCAAATGAGATTTGATTCTTTGAACTACAGGAATAAATCCAGTTCATGCATCCTTATACTTGCAGTGAATTCGGTGCTTAAGAATTATCGTTCAATTACATGTTTTAATATCCCAGGAATGCCAGCATTTCCAGCCGAGCAAAGTTCCTAGAAGACTAGATTAGCAGAGGAAGACCTCCATTACAAGCCACCAATTCCACCTAAAGACCAGTCGTTTCCCAACTTGAAGGTCATCGCACGTCACGTTGAACTCGCTAGTTCGCTAATCATGGCCGATGGTGTCGTACTGCAGCGGTTCAGTAAACTCGTTCCCGGAGGACCATCGTTCTAATATCCCATGAACGGTTCCGTGCGCACGAGGAATCACCAAATTTCAACAAAATGTTAATTCTTTGTAACTGAGGTTCCCGATGACAGCGTGTATTGTCCCGCTGAGCCAAGTCGCAAATGGCGAACTCGTGCAAATACTGGCGCAGTTCCTGGTTTAAAAGACGGCTGTCATGACGAAATGCTCGCTCGTAACCACCAGAAAATCTTGATGAGAGTTGGCATACTTTACACCGGCTCTTTATAAGGCATATTCAATTATTATGACACTTCAGGAGCCCGAGAATTCATGTTTCGTCTGTCCTGCTACAGCCCACTACGAAACATTGACGTTGGAGATGCACACCAATGTCACCAATACTTTAATATGCAAAAATCAGCAGACCTGCATCAGCTATAATGTGCGAATTGCCATCTAAAACATCAGGCACGTCCATCCAAGTTAAATCATTTTCGATCGCGCAGACATGCGCCAGTTGAGACCTGACATTAGCTGCGGTGCGCTGGTCTCACTTAGGCCGCGCTGGCCCTGCAGCCCCGTCTCCTGACGCGCAACCTCACTGTTCGCCTGCCCGAGCAGCACCGCTCGCAGCTGACAAATAAAGGTCATCGCTGTTCCAAAACAAGTGCATTCGCTGATATGAAGAGAAACCGTCCGTGAACCGGTATCAGGTTATTTTAAATCCAATCAAAGTCAATGATAAAAGAAAAATAATGACTTTATATAATTTCGCGTGCGATGAACGTTCAGCCATTTCGCTGCACGGTCATAGAGACACCATGAGAACACGAAGGGATAAAAATCTGCAAAATAAATTCTAAAATGCACCCTTATCTCAAACTTACGTGAATAAAGCGCAGCCGGAGCACCAGCAAACGCTTTTAAAGGGTTGATTCCAGGCTGCAGAGCCTTCAGAGCCCCGGTGCAGGTCCGCACTGCTGTGCCCCACATTTTCAAAATGGCTGAAGGTGGAACGAGACAGGCGTCCTCACAGGTTTTATTCGGGATCGCACTGACTCAAAATGAGCATGCGTGGAATCAATGTCGTCATTCCACCATAGAAAATATTTTAAAACACATTTTTAGTTTTGCCAATAGGTATGAACACGCCCCCTAGTGATACTTGGATTTTGATTTCAGTCAAAAAGCTTCCAATCTACCCAGCCTTGTCCCCTTCAGCAAACGTGCACTTGGCACGCAGACCCAGCAAAGATTCTCGAGGACCTGCTGACTGGGGATTAACGTGAAAATGAACTGGATTTTTTGGTCTTATGTTGCCTTCGATTTGGCTCGAAGTTAGAAGTCGGGGCTGAGAAAGACGTCATACCCGAGTGTATATGCGAGTTGACTGCGTTCCATTAAGACAGTAGGAAAACTGACTTGGGGTCAGTGGGGTTTCCTCTGGACAGCATAGCCTTAAAGGGGACCTAACATGCTGATCCTTCTTTTAATACATATTAGTAAAGTTATAATGTTGGTTGTCCATGCTCAACCTCTGAAAAGTTTCTAAACACAAGATGCAGGGATTTTGCCGTAATCCAAGAACATGATTTCATGAGCGTGATTTCCTCTCTGAACAGCTCCTCCCGAGATCCTCACGAGATCTGGGTAAAACTTGATGTCAGGTTGTGCCGTCCAATTAGTACAGACCTAGCCAGAGCCAACCACTGCGCTGGACCTGCCCTCACCGGAAACTATTCGAGCAGGCACTAACAACGGCAGATCATACTATGCTTTAGTAGCGTCTACACTTTTGGAAATGCAAAAGAAGAACCGCAGATCATTTGAGGTGCAATTTTGTCAGTATCTCTCCCAAAGCTAGTTGTGTGTTTACTTTTGGACGCGGAAAAAAAAACAAATATTTCTCTTCCAAAAGACGATGCCACCAGGAATCAATGGGTAGGTTTTTTGGTTTGCTGGCAGCAAACAGCCACGGCAAAAGAGAACGTAAGCTGTTTGTGCTCAGCATTTCACCAAAGACAGCTTTGTCAATAAAGGATAATTCAACTCAGGATAAGCGTTTCAGCTGCTTCTCAAACCTCAAGCAGTTGCATCGATCAAGCGCTTGGGGCCACAAGCTGTAAGTAACCATATAACAGCAAATAATGTAAGTGAAGCAAACGTGTTACGGGTGGCTAGCAGGACCGCTAGCGATAGTTAGCACTAACAACTGGCCTCAAACGCAGGTTTTGTGAAATATCTGAAGATAAAGCCTGTATCTGTCGCAACTGTCTGTGACTCACAGACACAGAAGCTGTAAGTAGCTTTTACTGCATAAGCCAACCTGATGTGACAGCCAGTTGATTCTGGCTGTAGCACAGCACCAAATGTAGCCAAGTTACTGTTGCTAATTTTCGTGTCCTAATTATGCAAGAGTGATATCAGGGGAAATTCTACAGAAGGTGCGTGAACATAAACCTCATTTGAAGCTAACTTTTAATACTTGTTTGTGATTTGGATGCTTGGTACAACTGCTCACAGTAATAGAACTTGCTGTCTGTAAAACCTGTATTGCAAAGGTTTGTCTCTGTGGTTATGACCGCTCGGTTACCAGCTATTGCACGTTAGTTTGCGTGTCATGCTAATTAAAAATGCTCCTAGTTAACATATACGCAGCAATTCTGATCGGTATGCTTGTGTTACTTCAGTAAGCATCAACGGCCCCGTTTACATGGGTCCAAAAATCCTATTTACAATCAAATTGAAAGGTCAATCAGATTCAAAATGTCTCATATAAACACCTTAGCCAATCTGATTCACCCGGATCCGATTGTATTTCGGATCGGATTGTAAGAGGTAGTCTATGCCGATTGATAATCCGCTCCATGCTCCATGTAAACGACTGAGTGGAGCGGATTGTGTTGATAAAGAGGATTGTTCGGTTCGCGCATGCGCTCGTAAGTGAAGAGACGTACGCAGAATGAGGTAATGCGCAGGTAAAAAAACACAATACAATCGGATTCAGCTGGGGCCATGTCAACGCGGATTGAACGTGGATCTCTTTACTTAAACTTCATGTATACAGATCAAATCAGATTCACTTATTCCGATTGATTTCAATCAGATTGAGGAAAACTACCCATGTAAATGTGGCCACTGTGGCAGTTTCATCATTACGTTGCCCGATTGTAGCCACCACAGTTAGTGATCGCATCACTTCTCCATGACTGGGATCAGCCGGATACTTCACAAATGTCTGAGCAAGCTCTCTGGTGCTACCATGAAAGCAATGTGAAACGCAGAGGCTCTTCCGGTTTAAAAATGATTTCTTTGCACTACCTTGACATAATTTCCACGCCCTTTAGAAATTGTTGTGGCTAATAAAAAGCTGAAAAGGGCGGTGATTAAATAGGTTGGTAACTCTTTCCAGTAGAAGTGATCAATTCGCTAGCTCCACATAAGCAACTTGTCCGCGCTAACGGAAATTATGGTCTGCAAAACCTGTATTATGTTCATAATATAACTGAGCTCTCTCTAGCTGTTGCGTACTATCCATAAAGCTGCTTTCAGATCAGACACAAAACAAATTTTTCGCAGGACAGATTAGCCTACATTCAAAGTCAATGCAAATACGCGAATACACATTATGGGCACGTCAAGCAGCTTTCACACCAGACGCGAAACAAATTTTTCGCGCGACAGATTACATTCAAAGTCATGACCGCTTATCAGCTACTGCATGTTAGTTCGCATCCTCTGCTAATTAAAAATGCTCCTGGTTAACTTAAATGCAGCAATTACGATCGGTATGCTTGTGTTACTTCGGTAAGCATCGGTGTGGCAGTTTCATCATAACGTTGCCTGATTGTAGCCACTACAGTTGGAGCTAACCGGAGAGGTGCTGTATGTGTCTGCTGAGTTGGGCTGCAGTTAGACCAGACATAGATTTTGCAGAGCTTGGCGTGCGTTTTTGGGTGCTTATGAAACGATCGCTTCACTTATCCATGACCGGGGTAAGCCTGATACATCTCCAATGGCTGGACAAGCTCTCTGATACTACCGGTGAAAGCAATAGGAAACTGCACAAGCTAGCGTGTTTGGTATAACAAATGCTGCTTTGCCATCGATTGAATATTAAATGCTTTCCTGTAAAAGTGATTGATTCGCTAGCTCCACATAAGCAATGGTTCATGCAGGCGGAACTTATGGTCTGTAAAACTTGTATTATATTCATGACATAACCAGAGCTCTGTCTAGCTCTTGCACGCTATCCATAATGCGCCCATTTTCCGCGAGGAAAAACTGGTCATTCTGAAGCAATAAGTAGACCATTACCATGGGCAATTTCCGAAAGGGCCGTTTAGCTTGGAGCTTTCGCCCCTCCGTCATATACCAGCTCGGAAGCTGTTCGTTTCTCCACACTAACAACACACCACAGCTATGCACACAAACCAGCAGGTCCTAATACAAACCGAAGCAGTCCATAACCTGTTAGTCCACTTTTAGCTGCCCCTCACTGTCCTTGTTTCCCTCTAAACTCAGACCCACCGGGTTTCTACGGTCTTCGGTCTACACTTGGGCAAATCGACCCGTTCTACAAATGTGTCTATATGGCGTGGATTCTAGCTTCCACTGCATCCTAGCTAGGAGTAGTAAAACCGCTGTACTCACCAACTGTTGCAGTACCAAACTGTAGCCGACAGCAAATTCGTGCTTAAGCTGCCAGACTTTCGCACTGCGTCCTCCACTTACGCCGTTTTGTTTATTAGAACAAGTTAATTTCATTAGATCTATTCACATGTACTGCGTTTTATAGCAGAATTTCCCCGCTGATTCCTTAGCTCAGATGGCAGACGCGTCTCACTTTTCACAGTGACACTGCATCATCCTGCCTAGACCCGCCCTCCACAGAGCTGGCCAGTCAGAGGAAAGTGGGCACACGGGGAGAGGGGGCCATGGCGGAAGAGCCACCCCAATGAGGCCTTTCAGGCAGAGACTACTATGAACTACAAATGGGGTTTTTTGAGGATGGCAGTACGAGCGAAATAAGAACCCTTTTTTTACTTTGCGAGATCCGGAGTACTCTAGGGGAGTCAAAGACCAAAATATAAACTTAAAAAAATAGCATATTAGGTCCCCTTTAATGACCAAATTGTTAGCAGTACTAGTTAACAGCGCATTACACGTTTTTTTTTTCGCGTTCAAACCCCGTGGCAACAAGTCCCCCGGTAAACTCTATTCAGTGCTGTGTGTACGACTGAGTTAATGAAACAGAAATAACACAGAAATGCAAATATACAGTTTATTATTACAGCCTTCGCTTACTGTTGATGTCCGGTGCTGCCATATTGAACTCGGGGCAGGTGAAGAATCTCCGACCTTCCGAGTTGGATATCCGACTTCAGGGGGCGTTCAAATTGAAATATCCGACTGGGAGCTCAGAAATCCTGACTTACCAGAACAAATCGAATACAGCATTAGTTCCGGTCTCCTTAAGCGAGTGTAGCCGCCAGCTGAGCTAGGTATTTTCAGCAGCCATTTTGGCTGGTGGCTGTGCATCCGATTGTTACACGGTGAGACGTAAGGATAGAAGCTATGTTTTCCATCTTTGCTGTCAAGTGTCTAAATACAGATGACAGAACAAGTGGCTAGCTTTAACTACTCGGTGACATGGAAAAGTTACGTCCGCAGGCTATGCAAGAACAGCAGTTCTTTTTTCGATTTTTCGGTTATTTATAAAATTTGGCGTATCCAATCCCAACCAAATCTGGAATGGCAGATTAGTGAACTATGTGCACAACCACGCTCATATGCAACCCCATGCTGCCATCTCAGGGGAGCGAGACAGCTTGCTGCCCTCCTCCGAAGCAGGGGACAGCCGCTGCCTCTTTTGCACTCGTAGCTCGAAACAAGCTCAAAGCGAAGGTAGAGGATACCCAAACATGTGCAAGCTAAGAATTTTACTCACGAGCGCCCGGCTTGCAAACAGGAGGCACTTGAGCAATGAACAAATGCTATAATCTTTCAATCCCAAACTGCTAGTCCCTCCCAATGCATTTCCCTGCATTGCAAAGCCAGTTATGGGCTGCCCTGAAAAGGCCACTGCGGGCACTAGGGCGACCCGGGTTCGAGCCCGGGTCATGGTTCTCACTACTGCTCCGCAAAGCGACACCTTCACCGAGCGAGCTACCCGGAAGCCAGCAGTCAGATTCTTGACAAAATTCCACATGCATTTGCACATTTGGAATTCAGCATCTAACATTAAATTTATTGGGAATGGCTGCCCCATTCTCCCGAAGTGAATTCACCCAATCAATTTCTTTCAGTCAACATCTCCTTCATTGCCTCTGGCTGAACAAGACTTGCCAGGTCACAACCAAGCTAGTAAATGGCTTGACAGTTAATAATGCTAATTTGTATTAAGACTGTTCATTTCTGATAGTGCCGTAATGGCAATTTGAGTAATTGTCAACACACACACAAAAAAAACACGCCCTGATGTTGCAGTCACGTCCCATTTCTGATGCTTTGTGGGATAGTTCGGAGGCCGAGTCAATACTGGTCTCCTGGAGCTGTGGAAAGTTACTCTAACGTGCATGCTTATGGATACCCGGTCGTATGACACCGAGCATAGAAGCTGTATTAAGAAGCTTTCAGCTGGGGAACGGTCATTTTCTCAAGGTTTCGAGAAGGGCCTTTCATGGCCATATATTTATCAATAACCGACATCAAACAGTACTGCCTCCCCTTTTCCAGTTGGGCGCCAGGACTCTGGCTCCTGAGAGATGACAAGAATGTGAGAGAGTTGGGGCCTAGTGGAGCGGGGTAGTTGAAAAAAAGTGCAAATGGTGATACAAGCAACAGACTTTGCATGAGAACTCTTAATATCCCCATAAATCAAAAATAAACCTCCGGCCACTTCAATTTATAGTTATATCCAAGATGGCCGACACGTTTTCAAAATGGTGGCAAATTTGCTCTATATTTTGAATATTTTCAGCCTATAAGCTACAAAAATTGCTTATCCTTATCCTTTTACCACCTATACAACATGTAAGCACTTTCAGATATGGATACAACTAGGCTCAGATATGTTACAATCCTACCCCTAGCCCGATCATTCATCCAATGCTATTTATTTCCCGTGTGATCTGTACACCTTCCAGAAGACTATAGCCCCGTCTTCTTTGGCTCGGCTCTCCCGCGCTGGCACATCCTGTCAATTCAGGTGCGGCTGTTTTACTTTAAAATGGGGCTAGAGAAACAGCATTTGGGAAACTAATTACAAATTTCTACTATTAGCTAGCATTGAACCCCATGCTGAGTTTCACAGCTATAGTGTCAACCAGTGTGCCCTGGTAGTGCAATGACACTACACTATTACAATGTTATATTTACCTTTATGTTCATGTTTTCAAATTAGAATGAAAATGAATTAAAAAGAGCTTAATTATTTTCTTACTCGCAAAAATAAACTGATCCAGCTAGATTTACCCCAGATCAATCTATTACCTGACCTTTTAGCGCACATATGAACTTATACGCAAATATTTTGCTCTTTGGTGGCCATTTTGGATATGATGACAGCCATCTTGGATGTTTCTAGAAATTATTTTACATAATCTTAGTACTTGCAGGCTTGCTCTCAATATTTTAGCATAAACTGACAATGATAAAGAAATGTGTAAGTGATTAGGGAAGTAAATGTCCATATTCATATATCGGAAGGAAGCAATTTTGAAGTACTGTCAAATTCTGTGTGGCCGGAGGTTGATTATGAAACAGGAGACAAAGAAGAATAGTTATGCCAAATTTCATGCTTGTATCACTATTTGCACTTTTTCCCTGCTATTCTCAAGTTACCCGCTCCACTAGCCATGAAAGTCCCACAAAAGAACTAGAAAGTTAGCTAGCTTGCCATGTGTTTTGTATAGGGGGCCCAATTTTTGTCCGTTGCATTGCAAAAATCAAAATTAGCTTGTTCGTATTCAAAACAGCACAGTCTTTCTCTGCCTGGAGTCAGGATCCTGATTCAAGAGAAAATAAGCAAAAAACAATGGGAGATGGTAGCTAAATAGCTATGTTGCTAGCTTGCCAGCCATTTGTAGCATATTTTTTATTTTAGCAAATCAATTTTTTTTGCCTTGAACTCAAGGTTAAAGGTCAGTTCAAATGTCCTGAACTGATGCACAATACAGGACTTCCTCTTAGCTCCTAATGCACACCTAGCTCTAAATGCATTTATAAGCAACTCACAGGATGTCTCTTGTTTGACCTTGGCCACTTCAAGCAATGCTCATCTTTCTGGAATTTTTACACTTTCCTTTTGTATTCTTAAAATGCTCCTAATAAGGGTATGACATACTAAAATGTAACAGAAATCCACCAGGTGTTGAAAATCTTCAGTATTCAATTCTCATATATTTCTGATAAAAGTCTGACCAATCATTTTCTTCGGTCCGAATAAAATGCTTTGCGGAGCTTCCCGTCTGTCATCCGTTGCAGCGCCCCTTCCAGTTGCCTACTGCTGTCACCGCTTACGAGTCACGCGCCTCGCTGGCAGAGATTAGATCTATAGATTAGAGCCATTTAAAACCCAAACTAAATAATTTGGTGCATTATTATCCAATTTTGACGAAAATTAATAGGTGTGGACACCTCACCACTGCTGATGCATATGCCAAATATAAATAAAACAAGGCCCACTCTGTCAGCCCGTACAGCAAAAGAATATTCCAGAAATGCTTGAATCTGTCTGTGCCGCCAATCACCTGCACCCTCCACCGGTGGCAAACTGGGTCAAAAATTCGCCAAAATTCAATCAATTCTTTTCCTAGATGAGACCCAACTACCTGCCAAGAACGATGGACCAACTTAAAAAACTGTTGCAGTTATCTGGCCAAAGCTCTGTGGCGGGGGGACGTGGCAGTTGGAGAAAAAAAACTTCATCAAAATAAAAATAATGAAAATGTTATTAATTGGCAGAGGTGACCTACAGTTGGAAGCAGAAAAGCTGCAGCGGCAGACACAGGGGAACAAATATAAATCCACAGCATCACCGAATTTGCTCAGGGATTCTAATAACATTCATAGAATGCGCTTTAGCAAGATAAACATTTATTGCATACAGTGCATTTTAAAACAAACCTTAAGCCTCAGAACCCAAGGAAATTCCTTATAATTTTTGAAAAACTAAAAAACAAAATATACGTCAAATTAAAGGTTAGACGAGGCACATAAATCTGGAGGATGTGTTGTGAATCACAGAAGCACTGAATGCCATATTAGACACCCATGATTCTGTCAATGCATTTATGCTTAATGTTGAAAATCTGCCATTTTGCATTTAGATGTGCACAGCGATTAGAAGTGTGACAAATAAATCTATACATTCAAACTGTAGGTTGACAGAGAGGTGGACTTCATTAAATTTCCCACTGAATGAAGCCACTAATGGAATGCATGCAAGCTGCTTTAATACATCCACTGCAAATAAAAGTCTAAAACAATGTGGCGAGGCGTCATTCCGCAGATCCATTGTCAGTTTTTGCATGTTTTGCAGCTGGTTCTCCGGCGTCTTCCCCGTTTCCTTCATCCAGCCCCCTCTTCTTTGGGCTCCCAGCTGCTGCTGTCGAGAGGAAATAGTTTTATATCTACTAGTCTCACACAGCACGCTAAGCTCCTGTATTCAAATCATCAATTTAGAGGAGCTGTGTCATGATTTCTGCACATGCTCAACTTTGAACGAAATAACCCTGATCATTGGCGATGGCAACCAGCTTACATTCTTTGTATCCCTTGGCCTTAAAATGGCGCTTTGAATCCACCAATTTCCGTAGCCAGCTCCTTAACATAAATAGCATAATGCCGGAGTAACTAAGGTATATAAATACAATGCTAAACGAAGACCAATTGGCAAGAATTGAATCAGATTGTGACGCAGTCAAAGCAGCTTCATTTTCTTAGGATGCAAGTTCTGATCATGCGCAGTAATCGTGACACAGCTCCTTTAAAAGGTACCCATTTTTGACAATAATACTACAGCAATAGGTCATAAGGACATGGAGTGAGCTCAGGAGAAAACCTCAGAAGTAAAATCTGTACGCTAAAGACAGGCGAAGGGATGCGCTGATGATGCGAATTTTGTAATAGATATGCTATGCCACGAAAGCCTTAGCCCCCAATCTGATTTCCCCGATTTTTCCATCTTTGTCTGGCTAAATAGTTTCAGGTCTTTGAACGAATCGTAAAGGCCACGGCCTAATGTTTTTCCTTGAGAAATGCCATAGCTGACTTGGATGTTGCTCATTGTCTTGCGCCAGCGTCTATCCTGGTTTCAGCCAGAGTTCACTGCTGGACAGCAGAACGTTACCCTCAAGAATCTGTAGGCATCTGGTTTAATTCAGTCTTTCCTCTGCCTGCACTATAGTTTGTTTGCCCCCAGCTGCCACACAGCTCCAAAGCAGAATGGATGCACCCTCATATTTAAGCCTTTGAGTCCCAGCTTTTACAAAACCAAACCATACTGCACAGCCCCAGTTCATTAAAACAGAAATGCTCAAAGTTTCGATTAAATCCTGAGTATTTCACGGCATGAAATAGTGAAGTTAAATGTTGCTTATACATTTAGAAATGTGCAGAAATGTACATTGTCCTTGGATATAACTTGGAGAACTCGCTTGATGAACCCACGCTTGCTCAATTCAGAAGAGCACCAGCAACATTTGGATAATTCAGAGTCCCAGAATTACAGAGGACACTGCAGGAAAGACATTCCCCTGACAAAAAATGCCTTGAACCTGTGACTTTGTCATGATCTGTTAAATGAAACCGGGTAATGCCAAGGCCCCCCGCCCCCGCCCCCGCCCCATTTTCTATTGCTAATAAACTATAGGGCACTTTCACGTTCATATGGCCATGTGATTAGGGTAATGTCCAATCACTCAGATCTGACATTTTGCCACGTGCAGTTTGGGTGCCCAAACTTTTGATTGTGACAATACATCTCCACTACTTGTGGTGCATTCAGAAAACAATTAAAGTGTGACAAATTAATGAAAATGGAAGAAAGTGGAAGGGGGGCGAATACTTTTTCGCAGAAGAAAATGACTGAATTGGCGATGGGTACAGAAACTGCACTGGGATGACTGGATTCATCCTGTGACTCCCACTGACCAGTCTCACCTTCACCAGCATCTTCATCATCGCTGTCGAATGTGGTCTTTTTGCCCTGATACTGCACTTTGCCTTGACGTCGCCCATCTTCCCTTTTTCCGCCTCTTCCTCGCCCTCCAGGTTTCCGGCCCCCTAAAAGAGATGCATCGGGTTCAAGATACAGCGAGAAAGTATTAGTCACAGAGCTGTAACTCTCAGAAACAAGTTGACTGTATGGTATCAGTGCCTCAGCACTTGCAGTGCACATGACCTCTTGGCTTTCACTGCAGGCTTTTTTATACGTCTGCCTAGTTCACAAATAATAGGTCTGTGTAGGGGTTTTGTAGGATGGGAAATTATCAAACCACCTCCCCATAGACATGCTATATCATCTCTAAAACTCAGAAACACATAGTTTGTAACCCATGGTCATGTAGTCTACACAGACAATAACTGGCTGCCCGGTGATTTGACATAAGAACGATCACTCCTGTAAAAAAATTTGATGACAAATTTAAGTGATGCATTCAGAGCCAAACCAAAGGTTTCATGACACTGGTATACTATTTTATCAATGCACAATAACTCGCAAATAAAAATGGTGCCAAGGGCACTGTAGCTCATCTGGACAATAAATCTCCAGTGACCACAAGAAATAATTCTAGATGTATCCATCACGATCTCAGACAAAACATTTGTTATACATCAATGTCAACTTACTATCCCAAACAAAGGCATAATACTGGGATCATTAGTTACTGGTTACACTTCAAAAATGTAAAAATTTAATGGTTATTCTTTGGTTAATTTCTGAACGTTCAGCCAATCAAAAAAAACACTCGAGTCAGACTCTACTTCAGTCAATCAATTATTAAAAAAAAAAAAATTAATTTAGTTCAGGTGGATTACATTTTGATGTTCCTTTGACACAGTTCATGCGAATCACCCTACAGTGCATACCCTGTTTTAGCTCCTGTCGGTCCACCAAAACTAGGCTTTCTTGGCTCTCTTTTGTTAACACTTTTCCTATGCTATAACTAATAATTGTGTCCCAACAGCAAAATGAGACACTAGATCCCCAGTAATCCATCTACTGACAGAGCTGATCACCTTTGTTTTTCCTTCTGTTGAGAGACTCCTGCTGGTTTTCAATTATTCTCTTCAGGGTCTCCTTTTCCATGTCACCACTGAGCACATCCCAGTTTACATCTCTGCCTTTTACTTTCAGCTGCCCTTCATTTGCACTTTTGGCATTATCAAGCGCCTCTTTGGCATCCGAATGGAAAAGAATGGTTCCCTGTAGAGTAAAGGGCTTAACGTTAAAATTGTGATATCAATAATTACAAGAGAAAACTTCCACATTCCACAACAGAAATGCAGCCATTGTTGCTCAGTGAAATAACAAATCAAAGCTGTGGAAAACCTATCATGTGGTAACATGATTCAAAGAGCTCCCGCAAGAGAGTTTTTGGGTTTTCAACGGCAAAAGATAATTAAAATCAAATTTTTTAAAAATTTAATTTCAGCACACTAAGGGTTAAAATGATCTGCCTCTAATTTAACCCTGCCATTTCTCAGGAACTATGGAGGGAAAAGAAAAACAGGTTCAAAGAAACAAAGCAACATAACAAACCTCTTCCCTACATTCTCAGCAGTGCTGACAGAAGTCAACAAGTGTTTGTCACTAAAGTGACTATATCCCCCGCCGTTAGGTCACCAAAACCGACTGGTGTCTGCGCATTCCCAGTAGGAAGGTTGGTACCAAAAGGAATTGAAATAGGTTGACTCCTTCTTGAGATATCGCGCTGACAATGTTCGGGACAGACGGATGTACGGACGGACGGACGGACGGAGCTGAATACTATATCCCCCGCTTCGCGCTAATCGCACAGAGAGGGATAATAAGCCACCACATAAAAATCTCACATCAACTGCAATGGTAGATGAAAACTATAACATACAAACATGCTAGCTCTGCTTCTCGATTCCATTGCAAATGCTCGCTTGTTCCAAATACAGATGGCAGAAGAATAAAACTCAAAGATGGACGCCAACAATGACAGCAAAGATGGGGGACAAAAACTCCAAAGAGTTCAACAAAAATACACTTCGCTGCATTAAAAACGCAATGGTGAGTTATGTTCTGCATTTGCCGCAAACTGAAAAATCAAATCGATTTTTATTGCCTTTCCAGTGAGATATGAGTGACAATGAAAAAGCTTGTGGTACTGTAACCCTGACTCACGCCGCATGAATGCACCAAGCACTTCAGTAATAACAAACATCGAGCTGTTTGTGATGCGTACTGTGACACTTGACTGGTTCTTTTGGGTGTGGCCAATAGCCTACATAAAGCCAACAAAATGAAAAATGCTACTGCATCAAGAAAATGGAACGGCTTGTGACACCGGAGAGGGAACAGAGCCAATGACATGTTACGGGCAGATCTCAGCCACCGAGAGGAGGCGCATCGTCTGCACTGTCACCGGTCAACAATCAGTCGTTTGTCTGTCCGAGAATAAAAAACAAGCACTGTCGCTGACCAACCCCACTTTGGGATTCCACGAGCGACTACGGTAGCTCAATAGTGCCACATCTGGATATAGCCTGTACGTGACAGATTCCAAACAGCAACCCAAACTGATCATGAGATAAGGGGTCTTAGACGTCTGAGGGTGAGCACAAGTACCATTCAACGCCATGTACATGAGAAACATCTGCATGTACACGACCCCTGCAGAAAACCCACTTACTGCCCACACGCCAGTCAACAGGGAAACCAGTAGATCCGTAACAACAGCTTGCATGGAAATACAAGCTCGAGGCCACTACATGTTAGCCTTTCTTCTTCTACATCCTCTTTAGTTTATCAAGTCCTCCATAACGGATCTCGAATCTTCATCTTCTCCCGCGAAAACCACCACAGCTGCTAGCAAAGTGGTTACATTGGACATTTAGGCTAAAAACACGCTGAAAAAGACGTCTTTGAGTCAAATTTGAATGTCGGGACATACAGACACTTGGATTACACCTCACCAGCAGTATGGAGGCATTTTGTGTTTTTTTTAATGTTGTATTTTACTGTTGAAAAAGTGGCCACCATTGACTTCCGTAGATTTGGATACGTCCTCAACGCTGTTTATCTTTGAAACTCCTGAAGTGTTTTGAGGACCCTTCGATTAGCTTTGGAGAGAGTAGATGATGATTGAATTTTCATTTTTGGGTGAACTCTCTCTTTGACCCTCCCACAAACGTTCATTATTCTCAAATAACATCTGTGCCATTCGATATTACGGTCAACAGTTTCACAACCATTCCATTCGGCTGAATATGTAAGCTCATGAACTTCTCAAACCTTGTTGAACAATATTAGACTTGTGAAACAAAAACTATTTTCACAAACATAGTTTAAACTACATCTTGTTTAAATGGAACTCAAAAAAACAGTCTATGATCGATCTCATCATACCTCCTTGGCACCCCGAACAAAATCAATCCACTTAATGCGACCGTGAGCAGAAAACAATTCATGAAAGTCCTCTCTTGATGTCTGTTCAAGATCTCCAGAAAATTTCAACAGGCAGCCCGAGTGCTCATTCAAAGACTTCTGCAGAATAGAAATTAAGAGTTTATAATTAAATTCTGCCACAATGTTGTGCACAGCTCTCTTGAAGTTGTTGTGATGCTCATCTTACCATTTCCTCATCTTCGGCTTGTTTCTGTTTCTCCTCTTTCTCGCTGAAAACAGGGTTAATTATAAATTAAGCAAAAGGACAAAACCAATTTAAAGGCGCCAGCATTAATTATCACCATATCACTGTTGTGTAGCTGCAGTGTTAAGCGATATAACTTCCACCGGTGACGCAGGCACTCACTGTTTGGCTTTGGCCTTTGCGTCGGCTCTGAACTGTTTCCGCTCTTCAGATTTCTTTGTAAAATAAGCATCTCTGAAAGGAAACGAATCATCAAAATTTCAACATTTGAACTGTAAACCGGTATCAAGCAATAGGCAAAAATCCACTGAGCATTTAACTCCTACTTCGTAAGGACAATCATTTCATTGTCTTTGAAAGACTTCAGATCAGGCCGTGTAACAAACTGCTTGGCTGCTTCTTCAGAGTCCAAAATGATGAATATGGAGCCCTGTAATGGGAGGGAGAAAAAAAAATAAAAAAAAAGACAGTCAGAGAGGCAGTTGGGAGATATTTGCGCCTCCTTTCCATAAATCTCTGAACACAGACATACCTTGAAATTCTTCTGTAGATTTCTCCTCATCTGAATACTTTCAATTTTGCCCTTGTCACAAAGCCATTCCTTAATTTCATCAAGGGTCGTTTCTGTGGGAAAGCCTTTCTGCGGAAAACGACACATGCAACACATGCAATCTCTGCTCGTCTTTCAAAAATTATTTTCACTCAACTTTCGACACTGCATCCGAAGCAGCTTGATCGACTGTCACATCACAACTCTTGGATGAAAAAAAAATGTCACATTTTCAGAGACTTACTATGTACACAGACTTGTGTTTGAGAGCATCCTTGTATTCCTCGTTAATCTCGGGCAGCGGTTTGTCAGAACACCGGCGAATTTTTGTCTCGTCCTCACTGATTTCCAAAAGGCCCGTTTTGGATTTTCTCAGCGCTTTGATGATAATTTTGAAATCTGTCGTCAAGCACTTGAGCCTAAAAAAGGCAAAGGACACTTTATTGCATTTTGACTCGACCTCACAGGAGTTGCTTCATGTCCATTCAACTCTTTACCCATCAGTTCTATTCAGGTTATAGTCAACTGTGTTCCTCTTTTTTTTTTCCACAAAAAAGGTTTCATGCCATTAATAATGAAGCGCCTCAGCACCTCAGTCCATCTACCTGTTAAATTTTGTCATGGTTTCAAGCGTCACCCATCCATCATCCAGCTGCAGCTGCTCTTTCAGGAACCGATCTCTCGGGAGATTGTGGTCTCCAAAGTAATACTACACAGGGCGCAAAACATTTTCAACACTAGCTCTTAGTTTAAGCAAACATTTTTAATCACTGTTAATTATATCCCAGGAAATACAAATAAGTGAAATGAGTTTCATGACAAACAACATCCAAAGGAAAAAAAAAAGTCAGAGCACGTCAAGTAAAACTGCGTGAATACGGCTGCAAGCAACCTTCTCACGGCGTAGGCTCTGGGCAAGTCTGTTTTTACCTCGATTTGTTCAGCCACCCTCTTTTCAAGGGAAGTAACTTCTTCCAGTTCCGCCATTATCGTCTCTTGGGGGGGGGGAAAAAAAAATGAGCATTTACATTATGTTTTATCCACAATTTATTTAGCGAGAAAAACTTTTGCACACCGGTAAGCAGACAGGTGCCTAGGAGAAAAGCCGACTAAGGGCTAAAGTAACGAAAAAACTCCCGCACACGGTCTTCTCACTTGCTCTCCAGCATGTTCCGTTTGTTGTCCTGAGGAAGGTCGGTTGACCGAAACGTCGACGAATAAATTAATTGCAAGTGAGAAGACCTTGAGCGGGAGTTTTTCAATCCTAAATTTATTTCCGAGCAATGCAGCATCAGCACAAATTACCTGCAAATTTGAAATGAAGGCTCTTACAGGGCAAGTGACACACTACTATTACAGATCACCTGGTTTTCCTATCAACTGGTCACCTTAGTTTATAGATGTTGAGGATTTCTCTTGGCAGTGTTCCAACCACACAGAGTAGGCATAGCTGACCACACAAATACCATAATGATTATAATTCAAAATCTCTCATAATTAACTAGCCCATCCAGTTAATTTACATCGTTAATTGTTGGTTAATAGCTTCAAAGGAGCTGCATCACAGTAGTTGTGCATGCTCAGAGGTTACATCCCAAGAAAGCGATTCTGCTCAACTGCAAATCATAATCTGATTCCGTACTTGCCAATCCGTCTTCGTTTTCAGATTGCATCTACACATTTTAGTCACTCAAGTGTTATGCCTTCTACAAGGCTATGAAGAATGTCAGCTTGTTTGCTAAAAAAAAACGTCACAGAGGAAGGATATCTCTTTTTAATGGGTATCTGCATAGCATAGCTACAATAGCTACGTGGCTATCGTAATCTAGCAATTATGGCTAGATGTCTGATGAAGTTTAAAGAACGTAGTTAGCCAAGTACTTATGTGACAAAATCTGCAAGTGAAGTGAAAAGTTAATGTGGATTTCAGTGTAGCGAGCAATTGTAATGCGAATAGAAGCCACTAGATGGCAGCATTGAGCTTTTTTTTTTTTTGTTAAGCCCAGACTGGAGCTAGGTTTAGGCATGTCTTGGGCATGTCTGGGACAAGTCCCAGAGAATTTTAAAAAATAAAGTCTTAAAGGTGGGAGGGGTCTGCAAAAGAGTATATAAGGAAGAAAATTGAGAGAGTAATGTAGTAGGAGAAATTGCAAGCAGAAGGATACATTTGACCAGACCTGTCATTTTTTTTTCATGACCTGTTAAGCTTTTTGTGGATTTTTGCCTGTGTTGGAGTATTTTCCTCACCCAGGACATCACCAAACAACCCGAGCAAAAGGGACTATAAATATTTTTGTTCTTGTGTTTATCAATCTTGGTTAGTAGAGTAGATAGTAGATTAGTTAAAGGTGTTTGTTTAATTAAATGTGTTTAGGTTTTAAAATTGTCTGTCATCCCTTGCTGTCCTATATGTAATAACAAATTGGGGCCATAACACAATGTAGCGTAGCTACAATATCTACATAGCTAATATTAGCTAGCTGCTCCGCTAGTTGTCTGATGATTTTATTCAAATGAATTTAGAAAACATTTAGCAAGCTGGCTATCTAACTTTGCTGACAATGCAGCACTTGAAATAACAAGAGCTGTCAGAAAGACAACAAAGCTCGCCGGGGGGCAAGGTTAAAGTTTTTCTGCACGTGGACGGACGCGGACGCCGAGGGTACGACAATAGCTCTCCGGACATTCGTCCCGGCGAGCTAAAAAATGTTTCTGGATATCTGTATAGTTAGCTATGCAATAGCCATGTGGGGAACGTTAGCAAGTAATTTGGCTAACAGCCCTATGATGCCATCTAAATGAAGCGAGCTCAGTAACCAGCTGTCTTAGCAAACAAAATTTGAGAGTGAAATGCAGAGTTACCAGCCACTGCATGAGGTAAACTTGTTAAACTGCTCAGTAACACAAATATCTAATCACCCAATCACACTGCAGCAACTCAATGCATTCAGGCATGCAGACTAGTTAAGATGATCTGCTGAAGATCAAACTGAGCATCACAATGGGGAAGAAAGTTGATTTAAGAGACTTTGAATGCGGCATGGTTGTTAGAGCCAGATGGGATGGTCCGAGTATTTCAGCAACTGCTGATTTACTGGGATTTTCACGCACAGCTATCTCTACCGATTAGAGAACAGTCCGAAAAAGAGAAAATATCCAGTGAGCGGCAGTTTTCTCTGTGAAAATGACTTGTTGATGCCAGAGGTCAGAGAACGGCAAGACTAGTTTGAGCTGATAGAAAGGCAACAGTAACTCAAATAACCAAGGTCTGCAGAAGAGCATCTCTGAATATACAACACCTCGAACCCTGAAGCCGATGGGCAGCAGCAGCAGAAGACCACACCAGGTACCAATCCTGTCAGCCAAGAACAGGGAACTGAGGCTACACTTCACACGGGCTCACCAAATTGGACAACAATTGGACAACAATTGGAAAGAAATTGCCTGGTCTGATGTGCCTTGATTTCTGCGGTGATATTCGGATGGTAGGGTCTGAATTTGGCAGGAACAACATGAAAACATGGATCCATCCTGCCCTGTATCAACGATTCAGGCTGGTGGTGGTGTAATGATGTGGGGGATATCTTCTTGGCACACTTTGGCCCCTTTGAGCATTGTTTAAATGCCACAGGTTACCAGATTATTGTGGCACGCCCACCCTCTTCTAACTGCAGTGTACCCATCTTTTGATGGCGACTTCCAGCATGATAACGCACCGCATCACAAAGCTCAACTTCTTTCAAACTGGTTTCCTGAGCATGGCAATGTATTCACTGCTCTTAAAAGACCCATATAATTACCAGATTTCAATCCAATCAAGCACCTTTGGGATGTGGTGGAATGGGAGATTTGCATCAAGGATGAGCAACCAACTAATCTGCAGCAACTGGATGATGCAATCATGTCAATATGGCCCGAAATCTCTGATGGATGTTTCAAGCACCTTGTTGAATCGATGCCACGATGAATTAAAGCAATTCTGAAGGTAATAAAGGGGGGGTCCAACCCGGTACTAGCAAGGCGTACCCAATGAAAAGGCCGGTCACTGTATATTAGCGAACAGGTCAACTTGACAGAACGGTGAGGTTCCACTTCAGAGACAAATATCTCCCCAGTGAACGAACGAACGTTTCCACCACTTTCCTCTTCTTTCGCGTAGCTCGGAAGTTTCGTCATTCCGGTTTGAAATGATAATCCGGCTTCTGTGATTCAGCAGGTCCTTGAGGACCACTGGTATAACGAAAGCGATGTATTATCACTGTGAAAGATACACAGCTCGGGAAGACAAATGGCGAAATACTTCCTATGGATTCGCCGGTCGCGTCACAAGAATGCAACCCATAGATTGCAGTTCGTCCATTCATTCCTGAGGTACCAGGCACTGAACGTCAATTGGCTCAAAATGATACAGTTACAAAATATATTGACAATTCTTTAGTTCGGCGGATTTTCACAAAGAGCAGTTTAAATCCCCTAAGCCGTTTCCATCAAATGGGAAACTTCAGTTGCCACGGTTTTGAGCCAACGTCCCTACCAAGAGCAATGGACAACGCTACCCACGTGTTAGTCTCCCTAACGTCACTGTCGTGACTGAATTCCGTCATTATTTATAGTTCACATTAATGTTCACAAGCGTGCGGGATCTCGGTCGAATGAAGGAAACTGGTATTTACTTTATAAGGGAGCGATCAAACGTCATCATTGAAAAATGGCAGTGATAACAGCAGCTCAGGCTAACGCAACTCATCGCAACTCGCATCAGCAAGCTAGCTAATTAGCTACTAACTTAGCGAATAGCCAGGTAAACGCATAAATATAGCAAATAAATCCTAATGCAAACCACAAACAAAGAGGAGTTCTTTTTATAATTAAATTGGAACAAAGTATATCGAGTTTCCACAATTTATCCGTACTTACAGAGCTTTTTTTTCTAGAAGCTGTATACTCTCACTCACTTCGCTGACTGATTGATACACATGCACCAGACGTCTAACGCCGTACAGGCAGGGAATTTTGAGTCTTCTTCTTTCATTCGGCTTATTTTTACGTCATACCTTAAATCTACATCACTACCACCTATTGGTAGGAGGTAAGGAAAGACAGTAGGAGTCAGTTAAACAATGAACAAGAAACGCCCGCGTTTGAACACCCTCGGCCTGACTTATGAAGTCTACCAGAACAACTACACTATAACCGAAGTAGAATTCCACAGAACATACATTTACAAATACAAAAATGCCCAAAGTCCCACAAAAATTTTGGAAAATTCTAATCTAGAGCCCCGCATATATATGATCGTTCCCCCAGGTATAAACCCCCTAGCTCAAATGCTTCATCAAAATCAGTCCACGACAAAGTTTTTTCTAAAACGCCAAAATGCCATTTAATTCCCCCAAAAATGGTCCGACGGGAAAAATTCTTTCCTGGCCTGGATGCCCTACATTACCGCGAAGTGCACACACGGACAGACAGACAGACAGACGGACAGACAGACAACGAACTGATGACAATACCCTTCAGCCTGAAGTCGGGCCGAGGGTAAAAACCCTATGGAAAAACCACGAAAGGTCCGATAAAGTTGACCAAGGCTGCGATCCAAGTAAGAAACATACAGCTTTTATTGAATCAAAGAGGGGTCATTAATATTTTGAGCAGTAAAAATGTTTTGTCGCAATACAAATATTTTCTGCATGCATGGGAAAGTTTTGTGCCTACAGATTTAATTTGCCCAAGTCTAAAACATTTTCGTCGCTGTAGAAATATTTTGTGAATGCGCAAAAAAAATGTGTGAGCACAGATATAATCTGCACATGTTTTGAAGCTGTGGGAAAATTGTGTGCAGCCATGAAAAATTTTGTACCTGTAGATATAATTTGCATAAGAGTAAAAAAGTTTTGCAGCTGTAAAAATATTTTATGTATGTGTGAAAAAGCTTTGTGCGCAAAGAGATAAAAATTTGTACGTGCGTAAGAATTTTTTGTCTGTGAAAATATTTTGTGTGTGTAGTCAAATTAGAATTTGTGCAAAATATTTTCAACGGCAGGGCTTTGCATAGTCTGAGATTCGGTTAACCTCAGGTATCAGAATTGGGTCAAAATTTATGTTTGTAATTTGCGATTCTTGACTTTTTAACCCGGGCGTCACATTCATGCATAGGAAATTTGCATACCCATATCGCAGACTTTAGGGCGGCACGGTGGCACAGTTAGCATTGCTGCCTCACAGCAAGAAGGTTGTGGGTTCGAATCCGGCCTGGGGCCTTTCTGTGTGGAGTTTGCATGTTCTCCCTGTGTTGCGTGAGTTGTCGCCGGGTACTCCGGTTTCCTCCCACAGTCCAAAGACATGCATATCAGGCTAATTGGAGACACTAAATTGCCCATAGGTATGAGTGTGAGAGTGAATGGTGTGTGCGCCCTGCGATGGATTGGCAACCTGTTCAGGGTGGGTCCCTGCCTTTGCCTGTAGTCAGCTGGGATAGGCTCCAGCTCGCCCCTGACCCTAGTGAGAAATAAGCGGGAATAGAAAATGGATGGATCGCAGACTTTACAAAACCTCCATGTTGAAAATCCAGCACATATTTTAATTATACACACAAAAAAATATTTCTACAGCTTAAAAAAGTTTTTACGTACCCATGTATCCATCCATCATTTATTTTGCTACCTCCTCACTGGGGTTGCGGGGGAGCAGGAGTCTATCCCAGCTGACTGTAGGCAAAACGCAGAGACACCCTGGACAAGCTGTGATGATAGTCTATCAGACGGTGCACACACACTTACCTGTGGGCAACTGAGTCTCCAGATAGTCAGAAATGCATGTCTTTGAGCGGTGAAATTTTGAGAAAAGGACACATTTGTGGAAAATGTTACATTTGATGGATCGCCGGTCACCAGCACCCTTTTGACCTGCGGCTGACTAACATTCATCCAATCAGAATCAATCACATATTATCACAAAGACATGATCATCACCAACAGAGTGAGAGGTAATTTATGGATCTGGGTCGGAAACTTTGGAAGTAATGGCCAATTATATTCCCCCAACCCCATTCCTTTCGGGCTTTTCTCAGTGTGTGAAGTTTTCATGAAAACGTGCGAGGGGAATTAGTTATACCACATTTTGTCCGTGCAACAGGCCTAGTAATATGCCTTAGGTGTTCCCCAAGCTATTTCATGAGGCAAATCTTGTAAGTATTGGGTAGGCTTTTCTGGGCCTCTTTTCAGGCTTGGCTCCTTAACTGTTGCCAGCAGATTACATAATCGCAAAATTCTGTTGCAATAACAGATTCAACCAGTAGAGGGCAGTTGCTCTACACATTCATAACACAATATGTATGCATTTCCGTAAAGTTACAGGCACTTCACGAGGTCATCCAGTCTCACCTTGTCCTTAGTGTCTACTCAGGAGATGAGGTACCTGCTCCACTCTCCATGGTTGTTTCCGCAGATCAGGGCCACGTGTTTCATGAAATTACACTTTGCTAGGTAATGCAGGTAGATGTAATGTCTCATAAATAAGTCCCCATGATGCTGATTAATTTCAATTCTGACCATTACACAATGCAAGTATACTTGAAACTAGATTCAAAGCTGACTGCCAATAGCATCTTAACAACTGCAGATAATAATTTAAGCCGTTCCCAACCTGCTTCGAAAAAAAATCAGCCAGCAGTTGTTCTCCCTCAGTTTGGTCTCTTTCTTTTTCATTTTTTTGGCATCTCTCTTTCTTTTTTTAGGGGAAAGACAAGACTGTCACATCCCAGTGCACTTGATATTTGAGCTCCAGCATAAGCAATCACTTGACTTGATAAGCAAAGTGTTGAGACAAATCCCAGTGCTGGACTGAACTATTATGTGCCTTTTTTGCAAGGGGTGGACCTTAGAAGGCTTCCACATTCTTTGGATACAAATTTGTCTCAAAACAGATTTACTCAGCGAGTTTAAATATATTTATGACCTGTTATTGCTTAGAAATAAAGCATTGCAAATAAGACCAAGCTTTTCATTGCTGGTTTCCTAGTGGGCTGGTCTCCACACTGGGGCCGTGGGCAGTAAGTCCCACTCTTCCCCCGCTGCAATGCTCCCGCATCAAAACCAAAATGCTTTCATTCAGGCACTTTTTTTTTCTTCAAATTTCAGTTTCTCAGCCAATCCCCTCCAGAGTGCAATGACCAAACCCCCAGTTCTTTCAGAGAAATGGCTCATGAGTTGGAAAAGATTATTTCTAATCTATTCATGTAATTAATAGGAAACAAAGGAATGCTCCATGCATCAGTGTGTGTGTGTATGGTGGGGAGCACAGAGACACAAACACCCATCCTTTGGGACAGTCTTAAGTGTGCGGACAGCCTGAAGGCTCTAAATGAGAAGCTGCAAGACTTTGTATATGGAATGAAGTTCTAATCCTTTATGCAGATACAAATCAAGCCAATCCTCACCTATTTTGCATGACTCGTATTTAAAGACCCCTATTACGCCACCAGATCAGCAGCTAATTACCCATTATGAGCCAGTTCAAAGTCTCCCCTTTCTGACATCACAAGGGGGAGTGACCACCCAGATAATGAAATCTGATTGACTGCTTGGCTGAAGGTGATCAGTTCTTCTTGCCTCTGGTTGGTTACTTCTCCATGTGATGTCAAGAGGGTAAAGATTTTGAAATGGCTTGCAATAACTAATTAGCTGTGCACCTGGTGACATAATAGGGGACCTTTAAGGCTTTATACCTCTGGATCTGAGTGCCACAGAGACTGGAAAAATGATTTCAACAAAGCAAGACACTAGTCTAATTTGGAAATATAACTAATTTCCATTGATTTTTATAATTTTGGTTCAAAAAGTCCTACAAGCATTACAAAACTTGAAAATTCAACACTTCAGTTTTGCACAGAGATATTGCAAAACAAAAAAAAATTGCTCAAAGGAAATAAGATATTCTATTGACCTGTTTTGTGAACTAATTCTGGAGGATGGTATTTGAACAAATTAAAGCAGGTCTGTTCAGTCTGGTTTTCCATTCCACATAGAAGTTGGCGTTTTCTATTCATATTAATAAAAAAAAAAAAAAAAAAATCACCTGACCTGGGTCAGGACAAAAACCATAACATTGCTCGAGTTTATCCAACTCCAACCACTTACTTTTTCAAGAGTTGCGAAGAATTTTGAGAATCTTTGAGTATTAAAGTGTTTTTGTTGCAGTGTTTGCACTCTAGAATTTTTCAGCGGTTAAGTCATTTAGACCAGGGGTTCCAAAACTCTGTCCTGGGGCCTCCCTGTGTGTGCTGGTTTTTGTCCCAACCATAATTGCTATCATAGGACTTTAACAAGCTGTTAATTTGTCCAAATTGGGTGAATTTTGTGTTTAAATATGTTATTTGCGGTTTTAAGCCAAATTTTTATAGAAATAGCCATTTGTGCCATGAAGAATTAAAGACCGAATAAAAGACCTTTGCATATAAAGTTTTTTTTTGTTTGTTTTTTCTGTGTGGCAAGCAATTTCAGGCAATAACATTTTTAAACTGCTTAAATCAGGTGCTGAGAAAATCAGTGACCTCCAAATTAGGCTGCTGAAGTCAGGTGATTAGAATTCTTTCAAAATAATTTGCTTGCACTCAATCACAAAGTTCAAAGTGAGATTCTCCTGGTAAACCTGAGTTTGTGACCTTCGTGTTGCTTTGCCGTATACTCCATCTTCAAATGCTTGCTGTAATATGGTTGCAATATAAAATAAAATGTTTGATATGTTTTTAGAATGAGTTCTTGAGAGGTCAAATTCCTTGGAATGTGAATTTTTAACCTCAGAATTCGTCTTACACAAGCTGTTCAGGGTGGGTCCCTGCCTTTGCCCGTAGTTAGCTGGGATAGGCTCCAGCTCGCCCCGTGACCCTAGTGAGGAATAAGCGGGTATAGAAAATGGATGGATGGAATTCGTCTTACAGATGAAGATATTTGTCTGCAAGGTAAATTAGTCTCTGCTTTTTGCGGATGATGTTGTCCTGTTGGCTCCTTCGAACCAGGACCTTCAGCATGCACTGGGGAGGTTTGCAGCCGAGAGTGAAGCGGCTGGGATGAGAATCAGCACCTCCAAGTCCAAAGCCATGGTTCTCGACCGGAAAAAGGTGATATGTTCCCTCTGGGTTGGAGGAGAGTTCTTGCCTCAAGTGGAGGAGTTCAAGTATCTTGGGGTCTTGTTCACGAGTGAGGGAAGGATGGAGCGTGAGATTGACAGACGGATCGGTGCAGCGGCAGCAGTAATGCGGTCATTGTACCGATCTGTCGTGGTGAAGAAGGAGCTGAGCCGAAAGGCAAAGCTCTCGATTTACCAGTCAATCTACGTTCCTACCCTCACCTATGGCCATGAACTCTGGGTCATGACCGAAAGAACGAGATCTCGGGTACAAGCGGCTGAAATGGGTTTCCTCCGCAGGGTGGCGGGCCGCTCCCTTAGAGATGGGGTGAGGAGCTCTGTCATCCGGGAGGAGCTCAGAGTAGAGCCGCTGCTCCTCCACGTCGAGAGGGGCCAGCTGAGGTGGCTCGGGCATCTTTATCGGATGCCCCCTGGACGCCTTCCTGGGAAGGTGTTGCGGGCATGCCCCACCGGGAGGAGGCTTCGGGGAAAACCCAAGACACGCTGGAGGGACTATGTCTCTCGGCTGGCCTGGGAACGCCTCGGGATACCCCCGGGAGAACTGGAGGAAGTGTCCGGGGAGAGGGAAGTCTGGGCATCCCTACTTAGACTGCTGCCCCCGCGACCCGGCCCCGGATAAGCGGTTGAAAATGGATGGACGGATGGTAAATTAGTCTTTTCCTACAACTCAGAGCATGATATTGCAGATCAGACAAAATCTGTTTTAAGTCTGGTAAGATGGAAAGAGAGGTTCTATGAGTGTTTTTTGAGAGTTCAGTCACAGATAGAGAAGAAAGCTGGTATCATCAGCTTACGACAGGGGTGGGTAATCACGGTCCTGGAGGGCCGGTGTGTATGCAGGTTTTAATTCCTATCAATTACCCTGACTAATTGAGTCAATTGTTTGCATGCACAAATATAGATTTTCGCAATGATTCGATCAAAGGAAAATGTTTTATGAAGGGAGACAAGACTAGTCTTTGTAGTTTCATGATAATTTAAAGAAATGCGCATGAAACGTCAGATTTCATTAATGGTTTGGCTAATTGAGACAATCAACTAATTGAAGACCAGACGTTGGTGTGAAAACCAGGGACAGATACGGCCCTCGCTGCCCACCGCTGGCTTACGAGCATCTCTAACTTCTTAGGCCACAGATATTGTCCACCACATCCGTTTCGCTGTTCTCCATGATTTCAAAACATTTTTTGGGAAAAAAATAAAATCGCTTTTAAGGAGCCTTGGAGCTCAGATAAAATCCACTAAACAAAGATGACAATTTACCCATTTCTGTGTGCAAATGTATGCAGGAGTTTCTTGAGCTGCCACTGTTTTGTCAGTGAATCTGACGACCATCATCCAACACATGAATGCATTTACCCCAAACAAAAAAATTCCACACATCTGATAGTTGGTCCTCTGAGATTTATTAAAAGAGTAATGCAACTAACATTATAAAGTGACATGTAAAGTGACAAAAACAAGTTTTCAGGTGACTTGAAAACTAGCGGCATCAAAATGTAGAAATGGTGGGACTCACATTAACCGGAAATTTAACTGAGACCTCATTGGTGTCCTGTTGATTAGAGAAAGACTGGTCTGAAGTTAAAATTTGACATTTCCTCAGAGTGGACTGAAAGAGGTAGTCAGAGATGGTGGTCTCATGCTCTCTCAGGGGTTGACAGACAGCTGCATGACCTCGTTCACCAGGGGCTTCAGAGCTGCGAGGTCCTGCAGGAGAGAAGACAGCCCCATGCAGCACCACTGATCCGTACCGTCACTCACCGATGCACTGAATGACAACCATTCGATCACCACACCTGCACCGGCCAATACGCCTGAGAGAAAAGAGGGAAATGATAGCACATGAAAGACCTCACTGTTCCTCCCCTGATGCAAGATGCATGTGCAGGTCACGACAGCCTGCAGCACCGTGGGCCTTCATTCAGATATTTGCATTTTCTTTTGCAATAACTCAACTTCGATCACCTCATTTTATATTCAGGTATATCCACACTGCCTGCAATTATAAGGCCTGTATCACAGGTTTTCTTTAATTGTTTCCTCATTTTTAGGGATTGCAAGTTACAGCATCAACAACATGCCTTGCAAATTTTAAGACTTCTGCCAGCAACGATAGGAGGGATAAATGCCTTCCCTTAAGAAACAAATAAAACTAGAAATGGTTTTTACACGTAAAAACAGATGTCTCCCCCTTCCCCCATTTCACATTTTAGAGTTATGGTCCGGAAACGAGTCCCACCCTTCAATATGCCTAAGTCCAAATTGTTGCCATGGACACAGAAAAAATAAAATTCAAAAGCAGTTCAAACCCTCAAAAGGCACATCTACATGTTATGGAGAGACAGTATGTCAAATTTGGTGAGAATCGGTCGAACAGTTTCAGAGTTATGCTCCGGAAACAAACGCCGACGCCAACGCCAACGGGAATTCAGGCAAAAACAATGTGCCCCCCCCCAGGAAGGGGAGGAGACATAAAAAAGCAGAAACATCAAATACAAAAGGGTTCCTGTCACGGCACCGTCTGGAACCCTAAACAGAAGGTGCACCAGGGCAAACACATCCTACTGTTGACAAAAAACGGGACACGATTGTAGAAATAAACGCGACTGTAAATGTGTGTTGAACAAGGCGGCTGCAGCACTTGTTGCGATAGCTACTTGCAGACCA
Source organism: Gymnothorax reevesii (assembly GCA_029721435.1). Lineage (NCBI taxonomy): Eukaryota > Metazoa > Chordata > Actinopteri > Anguilliformes > Muraenidae > Gymnothorax > Gymnothorax reevesii. Next base: position 68,865,764 of record CM056586.1, read on the forward strand.
CTACGGCCAATGTGGCCATTACTTCAGCAGTGCAGACGAGAGAGCATGTGCTGCCGGCTTCCCACGGTCACAGGCCCAGGAAACACGGTCAGGAGAAAGAAACTGAGCGACATCTTACCGACAATAGGCGGCAGAACCTGCGGTGCAGCCATGCCTCTGAAGAACAGTAGGTTCCCAGAGAGGGGAACAGGCTGTCTGAAGACCCCACCATTTAGTTCAAGCAGTACTGGGACGTCCCCTTGGACCGAACCAGTCGCCTTATACGTGGATCCACCGACAGAAATCTCCACAGCACATGAGCTCCTGGCCAGTGTCTGGTCGTCATTTCCATGGTTACTGATTATCTGAAAATCATATGATATTAAGATTAAACGCTGGTCTGCATGTGCAAGTGGGACAGAACTTATATGTTTACTCAGTTATTTGTAGATAAGCACTTGAATGAGCCCAAGAGTCAGTCATTCATTAGGCTGACCCCACACACGCACGAGCACGCACACGCACACGCACACACACTAATTACAATGAAACAATGAAATTACATGAAACTGGCTGAGAAAAAGCACATTTGAGGGAGCATACAGTACCGTGACGCCGGCCTCTTGAGCCAAAGACCGCGCATTGACCAGATTAGGACCGTTCTTGGGGTTGTCCTTCAGTAACCCCATCATTATTGCTGATCCAAGGAGGCCTACAGACTTTTTCAGGGATTCTCCTGAGACAGAATATTAAGTTTTTTGAAAAACATCATTACTGCGCATCCGCCACTAAGAGAGAATTTTAAGAGTCACTGCATTTTCAGTTTTCATAGAAAACAAATATCGTTCAATTGGTGCATATGTAGGCACTGGTAAATTACCATTAACAATAGAGCTTATACAGTCATGTCCATAAATATTTGGGCAAGTACAAAGTCATTTTTGTTTTATCTGCCTATCAAACGGTATTGGAAGTCAGAATTAAATGCTTACTGTAAGCTCATAGTGCACAATTCCAGCTCTAACCAGAGGGCATTAACTGAACTGGGTGAACAACTCAACAGATGCAGAATTTCAGGACAAGCATTAAGAAAAGCATTCTTGAAAGCGCTCCAGGCATCATTAACAAGTTTTTTTTCCCTTGAATGAGAGTTTGTCAATCAGTGAAGACTGGGTTTTACCACAGGGTGACTGAGGGCTCCAACACCAAGTTGGAGACTAGTTATGTAAAGCAATTCAAACCATTAGACTAACATTTCTGCTGACTATTTTTATTATTTTCACCGAGGCTGCAATATGAAAATATAACCCTTACTTTAATCACATACACAAACTTAGTGTCCATAGCTGCTCACCTGCAGTTGTGATTTGCACTTGAGCAGAGGCGTGTTTGGAAGCACCACATGCCCTGAGTACCAAGCCCAGGGCCTCTCCCAGCTTGATCCACAGGTTTGATTCAGGAGAGAAGGCACTTGTCAAAACTTGGGCATTCACCTGGATTATAGAAAAAGAAAATTCATACATTAAAAAAAAAAAAAAAAACACTTGAAATGTTTACATTACAAAATAATCATGACAACACACACTGAGCTCAATCTTCTAAAAAAGTAACTTTCATCATGTTAAATTCAAGAGGAGTGGATGGAATGTGAATATATGCAGGTAAATGCCGCTTTTCATTTATTTAAGAAAAAAGTTATTCTAAGTCTATATCACCCATGTAAAAAAGAGACCTAATAACTGGTTTGACTGCAAATCCGGCACATCCATGACGGCACATCCATGGCAGCAACATTTGCAGTCAAACGTTTTTCATAAGTGAGCTTTCGGTCATCGCTGTGGGGGAAATTTGGCCCGCTCTTCTTTGCTGAATTGTTTTAATTCAGTGACAGTGGAGGGTATCCAAGCGTGTTCTGCCAGTTTAAGGTCACACCACAGTATCTCAATGAGACTCAAGTCAGGACTTTGACACGGCCACTCCAAAACCACCACTTTGCTTCTTTTGAGCCTTTCAGAGGTGGACTTGCTCGCGTGCTTTGGATCATTGTCCAGCTGCGCAATCCAACTGCATTTCAGCTAAAGCACATGCACTGATGGTCAGACATTCTCCTTCAGGGTTTTCTGGTTGAGAGCAGAATTCATTGTTCCATCAATTATGGGAAGTCATTCAAGCTCTGAAGCAGCAAAGCAGCCCCAGACCATCACACTCCCACCACTGTCTTTAACTCTCGGTAAGAGGAGTCTCTCCTGGATTGCTTCATTAGCTTTATAACAGATGTTATGGGATGCATGTCCACCAAAAACTTCCACTTTAGACACATCAGCCCACACAATGTTGTCTCGAACTGCACCACCGTGCCACCCGACATATATTATGCCTCTGCACAATCCTATATGCAAAAATGCATTAATCATTTAATGCAGCAAACGTGGTTAAAATACACTGTGTCACTTATAATTGCACTCAAGTAAAGTTATATTCTCGCACGGTAATTCTCTGAGGCACAAAGGGAAAGTATGGGTTCTGTCCCAACACAAAGAGACCTAACCCACAAAGCACGGCTCTTACTCACCGCTCCCTCGAGAGCTTTACCCTGCAGCATGTTCACGATTTGCCGGGCAATGTCCTCCCCACACCGTGCTTGGGCCTCCTTGGTGCTAGCGCCAAGATGAGGGCTACTGACCACATTAGGGTGGTTCACCAGCGTGTAGTCCTTAGGTGGCTCCTGCAAAGAAACTGCCATTAGGAAAGCTTGACTCATTGCACCTGATCGTGGAGTAAAAGTTGCAAAGACAACAAAATCAAAAAAGATTACAAACATTACAGAGCCACCACAATCGATAACTCCACATCTCTATGCAGCGGGAAGCTGACAGCAGATTTGGCAAGATTCCCAAAAAAGCTGCAAAAGGTATTGCAATTCAAAGGTGTACTGACCTCTCGTCTAAAATTTCCAAAATTTGCAGTAAACCATGACCAATTGAAATACATAACCACTGATCGAAATTTCAGGAAAAAAGTTTCACCGATAACATTTTCATTGGGGATTTTGTACTAGAAAATGCCGGATCACAGAACCCGGAAGTCTGACGTGTTACCGAGAGTTTTAAGTTCTCTCAAAATAATTTGCTTGAACTTGGCATGAACATGACAAACAACAGGTTTGACCATCACTTTCTTGCCCAATACGTTGTTAGTTCCTGTGACCATGTGCCCACAGTTTCACAGAGTCAAAAAATATTCATCGTTTACTTCTTCGCCTTTTTAATGCAGTTATTTCAAATGAAAGTGGAAATGGGAGTTTTTATTCCCCATGACATGAATACATATCTAAGAAATATGGCTTCGGAGGATAAAGAATTGCTAAAAATATATATACATATATACGCTGAAAGAAGATACAGTCAATAAACCACTTTTTAAAATCATATGATTGCAATAGTGGTTGGAGCAAAAAAAAAAAAAAAACAGCATACCATACTTGTGCTTGCGATCTCAGAACTGAAAGCAGGCTCAATTAAAGATCTTGTGCACACACACACACACACACACACACACTGTTCTTCCACTACCCAACATTGCCGCACCACTCAAACTTTTCATGACCATACTAGCTCTCAAATTTGTAGTAGTCTACAATATGTTGTAAATTGCCAGCTGCCATACCACAATTATTTCCAGCAGCCATACCACAATTCGATCTGCTCCAGCCGCGTGGCTGAAGCTAAGCAGGTGTGGGCTTGGTCAGTACTCTGAGGAAAACTAGGTTGCTGCTGGAAGAGGTGTTGGTGGGCCAGTAGGTGGCGAACTTCCCTCTGGTGGAATAATCCCCAATACCCCACTGCAGTGATCGGGACACTGTACTGAAGGAGACTCTGTCTTTCGGATGAGACGTTAAACCAAGGTCCTGACTCACAGTGGTCATTAAAGATCCTATGACACTCTTCGATAAGAGTAGGGGGTTACCCAGTGTCATGGCTAAAGTCCCAACCTGGCTCTTTCGACCTGCCTCCTAACATCCCCTGATCTAATTGGCTGTGCAATTCCTCTTCTCCCTCCCCACCTCACCCCCAGGGCTCCCTTGAAAAAGAGATTTCAATCTCAACGGGACTTTCCTGGTTAAATAAGGGATAAATGAAAATGTTTTACATCGATATTTATGAAAAAAGTTCAAAAGTATACTCAGTCTATGAATGCGTTTTACTTTGCACTAGTATCTTCTGGACTCTTCCGCCTTGGTTCCACATTTTACAACTGATCATGTGATAAAAGGACAAATAATGTAATAACTGCTCGATAATGTAATAAAATTAACAGATAAAGTAATAACTGCCCGATAACGTAATAACTTCAACCGATAATGTAATAGCTGCCTGCCCGATAATGTTATGACATTTTGACTAATAATGTAATAAAAAATGTCTGCCCGATCATGTAATAACACTCAACCGATAATGTTATGACTTAGTGCCAAAGGAAGGGGACTTAGGGCCCGTCCACACAAGAACAATTTTTTTTGTAAAAGTATAAATAATTTATCGTTTCAGCCTTGCGTAAATACGAACATGGTGAAAACGCAGCTGAAAAAAGGTATTTTTTGAAAACGGGTTCCAGTGTGAGAAAATCTGAAAACGCCGCCCAAAAGTTTTCATATAAAATATGATTATTTTAGAGATGGCACTAGATGGCAGTATTGACATTTTTTTGTTAAGCCCAGTCTGGAGCTAGGTTTTTGGGCAAGTCCTGGCATGTCTGAGAGGGGAAAGTCCCAGTGAATTGAAAAGAAATCTGGAAGGTGGGAGGGGGCTGCAAAAGAGTATACAAGGAGAAAAATTGAGAGAGTAAAGTAGTAGGAGAAATTGCAAGGAGAAATAGTGGAAGGATACATTTAACCAGACCCGTCACCCTTTTCAAGACCTGTGAAGCTCGTTTTGTGGATTTTTGCATGTGTTGGAGCATCACAACATCGCAACCCCGTCTCAAGTACCAAGGGACAGTAACTCATTTTTACTCTCTTTTATCTCATTTTTCAAAAATTTTATTTCAATCTTGGTCAGGGCTTTGGTTAATTAAATCTGTTCAAGTTTTACAATTTTGTCTGTCATCCCTTGCTGTCTGACATGTCATAAGAAATTGGGACCGTAACAATAATTTCAATTTCCATGAAGATTTTTTTGTTTCCAGACCCTCTACCAAAATCATGAAAATAAACTGAAATACGATGTAATTCTAAATGCTGCAAGTGTCTTGTCTCATTTGAGTCATATTCTTCCTCTCCATGAAGCTTAAATCTTGAATTATAAAGCATTCCGTAGGTTAACGCATAAATAGCCATATTTGGCTTCTGCGCAAAGGGGTTAATATGGTGTCTGAGGGTACCACTTGACCTAAGTCCCAAGTAATTGTGACGTCAACAGTTCATCAGCCATTGCCTGGGCAATATGTTACAATATGTTTGTGAAACGAGAAGATTATCAAAAATAACACCAATATATTTAAAATGGCACACTTGTTCAAGTTTATAAGCTTTGTGCTGTATTAAAATTGATTTTGCATGAACTCTCTGGTGAGTGCCAAAAAGCATCACCTAACACTTACTTGTGTTAAATTGTAATTTGTTTAGTTGTACCCATTGCATTATTTTATTTAATTCAGATTGTAGGCTTATTTAAATAGATACATTATCACTTCCTTTGCAGAATAATGCCACATCATCAGCATATAGACACAGCTTAGTATGCTCATGATAATTTAACTCACGTCATTAATGAAGATGACAAAAAGCAATGGGCCAAGTATTGACCCCTGGGGGATTCCGACCCCTATATTACGAAAAGTTGACAACTTTCCATTATAAGATAAATACTGTGAGCAATCCGACAAGTCATTTTTAAACCATGCTAACTCAGAACCACTGCCACCATATTTCTCCAATTTGTTAAGCAAAATATTATGTTTTACCGAATCAAACGATCTTTTAAAAATCAAGAAATAGAGCGCCGATGATACTCCCATAATCAATGTTCTTATAAAGATAATCACATACATCAATCAATGCAGTGGTGGTTGAAAATAAAATCTGAAACCAGACTGACAATTGCTTAATATGTTATAGGATATAAGATAGTCATACAATTGCTTATGAATAGCTTTTTCAAGTATTTTCATGACATGAAACAAAACAGATAAAGGTCTATAATTGCTAGCAAGGTCCTTTTCCCCAGCTTTATAAATTGGGGTGATTTTGGCTTTTTTCCAATCTACTGCTGTAACCCCTGTTGCAATTGATGCATTAAGTAGGTTCGTTAAAGGTTTGCTTATGAATGGTGCTGCTATCAAGTCCACTAGACATATTCACAGACAGAGTCATTACTCTTATCACTGACCATATTCTATTGCCAGATGACTATGGATAGATTGATTTTCAAAAGATGCATTTGGCAACACTCCGCCCACTCATCCCTGGGTAAATTTGGCCCGATACATCTGGCAACACTGCCACACCCTCATACACTAATTTATTTGGCTTGATAATCTGGCAACACTGCCATCCACTCACGCCCAGATGAACCGAACTATGAGGCGGCACGGTGGCACAGTGCCAGTGGATGGCATTTCTGCCTCACAGCAAGAAGGTTGTGAGTTTGAATCTGGCCTGGGGCCTTTCTGTGTGGAGTTTGCATGTTCTCCCTGTGTTCGCATAGATTTCCTCTGGGTACTCCGGTTTCCCCCACCCACAAAAACGTGCATTATAGGAACACTCCTACCAGGACCCCTGACCAAGGAACTGGCTTTAGAACTGGAGTAGGACTCCGGGCGCTGCTCTGTGGCTGCCCACTGCTCCCAACTATAGGATGGGTTAAATACAGAGGATGAATTACCCCACTGGCTTCAATAAAGTATATCTTATCTTATTACATTATCGATTGACTGTTATTGCATTATTGAGCAGACACTTTTACTACATTATCCGTCAGTATCGGGCAGGCAGTTATTACATTATCGGCTGAAGTGATTACATTATCGAGCAGTTATTACATTATTGGTTAATTTTATTACATAATCAGGCAGTTATTACATTATTGGTCTGTAGTTATATTTTCAGTTGTAACACTGCAGAAGCGTTATGCAGAATTCTGGTGCACTACTGTAAATGAGTATAAATGCGCTTGAACCAAATCCAGTGTTTTTTCAGCCCATGACAACTGTAATGCATCCGCAAAATGGGATTCAGATTTTTTCATATGCCGTAGACATGAAAGTCCACTTTGACATCAGGAAACTGATCAGTGCAAAACACACTTATTGTGATCAAAACTGATTTAACAAGAAACGCCGGCGTTTGAACACCCTCGACCTGACTCATGAAGTGTCCCAGAACAATTACACAACAACCAAAGTAGAATTCCACAGAACATACATTTACAAATACAAAAATGCCCTAAGTCCCACAAAAATTTTGGAAAATTCAAATTTTTTTCACTTATCTAGAGCCCCGCATATATATGATCGTCCCCCCGGTATAAACGCCCTAGCTCAAATGCTTCATCAAAATCAGTCCACGACATTGTTTTTTTTTTCAAAAACGCCAAAAATGCCATTGGTCCGATCTGAAAAAATGGTCAAAAAAAATGGTCCGATCTGAAAAAGACTTTCCTGGCCTGGATTCCCTACATTACTGCGAATGTTTTGGTATGGGTAACTAGTTTATTGATGCTGATTTTAGAGGTGCACACACACACGGACAGACAGACAGACAGATGGATGGACAGACAGACGACGAACTGATGACAATACCCTTCGGCCTGAAGTCGGGCCGAGGGTAAAAAGCAGTGGAGAAGCAGGCTCACCTCCACAAACACATCGAGGCCCGCGCCACCGCACTGGCCGGACTCCAGAGCTCTGAGTAAGGCAGCCTCATCGATTATTCCTCCACGTGCACAATTCACCACCTTCACACCCCTCTTACACTTGGCAAAGGTGGCATCATTCAACAGACCTGAGGAGGGGAAAAAAAAAAAAAAAAAGCAATCTTGTCACCTCACTGTCGTTAACCAGCAAAGGACGGACTGTGAGAACAGGAGAGCTTTACGGCCGGTACACACTGTACGATTTCAATCTTATAAGACCATTGCATGACACACTATGGGACTTGGATCAAATAAACTTTCGTACGATGTCAAGTTTGATGTGTGCAGACTGTACGATGGCTGTTGACTGAATCGCAAGTTACGACGTACGTCAATATGCAGCGTTATCAGCGTACGACATCCATCTGCGCTACCATTTGTATAGGCTGATTCGCAGATGTCGGTCGTAGCGGCTGTCACACTATGAGATAGTCGTCCAAAATTTCTGACACCGTCAGAATTTAATCTCAGGTTTTCTTTGGTCGCAAGACGCTGACAACAGCCGTCCTTGAATCTGTCTCACAGTGCGACGTGTAACCACTGTTCTAGAGCCACGACCAACGATTTCTCCACGTTTCTCCTACAATGGTCATCTTTCGTTTGGGACGGCTCAAAATCCTACAGGGTGTACCGGCCATTACCGACGGCTGAAAGCAGGGAACCTGTGAACAAGAGAAGCTTCAAGCACATGAGGAGATTCTTCTGTGAGAGAAATTATTAGCTGCACAATTTTCAGTGAATTTCATCCATTTTAAGAGTGTGCGTGTGCGAGTGTGTGCGCGCGCGTGTGTGTATTTGCGATCTCGAAACAACTTTACTCACATGGGACATTTTTGACCAATGTACAGTGGGAGAAATAAGTATTTGACCCCTTGCTGATTTTGCAGGTTTGCCCAATAACAAAAAGTGCAACGGTCTATAATTTTAATGATTGGTTTATTTTAACAGTGAGAGACACAATATCACCAAAAAAGTTGAATAAGACATTGTATGCATTTTAGGAATTTATTTGCATATTTGATTTGAAGTATTTGACCCCCGGGACAAACAGCATGTTCACATTTTGTAAAAAAAAAACATTGGCCAGCACAGATGTCAAACCATTTTTATAGCTGTTGACAAGGTTTGTGCACATTTTGGCAGGGATGTTGGCCCACTCCTCCCTGCAGACAGCTTCCAAATCATTCAGGTCCCGAGGCTGTCGCCTTGCAACCCGAATTTTGAGCTCCCTCCAAAGATTTTCAATTGGCTTCAGGTCTGGAGACTGGCTAAGCCACTCCAGACTCTTGATGTACTTCTTCTTCAGCCACTCTTTTGTTGCTTTAGCGGTGTGCTTAGGGTAGTTGTTGAGCTGAAACACCCATTCTCGACCCATGTTCAGCTCCCTCACGGAGGGAAGGAGCTGTTGGTCCAGAATTCCACGGTATATGGCCCCGTCCATCCTCCCCTCATTGCAATGGAGTTGTGCCGTCCCCTTGGCTGAAAAGCACCACTGTGCTTGACGGTGGGGATGGTGTTCTTTGGGTTGTACTCTGTGTTCTTTGCCCTCCAAACACGGTGAGTCGAGTTGCGCCCAAAAAGTTCTATTTTGGCCTCATCTGACCACATCACCTTCTTCCAGGCCTCTTCTGAGTCATCCAGGTGGTCAATGGCGAACTTCAGGCGGGCCTGTACATGTGCCTTCTTGAGCAGGGGGACCTTGCGTGCGCTGCAGGATTTCAATCCATGACCGCAAAGTGTGTTACCAACTGTTTCTTTTGTAACTGTGGTCCCAGCTGCCTTCAGTTCATTAACCAGTTCCCCCCTTGTGATTCCTCACCGTTCGCATGATCAGGGACATCTCACGAGGCGAAACATTGCATGGAGGCCCAGACAGAGGGAGGTTGGCGGCAGTGTGGTACTTCTTCCATTTCCTGATAACTGTACCAACAGTTGATCTTTGTTCTCAAAGTTGCTTTCCGATTCTCTTGTAGCCCATCCCAGCCTTGTGTAGGTCAGCAATCTTGTCCCTGATGTCCTTAGACAGCTCTTTGGCCTTGCCCATGGTGGAGATGTTGGAATCTGGTTGTTTGAGAGTGGACAGGTGTCTTTTATGCAGGTAATGAGGTGAGGCAGGTGTATTTGATGTAAATAATTAGTTGGGATTGGGAGTGTGTCTTAAAGAAAGACTAACTGGCTTGTGGGACCCAGCACACTTGCTGTTTGGTAGGGGGTCATATACTTATTTTTCCTCATCAGATGGTTATCAATTTTTATAAATTCATATGATATGATTTTCTGGAATTTTCTTTGTGATTCTGTCTCTCACTGTTAAGGACTCTATATACAAGTAAAATTATAGATTGTTGCATTCTTTGTAAGTGGGCAAACCTGCAAAATCAGCGAGGGGTCAAATACTTATTTCCCCCCACTGTGCTTGCCAGTGCGGTCAGTCACCATTATCAGATGAGGAATTATCTCCTGAAACAAAGGTACTCAATCCCTCAAATACAGTTTTACAGGGGTAGACTGTGCCAAGGAGTGTTCAAGCTCATCTGACAGTATGACCCGGCCCAACTCTTGTCAAAGAATGTCTATGCAGGGGTTAGGGGCGCGGGTTTCGGGCAATCTGACTGCTCAAAGGAGGCATAAACAACAGATTGGAGGGGTCAAAATGTTTATTTATCCTCAGTAACTGTTATTGTGAAGATGAGAATATAGTTTCTCATATTCAGGTCTGGAATAAATAATACCGCTTGAGACACCCCCTCAGTCAAATACACTTAACTTCTTATCCTCAGTTTCTCATATTTTAAAGTAGATTCTGTCAAGGTTCCCACAATTGAACGCATCACTCAGCCATGTTGGTGGTTCACCCAGGATACAATTAAATTGAATTATGATGACGGTCTGCAACTAGCAAATAAGGTGTCATGAACTGACTTGATAACATTGGCTTGCTGGTGCCCTGCCATCTCATTTCTAATGCCGGCAAGGGTAACCAGACCTTCCTGTTTTCCAGGGACAGTCGCCATTTCTGGAGGCCTATCCTCTCGCCGGAGCGGTCGCCAGAAATGTACATTACACTGAAGACAACTGCACAGTGTGTGAAATAATAGTATTACTTGATCCTGGAATGAAGACGGCACGAACAAGCTAATCAACATTATTCACTTCATGAGTGACTGGTTGTAATGTTATGGCTCATAAGTCTGCATTTACCTACATGGAGGAAAACAAAAACACAAAGGAAAGGTGACCCGTCGCGCAGGGCGTGAGACGGGTGTGTGGTCACCCGTCGCGCAGGGCGTGAGACGGGTGTGTGGTCACCTGTCGCACAGGGCGTGAGACGGGTGTGCGCTCACCTGTCGTGGAGGGTATGAGAGGGGTGTGTACAGTGATGTAATCACACTGAGGCCACAGAAGTTCCAGGGACATCTGTTCAACCCCCCAGGACGCAGAGACCTCAGGGGGGGTGATGGGGTCATAGCCAATAGTCTGCAAAAGCAATCATATGCTTCTGGTCATCAATCACAGAAAGACTGCTTCCTGACCATCATTAATTTTCAGCTCACCAACCTTCATTCCAAAGGACTGCATCCTGGTCGCAACTTCCTTCCCAATTCTCCCGAGACCGACTATTCCGAGGGTCTTGCCGTTCAGCTCCGAACCCATGAACTGAGAGCGCAAAAAACCAATCTTCGGTCAATCAAAGTCAGCAGCATATTAGAGACGACTGCAATGTTCACCCCTGCATATGACTGACTGAACGAGCCCCATCTGGGGCTGTGAATCAGCAAAGTCAGCTTTAGTTCCAAATTCATGACCTACAGCTCACTGGCCTTTTTTTACTTTTTTCCACATGTCTAATGAATAAAAAACATTTACTTGCAGTAAAAGCAATAGGTAATGTCATACTAGACAAGATTTGTACCGGTGTCACCACTGCCCAATGCCTTGCAGACTTATAAGCATGTGCCATTATAGTAAGCGTTCCATTCTTTTTGCTTAACACTAGGGATGCGCATCAGAGGTAATAAACCCATTTAGATATCCTGAATTGTTGTTTTCAGATATTCAAGTAACCAAGAGACTGAAATAAAAAAATTATATTGCCTATAGACTACCGCATAGTCATTATTTAACACGATTTTAGGACATTTCATTGAAGGCCAGGAGTGAATTTTCTTTTCTAAAAATCAGTTTTGTGTCCACTGCGAATGACTAGAGATGTGACAACAATTGAACTGAACTGAGGACACACTATAAACATACATAATCAACATTACAATAAAATTCAATACAAGACCACAAGATTCACTCCTGTCCTGCAAGTGTTGATCTTCCCAATAAGCAAACAACCAGCCAAACTCGTTGCAGTGTTGCAAAGACCCCAATTCCAATAAAGTTGGGACATACGTGAATAATACAGAATGCAATGATGAGCAAATTTCATAAACCCACATTTTATTCACAGTAGAACATAACATATCAGATATTTAAAGTGAGACATTTTACCATTTCATGAAAAATATTAGCTTATTTTGAATTTCATGGCAGCAACACATCTCAAAAATGTTGAGACATGGCCATGTTTTCCACTGCGTAGCATACCCTCTTATTTTAACAACAGTCCCTAAATGTCTGGGTAGTGAGGAGACCAATATTTGTTGGAAAGAGGGAGGTTGTCCTACCCATTTTTGTTTTATGATGTGCCAAACATTGTCTATTGGTGAAAGGTCTGGACTGCAGGCGGACCATTTCAGCACAGGACTCCTACACCGAAGCCATGCTGTTGTGATGGATGCAGTATGTGGGTTAGCATGGTCTTGCTGAAATATGGAAGACCTCTATATACTTATCGGCATTGATGATGCCTATCCAAATGTGTAAGCTGCCCATGCCATCAGCACTAATGAAACCCCAGACCATCAGAGATACAGGCTTTTGAACGCAGTGCCGATAACAAGCTGGATGGTCCCTCTCCTCTTTAGTCCGCACGACATGGCGCCCGAGGTTTCCAAAAAGAATAAAAATTTTTGATTCATCTGACCACAAAACAGTTTTCCATTTTGCCTAAGTGCATTTTAAAAGAGCTTTGGCCCAGAGAAGACAACGGCATTTCTGGAGCATGTTCACATACGGCTTCTTCTTTGCAGGATACAGCTTTAGCTTGCATTTGTGGATTGCATGGCGGACTGTGTTCACAGACAGTGATTTCTGGAAGTCTTCCCGAGCCGATGCAGTGAATTCCAGTGCTTTGAATCTTTTGATGATATTATGTACTGTAGATGGGGGGATATTCAAAATCTTCACAAATTAGGACGATTTTTCTGAAACTGTTCCACAATTTTTAGACTCAGTTTTTCACAGATTGGTGAGCCTCTGCCCTCCTTAACCTCTGAGGGACTCTGCCTCTCCAAAACGCTCTTTTTACTCAGTCATGTTACTGACCTGATGCCATTTAACCCTCTCCAGGCTCATGTTGCAAATTTTCAACAATAAATCTGTTGATGACTGATTATAAAATATGAAGACCACATGGCAAATGGTTTGATAAAGTTAGCCTTCCAGCTCAGTATTGCAAAAATACAACGTTAGTTCTACCAGCAGCCACTAGCGTATGAGAACTATTCTCCATGAAAGATTTTTCAAATCTCAAAATAATAAATTGGGCTGGAGAGGGTTAACCTAATTAGTTCTAAAATGCTCCTCCAGCTTTTTGTGATTAGTACCTTTTACTTTTCCAGCCTTTCGATGCCCCTGTCCCAACCTTTTTGAGACGGGTCCCTGCAATCAAATTCAAAATGAGCTCATACTTTTCATGAAGTGTTAAAACGTCCCACTTTCACCATCAGATATATTGTCAATGTTCTACTGTGAATAAAATGTGGGTTGATGAGATTTGCAAATCATTGCGTTCTGTTTATTTCACGTTTTACAGAATGTCTGAACTTCACTGGAATTCGGGTTTGTGCAAATTTACAGCCGTTTTGTCTGTTTTGCCTTTTCTTTGGTTCAAAAATCTCTCCATTTATTGGTCGGTCCAAACATAATCCCTGTATTAAACAATATAATATATTCCGCATAACAAATCCCGCCCACTTCATACTAACCTTTTTTCGATCCCACTTCCCTGCCTTCATGGACATTGCAGCTTGCGGCAGGGATCTGAAACAACATCACCAAGTTAGTCAACCTGACCACGTGGTGATAGGAACACAAAAGGCACTACTTGCCAGAAAACTGTGATGCGTTATCTTACCTGGAGAGGGATATCAACAGGGCACATGTCAGTTCAGCAGCACTGATCGTGTTCCCGCCGGGGGTACTGAAGGACACAAACATTTCAGCACAATTAGCAATCTATGGTTGTACATGGTGGATAAAACCACAATTACAGACGTGTGAGCTGTAGGAGAAAAGTAACTTAATATAATTATTCTTTGTAAGTAAAAATGCACAAAGCATTTCATAGTTGTTGCTACTGATAACTAACAAGAAATGAAAATTTGATATATTTTGATTATTCAGTTATTTGCCAGATTCGAACACTGAGAAATGTTCAACGCTTCTTACAGGGAACCTGTTATGCTTTCCTGCATTTTGTCTTACATATACAGTAACAATGAAGTATACTCTGAAGGATACTCTGAACCCAGCATGATTCCCGAGAGTGACGGATTCCTTTCTGTGGCCATCTGTCCCTGGCACAGGATAATGTCAGATAATAAGGTTGACTTCTATATAGGCAAAAATAATAAGTGCAATGTCATTGACTGCAACAGCCAACACAAAAATGTCTTTATTTTCTGCCAGCGATGACAGATACAAAGAAGCAGTGGTTCAGATTTCCATTTCCAATTCCGGTTAACGGTGAAACTGAATTCCAAGAGTACTGTTAGCATTAGTCAAACTTGTACGGCTGGCTTGTCCGTGTAGCTAGCTATCCAGATAGATCCCTCTCAAAACTGCCAAATTAAATGTTTATTCAGAACCTATTGCTAGTTTAGCCAGAGGTGACAAATGAGGCTCGTTGATAAAAACAGATAGAGTGGGTAACAGTTTTTAATGGAATTCAGTGGTGGAGGAGTAGCGTTGCCTTTCACAAAGAAATAAGGGGAAGTTAGCCAACAATTACTACTACACAAATACAAAGTGCACACCATTCTTAGCATGATGGAGTGATTTTCAAGTGTAGCTATACTTTATTTGGCAACTGCATGCCGCACTTTCTGATCGTAACCATCATCCTTATAAGCTATTTGCTTAGCCTGCAGATGTTCCCTTTCCATACTCATTGTGCAGATCAATAGCTAGCTATAGCTCCCTAGTAACTAAATCAGTAATCTGAATTTATTGACTTTTTCGCCAACCAGAGCAGCGCTCATTTGATAGAGGGAATGCCCACTCCAAACAGCTTAGTCCTCAGAGGGTTAGGAATGACAGGAGTCAAATGGCCCACAAATCATGGATTTTTATGTTTTTTTTCACAAAAACGTTTATGGACGTCCAAAAATATTTAAACTTGAACAAAAACAGCATGATAAAGCCAGCCATTCAGCTCTCGGATTGGAATCCTAGCTTTTGAACAGCTGGCCAATCCTAACGCTTGAATGCTCCGAAGAGGTGTGTCTTTGCCAGAATATAGGTGGGTTCCATAATAACGTGGGAAGCACACTCAGAACAGCATAGTTTTTAGAGGGTTAGGAATGATAGGTATCAAATGGCCAAGAAAATCAAGGATTTTTACATTGAATATTCTAACTTGAACAAAAACAGCATGACAGGTCCCCTTTGAAAGCATGAAACCAAAGTGTTGAAAGCTGTACACGGTGCTCGGACTGCGCCTTATCTTCATCTTACTTCATGACAATGATGCCTCTCTTCGTGGCTGCTTCCACATCAATGTTGTCAACACCTGTTCCTGCTCTGCCGATGATCTTGAGGTTAGCTGCTGCATTGATGACATCGGCAGTCACTTTCGTAGCAGATCTAACCACCAGGCCTTCATAGTCCTGGGCAGACAAAACGAAAACAATAGACTTCACAAAAAACATTGGCTGTAATTTTGGCTGTCACTTATTGTGAGATAACCAGACTATGATGAAACTAGGATCCCCGCTATGCCTGACCACTGAAGAAATATCATCTGACATCAGATATTAAATTAAAAATTTAAATAATTTCATAAAAATAGCATTTAAGGTTGCAATTAGGTCGCTAAATAATGTAAACAGTAATAGCTAATGTTGCTGAATATTGTTGGGCCATTTCAGCATGAACATAAGGGGGCTGCCAAGCTGTCACGGAATTACAGTCCCATTACATTTTGGGTTGTAACTCTAGAACTAAATAAGATAAAATAAAGTATATGTCATATTGAAGGTATTAACTTGTTCTTTAATATTATTAACTGAAAATATATTTTTTGAGAAGTTTTCATAGAAGAAACAAGCAAAAACTACTCCGTCACGGAATTACACAAAATTGACGTGGTTTTTTTAATGTTGTGTTTAACTATCCAGAAAGTGATGTTCCAATCATAGATAAGTTATGAAACTTCAATATGTTCATATCTAAAGTGTTTTTTATTAATACTGAAAGTTATAGAAACAAATATTGACTTTAACTCTGCTTTATGGGCAAGAAATTTCAAAAAGTCAATGTCACGGAATTACAAGATGCAAATTGTCACGGAATGACAACAATAGTATTAATTAGTTTCAATGTATTTATTTCAATATATTATAAATATATACATAATTATTTACATTTTTATAGTTTAGCAATATATTACAATGAGTTTTCCACTTATAATGACCAATCATAATACATACTTCAAAAAAATTTTTTTAATCTCCATGTCAACATTGGCTTGGCAGCCCCCATAAGCAAACAGTCAGTTTATCCTTCTGATATCACCAGCACAACCTGCAGAAGATTAAGCCAGGAGTAATTGGCCATTTAACGAATGAGCAAAATCACAGTATAATTAAATATGCACAAACAGCCTGAACAATATGCCAAAGAGACAAACAATATGTCAAAAAGAAAGCAGTCAACAAAAATAAAATAAAACAGTGGCAAAGCTGCTGTGTCCGCTTGGCCAAACATGGCCAAAATGGACCGCCCCTTATTGGCCAAAATTTCGATCCGATTTCGCTCAAAATCGAACTTTGTCTCGACCTTATGACCATATATACACATATGAAATATGAGAAGGATCGGACATAAACAGAAGACGCAAGAGCGCAGACATGCCAAAAGTTTACATATGCACAAACGCACAACAGACCACCACTGAAGACATCATTTAGCCCCTTAGGCCTTTCGGCCAAGCGGGTTAAAAATCAGCATTTTTGAACAGCAGACAAGACTAAGATCAACCTGGCAACAAAGAGGAAGATGCCAGTCCTCCCCAGATTGCAGGGAACATTAGCCCTGCACCTACTGCCAAAAGATGCTTCCGCAGCTGACCCTGGGCCTGACGCCAAGCATCGAACGTTAGATTTATTCAATCGTGGCTGTCTGAGAGCAAATGCAAATCCTGATTGGACAAGACAGGCATTGAATAAGCTCAGCTATTTGTGTAATAAATGAAATCGTCATTCAAAAACTGTATTTTGTATTTATTTGAGTTATCTTTGCCTCATATTAAAATTAGTTTCATGATTTGAAACATTAAAGTGTGAGAAATATGCAAAAAAAATAAGAAATCAGGAAGGGGGCAAATACTTTTTTACAGCACAAGGACCTATATATTTTTGGGTCATTTTTGACCCCAGGACCAATTAATACATAAAACCATCTTTTTGATCTCATTTTTGTAGTATTGCCAAAGACTGAGGGCATGTTCTCATTCATTTCGCTATAAACATGTAAAACTGCTTGATGTATAAATGGGAGGATGGGGTAGTTGTATTTTATTTACTTGGCTGTTAAAATGATCAGTAGAAAGGCAGAAATGAGCAGAGAGGAGATTGGGTAACACTTTCAGGAACAAAAATCTTTTGTAGTTTTACATGGTGGGCATCAAACGGAGTCATTTTGAGACTCAGTTTGCGAAGTTTACAGCATGCCATGCTCCATTGCTCCGTGTATAACGATGCAGCTAAAAAAAACAATAGTGCATTGATTTGATGGCCAAATGCAAGTCATTCGGGGCTGGCTTGCCTGGTTACAAACTGAAGCGGAATGGTGAGAGAGATCTGCTCAGGCCATCTGGGAGCTGACCAATCAGAGCTGGCTGGGGTTTCCGAGGGGGAACCTCCCTAGCTTTCTGTTTTGAGGGGGAACACAAACTATGCTAAATGAACTGGCACCCAACGAGCTGTTTAACGTGAGCCTTTATCAGACCAGCCCCTCTCCGCAGGCCCTATCCACACTGCCACTGTTTGCACTTTCACACAGAGGATTTGTCTGATTAAGTTGTCTTGATAAAACCCTCCGCAGCAGGCTACACTAGTGCTGGCTAACAAGCCACACTCCATCAATGTGCAGTATTTCTTTCATACCCAGGGTGGAGGGAATGCCACATAGCCAGAAATGTGAGTTCCATGTGGTTTCCAGATGATAAGTAACAAGTTGCCCAACCACAAACATACATTTGATAAACTATTCTGTGCACACATGACAGAACTCAAGGTTACATCGCATTCCGGGACGAGCATGGTGTTATTCAGGATGACACGGCGCATACACTGGTTTGATTTGCTTGATCGCCAGTGTTGTGCAAATTCTGAGACCGCGGAAAAATCAAGGACCTATTCATTTCAAGACAGGCAAACGAAAAAAAAAAAAAGTTCCAGAAAAATGTGGCCGAAGCAGCGTGGGAGTTTTTTATTATTTCAATTCATAATATTTCCTTTCACAAACTTACTGTGCCATGAGACTAATGAATGTGCCATGTCATTGCACAGACACTATCTTTGTTAATCCTGTGGGTGAAATTCTTTTAAATGAATACTTATTTAATTACAACAATTTTTTCTGAAATAACGTTACTTTGGGTAAGACGGAGCTGGACCGTCAATGCAACTCCTCTATCCCTCTGGTGTGGTTCAAGCAAACACAATGCTAAATTTCGCCTCATTTTATTTGCAAGAAGAAGACCACAGGAACATTTTTATTTCCTCACTTTGAAGATTCACTGCTCTGTTCACAACAAACTTACATTCACTATAACTGGATTTCGCACTGCCAAACAATAACGCCGCACGGTGAGCCATGTTTATCCCTCAAGGGGCAGTTTGCGAAAGTAGCAATGAAAATATCGGCTCTTTCAAGGGAGTCTGATCTTATTCCTCTCCGAGAGCCGTGAAAAGAATGGCTCATGGTACGTTTTTTCTTTCTAGGAGCTGAGGGTTACAAGGCTTACCTGCCAAATAATCACAAGGATATTATGATAGGGTAAGATTAGGCTCAGATTCAGCATTAACATTTGACATCCAGCCAAAAGAATTAAATCTTGCATGCGCAGCCTGGGTTCAGAGGCATGAAATTAGAATATTTTTTGATGTGCAAATATTACACTCTGCTTTATTTCTTTTAGCCTACTGCAGGCTGCAGCTGTAGGGCATCCAAATGCCACAGCAGTTTTAAGTTTGGCTCATTTTCTAGTCCAATCATGTCTACCTTTTGTGACTGGTGGGTTCATGTAGTTCATTTTCTCAAACTGAATACTTGTCCCATTGCATGCATGAGAGAGTATTAGAATAATACCGCCCCCGCCGACATGATAATCATGACCTTAGCCAATCCTGGGATGAGTGCAATAAAATATCAGTCCAAACTGTGGGCACCCTGGTATAAATGTCTGTTTTTTGGTTAATTAACATTTTATCTTATTTGTCCATAGATTGTTATTGTTATTATCATTATTAATATTGTTGTTGCTGTTGTTGTTGTCAATGTGTCATTTGTATGTAATTCGTTTTTTGTCATCTATGGACCCAAGAGATTATTTGAATTGACGCCTGCATCACCAGGAGCTGGAGCTGAAGATACTGAAATAAATAATGCGACAAACATGACAGTTTTTCCACGACATGTATTGGGCCGACAGAACACCAGAACTTACAGTGTAAAATGCATTCAAATTATGCCTACTATGGCCAAATGAAATGTCTGGTTATTTGCTAGTTATTTTGACAGAGTACTATAGAGCACAAAACGGTGGTGAGGTTACTGAAATTACAGATTAGTTCTAAGAAGTTCTTGAATGAAAGTTGATTTTTAGCCACTGAGGCCTATTGTAAATCTGAAATGCTGCTGGAAGCAACATCATCCAGGCAAAGCGAATCCCCGGACTGCTGGGAGCTTCACAATGCAACCAAGACCGGCGCCGTTTTTCACCGTAGATAAGAAGCAACAGCAACGACTCTCCTCACTTGCTGATTCATGAAAAATTTTGTGATACAAAACCCCAGCATTGAAACATTCCTGCAGTCCCTCCAACATTCAAAAGTGGAAGAAATAACAATTGAATGAATAAATATCATTATTAATATAAACTTACTTTAGACCTGTTTCACTACAAAGTGTAACATCACCGCCAAAATTTCAACGAGGGTCATTCTGTGTGAAATGAACAAATTTTCAGAAAGGTTCCAGTGGGGTTCCTCTTCGAATTGGCAAAATACACCTTAGGGTGTTGTGTCAAACAAAGGGATCCCGAGTTTCAGCTCAATATTTCAAACGGTTTTCGTGTGGTTTTGCACTCTTGAATCTCGTTGGCTCATGTGCGTTTTTGGAAGGCGGTAGAATCTTTTCTTAATAAAATAGAAAGCTGACAATTGCTACACAGGTTAATTTTTACCCTGGCTTTCTGATCTGGCATCAAAATTGCAGTCTGATTAACCATTAGGGATCTAAAAGCATTTGAAAACGGGATTTTGATTGGACAGAATTTTTTTTTTCTCCCACAATTTGATGTCTCATTGTGTGGTCAGCTTCATACCAAGACCCAAATATCAAATAGACATGTTATTTGGGTAGCAATATACCACAAAATAAACATTTAATGAAAAAGTTATGGGCCTCTGAAAATGGTCACACTGTAAAAAAAATAAATAAATAAAAACACCAGGGGTGCCCCCTACAGTCAGGGAGATGGTTGACCGTGTAGACGGTTAGGCAGCTTAATGAAATTTTTCCACTTAAAAGGTACACATCTTGGCAACAGTTGGTTCAAATATTAATATCTCAACTCTTTCACCATAAACTAGATTTTTGGAAAAAAAAAGAAGTGCAACAAACATCAAATGTTGGCAATGATCTGCAGCACACCTCAAAATCCACACAAATATAATTCACTGACCACAGAATAAAGGTTTTCCTGTGGTCATCATCATCCCCTGACCTAAACCACATGAAAAATCTGGGGTTGAGCTGAAGAGGAGATTCCACAAGCATCAAGAGCAGAATCTGAAGGATCTAAAAAATTTTTGTATGGAGGAATGGTTCCAGATCCAGCGCCACGTGTTCTCCAGCCTCCTGACGCATGCAATTTTTTTTTTTTAAAGGCTCAAAGCAGTTGTCTTGGGAAAGTGAGGATGCACAAAATGGTAAAGGAAGCGGTGCCAATAATTGTGGCTGATACACTGTTAACGAGTTGTCAACTTGTTGTCTATGTCAACGTGTATGATTCGCGTGAAAAAAATCTTGTTTTTGAATTGCATGGCTTTATGCCGGTGTAAACTGCACCATGCGAAATCTGGCCCCGTGAAAATTCTCTTAGAGTTGGCTGAAGGGCAAGGGCACCACAGAGTTTATATTCACATCTCCTCTCCCCATCGTTATGAAGTTTCCTCCATAGCCGTCACTTGGTAGCGAAAGTGCCCGTGGTGAGGGATAGGCTCGGGAAAGGACCGGGGGTCTCGAAAGCTTACGGGAGGAGTTTGGACCTTAAAGTGCGGCGACAGCGCCCACTGCGTAACCGTGCCGCACACGCAAGGTGATTTTACATCGTTCAGCAGAGCATTCGCGAGACTTGGAGCACATCAATGCGCAACAGACTCCGCACTCAAACTGCCGGGTTAGGCCAGCCTAATTTTAAACCGCATTTTACTTGCAGTCCAGCTGCAGTACGAGAGGTGACCGCGCTGAACCCGGCGATGCACATGAAGCATCCTGACATTAAACAGTATTGCGACTGGAGAACAACACATGCAACATGTAACCTCAATAGCAAAATAAAAAATAAATAGGCCTGGTGTGTCGCGGTAGCCCTTTCCGCTTAAGACGTATTTAATTCGAATATGCGTTTGCAAGTTCTCGCGCTTGTTGCATCAGACTGACTCAAAGGCAGCACATGCGCCCAATTGGAGGAGGCTGCACGAATCACGACGACCAATAACTATTAAGATAGACAGCCAAAAACTGACACGATAAACATTTTTACATGCCTATTTTCATGAGAAAGTACACGATCCCTTTTACAGTTAGTACGCGGTGGATACATTTTCCAGTAAGCTAGTTCAAATCACGTTTCCCTCGATTATCAAGGCAGTGATACAGCATCAGCTGCAAACGTTATCTTGCCGTAATTCGACAAACCAGTCTTATTAGCTTATGCTACGAATGCGGATCATGCAATCAGTTACTTGACATCGCGAACTCTGAGAAGCATTCGATGCGATTTAAATGCAAGGCCTGTAGCTTACCTTCAATTCAGCAATCAGCTCATCTTTGGTCATGCTTTGCCTTTCCGTGACCTGAATGCCATTATCCTGCAAGATTTTCTTGCAGGATGGATCCACAGAATCGCTGATCAAAATCCGTTTAATTGAAGAAAGATACATTTTCACCGTTTCAGCAGTGGAGAAAGTTATGAGTGATGTTCTGTCTTTCGTGCAACTTCTCAGAAAACGAGAAGCCAATAGGATTTTTGCAGGCGTGAACAGCAGACTGTAAAAAAAGGACTAAGTGGTGATGACGTCACTTATACACTTGTCGTGCGATTTTGAAAAGCGTTGGGAGTTTATTCATGTATGTGGTTCTGCCCCTCCCGCAAGTATCCGCGACCGCAGGATGAAACGTTTCTTCCACTGTTTGCCTGTGTAGTGGGTAATTCGACTGGAATGTTGCGACCTGGGTTCCTACCTGATCTGAGTCGCGCATGCGTGCTGTCTTTGGGAGCTCTAAAGCAACCAATTGCGAGTCGGGCATGCACCTTATCACATCATTTTACCTTCCGAAAATCCTGCCCTCATTTAAGCCAGATGGTGTCATGGTAGTTTTCCCAATGCATACCGCGATGGATTTTTTACTCCCCATTTTTGGTAGTATTCTGAGGCATGATGCTGCCTTGCTGGAAAATGCTACCGCAACGCAAAACAACCGCAACATCTTTGTTTTTGCCTTAATATTACACTATGAATTAGCCTACACTTGCAAGTAAACTTCGATGTTCGTTAACTTGTTATAACATACGCGAATGTTATAACAAGCTTGCTGCGTTTGTTTAATGATTATATGTTGCATTCCGCCATCATCCAGTGTCGACTTTTGGGCCAGGTCACGCGGTAACAGAGTTACAAAATTGGTTTATTTTGTATCATAGCTCCAAATTTAAGTAAGATAGAGCTACAATTTAAATGGCTTTGTGTAGGTCTTCCCTAGCACTTCAAAAAACAAAATAGCCAATTTTGTTCATTTGATTTATTTTGGGTGAAAACTGGCAAAAAACTGGTCGGTAACGCGTGACCTGGCCCAAAAGTCGACACTGGATCATGGCGGAATGTTTTGCAGAGAGCAAACAAACTTGCATAGTGCACCTTTAAGTAAACCCACAGCATAAGATCATACTTAAGAAGATTTAAATTCTTGATAAAATTATAGGATTGCCATTGCAGTTGGAATGAAATCCAGCATGCACACAGGTCTGCCAGGACTCCGTTTGAGAACCATTACTCAAAATAAGGAAGCGCATTGCATTTCACTTTTGAAAAAAAATCTGCTCTGCTTTTCTGAATGAACGACATAATTATCGTGGAATTCCAAGAAAAGTTATCTCATGAATTCTGAAAAAAATAGATAGCAGACTTTTATTTTCTCAAGTGAATACACTGCACTTCAGTAGGAAAGTACATTATTCTGAAGTAATACATTCAGTTGGTGGGGGTAACACACCAGAGTGGGTGTTGCGTCTATGGAGAAGAAGACGAACAAGAAGTAACACTTGTCATCATATTTTGCAAACGAGTTTGAAAAATGAAGTTATCTGTCTGTCTTTTCTGTTGAACTTTTGGCCATTTTATGGGCATTATGGTGGATCAAGCGGGTAAAACCTCCAAACATCTGTTCAGATTCTGCGGCTGCTCTACTGGCTTTGAAAGATGAAACATCAGGGACCAGCCCTGTTCTGGTTTTGGAAATTTTGTGTTGTTTGATCAGAAATAAAAAATCAGATTGCCGTGAATATTGTGCGGGTGCCTGGACACTTTGGGGTAGAGGACAATGAGATCACTGACAGGCTGGCAAAATGATCTCTCTTAAGGGAAACCATCGATTTGAATGCTTCACTTGAAAAGTGTGAATGCCTTACCATTTGTTAAAGGCAAAACCAGAGCATCAGTGGCAGAAAGAGTGAACAGAAGAGCGGAGGGGTCAACATTATTTCTCTCTGCAGCCCTCTGTTAATAGCAAGAGGTGGAGAGTAAAATCTGGGCGGAAGGATGATGTTGTCTTAACCAGACTGAGACTGGCACATTGTGGCCTTGCGAGCTGTTTAAAAGTTGGAAAGCTTCGGATGGTCTGTGAGAGTGTGGTGCTCTGAAGACTGTTCAACATGTCATGCCTTCATGCAGTAAATATAGAAGTGAAAGGCAGCAATTTTACAAGGAGTTGTCTGGTCTGGGCTTATCTGCTTTTTCTCCGAAGACTATTTTTGGAACAGAGCAGAATTTTCAACCTGTGGCAGAAGCCGTGTTCAAGTATCTTAACTCTATCGGCCAATATGTAAAAATGTAAATAGTTAAAGCTCGCCTGTGGAGGGCAGCATTGCGCTTTCTAGCGTTCGAATACATAAAGAACCCAATAGAAGAAGAAGACAAACAAGGTTTCGGGTGTGGGCCGGCCAAGCTAACTGTTGTGTAATTAAGTTATGCGGTGGAACTCCCTGCGTTTCCCACAGCTATCCCCCTGTGTGTGGTAGCATGGCTACTGTGGTGAAGGTCTTTCCCAAGCCGGCGGAAAGAAAGTTGTGAGCGGCTGCAGGTTAGTGTCTATCTATCACAGTGCCTAACCGGTACTTCATTTACTCTGCAGTACAATTTGGGTCTAGCATTCTAATGTTCATCTTCCGCACCCAGCCCAGATTGAATTGTGAGGGACTTATTCTTTCTCAGCCTTTGGTGGTTTCTTGGATGTAAATGAATTTGGTATTTAGCGTAAATAGTGCATGTGAGTCTCCTCTGAAATGGCAGGTTCGGAAGCTTCTGCCGGGCATCCGCAGTGTGCAGGTTTGCTGTGACCACGTGTTCATGCAATGAACAGCCCACTTGAATGCCTGTCACAAACGCATGATGTTCAAACGTGTAATACAGTGTTGTTGCATTCATATGTACCTGAACTGTGGATTGGACTATTTTTCTACTGTAAGAGCTTGTCATCCCACCTACTGCCATTTAGTATTTTGATAAAAAAAAAAAAAAAGTTAAACTGGCGCAGTCACAGAATTTAGCCAATAATTTGCCAATAATTTGTTGATAGCAAAGCCAATAATTTGTTGATAGCAAGCGGTATATGTCTTTTCCCCCTGTGGGAAGGGACACATCATCTCCGGTAATTTAATATCATGAATTAGGCGCTTCGTAGCTGCACCTTAATCTAATTGCGCGCTTTTTGCTATTTGTAAAGCTTTAGGAAGGGGAATGTTTAAATTGCTTAACTTTATTTAAAAGGCTGTTTTTTTCACCCTTATTGTTCTGGTAATGGGAAAACCATATACTGACTACCTGCACACACTGTCTGGCCAGGTGTCTCCATCAATGGATTTATTTTCTTCCAAGATGGTTCAGGCATGTTTCAAGATGACACTGCCAGGATTCATCAGGCTCAGATGGTGAGAGTGGTTCAGGGAGCACAAGCCATCATTTTCTCACAGGGATTGGCCACCAACCTGAGTCCAGACCTTAACCCGATTGAGAATCTGGGATGTGCTGAAGACTTTACGCGGCGGTCTGACTCTCCCATATTCAGATCTCAGAGAATATTAATGCAAATCTGGACTGAAATAAATGTTATGATATTGCATAAGCTTTATCAATATGATGCTGCGGCGAATCCGTTCTGTAATCAGAGCTAAAGGCTTTCTAACAAAATGCACTTTTTCTGGCCAGGCAGTGCATAACCCAAGATATAAGAAGCTCCAGAATGATTTTACCACCAACAGATTCACTAAACCTGACTGTGATGTCATCATGTAGCATGTACAACAGCAGGATGGCTGTGCTTGGAATCACCTAAGATTAACACGAGGGTACTGGTCATGGCCAAAGGTAAAAAGTGCTGGACAGTAGTCTGTATTGGGGGAGGGGGGGACTTCTTGTATTCATTCCTAGTGCATTATGGGATGGACCCTAATGTTTTGTGACTCCATGACCTTTTCTGTAGTGCCACCACCAGGTGAAATTTTGCCTTTGCAAATGCAATAACATTGCGTTGGATGTGCCTTTTCATACTTGTGCGCATCTGTCCGTCCCTCCTCCGGGCCGATATCAGCCATCCCGTGGCAGAGGATCTGAGTATTTAACGCTTGTTCTCAGGTTTACCTGAATATAATCAAAAAAATTTTAATGTGGTCTCTGACCTTTTGACCCCGCTTTATACATTTGTATTTTTCAAATATATCTGCTAATGTTTTGACACTCTGGTTACAGGTTGAAATTTGTCTCTCTCTGAAAATTTAGACCCTCATGTATGTCTTTGCTGACCTCGGCTGAGGCCTGAAGATCACACGATGGCCATGTGTCGCCTCCTGGCAGTACGTCGATTCTCCAGGCCTGCCAGGCTGCTCCACGGTTGGGTAGAAAACCAGGACCAGGTGCTGGGACTGCTCTGTGGCTGCTCTGCGGAGGACCAGGTCTTCAGTGTGATCAGCAGGAATAAGCCCAAGCTGTCGGTCAGGCATGTGGCCTTCGCCCTGGACCTGTTATGGCAGTTCCAGAAGGAGAGACCCCAGATGCTGCGCACGACGGAGCTCGTTAGGAGTCGCCCCGAGTTTCTCACTCTCCATGTGTTGGCTGAGAACAAGATTAGTCTCATGGATGACGAGACTGTTGTGAATGTGCTCTACAATGTCCTTCGGTATGGCAGGAAACTAAATTGGCGTCCTCCGTAGGGTAATTTTAAATGTTGTCTTGATGACTGTGCTCTTTAAGGTGATTTAGAAGTCTGTGAATTTTGTCAATGTCTGTGAGAGCAACAGTAATTCCCTCGGTGACGTTCTGTTGCAGCATTACGATGCCTTTTTTTCTCCCCAAGGCTGAATGTTTTACCTCACGACACACTTGTCCAACAGTTGGTCACAGAAGCATGGCTGAGGTTAGATAGGTGAGCCGTGGCTTTTAATACTTACAATTTCTGTGCACATTTTTGAAGTCAGATTATCATTTTTGTTCACTGAATGCATTTTCTGCCTTTTCTTAACAGGCTGCAGATGCCAGCTCTTTCCAAGTTTGCCATTTGCTTAAATGATCAACATTTGCAGCACAGTCCCTTGATGGGCCAGATCGCAGAGATTTTAAGTAAAAAATTAGAGACCATACAAGATGCAAGGTATGCATGAAAAGTACAGCTTGCGGCCCACAAAAATGTTTTGGACCATGTACAAGATGGACATTTTTTATATTGCTGGGTGAAGCAGTTGCTTTAAATCAGATGCTGTTGTTTAATCCCTTTATTACTTCTGTAGGGTCCTCTCGACCTTAATGATCAGTGTGTCTGCTCTGATGTCGCCTCGCCTTCGTGATGCGCTCGTGAAGAGGGCAGACACCCTTTTGGACGCCTCAGACCCGTCCCAAATCAACAACCCGCGGCGGGTGGTCCAGTTCCTGCGCAACGTGAAGCACGGTTATCGTCCACTGCTGGAGAAGTGTAACTCCATGTTTTTAAGCAGCATGGCCAACATGGATGCTGAGAGCATCAGTATCATCCTGGGCCTGTACCAGTCCCTGCAGTTTAATAACTCTGCCTTCCGATTGGCTGCCAAGGACAGACTCGTGAGCCTCGTCGACTACTGTACTGACCCACTCTCCTTCACCAAGCTCTTTGCGTCTCTGGGACCTATGGCTAAACATGAGTTAAGAGAGAGGTACGAAAAATTCACTCACCAGGGTTTTATCTGTCGTGGAAATGCGCCCCCCTCCTCGGTCTGTGTTATATTTGTCATGTTTCATGGTTTCAGGTCGTTGAACACATTTTGAAAAATTTCATTTATTGGGGGAAAATGCGTATCCAATACCAACTGGCCCTGTGTTTAACTAATTGCCCCTTTAGTAATATGGCTAATTCACCAAATTTAGTCGGCTATTTATTTTAATTGGAGTAGATTGGGGGAAGACCCGCGTGGTTTTCACGGTAACATTTAAAACGAGATGATTGAAATCAATAGATGGATGGTTGATTCAGGCAGCTTGTATCTACTTCAGCGATCAATGAGCTGCCTGCTATACCAGTGCTTCATTTATAAAGTAATAATGCACCGTGAGCTTTCTACATCTTTGAAGAGTCCTTGATGTTTTGGGGTGATTTTTTTTATCACTGATTATTATTGATTTTCAATATTTTCCACAGCTTGGAGCGTACGGCACTGTTATTGGCTGATGAGCTGAATGCCCAGCAGGCGCTGGCTTTGGCCGAGACGCTGGAGGAGATTCAGAGCAAAAACCTGCAGCTGATTAAAAAGTAAGCCTTTATCTCACAGGCTGCTATTCCTCTATATGGACTCGCTCTCATTATTCCTTGCCTCGCACATTTAAACAAAGGTTTATCTTTTCAGGATCGGGGCTGTAATTCATAAGAACCTAGAGCTGTACAAGCCTGCTGAGGTTGCCAGAATTACTCGGACTCTGGTGTTGTTGCGGTATCAGAACCCAGATATGTTCTCCAAGTTGAGGAATATAATGATGCGGTGAGTCGATTCACTTTGGAAGGCAGTGGGTCACCAAAAATTAACACCCACACTGACTGCTTAAGTGCAAAAACTTGGATTTTGTAGATTTGTGGCATTTCTGAAAAGACATCTCAAGGGTCATTTTACTAGAGTATTGGGATCCGTTAATGGGGATCCAAGTCATATAATTAAAAAGATAAATGTGGCCTGAGCCCAGGGCTTTTACTGTAATTATTGGTGGTCTGGTCATGGGATTGACTCTGTGCTTCTGTTGGGATTAGTCACCTGCAGGTGAGTGTCTTCCCCTACGAAGTGACCACCGGGATAAGGACCCTGTCCATGCTGCCCTACCCATGGCTGGAGGAGCCTGTTCTATCAAGGGTGGATGCTGTGCTTCCCCAGTGCACCCTGAGTGACCTCAACACTTTAGCCCTGGCCATCACCAAGAGTGGGCGCAACAACTCCACTTACCAACATAGCGCGCCCAGTGTGCACGCACAGCTGCTTCAGACGCTGAATAGTTATGGCCTGGAGCGCTTGCACAAGGCAAACCAGCTGGACTTCTTGCTGGAGGAGCTGAAGTACCTGTCGGGAGAGTGGTTTGAGGAGATCTTGCTGGAGGAAACGATGAGTGCCCTTCAGAGGCTCGTGGGGCAGATCTCCGGGGGCAATGTGCCCGAGCTCGCACTCTTCCTGACCAGGATCAACTACCTGTGTAGGCCAATTATGGACCATATAGCTGCTGTTGTCATGGAGAACATCCAAAAGGTACCATGAGCGAAGAGGCATTGATGGGTAATTTGGTTTGTTATTTTTTTATGCTGAAAGCTCACCATAGCCAAGGGTTTGCCGTATAATTGCGGTTGTAATTTTTTGGCTGTAGTGAGAGACTGCCTTGTGCAATACTCTCCGTGACCCTTCATTGACTTTGTATTGTCTGATGGTGCCTTCTTGCATTTTTGGTCTGCTAGCTGAAATAATGAAAATGCCCAAATGTGTGACAGTACAGCCAGCTAAAGAAATCCCTGTTTAGTCATTTTTCACATCAGTGTGCGTGATGTGCTGTCTTCTTGCTCAGATCAGATTTTTCCCTCCATTCTGCTTCAGTTTTGCCGCTCAGAATCTTATAAAAATTGAGTTTTGGATTCTTTAATCTATGGTCCATCCCATTATATAACATTTGGGTATTTTTATAATTTCGGCTAGCAGACCAAGGAGACAAGAAGGCGTCCTCACCTAATACAAAGTCACCAAAGGGTAAACAGCTTGTTTTCTCCTCCGGGGTGGGAGGGACTTATTTGCACCCTGTGTCTGAAAAACTGGTCTTGTTATGCATCTTGGGACCAACTTTTCTGAGGGACCATAGATCAAATTAGAACTTCTCTTTCCAGCCCAAACAAACCACACCTAGGGCATTCAATGTTTTCATCCCTTGCTAGCTTTCTTTGAGGAATAAGTTCCCTCATCTACAGGCCATTATACTCAAGCCTGCAAAATTTGGTATAAATCCATCCATTGGTGGCACTGTAGCATTCAAATAGTCATAACTCTAGACCCAATCAACTTAAAATTTTTGCATACTCCATAGTGGTCTGGTGTCCTATAGATCTATAAACACAAGGTTATTTTGCAAACAACATAGCCACCATCTGCCAATCACATTTCACCATCCCTTCAACTCTCTAAGCCATTATATACATCATAATCAAACTTTACAAGATGAGTGGGGATGCGTTCAGGTCCAGTCAGCTGTGTGCTGGAGTACTGGCTTTAGCCAGTTTTAAAAATGTAACATTTTTCTGGGACTGAGGGATATGCTGTCTGCTGATGGCTCTTTTGGTGTGCTTTACAGGCCGAATGACAGGAATGGACACACAAAAAAAAGTTCACCTGACAAAAGTCAAAATATCTCATGTTCTTGCTGTCTGCAGTGAAACAAGTCAAAACAAAAGTAGAAACAGAAAGCAGAAATTTCTATGTACATTTTCCTCACTGTCCCAACTTCCTCTGAGTTGGGGTTATTTATCAATATTATTACTTTGGTTTGCTACAGAAATGAGTGTCTTGCTTCTGTGATTCTTCCTGCTGACATCAGTGTGAAAAACTGGTCTTAGCCGACTGTGACAAGTGACACTTGGCTTTGCTTAAAGTCTGATGCTTCTGGGTCTATGATTGAAATGTTTACGAACTTAGGAAGAGCAGCGGCCTGTTCACGACTTTTTACATTTCTTAATGTTTGAAGACGGCAGATGTGCTTCCTTTGACAGAATGTTTTCTTGTGCTGTGCTGTAGGAATGATTATTCTGTGGTTTGCTCATGATTGCCCTGCAGATTCATTATTCAGCGATATATACCATCCTTCTCCCCTTCACAATGCTGAACTACGATCCTCCGAATGGAGAAGACTTCTTCAGTGCCTGTATTCAGCACTTCACTGCACACCTGAGTAAGTGTTCTTGCAGCCTAGTTTCCCAAAGGCTATTAGAGAGACAAGTTTAATTTTGCATGCCGGCTGAACCAGACATGATCTAGGCTGAGTTTGAAAATGTCGATGTCGCCCTTGGATCAAAACATCTTACTTGGTAAGATAGCGTCTTTAGCATATTTAGAGATTGTGCAGTTATGAGAAAATATTGTCCATCTGAATTTTTTTCATTTGAAACTTTAAAAATCTTATTCTTCAGTCCTACTGGCCTGATTCCCTTCAAATTTAGTTCAGAGTTTCCTGAGGACAGTGTGACTGCGGTGGATGATTGACATAATAAATGACAAGTGTCCAAATTCCTAGTTTTTCTGACCAATTTTCATCAAATATTTTTTTTATCATTCAAATATATCTACTTTCATATCTTGCCTTCATTTTTGGGTGTATGCAAAACCAAAGATATTTCTTGTGAACTTGATGTTTGCTTGTCTAAAATGTCTAAAATATGAACTTTATATGGGCTTATAATTCTACTTCATCCCATTTGTTTAGCAAACCTGTTGTGTCCTGCCAGTAAAATTTTGATAGGCGTGGAATTTTAGGGGTGTAACGATTCTGAACTGTGTAGTAACACCACCTGCCAACATGGGACGAACATCAGAGCTTTCCATTTTCCTTTATTAACCCCCGTGTGGTCCTAAACGAAAGTGCCAAACATCAAAGGGCATGGGAAATGGTTCAGGAAAAACTTGACTGGCATCAGTATTTTTCGGCTACATGCTGAAAGGAGCCAAGCAAATGAAAACAGAATCTTCTCCAATTAACCAATCTGGCAACTCTAAGAAAAGTATACCTGTTCCCGTTTACTTTGCTTGATTAGCAATCAAATGGTGGATTCATTTACACTAAGTTGAACGAATAGAGCTCTTTATTAAGACAACACAAACGGCGCAGATTTGCATGAACACGATTGCTATTGCCACGCCATTTCGTGCGACTGTAATGATTCATATCTCACATTCACCTTTCATCTGCATTTCAGAATTATCACAATCACACAAAATGGCCAAATACGCATTCTGTGCTGTTCTATGGCCATTTAAGTTTCAGAATTCAGCAATCAAACATGTTGTCTTAATAAAAAGTTCTGCTCATCCAGCAAAGTAAATCCGTGAATCCCCCGTTTGATTGCTAATTGAGCAAAGTAAACAGGGACAGGATTAGAGTAACCGAATTGGTTCAAAGGAGACGATTCTGTAGTCCTTTACTTGGCTCCGTCATGTCGCTGAAAAATACTAATGTCAGTCAAGTTGTTTTTTTTTTGTTTTTTTTTTCCTCTCCCCTTTCTTTCATTTTTCCCCTGGAAGCATTTCTTATGCCCTTTGAGGTTTGGTACTTTTGTTCAAGACTGCGTCGGGTTTAATAAAGGAAAAGGGAAAACTCGGATGTTTGCCCCATGGCAACAGGTGGTGGTACTACGCCCTAAAAAAAAAAAAAAAAGGTTCAGAATCGTTACACCCCTAACACCCTGTGACTTAAGCCTTCTGGGAGTCTATACTAATTCTTGTATCAAGTTGACTAGAAACAATTTTTATAGATGTGGAGATGTTTATCCTATTCAGATCTGTTTCCTGTTAAATAATGACACCTGATATGCATGTTCTCCCTCCGCTCGAAATCTGAAGCATTTTCGCAGTTTGTTTTAGTCTTTTTTTTTTTTGCTGCTCAATTATTTGCCTGATATGTAAACTTTTATTTGGCATTAAATAAAATAAAATCTCTGAACTTGATGTCTCTTATTGTGCCATGTTTACACTGCATTATTGGGTTTTGGATGAATAAACCAGTTTGAAATGTCACCTTTTATTTATTTATTTATTTATTTTTTGATTGCTCAAGTGTAGATTAAAGCAATGCATAACTTAATATACTGGTTATTCTTGACAGATCTTGGCTGTTAATTTTGCTCTGAAAGTGGACCGCATTGATAGGATCATCTTTTGAGGATTTGAGGTCTTCTAACACAGTTGATGATCAGAATCTCAAACATAAATTCCTCCGCAGGCTCTTTAGACCCCCACCTGTTGGTGCTGTTGGGATACTCACTGGCTGTGGCTCACCGTTTCCCCGAGGAGTTGATCCGCGAGATTTTCAACGTGGATTTCCTGACCAAGCTTGACTGTCAGCTAGAGTGTAAGTTTATTGGTTTTCTACACAGAATTGTAAAATGCTCTCTAATTAGTCCCTCAAGGTTAATATGGAGAGGGGGACCACAGGAGGATGCTGGTCTTATCAGCAGATTTTCCTAGAGGAGGCGCTTGCAAAATTACCTGCCAGACAGTAGCATCTGCTGCGCTAAAGAGGCATATTGCTGTTGACCTCATACTTGTCCAGTGCTCGTGTTCTTATTCTCAACTTTTCATTTTGTTTGCCAGGTGGCTTTTTTGGTGAAACCGCTGTAAAACCCCACAAAACAATACCAGGGACGGACATTTCAGGGGCGAAGGGTTTTACGTGTTCTTTTTGCTGGCGTTAACTCCCGCGACCTCCTTATTTTTGCTGCATTTCTTATACTTCTATAAAGAAAATAATCAGAGTGCGGTCTACCAAAGAAAATTCACCAAAGCTTCTTATCTCATTGAAAATATGGCTTGGAATGTGGTTACAAAAACAATGAAGGTAACCAAAAGAATGACATAATATTGAGAATCAGAGCTGTAGGTCGCCGGTCGTTGTATCCCGAATAGATGGTGAAAATGATCAGCCGCCGACTACTTTTGAAAGCCCTGCTCGTCCTAAGTGTGAGTATGGCGGGTAGTCGGAGGTGAAGATTGATCTGACCGACTGCAGGACGCTGTTACTGGTGTTTTTGTCAGTAACTTGTGATGGAGACAAATTCAAAGTCGGAGCGAATCTTTATTCAGCAGTGAATGGACAGTGAAAGAAATAAGAAACCAGATCCACGTCAAGAGATGGCTTTCCAATAATCTGGATAATTATAAGAAGAACAAAATCGACAATTATAATAATGACGCTGACTTTTTAGCTCGCCGGGACGAATGTCCGGAGAGCTATTGTCATACCCCCGGCGTCCGCTTCCGTCCGCGTGCAGAAAAACTTCAACCTTGCCCCCCGGCGAGCTTTGTTGTCTTCCTGACAACTCTTGTTGAAAAATGTGTTGCAGATATAAAATTTTGCATTGGTGCTTATCTCTAAAACAAAGTAGAGGAAAAGTGTGAAATATCTTGCCTGTTTTCAGTTTTATTCCGGTCGCAAATGATCTCCAGGGGGTGGGTTTCTATACCCTAATTTTGATTACTCTATGCTGTCTCCACTTTTTCAGAAAAGGGATTGTATATTCAAATTAACAAGTAAATGGTTTACAGAATACAAAATATGTTTTGCAACGGCCACCCCCCCCCCAAGAGTGTAAAATTGTTTTGAGAATCTTAGTGGGATTTTGAATGAAGTAATCTGCCCCCACTCTTCACCCAAGTCTGAACCTCTGATAAACTGTCCCCAACCTCCCTGTCCCCCAATCACAGCCCTCCCAGACGCTCTAAATCTGCGGATCCGCCTGCGCCTGATGGAGCTGAACCGGGCCGTTTGTCTGGAGTGTCCAGAGCTGCAGGTTCCCTGGTTCCATGAGCGGTACTGCCAGCAGCTGCAGAGGAAAGGTGCGGCGCCGGGCTGAGTGTGTGTGCAATTAATATGATGACTGGTGTAAACGGGGAGTAAGGATTGAGTAAAATGTGTTTATAAAGTTCTGGATCAGGCCATTGTCAACACCCTTCTTTAATGTTTGGCACAGTGCTCTCCTCTGATAGTCGATGGCGATCAGGGTTTTTTTGCCTCGCTTTTGGGGCATTGTTTGGTCGTCCATCTTTTTATACTATTGTTCATACAGTCCAGCTTCTCTTGGAAATTTCTGGTAATCCGTTGCATAGTTTTTTTAAGTAATCCTGCTGACAAACGCAGACGTGCAAGTGATCACAATATCTCCTAGAGGAGGTAATCATCGAGGAAAAAAATTAATGAAAAAATTGTATTGTCCAGTAAAACACAATCAATACAGCACTCAAATTAATTAATAAATATTTATTGGTGCACATTTCTGGGCAAATGTCCTTCATTGGTGTACTTCCATTACCGGCAAAGGAAATCTGTCGCCTGCAGTGACTCCTATAAAATGACTCATTAAATATAAATATAAACTTCCTGAATGAATTGTTTTTTTTTTTTTTTGTTTTTGTTGTACTAACATAACCGTCAGTGAATCTGAAAAAATCAGTTGGTGGTTTGAAACAATAAACACAAAACATCTCTGAATGTATATTAATCACTTGGAGTGCAGTCCTGGGACATTTTGATGATACATTTTTGAGGATTTGGCACCTACACAAATAACTGAGGGTTGAGCGCGTGTTTTATTTATTTATTTATTTTTTTATTTAAACCCCTCAGCCCCGACTAAGGGCCAGAGGGGTATTGTCGTCACATGCAATGTCCATCCATCTGTCTGCTGTCTTTTGTATTCCGCACGATAACTTGAAAATGCCTTCCTCAATCAACACCATTTTTACTGTGTTGCTTGGTATTGTGTTCTTCGATAGGAGTCTATCGATTTTGACGGCACTCGGATGTCCAGTATGGCTGCCGCAGCCGCCATCATATTCTGCACGGAAACATGAAAATGCCTTCGTCAATTTATATTCATTCCAAACAATCCCAGGGGCTGAGGAGTAACACCCGCTTTGTGGGGCTATTTTTAGCTGCAACCAAGTAGCTCTATGAACGCTTCTGTCTGTCCGTCCGTCTGCCACCTTTTTGACCATGTTCCTGTCGTCGTATCATCATGAAATTTTCAGGGGTTATTGACCTTCACCCAAGTGATGTCCATGCACAAGGTCGAGGTCAAAGGTCAAGTTCACAGAGGTCACAACCTTGTTTGCGGGTTTTCGCGCTGTAACTCCAGTTAGAATTCATGGATCGCTATGAAATTTCGGAAATAGCTTCTAGGCATACAGGAGGTGTTCCCTATTGTTTTTTAAGGTTATCCGTCAAATCCCAAGGTCACAAAGGCAAAAAAAGTGTCAATTTTGCCCGATTTGACTGTTTTCGCACCGTAACTCCACTTTATCTTGATGGATGGCTATTACATCTCAGAACAAGCTTCTTGGTACAGAGGAAGGGTCCCCTATTGATTTTCAAGGTCATTTGCCAATTTCAAGATCACTCTTGTACAAGAAACCACCAGTCATGGACACTAGGCCACGTGATCCTTCTGATCTACTTGTTTGTGTACAGTATTGTATTATACAGGCGAGTAGGGGTCCGTACAGAGTTAATGAAAATGTCAGATCTGAAAGGGATATAAGCGAATATCAAAGCCAGTGGACTTCTGGGCAGCAGAGTTGGGCGGAAAGGCTGACACCATTGTTCTACAAAAATCACCATCTAAGTCTGTCTAAATTTTGTGAAAAAAGGTGGTTTGTCACC
The DNA here is from genome assembly GCA_029721435.1 of Gymnothorax reevesii. Taxonomy (NCBI): domain Eukaryota; kingdom Metazoa; phylum Chordata; class Actinopteri; order Anguilliformes; family Muraenidae; genus Gymnothorax; species Gymnothorax reevesii. Next base: position 68,902,674 of record CM056586.1, read on the forward strand.
CCAAACCTTGCATTATGGTCTAATGAGACCAGGTTTAACTTCCTTGCCTTCATATTTTTAACCCTTAGAGCGCTAATAGGCAACCATAGTTGCGTAATGATGTAAGATATCAAAATCAGAAGCTGTTGAAAATCTATTGTGGTAACTTGTTTAAAGGAGCTCTTTTAAACAAGTTCCCACATGATTGATTTTCAACAGCTCAGGATAATTACATTTTTAATTCCTTGAAAATTTAATTAGTGCTCCAACGGTTAAGATATCCTTGGCAAAAGGACATTACAGGTCATTCTCGGGGGAATACCGTACTTTCTGCGAAGATGGAGGTGACGGCATCAAGCTTTGGGGCAGTTTGCTTCACCCATGCCAAGACGTCCACGGCATGGCTTGAGAAAACGACAACTTGAATCCTTTAATGGCCTCGTCCTCCCATGGAAAAACAGTCAAACTACATAAAAAGAGCTCAAAAAAGGGGATTCTCAGGCAATTTGAACAAAGTATTTCGTAGCGAATAAAAAAATCTCCAAATTTGAAGTTATATGAAGACTTGCATTGGATGTTTGCTGGACTCGTCTTGCATGCATTGGGTTCAACCACCAGCATATTCCATATTACCACCATATCCTATTAATGGTAAATGGCTCAACTGAACAGAGCTACTAAACTAGTTTGATTAATTTAAGGGAGTGGCTCTAGCCCCTCGCCCCAACTGTTGGGGGAACGGGGGGGACGTGGCTCTTACTCTCCCAACCGCCTTCATGACGCCGCGCTTCAGACGAGACCATTAAAATTGCGCTGGAAGGTTTCGCAGAAAGACGTTGCGCGCAAAATATCATACGCATTATGGCTGAGAGTGGTTGGGTGAATAATGAAACTGACACAATTGGCGCAACGGTTGGGGGAATAGCCTTTGCCTAGATTTTAAGCAATGAAGGCGGAATTTAGCGAAAACCTATAGAAGATACGTGCTTTTGTTGCAGGCAGTGCTCCCAGTCCTGTTCAGCAGCAGATCCACAGAATGCTGGCCGAGCTTCTCGGAGGGATGAACTTTATCAAAGCGGCTGTAGTGACTCCTTACTTCTACACAGTTGGTGAGTTAATTCGCTACTCGCTTTACAGACAGAAATGCATGTACAATGAGCTAACTAAGGTGCAACAAAACCTTTGATTCATGTTTATTAAGTTCAATGATTTTACATTGCCACAGATGATGGGCAAAAAATACTGTGCTTTACCAGACAAATTATTGGTGGCACGGATTTTTGTTTTTGTGCGGCTTAATATTTTAATAATTGCATTTTTTAGTTGTTGAGGTAGCACTCGAACCACCAGTCAAAACTCTTGCAGGATGGTTTGCCTAATTTGTCAAATTGGAGCAATGAATGCAGCATTTAAAATGCGTTGCGTGTTTGTTATGCATTGATAGGGTCTGCATCTCCCCATTTTTCCCCAAGCCGATTCACTGAATAACTTCTCCACAGTAATTCTCCAGTCATCGAATGACACGCCCAATCCATCTGTCTTCTTTGCTTCAACAAGACATGCATTTTACATGTACCACTTTTTGATGAAACATTTAGATTGCTTACTTTGTCTTGCAATGTGATTCTAAGGATGTTTCTCAGATTTTAGGGTAATGATGGACACTGATTGAATCAAACCGCTGCAGATGCAAATGTGACGTCTCTTCCAAATTGTTCATAAGATAGCCCTGCTGAGGCATGAGCGAAACTTATTCTGTGACTGGAATCTTGCCTCATGCGTAATGACACCGTATCATGACCCCCCCGTCTTTACAGACTTTGAGTTCGTGCTGGACAGACACAGGTGTCCGCTGCCGCATGTGGGGCCAAATCATCCGCAAATCATGGCCGTCCAATCAAATCATCCGCAAATCATGGATGTCCAATCAAATCATCCGCAAATCATGGATGTCCAATGGGAACCCAGCTGTGTGGCGATGAAGAGCGAACTCTCCCCGGGCACAGAGTGGTAAGCAGCACTTCAAAGACTGAGTCAGGTCGACGTGATGAGTCTCGTGAATGAGCGACTGAGTCTTTCGTTCCAATTTCGACGTGATTATGTGACCGTCTGTGTTGAGATCTTTGGCATAAGATCGTATGTTGTGTGCAAGGTCTTGGATTTCAAGAAGAGCTAAAACGAGTAGGGAAATTTTCAATTTTTAACAAAATATGTGTACATTTGTTCTCTTCAGATCACATTTTATCATTTTTCAGTTTTTTTTCTTTTTTAAATGTGTGGAATAAGGATAAAACTGAAGCTCACTACAGTGTGCAAAAGTCATTCAAATATAGTGGGCTCCTAAATTACTGGCACCCCTGACTGACAATGCACAAACAATACAAAAAAAAAAAACAATGTAATTACAGAGCAACGGAATATACCAACGTGTGAAGTACATTATTAATGTTTCAGTGGAAACAACCAAAATCATTATCATTTTATACAAAGTAAATTTCCACAAAATTAAGGTTTCATAAGAAGCGACATCCTTCATTTAGTACTAGGTGCAACCACCTCTGGCAAGGATAACCGCATGGAGTCTTCTGTAATTTTCGACAAGGTTAAAGAACGTTGGGGGATTTTGGACCATTCCTCTGAGCAGATCCTTTAAAGATCTTTCATATTCTTGGGTTTGTGTTTATAAACTGCCCTCTTCAACTTGGCCCGCAAGTTTTCAATTGGATTGAGGTCTGGCGACAGATGGCCATTGCAGAACGTTGATTTTGTTGTCACGGTACCCACCACCATCATATTTCACTGTGGGTATGGGGCGCTTCTTGTACGCATGTCCGTTTCAACGCCAAACGTGCTGATGCTGTATCTGACTGATACGTGCAATTTTGGTCTCATATGACCGTTTTGTTCCAGTCATAATTCAAGTGACATTCAGCAAACTTCAAGCACTTGCTTCTGTGTCTTCTGGTCGGAAAAGGCTTTTTTTCCGACCAGAAAAGGCTTCCAAAGAGCACTGTGCTTGTAGACGTGGCGCCTGGAGGTGCTTTTTGAAACCTGGTGAGCACAAGATGCCACCAAGGCCTTCAATTTCTTCATAGTGATTGTTGGGGATTTCGTTGCTTCTCTCACCATCCTCTTTAGTATACTAGAGAGCAAAATGCTGCTGCGTCTACTACCCATGAGGTTTAACAGTTCCACATCTTAGGGCAATCATTAAATAATTCCAAACAGTGCTCAGTGGCACATTCAATCCTTTGCGAATCTTCTTGTAGACGTTACCAGATTTATGAAGGTCTCTGGCCATCTGTCTTCTTTGAACTGGCAGTTGTTTTGTTTTCTTTGTGGTGTTGGATGACGGGGATATTGCATGTTACCTCATTTTTATGCCCTAGTGAAGTAAGAAGTGATGTAATGGTTCAATATATAGTTCCTTACCACTTACATATACAACTTGTAACTTAAATAAGTAGAATTTAACATATGGTTTAATTTTGGTTGATGTTATTTAAAAATAATCTTTAATAGTGTGTTATGGCCCCGATTTGCTATGACATATAAGACAGCAAGGGATGACAGACAAAATTTTTAAACTAAAACAGATTTAATTCAACAAAGACGAACTCTAACCTACAATTTATACTACTGACCAAGATTGATAATATACAAGAAAAAAAATATTTACAGTCCCTTGAGATGGGGTTGCTTGGTGATGTACTGGGCTAGGAAAATGCTCCAACACAGGCAAAAATCCACTAGAAGCTCCACAGGTCTTAAACAGAAGTGACAGGTCTGGTCAAATGTATCCTTCTCCTTCCAATTTCTCCTACTACTTTACTCTCTCAATTTCTCTCCTTATATACTCTTTCGCAGCCCTGTCCCACATTTTAGACTTTTTTTTACTTTATTCTCTGGGACTTTCCCCTCTCTGACATGGCCAGGACATGCCCAAACCTAGCTCCAGACTGGGAGGTCAATATTGCCATCTAGTGGCATTTTTTCACATCACAAGTGCCATTAATTGTGAAACCTTGATTTGGAGGAAATTGATTTTTAAATTGATTTTTTTAATTAAATCAGCAAATGATTTTGGTTGGTTCCATTGGAGCATTAATATTGTGCAGTATTTCTCGCATGTTATTAAGAGTTTATATTATTTATTCATTTTATTATTTTTTTTTTTTTAAAGTAAATTTTTAATTGTTTTGCTTGTGCGTTTCCAGTCAGGGGTGCCAGTAATTTTAGAGTCCACTGTATGTAGTAGCAACTGTTAGCTAACATTCCATATTTTGTGAATGACTGCGCTACTCCTCCAACCAAATTCTATTAAAAATTGTCACCCATTATATCTGTTGACCTATAAGACCATTGCTAAAGTTAGTTAGTCCTTAGTCTCGATCTTTTCTGAACTGAACACAACCCTGTAAGAGCAAATCATTGGTGATATTGAAACGAAGCCATGGTAGCTCCGTGTAGTCGACATTCTTGCTGGTTCCAGCAATCTCTCGTCTGCGGGAGAGGAGGAGGGGATACTGCGCTCTGCACTATTTTGATTGTGATTGCAGTACCAGTTTTGGCCACAAACTTACATACGGCTCCTTTAAAGAATAAAGGTAACTTGGCTATTAATCAGATGTAATTTTATGTCAATCAATGGCTTTAAGGATATCGGGGCAACACAAAATAACTACTACTAAGTTTGGTTTCCTCCTTCAAAACTTTTGTGCCGAAACTTAAAGAATCGTAGGAATATCTAAATCTTTCCTGTCCACCATCAGGTTCAATTTGGAACACCTACAGTCATTATACTCAATCACACTCATGTATTTAATTTCCTCAATTTCATTTAGATCTAGTGTCTTGGTTTGCCTGAAAAAGATGAAAGTCGATGACAAGCGTAGTCGCTTGTAGTTAACATCATAGTTTATCGTTTTGCAAAGTGAACAAAATGTTTTTTCTCTAATCATTGCACACATTGCATTAAGAAGAAAGCAGCACCTTTTACTGCCGAGGGCTAATTTTTATTCATTGGAAAACGTGTTCATCAAGCCGAATGATTGACAACAGGTTAAGAATTATTAGTGCTCATTTTAACTTAACAAGGAGAACTGCCAATGCCTGATTGTTCTTAGGATTTTTGGAGTTTACGTAAAATCATTTTACATGGGCATGGCAGCTTTTATTTTGCCGTGGCGGTGCGCCACGATCAATTACATGTAGCGGAAAGCCTTCGATATATCAACATCTACACAGGATACCTTGGAACGCAGAAACTGATTGTCCGGACGCGTCATATTTATGCTCCAACAGTTCAGTGCAGTTAAAGCAAAAATGGAACATGTCCGGTTATAGCACTTTTGTGCTCCAAAGGTTTCTGCATTGATGGACGTTATACTTTTTTAAATTGCCAACTCTCATGGAACTGAGCCAGCTGGACAAATGACATTTGTGCTCCAAGGAAAAACATAGTATATAAATCTCAATTTTGGACTTTAACTATTGTGCACCAAACCCTTGAAGTGATCTTTAAGAATATCTGGTGGCATATTTGTCCGGGTCTTAACCCCTCTTCACCTATGTTGTCTGGTCAAACTAATCTGCCTTGTACATGTTTTCTTAGATGTGTTTCAATAAATCAGGTTGAAGAAAAAATGTTTTACCATTTTTCATCAATGCAGCATTGCTGTGGATTACTTCGATTCCAAATCCTTCTGCAAGAATTCTCATCACGTGAAGGGAGAAGCAATGATGAGGACGAGGCACCTGGAGATTCTTGGGTATAACGTCATTCAGGTGTGTGGACAAACCTCTTTGAAGCCGCTTTCAAACGGGACGCGAAACTAATTTTTCGCACGACGGGTTACATTCAAATTAAATGCAAAGGCGCGAATACACGCGGAAACGTTGTATTCACGCCTTTGCATTGACTTTGAATGTAATCTGCTGCGTGAAAAATTTGTTTCGCTTCCAGTGCGAAAGCAGCTTTATGCTTCCTGATGGCTTAAAGCAAGTGCTGGAAATTGCACAAGGTTAAATAAACTGAAAATTACTGGGCATTCTTTTCCAGCTCAAAGAAAATATTTCAACAGAAACATATGAAGAGCAATAAATAGAATGACACACTTGCCTTTAGAGAGTATTTCCTCTGCCAGAAATGCAGTACATTTACAGTCGGGTCCACAAGTATTTGGACATATTTTTGAGCCTTAGAAATTGCTTTGCAACAATTTGATTATATTGACTCTGCAGTCATGGATTTGAAATTAAAGTATCAATTGTTTCATTCCTGAAATGGAGACCGTCTGTATTTCGAGTCGCTTTGTCCCTGTGAGGAGATTTGCGTTAGAGCTGTCGACAGTGAAGATCATTTATCTTATATTTTCAAGTAGAGTCATGCAGTAAAACCGTTAATGACTTCAGCTATCAGTGAATCCAATTATTTATTGGCTGTACCTTAGTGAATATCACCCAATCGAAGCATTGGAGGTGGATAAATCATTGGGTTCACCTCAACTTAAGTCAATAATAGCATAATGTTGACTCATCCTAATTCTGATATTAGAATGGGATTCATATATATATTGTGCGCATTAAAAGGATCTAAAAATTTTCTTCTTGTCGCTTATGGCACCAGAGTCGGACCGCAACTGCGGGGAAGTTCTGGGTGAAAGTTTTTCTTTATTAATTTTATAGTTGTGTAACATCACCTCTCCTTTTAATAACCGTAGTCATCTTGGAACTCTTCTCGGATTTTAGCTGGTGGAAGTAATTTGCATTATTTCCAGATGTAGGACTTTTGTTGGTCAATAGTTCAGGGTCTCGATTACGGTATTTGTGCTTCTAGTCCACACAGGTTGAAGGTCTTGTCTGGAGTAGTAAGCTGTATCAATGCATTGCGGTAGTTGACTTTACAGCAAATGCATATGCAAGCCATAGGGGTGATAATTATGCAAATATCTTGTTTGGAACTTGTTTATACTGAGCACAAATGCCCCCTTAAAGTAATTTAAAGATTCTGCCTCTACTCCTCTGACGCAATGCTAGAGATTCTCTCAAGCAAAAAAAGATTGATTGATTATTTCACTAAAGATTGGGCTTCAAGTCAGTAGTCAGTCAAGCCAGAAGGCTTTTGAATGAGTTAAAATCTTCTGTGTCATTCGGAATTTGTCATGAAAGGTTTTCACATGACTATTGTACTGTATGTGACAACATGTTCTGTTAGTAACTCAGGAATTATACTCCATGTTCTTGAGATTGCCTGTGCTGTATTGTATCTGCGTCAAAAATGAACATGGCTGGTGTGGTTCGTTACCGTCAGCAGCAGGTTCTGAGCTTTTGGCGACACTGCCACATGGCATGGTTTTGTAATTGAGTCATTGGCCTGTTTTTACCATGACTGAATTGTTCACTTTGAAATGTGCTAATATAAGCCCATGAAAAAGCAGGCTACATTTGGTGCGTGTTCCTATCAATTTGCACTCAAGTGCATCAGTTAATCAAATGTGGTGAATTTTGTGTCGGTAAAAATTTTGATCACTGGAACTCTCATTTTTGCAGATTCCTCATTTTGAATGGAATTCAATGGAGCTCTCGACCGAAGATGCCTGGAAGGATTATCTGAGAAGGAAGATTTTTACAGCTGTATGAGTGTTTTAACAGAAAAGGGAATTCAGTTTCAATAATGAAAGTGAATCCTGGAATAACTGTGATGAAGCTTTGGTTTCCACCCCCCCCTTAAAAAAGGGCGGGGTTTGCAGTTACTGGAGCCTCAGGTGACTCCGTTCCCCCTGTAAAATAAATACTTTCATACCTTTTAAGTGCGAGCTTTAGTGTTTATGACGTGCTGGCGATGAAATGTGCAGAAGGCCTCCCACGCTCTCGTGTACATCAGTGTCAATCTGTCCGCAGGGTCATTTTCAGACGTCTGGAGCTGATATTTCTTACTTGCCAAAATTTGAGCTCCAGTTGGCTCAAAAACTATTGGCATCACAGTGCCTATATATGTGGGCCATATTGTAGCTTGTTTCAATGGCACAGAGCAAAATTATTTTTTATTTAATTAAAAATCAGTTTCCTCCAAATGAAGGTTTCACAAGTAGTAGCACCCTTTGTCCAGCTCTGGATGTGACCACCTCTGGTGAGGATATCGGAGAGGGGGGTCAGAGAAGACGAGCTTCTCGCTACGCAGGGAGGAGTCTGGTGCCGCTTTTTGAAACTCAGTGACCCCAAGATGCCTCCAAGGCCTGAAATTCTTTTGCCGTTATTTATTGCTCCTCACGCCATCCACCAGAAGTGTTTGCGTCGTCTGCCTGTCAGGTTTTCAGCCTTTTCCCACTTTTTGAAATGATTGAATAATTGACCTGCCGGTGCTAGTAAATGTTGACTTTATTCACACTTAGAAACAGAAAAGAGGTGCTGTAACAAACCTGCTGTGACTGTGTCTGGAGCAATATTCAGCGTCCTGGGACAAAATGCCCAGCCTCATTTATTATAGCCGGATCGCCATGTAGCTGTGTTCAATTTCTGTTGAAATTATTTCCACATGCCATTAATTCACTGCCTTTCAGACGTGCATAAAGTATGGGTATATGTTGTGAAGATGCTGGAAAGTGATGGTTTTTTGAGGGTGGTGGGATTTCTGGCCTATTTAAATGGATTTTATTTTGTTATTTTTGTCAATATTGTTTATTTGCTGATACCAAAGAATGTTTATGGAAATCTAAATATATATTTTGTGGAATTTTTTTTAGTGGTGTTTTTGTTCCGATACAATTTAAAGACAATGATGGATAATATTTTATAAGATTTACCATGAAGTATCTAGAGTTTATCAGGAAAAATATTCCTTAGATGTCAATATATTGAAATTATAGAGCTGCTTTTTCACAGAATTCTCTCAGTGTACGTGTTGATCCGTGTGTACACACTTTAGCATACACACTGGAACTATGCATCAAATCTTTGTACATAGGCTGAGGGTGCAGCCCAAAGTATACGAAGTGTTCTGATAATGCCAGAACACTCACAAGTGTTTCCACAAGCACAATGCAGAGAGAACATGGGATTGGGACTAAACAGCTGTGTAGCTTTAAGAAAACCACTCATCAGTGAGGCTAAGTGGGGGGGGTCGTGTTCACTTTGCTTAGGAGCACAAGGATTGAATGGGAAAAGGTCATGTGATCTGATGAGTGCAGATTTACCCTGTTCCAGAGTGATGGGCAGATCAGGGTAAGAAGAGAGCCTGATGAAGTGATGCTCCCATCATGCCTAATGCCCACTGTACAGGCCTGTAGGGACAGTGTTATGATCTGGGGTTGACTCAGTTGGTCCGGTGTAGGTTCAGCAACAATATGTGCCTAAAAAATGAGGTCAGCTGACCATACTGAACGACCAGGATTTTTTCATCAATGGATTTTCTCTTCCCTGATGACACGGGCATAATCCAAGATGACAGTGTCTGGATTCCTTGGGCTCAGATTATGAAAGAGTGGTTCAGGGGGGATGAGACATTTTCACACACATATTGGCCACCAGAGTCCAGACCTTAACCCCACTCAACATCTTTGGGATGTGCAGAAGACTTCATTCGGCAGTCTGACTCTGCCATCATCAATTAATGATCCTGGAGAAAAATTGATGCAACTCTGGACAAAAATAAATATTGTGACATTGCATAAGTTTACTGAGACAATGTCAAGACAAATGCATACCATAATCAACGCTAAAGGCAGTCTAATGAAATATTTGTGTGTATAACTTTTTTTTTGGCCAGGAAGTGTATTTCCACTGCATAACACCTGAGCTCTGGCCTGTGCTTAAACTAACAGCACGACTCTACTGGATAAGCACCTGATTTTCAACTGGTGTTTAGAGGCAATTAAGTTAAATTGCGGAAGTGTCTCAATTTGCGGGTCGCAGGATAAGAGTTAAAAATGCTGTGTGGTACAATGCAAAGCAGGACACCGGGTCACCCTGTTTTTAACCCACTTGCCATAACTGGATCATAGCAAAAGATTTTCTGTCATTAACCTGCTTTTAGAATTTGTGACTGAAAAATTCAAGCCCATCATTTTTTAGGAAAATGGCTGACACTTATAGTCACTCCGGTCTTGCTTGACATTTTGTCCTGATCGGTGCAGCCAAAAACATTAAAATCTCTGGACTCCATGCTTGTATAACCACAGAATTACATCAAATTAAAAATATTTCGACCTTATACATCATTTTGTGCACATTTCCCTGTAATCCAGCGGGATATATTTGGGATCTTAGGAAAACCTTGGGATCTCCACTAAAATTTAGAATAGGCCTGAAATACCACAAGTTTGAACTCAGCTGCTGCATTTAACAGACCCATCTATGGGTCCATAGGTTTTATGAGGGTTAATCCTGAACTCCGAACAGAGTGGTTTGTGCAATTAATTTAACTGTGGAGAGTGTGCAAGTAGTTCTAGTCAAGTTGTTTTGAGCAACTTGAAGCAGCTCACTGAGTGACGATTGATATAAGTCTGCCATTCATATTTGTAGAAGAAAATCCTCCATTAAATGTGTAAATAATTGACCTAAGACAGCTGTCAATGTGGACTTACTGCTGTCGCAAGCAAAAGAATTATGGTTTCTGTTTTCAAATTAATTTAGTCCCATGTTTGGCAACAACTAGGACACATTTTCAAAGTAGAAACACCATCAAAACAGTTTTCCAACTATTTCTATTTAATATTTATCACAACATTTTGCAAACAAAATGTTCCAATATACAAAGCCTAATCCTTTAAAATAAGTACTTGTATTTACACAAGTTTTTGAGAGCAAATTTTTGTAATCGCATACAGTTAAGGTGCAAAATTTTTTTTAAGGAGTATTTTTACACATTTTGATTGAACAGTTTAAAAATAATATGGGCTTTACATAGTCTTACCATTTGATAGGTCCATAATTTCTTTGAACGAATGGCTGTGCAGGTATTGGCTTGATCAGCGGTATTTCACTGTTTACATAGAGCAGGTATAAAACAGTCCAGTAATTAGTCTTTTGGCTTTTGCTTGCTTTTTGTTATTGGCAAGTAAAGTCTGACAATGCGTTTTGCCACTCAAACGCGACAAAATATGAAAAAAAAGACAGTTGTGCTGAACCTTGAAATTAAGTGCGGTGGCGATCTCCATAAACACAGGGTCCAGTATGCAAAGCAAGACGTCCTCGTCTGAAGAATTCTTACCATAATGTCATCAGAAATGGTCTTTAGCAGACGGGAGTCCATGTGTGAGTGACTATGCCCCACTGTTCCCTGATGAGATCACCAACGCAACATACAGAGTGTAACACTGTAAGATACACAGAACTCGTTAGCTTTAGCATCAGGATGGCCGGATCCCTTGTCCCAATACTGGCACCTGCGCCATTGTACCCTGCAAGTGCATTTACCTGCGTACCTGCAAAGGTACACAACCTTAGGAAGTCCCCTTTTCTTTCATGTTACTCTGCAGTGGTGCTCACAAGCACCCCCAATGCAGCTCTGATGTGCCCCTCCTTCAAATCTGCATCAGACCGTGCTTTGCTGAGGGCTACCCGTAAATTCAGCGTTACCGCAACGTTCTGTGTGATTCCAGCAATGAGAATGAGGGGTTGGTCAGTCTTCACCAGGAGACTAGATTCGTTGCAGCGACTGATAAATGATCCAAAGTGCTTGGTGGCATTCTCATTTATTGACCAATAACCTGTTCCTCAACATCTTTGAAGCTCTATTTTCCAACGAGAGCAATGCCATCCATTTTGTTGTGTTTATCAATGTATGCGAGCCGCAAGACTAGCAGTGCACTGAATAACCGGGAAGTGGGTTAGTCGTCATACTTTAAAAGATGGATTCTGTTTTTTTACCCCCTACCATAAAATCTGCATTTCTTAAACAGGATTGTAGGATAAAATATCATCTTATGTGATAAAATTAGACCCAGAGTAGGCAGCAGTACAACTGAAATAGGCGGCAATATCGCACTTTCAGTCCGCACTTCTTGAACATCGCACAAGAGTATACTTTGGAGAGGACCGCAGGGCTTAGGATGTGTATTGGGACAAAGCCTGACTACAGTTTTCCAAGAAGCTCCTAAACAGGCATCATCAAATCATGGTCTGAGAACTGCTGGATCTCCACTCTCCCTTTACCTGAAGCTCAGGTGTTAAGACATTCTGGCCAATCAGAGGCAGACTGTTTAGGTGATTAGTCAATAACCAGAGAGAAAAGCGAAGACTGGATTTCAGGTCCAGATTTGGAAATCCCTGACCTAAAAGATCTTGCAGTCTTCAGGAAAAGATCTTGAGGGTAGATCTTGGTCTCATCTATGCTCAGTAGCTTACCTCAGAACTCTATGTGCCTTTTTTTTTTGTACTTCTAAACAAGCTGCAACCAAACCAACACATTTTCACAGCGTACAGTTGATTTGCATCTCAGCGTGTAGCCTCTGCACTTCAGTTTGAGACAGCTTCTGCAAGCATCTCACTTCGACAGCAGACTGCTTCTGATCTGTCCGGCTGGTGTTCAGGGGTTTTACCTGACTATCTGTCATCAGTGGATATTCCTCAGCCTGCTTGGCCAAAGGGAATACTGCAAAGTGACAGTTTCAAACATGGTCAAAAGTATGAGTCTGCCATTTATCTGACAAAAGTTTTCATGTCTCAGCCAAATAATGGCTGCCTTGTTCTTCCTGGTAACAAATCAAGTTCTCAAATTGACAAAGGCCTGCGGTCGACACAATAAGTAAACAAAAGCCTAAAATCAATATTACATACTCAAACAAGAGGCTCCTCAGAGCCTGTACTTAGGCCAGGTCTAGGCCTCGGCCAATCGTGAAACCGTGCGCACGCATGAGCAGGACAATTGCGACCCCAAAAAGAAACAAAAAAAGAACGGACTTGTGGCCTACTGGCCCAAATAATTATATGAACTATTATATGGCTCCATTATATGACCATTAAGGATGTAACTGAATATTCCTGATCCCAAAAATGGTTTCCTGAAAAAGAGTCTGAATGAAAACTACAGCCATTATTACTGTGAAAATAAACATACACAAATACACTTTACTAAAAGCTGAACTTTTATATTGACCAAAAAATGTAATATTGCGGAGTACTGAGCCAAGAAAAAAAAAATCTTAGTCCCAAACATTATGTAGCCAAATTTAAGCCATAAAGTTTAAACACTGAATATGTTTACATTATACACAAAACACAATGAAGTACTCAGAAAGTACAGCTGAACAGCTATAAACAGTTCCTATTTCAAAACATTAACTCTCTCCGGATGGCGCTGACTAACAAGAAATGTTAGCAAACTTACAGCCATCGTCTTTCTTATTACATCATATTACTCCATGTTATATATCAAGAGAAAGCTGACAATCTGCTCTTTCCAACAACACCCAAATGTGGAAATGTTCAGCTATCACCAGAGTAGTTTGGCTCCTCACAGCACATAATTACGTTCTTCAAGAAAATCCTTTTGTTATCAAAAATTTTGTTCTTAAAAAATGTTATCGCCTGCATACGGTGAACACTGTGTATGCATTGCAACCTGATTTGTTTTCGCTCACCATCATTCAAAAACATCAATCAAAATGACAGAAAGTGACACTGAAATGGAATCTGTGGTGCTGCCGGGTTAGCTCACTCGGTTAAGGCGCCACATTTGCGATGCAGTAGTGACTACTACGGCGCGGGATCGATCCCCAGTCGTACCAACCAGCAGTGGTCGGCAGCTTTTTCAGAACAGCGCACGATTGGCTTAAGCGCTGTAGGCATGCAAATTGGGAAGGGACTGCTGGGAAGGGAAATTAAAATGATTGCCTTGTTCGTTGCTCACAGGCCTCCTGTTGGCCAGCCGGGCGCTCGTCAGTGAGAATCTCAGCTCGCTCATGTTCGTGTATCCTCCGCCCTCATTCTGAACTTGCGATATTTTCGACCAATGATTGTAAAGATGCAGGTGTTGACAGGCGCCTGCTTCGGAGGAGCACCGCGAACTCTCTCTCTCCTGAGCTGACAATAGAGAGTTGTATATGAGCAAGACTTGTACATAGTTCACCAACTGGGCATTCCAAATTTGGGTGGGACTGGAGATGCAAAATTAAAAAAAAAAAAAAAAAATTGGATTCTGTTCTAGATTCTGAGGGAGAGTTGGACATAAATAGTATCCTAGAGGAGTTTTCTAGTGGAATTTCTTCATTTTGGAATGATATTCCCTCAAGTGATAAGCAGCCTTCAACATCAAAAAATAAAATATTTTACTGGTTACTTTTGTGTGGCAGTGTTTTTCCTGAGCCATTTTGTCCTCATGAAGGCCAGCTGGGAGAGAGTTAAGGTAATTTAAAATAAGTCACTAATATTTAACTGCTCAACCCAGCGCTACCATGTCACTACCATGAAAGCAGGCTGTCTCCAATCAATAGCCCATAACCTCCCACAGTCCTTGAAGAGTAAAGCCATCTTTCAGCGTCTCCACAGCAAGACCAAGCTCTTGAGAAAACACAGGTTCCCGATCTTGTTGCTTTTGAAAAATAAAATGTTGAAAGGTTATTCAACTCACAAAAAATAACATTTGTATGTACCTGACAAGTGCCATCAAGTCTCTTGTTACCTTATTGCCGTCAGCGAAGTACGCCTTGGAGGGTCAAATGTGGAGACAAAAAAGTCAATTACCAGAAATGAACAGCTTTTTGAAGAACAGTGCATGTTATATTGGTAAAAAGCAAGCATAATATGGCATTTAAAGTGGCTAAATTCAGGTACCTTGAGGAAATAGTGAGTTTTTATAAAAATGCGATGCTGCACACTCACTGTGAAGGCATCGGTTTGTTCCTCTGCCTCGATTTCCATGTCATCAGGAACCTGTTCCATTGTGAGCTCCTCTAATGGTTGAGGCTGAAATTTGGTTCAGTTAAAATTCCAGTTAGAATCAAGTCTCTTGAAACATAGATTTAATCAAACAATGGTGCAGTAAACAAGTATTAAAGTAATGTTTAACGTGTGTGTGTCCTTGTGCATTAAAAAATCTAATCAGTCATTATTACTCAAGGCAATAAAATCAACTTTCCTACATTCCGTGTTGCCACTGTTATGTTTCTGACACTGGGAATAAGATGCTACTAAAATGAAACATACTTTCTCTTCCATCTCATAATCCACTCCAAAGATGGGACTCGCGGAGTAAACCTTGTGCAGGGAGTTTATTTCTTTCACTGCATCCTGCAGTTTCTCAATGGGGTCGATCTTGAAGCCGAGAACGTATCCTCCCGTCTGAGGCAGTCAGAAAGGGAAATCAGAGACATCAACACTGGAAATTATACAAAGAATTTATATTTTCACGCCATTCCTGGGAACTAAAAGCATTTTTTAAAAATGTTTCTGTTTTTAGCAGATAATGATGACATTGATACGTTAACACTGAAGGAATCAGACACGTTTCCCTGCTGAGAAAAGAATGCACAAATCCCACGATTTCCCTGGCACCAAAGCACTTGATATTGTACAATGGAAACAAAATGGCATCAAATCTTGAATCGTCACGACTCTATAAAGAGACGCTACACTCAGCTGCCCCCACCCCCACCCCAACTCGCTCAGGCACTCCTGTGCCCTTTGATATAAACATCTGCATAAATGGCCACAAACTTCGCCAAATGGTAAGTCAAACGTCCTTGTATAATTTCAAATGAATATCACTTGTCCAAGTTAGACAAGTCATCTGATTCACCTCAACTGAAGTTAATAATTGTATAATATTATTGACCCACAAAGTACATGGTAATTGTATACTACAGAAGTCCGTTGCAAAGCTGTTGAGAGCATTCATAGAAGTGACCGAAAGACAAAGCTGGTTTGTACAGAACTGAAGATTCTGTTTTGGTGAAATGCCCGACACCAATGATCAGAATCACCTGCTGCGAACTCTCTATCACCAGGGCCAGGCCAAACTTTGAGTCCCTGATCCTGATGGAACGCTTCCAGGAAGAAAGGAGAAGAAAACAAGATAAATAATTCTGACCCCATAAAGATGTGTAACATTTCAGCATTACCAATGGAGTATAAGAAATCAAGGGATTATCCATTTTTAAAGAAGAAAGTCACAATCCATACAATAATTCTGTCTCATATCTACATTAATAAGGCCACTCTTTTTATGGTGCGGTTTACGAGCACGCTGCAAAATTACCACAAAAACAGACAGCGAAGTAACCGTTATAAAAACTTCCTCCTTAGTTATTCTTACCCCCCCCCGAACGGTTATGACACACTAACTTACAGGTCAGAGAAAAAAATAAATAAATAAAACCTTGAACACCTGAACAAATAATTAATTAAAAGCCCTCCAAAGGTCCAGTTGGACCCCATAATCACAAAAGATAAATCAGCTGTCAATGCCAAGGATGAACGATAACTGTATCTGGCAGCTAAGATGGAGGGGGTCATGTTTGTAGGGCCCGATGCAGCTTTTAAACCAGATTAGCCATGAAATCAACCAAATTATTCTTTCCATTTCTTAGATTGATGCCACATACATGTATGAAACACTTGCTCAGAAATTCCCAGTCAGAGAAGTTCTTGGAATTTAAGGAAACAAATTTTGCCATGGGAGAGGCACGAGGGTGCGAAGGCGGCTCCATCCCAGACAGATGTGTCCCAGTTAGATGCGACCCGTGAGTGCCATAGTCTGACCGTACTCATAACCCAACTAATTTGAAGCATATGTATTCACAGGCCATAAGCTTTCTAGCACAGCCAACTAGGACATCCTGTGCTTTGAGAGACGTACAAACTGCCAAACAAGCTCAAAAAGCCACATCTCCTCTTCTTCCCAAATATCAAGTTTGAGAGGTTTTGATTTAACCTCTTAGAAAGCGGGGCGGCTAGTTTCAGCGCCGCTTGAAAGTTAACAATTCCGTCCAAGTCGCTTTCGCATTTGTGACGACCCTCCTTACACTCTACTCTCTTTCGCTCCCTCTTCCGTGCAGCAGCTGGCAGCAGGGTCGTTAGGGGGAATGAGGATCACCTGGGCTGAGTGGCCTGCAGTCTATTAGGCTGTTTGGGCTGCAGTCTTTCTGTTTCTTCTCTGCCTGAAACAGCTCCTGATCTGGCATTTTGGTTTTGTTTTCCACCTTACAACACATACACACATGCTTTCACTCATCCACTCACTTACATGACTGATTTTACAGACGACACATGCCATGTTAGTTTAAGTTTCCTTTTGTTGTATTTTGGTTATTTTACTTTAAATAAATATTTCAGTTAATTGTTGTTTGGTGTGCATCTCCCTCTCTTTTTTGTCATGGCCGAGCGGCCCGGTTCATGACAAGTGGGGGCTCGTCCGGGAGCACTTGTCATGAACCGGGCCGCTCGGCCATGACAAAAAAGAGAGGGAGATGCTTGCCATAGTAGCCCCCAAAAAAAAACCACTTCAGGTACAAAACAGAAACAATGAAACCAGCAGGAAAAACCAGTGAACCACCAAACAGTGATGCCTAGGTCATTTAATGTCAAAAAGAGACACCAAAAATGTCCAAAACTAATGTGAAGTCCCCCTCTAACTAAACCACTTAACCAAAACTAATCTAACTCACTGCGCCTAGTCTTCGTGCAGATTAGCGGTGGGGTATTTAAACACTCAAACCCGCAACCCGGCAAAGCCCCCAGCAAGCTGGTTACTCACCTGACAGCTGCGGATGTGTACCCGAGACTACTGCTCTAGCCGCACACCACACAAAAATAACAAATTAAAACAAAAAAAACAACGAGCCCAAAAGGACCACGTTGCTAAACCTAACCAGGGAAACTCCACAAAAGCAAAAATTTCAAACACCAGAAGACCCAGCAAACACTGCCAAAAGTTCACTCCTGCCCACTCATACCAACACCTGAGGCTGCAGACCAACAACTTCCCTACCTGCTACAGTCAAAATACAAACCAAACAACCAAAATCAATTATCTCAAGAAAATGCATCTCCCAAACAGAAACGAAACAAACCAAACCAAAGCCCTACATCCAAGGGCAACCACAAAACGACCTCAAACAGAACAACTTAGAACTGGACGAGCCCCCACTTGTCATGAACCGGGCCGCTCGGCCATGACAAAAAAGAGAGGGAGATGCACACCAAACAACAATTAACTGAAATATTTATTTAAAGTAAAATAACCAAAATACAACAAAAGGAAACTTAAACTAACATGGCATGTGTCGTCTGTAAAATCAGTCATGTAAGTGAGTGGATGAGTGAAAGCATGTGTGTATGTGTTGTAAGGTGGAAAACAAAACCAAAATGCCAGATCAGGAGCTGTTTCAGGCAGAGAAGAAACAGAAAGACTGCAGCCCAAACAGCCTAATAGACTGCAGGCCACTCAGCCCAGGTGATCCTCATTCCCCCTAACGACCCTGCTGCCAGCTGCTGCACGGAAGAGGGAGCGAAAGAGAGTAGAGTGTAAGGAGGGTCGTCACACATTTTCCATTAGGTTCACGTGCAATGGAGAAGTTTTTTTTTTGTATATGGTCCGACTGAAATTTTGGTGTGAATAAAACAAGAATGATTTTTCCACTTTTATTTTCTGCATTTTCTCGCGTCAGTGGGCCCGTAAACTAAACCGTTAAAAAGTGTGGCCTAAGCACACAATGCAAAGTCAGAGGCTGGGGAAATGCTGCTCCTACGTACAATCTGGAGGTAAGGTATGCTGACATTGAAGCTCTCGTTCATGTTGGCGTGCCACACGATGCGGACATTAGTGATAAAAAAGGTTCCAAGGTTGCCCTGCAAAAGGATAATTATGTTAATCCAGAACACCGATAAACATGGGCAACGGTTTGGGACAGTTCAGGAAGAATTACTGTCTTTGACTCCCATTTTGAGGTCGTCTTAACTTCTCGCCCCAGTAATAAACCCCCCACCTCCTGGAACTGAAAGCACCATCTGATAATCCTCAAATTAAGAGCATCTTCAATCCAAAGCCATAAGGTCACAGCAATTTACCAGCAAATAATCCTGAACGGGTCCAATAACAAGTCATAAAATTCTAAACTGAGAGGCCATAATTTCATCAAGACAAGAAATGAATGCTGCCATCCGTCTCGACTATTACAAAATCAAGTATTAAGTGAATAGATATGCCCCTGTAAAAATCAAACAAATTCAATAACAGATGAGAAACAAAGCCTGTGGCATTTGGGCTGGGCGATTGGACTAATAAATTGGATATCGGCGTTTGGCCTAGGGTTATTCAGTGGCAATTTTTGTCATTATATTTTGCCAATTTAATACTCAACCTCTGCGAGCATTCAGCTCAAAAAAGAATTAACCAGTAAAGCACAATGCAATGCTTGTGCGAATAGGAGCTGGAGGTTGGAGTTGGGCCATATTATGCACATTCTAGTTGCCTTGATTTCCGAGGAGTCTTTCACCAAACAGAGCTGTGACTAACTGAAAACTGAGCCGCTTTTACTGGTTGCCAACGGATCGACTGGTGCTGAAAAGCAACGTCAATTCATACAATCGTTTTTGAAAATGTATTTGACTGCATTGTTTTTTAAAACCTTTGCACATCATCTCTAAACAGATCTACACACTGGCTGAAATATCAATTAGTGCAAAAAGCAAAACAGCATTTCACATTAATAAAAATTAATACAATACCTGGTCACTGGAGAGATTCCATACTCCGTTGATTTTGTCGTACACTTGCTCTTGTGGCAACAGTCTCAACTGTTTGTTCTGAATGAGAGCACCTCTTAGTTTTAGATCACGGTACATTTTGGAGGTTTCATAAGCCCTGCGGACAATTACCGAATACCACAGCATTAATCAGCACATTATTCATTCATGGAAATCAGAACACTGATCGGATTTCATTCAAACGTTACTCAAAGATAGCATTACATACATTGATGAATAAGAAAACAAAATTCAGATTTCTCAAAGTTATAGAACACTTAAGTGTTATCAAATCACTCAGAAAAAAGTGATCACTTTCAGCTTAGTTTACATGAAAAAATATATGTTAATACCTGTGGACAGAAATGACTGATGTGAACAATCTTGGGCTTCCAGGAACCACATTGGTGAAAATGAACTCAAATCTTGTGTTCAGACACTTGGTCAGGATGTACAGAGCTTCAGTTTGTCCTCTGAGCTTCTGCAGATAGAAAATACAAGATTGTCATGACTGATGCAGTCATTGCATGAGCCAATAGAGCTACAGTCCGCAGTGGAAGGGAACAAGAGCTATGCTAATTGGGAAACATCATCATGAACTGAAAATTCAATTTAAACACCATAAATACCACCTCTGGTGAGCATTAAGTAAATCTGAATAAAAATAATAATCAGAAAAAAATTAAATGGCTCATTTTGAAGTGATAATGCAGCTGCGCCCACAGTAGTCGTGGCACTGAAATTCAATGTAGACTGGATTTCAAGGAGGAAAAAACGTGTTCAAACATCTTTTCCATAATTTATGCAAACTTGATTTTCATTTTCTTTGACAATTTTGGACTGAGGGTGACAAGGTTTTGAGAACAGTGGCTGAAAAGCTGTCTCAGCGGTCCTGTCAGGAAAGTAATTCAGGTCGGACTTACTGACAGTCCAGCATCGATTCACTGATACGTCAAAATTTAATTCTCAGGGACATACGGTGAGTAATGCAATAATAATGCATGCATAATTTACAGAGAATCGAATCAGGTATGAAAAAGTCTGTTTCTCAAAAAATCTCAAAGGTGGCCTTTGTGGGTAATGAGATCATATTTGTGCAGGGATGGGAGGTTCATGTACAACAGTAATGTGATACTGGTGAAACAGGGGAGTATTGGCAAATATGTAAGTAAATCCTTCGATAGCAGCTCGACTCAGGGCCCAACGAGGAGGAAGTGTTTGTGCTCCTCTAACTGCCACCACCGGGCAACACCCAACCCAACCCCGGGCCAGTGCTGACGCAGCTTCAAACACCCGCTGAGAAACGAATTACGGTTTTTCCATTTTAATGTACACGGATTGGTAAATAAAATGCAGGTTTATTGCTAAATCTTTTGATCGAAGGCAAATTATTATAAAGTTCAATTGTTCAATTGCAAACTACAATTGACAATTACTGCTGGCTATAGTAAAAATTACTCAATGACAATAAAATCTAGATAATTCTTTTCGCCACAGGGACCGAGTCATGCATCTCCCCGATCCCCATCAGAGGTCACCTGCAAATTTTTACAGCCGAAATGTTACCGTTTTTACTCTATGACATTAATATGCATCCCTGTACATGTATATATATATATGTAAATGTGTCTCAAAATGAGCAGAAAACACAATCTGCAAAAAAAAAAAAAAATTTTTTTGATAAAATGGCCGCCGCCGACCATATTGGATATTGGAAATTGCAGAGAATTGATCTTGATCATTGCCAAATAAACATCTTTGACTCTGCAAATTTAGAGAAAAATTCTATTAACTTCGAAGCCACCAGAGCCTGGAACAGAAAATCTCTGCGACGGCGGCGGCGGAACTAAACCATAGTGTTTCCCGACTATCGTCGTCGGGGGAGATACAATTACAATAAAAATCACACGCTAGGTCCTCAGATGAAGAGGAAGAGGGGGAAGTAGAGGAAAAGGACTAGCGAAACAGGGCCTGCTGCTTGGCTTCATAATAAAAAGACCGCTTTGGACAAAATGCTCTTTAATAAAGATGCGCTGCTCACCGAGTTTGCAGTTCTTGTTGTAATATTGATGATGGAGTTGTATCCAACAGCTGCAAAAAGATCACAACTGCATTAATTATAATTGCATAATTAATTGCACTAATCCTGAAAGGTTTACATGCATAAGTCAAGCATCCTAACAAGTCGAACCAACAAAAACATGATGCAGATAAAATCAAGTGGCTTGAGCAAAATATCGTTTTTTTGTTTGAGAGAAATAAAAAATCGTATGTGAATGGCAATGCCAATGCACAGACGGCAATTCATTCCTGCAAAATGTATCGACAAGATCATTCTAATAAGGCGACATTGTCAAGTTTATAAAGTTGCCTACTGTGCATATGAAACATATGACATCGAGTTGGTCTTAATTTATGACAGGCAGCAGTAAGAGAAGTTTTCTAATCATGTTACTTAAGCTAACTGGAGAGCAGAATTTGGCTCATTTGGTGTTTTGTGCAAATATATGTGTTTTTCCTGACTCTGTGCACACTGAATTGCTCCAGAGGAGGGTAATGCCCAGATCGTGAAGTTGCTAATGTTATGCCGCAGGAGGTTAAGCGGTTTCCCTCACACACGAAGACCTGCTCCATTGGAACAGTCCAGCCGGTGCCCCGGACCGAGGCTCAGGCTGTAGAATTGGGGCTGGTCCCTGGTGCTACACTGTGGCTGCAGACTGCTCCAGCAAAACCAGGACAGGTCAAACGCCGAGGACAAATGACCCCATATCTACCGTCACTAAGGCAGCAATTTTGCTATTCACCCGACCCAGCTGCAGTCAGACATTCGTCTCATACATTTATAAGAGAAAAAGCAGTGGAATTTAATAAAAACTTCAAACATATCTGATATCTGGTCTTAATTAACTGGGGCAGAGCAGTCATGTTTGGTTTTATAAAAGCCACATTTCAAGGGTTAAAAAGCATATACCATCTCCATCCATTTGTTGTGTTGCATTCAGCTCAGCAGCTAGTATTCTCTTACACCGTCCAGTGTACTTACATAGATTGACTCTGGGTAAAGCCAATGAGTGCCAGATGATTCTTAAATTGGTAACCAGCAGCCGACCTGCGAAACAGAACAAGTCGGCAAAGGATGTTGTTTGCCACTTCCTGATTTCTGCTATTTTTGCTAATGTCACAATTGTCTGAAATTGTCAAACAAAACTTCATACAACACAAAGACCACACGATTTGGCACAAAAAAGAGCCGAGCGCTTAGTGCTTAAGTCACATTTTCACACATAGTGAGGCAAACGTCTGGGAAAACGTCTTACTCGAGTCAATTTTCCCAAAATGGAATTTTGGGACTGAAGTACTTTTAGCACGGGGGTCTTATATTTTTAAATGATTTATTCATTTATTGAAAACAAAGTGTAATCCAACTCGCCTTGTATGAAAAACTAACTGCCCCTTTACACACTCCATAAGTCATCTAACCAAATTTGAAATTGGGTTAAGAGTAAGAGTTGACAAACACAGGCTTGGTAACCTAATCATTACGTCAATAGAACCTTTCCAGCAATGTGACATAAGCAAACGACAGGCCATTTTCTTAAAGATACGATCCTTGTGTTGGTCCTCAAACTGGCTAACCTTCATTAAATAGATCATGCATGTTTTTAACATTTCCCCAGATTAAATAAGCAGGTTCGTAAATCACTTTCATTTGCTTGAAGTATTGTTTGCCATTTCTTACTATATATTAAGGAGATATTTTTACATTCCCCAAGAAAATGCTGCTGGTGCAATATTTCAATTCACTTCGTTAATGCTTCAAGCAATATTGTCTCAACTTTGAATACTGGGCTTAATGTGCAGTAACCAATAAGTAAAATACTGGCCAGAGAGTTAAAAACAGTTGGTAGTCACTATTCCTTTTTGTAGGTATACATTTACATTTGGACTTTGCAGGTGACAGTCTAATATTCAATCACAAAACATAATTCACAAATTCCAGGACTATCACAGTGGCTGAGCACACAAAATGCATCAGCACTGTATTTGCCGCTTGTTTTTAGGGTTTAGCCTTGCGGCTAGAATGAACGCTGATGAACAGAAACAACAGCTAGCATCTGTTCCATATTCTAAATGTTACCTCTGTCACCATTGTTTCCCTTGGTATCTTCAATAGAGTCCAGGCAGTCGATGAGCACCTCCCCAGGTCTCATTTTCATTTGCCTTTAGGGAAACAAACAAAAAACAAACAAAAACAAAATGCTGTGGCATCAAGAAAGTGGCAGGGCTTACAACACAGGAGAGAGAAAAAGAGCCTTTGGCCACGTTTACATGGGTAGTTTTCCTCAATCTGATTGAAATCAATCGGAATAAGTGAATCTGATTTGATCTGTATACATGAAGTTTAAGTAAAGAGATCCACGTTCAACCCGCGTTGACATGGCCCCAGCTGAATCCGATTGTATTGTTTTTTTTTACCAGCGCATTACGTCACTCTGCGTGCGTCACTTCACTTACGAGCCTCTTACGTACTAAAGAGCGCATGCGCGGACTGAACAATCTTCTTTATCAACACAATCCGCTCCACTCAGTCGTTTACATGGAGCATGGAGCGGATTATCAATCGGCGTAGACTACCTCTTACAATCCGATCCGAAATACAATCAGATCCGGGTGAATCAGATTGGCTAAGGTGTTTATATGAGACATTTTGAATCTGATTGACCTTTCAATCTGATTGTAAATAGGATTTTTGGACCCATGTAAACGGGGCCATTGACATGTTATGAGCAGGTCTCAGCCGCCGAGAGGAGGCGTGGCTTTCGGACTGTCACCATTCAACAATCAGTCGGTTGTCTGTCTGAGAATGGAACACAAGCACTGTCACTGACCGACCCCGCTTAGGGCAGCCAGGAATGCCAACTGCAGCTCAAGAGCGCCACATCTGGTAACAGCCTGTACGTGACAGATTCCAGACAGCAACCCAAACTGGTTGTGAGATGAGGGGTCTTGCTTTTTTTTGCTGGCTTTATGCAAGCTATTGAACACACCAAAAAGAATAAGTCAAGCATCACTGAAAACAACTCAGTGCTCATTATTACTGAAGTGCTCAGTGCGTCCATGTGGCGCAGGTTGGGATTACAATACTGCACGCTTTTCTGAATTTCCACTTGTAACTCATTGGACAAGCAACAAAAATCTTCTGATTCCTCATTTTGAAGCAAATATAGTAAATACCTCCCCCATGCTTTTTTAATGGCTCGGATGTATAGTTTGAGGTGTGATCATTAAGTTTGAATGTTAATCTAGTAAACAAAAATTGTTTTATGTCATATCTGAGATTAGTTTACTTGATATTAAGTAAAAAAAAAATCCAGATAAACATCCTCTAAGTGTGGTGATAATATCATTTTTCCCAGGGGTTGCACAAGTAATATTGATCTCCACGGGAACCCTGCACTTTAGGGACCATCAACAAGTACAGCAACCAGAAGTGTAGGAGACTCAAAATGTCAAATCGAGGCTCAAGCGAGTTGGTAACACACAAGGATCTGATGAATGAGCAGTACTGGGTTGCCACAGTGGCTCACTGGTCAAAGCGCAAACCGTGTAACTGCTGAGTCCTTCCAGTAGCTGCCCAAGTCTGAATCGAACTCAAGCCCTCTGCTGCATGTCCAACCCCCTCTTCTCCCCATCCTTCCTGCCTCTTGCCATTGTCTCAGTCTAACAATGGAGATAACTTTAAAATAATTAATAAAACCACAGTACTAACATCCTTATATCCAACTCTGGCCGGCAAAGCACAAAATCACTTGCAATTCAGTGATATATCGTCTTATTCATGTGATCTATCGTGTCTGCAGACGTAAAACAGTCACATGATGCACTGCAAAGTGCGCCGCAACTCTGGCTGCACTCATTTCAGCTGTCAGCATTCCGATCGCCTGAACCCTGTTTCATTGCGTAAATAGTGGCTTTGAGACTTTTCACAAATGTAAAGTTTTTAAGCCCGGCTTTTTACAGCCAGGGATAATACTGAGCCATGCACTCAACATTTCTGTGCTCAATCTCCTTTTAGTGAATCATCTGGAAGTGGCTCCTAGTGTTGTGTCGTTCGCGAACGATTCGTTCAAACAAACAAATCTTTTGAGTGAGCGTACTGAATGGAGTCACTTCATGAACTGATTTATTCCTTTCTCAGTTCAGATGAGATCAGTCGTGAGCGTGCCGGCCGGGAGTGGAACTGCCGTGTTCTAGCAGACTCGCGGACTTTGCGGGCGCGTTCACGGGAAGTCCGGGAGTGCTGAGGGCTGTCCAAATACTCAATTGCTCCAGTCCACAAGGGGCCTCAAGCGGACTTTCTGCAGACTTCCAGAGAGTCCGCTTAGGGTGCAGACTTCAGCAGATTTCACTAGTGTAATTATCCATAATGCATTGCAATATGGACGTATCATTTTTTAATTTCTCCAGAGCGGTGACAGAAGAAAAGCACATTCACACACACAAAGCCACATAAACTTATTAGAAATTAATAATATTAAAATGTTTCTTAAATAACGTAGGCCAGATATAAGATTCAACATCATCATACAGAAATATAGGCTACAGAGGTAATCAAAATGAATTTGCACGGAAATGAATGAAACAGACTCGAAACCTGTCTATCAGCTCATTTTATTAAGCTGCAGACTCCCGCTTTTACAGACTTTACGTGATGATGGTGAAGACGTCTCATTACATGCCTGAAGTCCCTGAGGGCTCAGTCTGCAAGTCCAGAGGGCGGAGATTTGGATTCAGTTTATGTGAACCTCAGGACAGGGCTGAATTATGACCTGAATGAGGGATCGTTTAGCTGTTTATCAGTTCAGGGAGTCAGAGTACAGAGCACTATGCAGTTAGGGATCCTGCTATGCACTGAACGATTCGGTGAACAAATCTTTTGAACTAAACATTTTAATGAACTGATTCTAGGGATTCAGTACAGTAAAAAGAACTGCCGTTCCCATCACTAGTGGCTCACATATCGGACTATTGTTGATTCCGCATGACCAGCAGACTAACCAATTTGTTAGCATTCAATTCACCATTTGTGAGCTAATCAAGTACTTTAAATACTCTACATATTTTATTCTACATTTCTCCTTGAACAAATTAATTGTACAAAGTTTTATACAGTGTTGCTCATTTGGTTTTTTAGTTTAGTTCTGTTTAATTCTCCAGAAAATCCTTTTCCAACAAAATTCGATAGCTTTTAGTCAGTTCAGAGCACAGCATCAAAACAAATTCCACTAATGACAGGGCTTGACACTGGACATGCAACAGCTTTCAGAGCTCAAGTATATAGTTGGGTCTAATTTTGTTGAATATTTATTATCAAGAAAAGCATCTCTGGTGGTGAACCTTGTCGACGATCCCTTACTCCAAAGCAAACGGCTGAATTTACCCACTTTTCGATAAAAAAAACACCAATTTTCGAACGTCTTCGGCATATATATATATATATATATATATATATATATATATATATATAACGTTACATATGCTAACGTTAGTTGGTTGTCTTCTGTGTAACTTAGCCAGGTATCGCATGCGTTATTTAATTTATGTTCACGTTTCGCTTCTGAGCCATTGACGCAGGGGTGTGAATAGCTGTCCCAACGTGAAACCGACTTTACCACGAATATTTTTAAGACAACGGTCAACTGTTTGCTAACTAACCAGGGAAATATTGAGATTTACTGTCGCCTAATGCCTAAAACAACCTCGCATCAACGTAATATTAGCCATCAGCGGTCAACCCAGCATCCACTGACGAATGGAGAACACAAGAACCATGTGTTATTTAGAAATAAAGTCGGAATATCGTAGCACAACAAACGACAGCTAGCTCGCTAATCCCCATCAACAAGCTAGCGTGTAACTGTTAGCCTTTAGCGTCCCCGTGTATCTTAGCAACAGTCTGTATGAGGTTGGCACAGGCCAATATGTGGCAAACTAAACAGCTTCCGCGCTCCTAACCACAACGCAAAGTCGATAGCCGCTTTCACACTGGACGCGACACGAATTTTTCGAGTAATCGCGTCTTTGCATTGACTTTGAAAGTAATCGGTCGTGCGAAAAATTCGTGTCGCGTCCAGTGTGAAAGCGGCTTATTCCGTTCAAACTTACTGTGTGGTAATGTCAAATCGGACATCTCTGTCTTCCCACAGGGCGTCTAACACCGCCGCCGCTGACATGTTTTCTCATAACCTGGCAGCGAATTTCAGCGCCGCAATCCCGAGCTTTAAGGGACGAACCACTGCAGCCAACATTCGGGGATGAAGACGGCTCGATCAATGACGTCAAACCGTGCGGGGCAGAGCCGTGCGGGCGGTGCGGTGTTAAACACACCGAAAGCACACTGCTGGACTCAGGTCAAGTAGGACCAATACTGTAGGTTTATTGACATCTAACTGTATTCTGATGTCATTCACTACTTTTACTAGGGCTGTTTCAGTAGTATGATTAGCCCAATAGCCAGATTGAAACATCTCCAATTTAACATTAAAGTTTAAAATTGTTTACTTGAATGTACACCAGTTTTTTTTATTTCACTTAAAAATGGAAGATTGGGGATTGGTCTATAATTACTGGGAATCAGGGGATCAAGGTAACTGTTTTGTTAGAAGGGCTGT
Organism: Gymnothorax reevesii; assembly: GCA_029721435.1. Taxonomy (NCBI): domain Eukaryota; kingdom Metazoa; phylum Chordata; class Actinopteri; order Anguilliformes; family Muraenidae; genus Gymnothorax; species Gymnothorax reevesii. The sequence continues at coordinate 68,931,008 of CM056586.1, forward strand.
CAAGAGGCAGTCTTGAATGCTGTGGGGAAAACACCAAGTTGCACTGAGCGATTAAAAACTGTAAGAACCTCCGCAGAGGTTAAAAACATTTCTAAAAAAGGAGGTTGGTATTGGGTCAAGTTTGCATGTGGAGGACAATGTTGTTACTACTTCCCTGAGCATTTAAGCGACAACCTGGCTAAAACTGCCCTCCAGAGCTTCACAGTAAATGTCTCTTCAGGTTTATGGCATTGTGAAGATGACAGAAGCGGGATCTGCATCCTGGCTGTCATCTCTTTGAAGGAGTCTTCAAATTCATTGCATTTGAAAGAATAAGATGGTTAAAATGAGCTGTATCAGGGTTAATGAGGCGATCATATGTGTTAAAAACTGCTTTGGGCTTGTTTATGTTAAGAATTCTCAAGTTGGAAAAATGTAGTTGCCTACTGTTTTGAATTTCTTCATTATAAATTTTAAATTTTCCAATCAAAATCTCTTTGTGTTTGCCTAATTTAGTTTTGCACCATCTATGGTCTGCAACCCGACAGTCCCTCTTTAATTTCGCAGTTTCATTATTCTTTCCATGGTGTGTTTCTCTTTCCAACCTATTATTTGTCTGTGGTATCAAGGGCTGTAGCCAACTTACTGTTAAATGCGCTGAGAAGACTGTCAACTGAGGAGGATGCTGATGGATTCTGAATTTGGCAATATGTCCGATGAAGTCTGGGATTACTTCAGGAGTTAGGGTTTTTTTTTTTTTTTTACAAAGGAGGTTTTGCTGGGTATAGCCAAATTTGCCCACAGCCCAATTTGAACCATCTTATATGTACCTACTTGTGAGACTGTCCAGAAAATAGATTTGAAAAGTGAAATTTGCTTACAGGAAGTGAACTGTGACCTATTTAGTGATTTCAAGATTTTATTGGGGCAAGGCCTCGAAAAGTCCATATTTAAACCCATAAATGATTGTTCAGAAAAACAGGATGATTTTTAGTAGCTACACAACAACATGACTGACATTTTGATACCAAACATAAGTATATATGTGGAAAAACTGAAGAAGTTTCAGACAATTTTTCATTGAAAAATGCATCTGTCTTCACACAAAATGTAAAGTTCATCTTGAATAACAACCAGGTTCCTATGAAAACACACCTAAGATATTTTCACTAAAGTTGCCTTCTATGGTTCGCTAAGTAACGTGCGAGTGTCGTTAAATTACAAGACCGATAACATGGTGTATTCAAGCCCTTTTTATTATATGCTACATATTTCTCAGAAAACCCATTTAGATGTTTTCATAAACTGTTGAACATTGTATAGGTTGTATACAGGCCTTGAGGATTTAAGGATGTAAATATAACGTATAGACTCTGAGAATTGTACTATACTGTCCACCATTCTGTCAATGTAATCAAAAATTGTGCTTCACAAAGCCAATCACTGTAACATACTACAAGTTATTGTGCCAATTATGTCCTTGTTTCCTTCATTTGTGCTCAATCAGACAAAGTATTCCCCCGGACCATGACCATATGCTCCATCAGCCTAGTAGTGCAGGATCAGGCAATGAAATGAGACAGGTTTTCTGGTTGCCATATGTGGGGTGCAGAGACCATATTTTCAACTCACTCTTGTTGTCATTAAACATCTAGCAACATAATTACCTCCGCTAAGGAGGCTGTGTTTTCACCTGTTTATTTGTTATGTTTGTTTGTTACATCAATGGTTTTGGCATGTCTGTTGATTTGTTTGGTATGTCTGTATGTCGGTCTGTAGGTTTACAATTTCTAGCAAAAACAAGAGACCTTGATTCCACGTTTGCTCATATTGTTGGCACTGGGGTTTGGGCCTTTTGAAAATGATGACTCCAGCCTCGAGGGCAAGGTCAAAGTCACGAATTAATGACACCATGACCTTTGACCTTGAACGTTTCGGTGTATCTTCTCTCCATGAGCGATATCATTTGTTTGTTTCCTTATCCATCCATTCGTCTGTCTGTCTGTTAACAGGATAATTCAAAAGGTTTTGAACAGTTTAACACAAAATTTCATAGGATGATAGGTGGTAGACCAAGGACGAGTTGATTTAATTTTGAAAGTGATCCGGAACATATTCTAGATTCTGGATCCAGAAGAATTACATTATATGTCTATTGCGGGTCTGAGTCATATTTCTTATTGGAGAACTCAAAAAGGAAAAAATGGTTTTGCACAAAATTTGGCAGGATGATCGGTGGTAGTCCAAGGAGGAGTTGATTTAATTTTGGAAGTGATCCATAACATATTCTTTGAGCAAAAGAACAGATAGATGGTGTGGCAGAGCTATGCGCTCCTACCGAGTGCCCTCTAGTCTGAAAGTGTAATGCCCTTAATCTTTCTCCCCCAGTGATATCAAACTAATTTTTGTTCAATCCTTGTATATGACCACTCTGATGGTGTCTAAGTGCTTCACACATTATCATCCATCATTGGCAAGAAGAACTGCAAATAACATACTAAACGACAACAGTATTAGGTAGGGAGCAGAATTTCTGAATTCCATCAGTGTCAGACCGAGCAGAAGCAAGCAGGTGAATGCTGGGGTGGACGTAGCGAGCGAAAAAAAATTTCACCTGTGGGTCATTCCATGTCAACTCAACCAGAGCCCCCCACATCAAAATTTTGATTTTGATAAAACTTTGCACATTTCAAGAGATACTGTATGCATTGGCAGTACTGAGGTCAAATATTTCTGCTCAATTATTGCTAGTTCCTGAAATTTAGCCTATGTTAGGAAAGGGGGAGGGGTCAATTGCAACAGAATCGCCTTGATTTTGGAAAGAGTTTGAGGGCCTCAGATATGGATTTCAGAGCTGACAGACCCACAAGTTTAATTTTGTCATTAGAAAAGTTGCTGAACTCTTGGCTTAAGCTACTTTTCTTTACTCAGTGTGTTTAGTTTATCTGTACTGTGGCCTGGAAAAAGCAAAAAACACCAATCATGCTAATTTTTTCAGAATTTAATGTATTTATTATTCTGAATCTAATTAAGATAGAGCCCTGAGACTTGGTATGTAAACTGTCTGTCAACTTTCTGAAGACCACAAAAAGTATCAAAGTCACAATGTTGTATTAAATGTTTTAATGTCCTTGGAAGTTGGCTTCAGAATGAAAAGTGCTTATTTTGGGTCATTATAGTGGGTATATATGTAACTCAAAAGGGACACAAGTGATCAATGTCATATTTTTAGTGCTTGAAGGCATGGGTCATGGGTCTAACATATTAAAAAAAACTGGAGATGTAAAACTCTTCCTTTAGACTGTACAGCATGCCAATCATATTAGGTGTCTAACTTATCGGAGCACCATAGCCATGGTGTAAGTGAAAAGATGAATGTGACACACACACTTGTTCACCTCTGCCAAGGAGTTGTATGTTTTTGCTGGTGTTGATTGGTTTGTCTGTCTGACTGTTAGCAGGATATCTCAAAAACGGCCACAGAGATTTTAACCAAACTTTGCTGGATGTTAGAGTGGTACAAGGGGAACGAGTTATTAAAATTTTGGCATATCTAGGCCAAAGTGTAGCTGAGATATAGGCCAAAGTTCAAATCAAGCTCTGCTGGCAGAGATTTCAAGTCTTTCCAATGGGCTGGATTTCCAATCGGCGTGCTTCTGGGTTTTGCTGCCACCTGGCGGTGGAATGCAACAATACCCTTCATCAGCCAATGAAAATAACTAATGCACAGAGTTGCCTTGGCGTGGCGGAGGTGCTGCGCTCTCTGAGTGCTTTTGTTTCATAATGAAATAGGTACAACGGCAGTGTTATGAGACATGTTGGTCACATTACAAATATGTTGACATATAAAGAAACATCAGAACAACTTCTGAATGATTGAAAACAGGTTGTGACCAATCATTAATTTTAAGGGATTGCTTTAAGCCTCCCTAGTTGCCAGTTCACAAGCTGCCACTGCTATCTACAGTATATACTGTATAGGGCCATGGGGTGGAAAACCCCACAATCTCAGACATAGGATTATCGGAGGTTTCAGTTTATATGTTGCTAAATATAGAAGTGGGGAATTCCAAAGTTCCATTTATAACCCTGGAAAGGTCTTGTGTATTCAAACCATTGGGAAAAATTCTTTTTACACAGTAATTATTACCACGGTTACACTGTCATCTTTTCAGAAAATATTTTTTCCAGCTTCCCTTTATTACACTATGATAAATCTGATAGCAGCTCTGGTATATAAAGACAATTCTTTTGTATGTCACATACTGTGCTGGTAAGAGTAGACAATGATGCAGCAGTGCTCTGTGATTGAGACAGTGCGATCATTGAAATTTACTGGTGTGGTCTTCAGTCACAAACCATGGTATCAGGCTTAAACAAATGCCAAACCACTATTATGATGGGCGTAATGTAAAATCAAAAAGAACAGTTTTAGATCTCCAGTTTTTTAATATGTTAGACCCAAGACCCATGCCTTCATGCACAAATTATGTGACATTGATCACTTGTGTCCCTTTGGAGATTTATACCCACTATAATGACCCTAAATACGCACTTTTCATTCTGAAGCCAACTTCCAAGGTTATTAAAACATTTAATACAAACATTGTGACTTTGATTTTTTTTGTGGTCAACAGAAAGTTGACCGACAGTTTGCATACCAAGTCTCAGGGCTCTATCTTAATTAGTCACAGAATAATTAATGAATTAAATTTTAATAAAAAATAGTATGATTGGTGTTCCTGCTTTTTCCAGGCCACAGTACAGATAAACTAAACAGACTGCGTAAAGAAAAGTATCATAAGCCAAAAGTACAGCAACTTTTCTGATTACAAAATAAAACAAATGGGCATGTTTGCTCTGCAAATGCATATCTCAGGCCCTCAAACTTACTCCAAAATTATGGCAATTTTTTTTTAACTGACCACCCCCAAAAGAAGCAAAATCTTAGGAGCTGGCAATAATTGAGCTTAATTATTTCACACCAGATATATAAATCTTGCACTATGGCGAATATAATAAAAAATATTGTTTTTGGTGGGGAAGTTCCTAAAATTTGGTTGATTTGACATGGAATGACCCCTGTGCATGAAGCGGCAAATTAAGCAGAAGTGGGCAAACTTAAATAGGTTGGCATGTTAAATTTTGCTCTGTTACTGTGCTCTGATTGGTGCATTCCTCCCGAGACAGACTCAGATGCATCAGGTGATGCAGTGACTCCAGTTTCATGTCTGAAGTTGTTTACTTATTTCAGTCAGGTAAACTTGCATATCTGGATGAAAATTTTTATTGACATGAAGATGGAAAAACATTTCACTCTGGAGGAGGGTTCTACACTCGAGATGCTCCCTACCATGACATAGCAATAACACACTAAACAAAAACAAAATTAGGCGGGGAGCAGAACTCCTGATTTGCCCAAACCTACTGAACCATCACCAGCAAATGAAGCTAAATTATGTGCACATTGGAGCACCCCCTGCTTCCTCAGATACTCAGGATAATCATTCTGATATCCCACTTCTGTGTATCTTGAGACACGCAAACCAAATTTCCAGATTTGCAGCTTGGATCCTCCAAAATTAAAACAAAAACAAGTTTCCTACTGCTTTGTTGACTGGACTCCTCATTAAAAAGGAAAAATATTGTAGGTTACACAGTGTCGCTGTTTGAAGCCCATATTAATCTTGGGATCGTTATGGCGGTGTAACCATGCGCTCAGTTGAGCACTCCTCAAGTTGGGCGTGTTTCACGAGTTGTTTTCACGTCGTCATCGTCAACTGAGATATCGCGAGAAAGGCCGAGAGTACAGCAGCCGGACCAAAATACATTCTGGAAAACAATTGACAGTCAACGATGGCGGCGTCGCAGCTGCGACGGGACAAGAAATCCACGGCAGTTCAGTTGAAGGCGAGCCTCAGTCGCTCTGACAACAGCTCTGGTGTCCGCCAATTAAAAGACCTGCTGGACAGTGTTCTGAAGCCAGACAATGCAGCAGGAGACACGGAGGCCCTTGACTGGTGTAAATATCTGCTTGCTGGAGGGCTGGAGTTCGAGGAGTTCTGCAAAATAGTCCGGTCCTATGACAACGCTACTTTGTGCGGTTTGGTGTGGACAGCCAATTTTGTCGCATATCGTTGTCGGACGTGCGGCATTTCCCCGTGCATGTCACTTTGTGCCGAGTGCTTTAACAATGGGAATCACACAGGCCATGATTTCAACATGTTTAGAAGCCAGGCTGGCGGGGCCTGTGACTGTGGAGACAGTAATGTCATGCGTGAAAGTGGGTAAGTAGCGAGCTTGCGTTTCGTTAGCTGCCAAGCGCTCGGTAATTGTTTGCCTGGGTACATGGCCATCAACTGCCCTCATTCTTAATGTAGCCTGACGCAAAGGTACGAAATCCAGCTGCTGGCCATTGCTGGCAAGACATCATGACAGAGAGAATATTAACGTTCGCTTAACGTTAACGGGCTGATTTGCCGTTATGGTGAAGTGAACTGGCAAAACTAGCTGGTGTTTACGGACCCAAAACCGAATTGGTGGCGATCTTGCGAGCTGCTCTGGTGTTTGGGCCATGCAGTCAACGTTACGCGTGGTTCTAGGAAGTGTCGGTGATTTGTGTTGGGTCGTGCTGGGTTTATTTTTATCCCACACGGCGGACCGTGATCGAGACCGCGGATGTTTTGACAGCTTCTCTTCTCGCCCCAGTAAGTTCACCGGTCGGCTGAAGTCAGCTGCTTGCGGTGACTTTAAAGATCTGCAGATTCGATACGAGCAATTCTGGTGCGCAGTTTTACAGTGTGTGAACTTTCGTTTACTGTCTGACCAGAAAATGTACAACAAACTCGCTCTGCTTCCTTGGCAACGCGCTAATGTCGAAGAACTGTACAGTCATCGGTTTCACAATCCGGGTGTTTCATGATGAAAAGATATATTGTATGTGGGTTATAGAAGTTTAAAGAACAAAATGACGTTGCAGTTGTTATTGACACTGCATGGTGTAAACACAAAATACATAATACATTATATGCAAAATATATGCATTTATTGAAAAATGTCGTAATATTAATGCAATACATTCCTATCTCATGGTGTGGAATTTCTGACCATTGCCTGCATTCGCACTTGCCCTGTTATACTTTTAAACGGACCTAAGAAGTTTAATTACCTCACAGTACTATCAAATCGTTTTATTTTGCATTTTATACGAAAGATAAAATATGAATTATGTGTAATATATAGTATACAAATAACAAATAGTAAAACTACTTTGTTCCACAATATAGTGCTCTCGATCTTTTGTTTTGTTTTATGTTCGTTTTATGAAATGATACCTGTTCCTGTAAAACACTCAAAATGTCCTATGAAGAGGCTTACTCTTACACATGCATATTTGTTCTCACGACGGTGAGCTATACACAACAGTTTGGGTCTAATTATTTCTGACATCATATATGAAGTGGTTAATACTGTTCTATGTATTACCTTGAGAAGCCATGAGACACTGATTGCCAATATTACATCAGTGAAGTGGCCTCTGCGCTTCTACTGTAGTTTCTTCAACACAATAACTGATTTTGCAATGACGTGTGTGTATATATATATATAAAATCTCAAGTGCCCGTTTAACCTTTCCACCTTTAAAAGCGCCCCCAATTGGCACCTGAGCTTCAGAAGTGGACATTAGAGCAGTTGAAAAAGGTCCAGCAAATCCCATTTTCTTTTAAATCCTGAGCTGCGGCTTGGCATGTGCGCGCCATTTACTTGGGGGGGAGATGACATCAGGATGCTCTGTGGGAAGCAGGTGGAGGGAGTGTGATGCTCTGGGATATGTTCTGCTGGGAAACCCTGAGTTTGGGAACTCAAGTGACGTCAGTATGATGGGCCTGTTTTGACAGCACAAGGGAGACACGGGTGGTTTTAATCCTGTGGCTGGTCGTTTGGTGGGTGTGTACATTTGGTGGGTGTATACATTTTATACACACACCCACGCCATCAGCCGCAACATTAAAAGCACCTGCATAATATTGCATTGGTCCTCCTTGCGTCACAGAAACCAGCCCTGTCACACTGACATCACCTTGAACTCCTGGACCCGCAATTTCCTTGCAGAACATTTCCCGAAGAGTCGCACTCACTCCTAACTGCTTATCTTCTTCCCAAAATGCATCCTGGTGCCATCTTTACCCCTGGTAAACGGCGCACACATGCCCAGCGGAGGCACATGATGTGAAATGAATTGTGATTTGCTGGACCAGGCCACCCTCTTCAAGTGCTCCAAGGTCCAGTCTCGGCGCTTATGTGCCCCCTTACCTCGGCGAACTGGGGTAGAATGGAGCACTCAGACTAGACTGCAACTAATAATTGCTGTAAGCAGCAGGTGCGACGCACTGAGTTGCGATTCATTTCTCTCATACGTGTCATTAAAATTCTCTGCAACTTGTGAAATGGTAGCTTTATTTGTTGGTTTAGACCAGATGGAATGGCCCTTGTTGACCTTTTGCATCAATGAGCCCTGGGCGCCCAACACCCTGCTCCCGGTTCTCGGCATATATAAATATATATACACACACAATACACAGATTCAAGATGTTCACCCTATGTTTAACCCTTAGAGCGCTAAATGCAGCTATTGTTGCTCAATGGTTTAAAAATCAAAGCTGTTGAAATCCCTGTGGGAGCTCATTTAAACAAGTCGCCACATGATAGGTTTTCAACAGCAAGAGATAATTAAATTTATACTTTTTAAAAATTTATTTCGGCGCACTGAGGGTTAAAAGTCAAAATAACAATTTTATAGTTATGTCCTGAGTGTTGGTATATGAGAAATTAATGACATAAGTTCTGAAGCATGTGGCACAAATCACTGATATTAATTCAGGTCTGTATTTTTATGCTTTTCTTCGACGGTACAACATGCAGTGTCCTCTAATTTTTCATCATGAAACATAGTAAATCACAGATTCTAAACTAAAAGGGGTATGGGAGCTTTTTTGTGCAATAATGTCATTGATTTAATGACATTTAAAGTCAAACGTTAAATAAAAGAATTACCCATTATGAGTCAAGTTATAATGACTTAAATTTTTTGCTATTTTTCTGAGAAGTTGCACAATGCGTCACATGACAAAAATGCAACCAAATAACAAAAAAACTGGAGGTATTCATCATTCCATTCTTCAAAAAGGTTTAGCCAATGAAATGTTGAGGAATGCTTTGGCAGGAACATGACCGTGACATTGACTGGGATTTGCTTCACTGAAGTTTTTATTGGCTTGAGTCATGTCCCAGTCATTTTGAGCCGCTTTGTCAGCTTGAATTACACAGTGCTTGAGCTATTGTTCCCCCTCCCTTTCTGTGTTGGTTGCCTAGCAATGGGAAATATGTTTATGATCTGTTTTTTTTTTTCTTTTTTCCCCATCATTAGTTTAGATTCTGCAAAGTATACCTAATTTACATCACTAGTCTTTCCCATTCATTGTATTGAGCTGATATTTACATTTGCGCAATAATTGCCATAAGTCGTTTTGTTTTGTTTAAGATAGTTATACATTAATGACCATTATTGAAATAAAATAGTTTTTCTGTCAATAGTATGCTTGTAGCTGCCATTTTAAGATGTTTTCAACGGGAATATGTTGACAAAGTATATTCCTATTCCATATCAAAGAAACATTGTTGTTATTTCTTTTGTCCATTACACAATCTTTGAAGAATTTGAGTACTATTATCAATGTGTGCGACCTGCACAATCACTAACATTGGTTTGTGAAATTTTACTTTGTATATTTTTGTTATTTAGTGTATGTATGTTTTGAAAATGTATTTAAAGTGCCTACCTAATTTTATAATCCTCAACAGTTTACAAAGAGTTTATTTCAATGCCGTGGTTCTGTGCAATTCCATTTGGGACTTACGAGAAGGCTAGCGGGCGGGATCATTACATCAGTGCAACGCTTTTGAGATATTATGGAAACATCGGCACCGTGCTGCCATATAATGCGGGGGGGATAAAGCCATCAGTATGTTAGTCCGTCTGCGCATCTGTCTGTCTGTAATCATTTCGTTTCTGGAGCAGAACTCTAATACCATTCAGAAATACTTAGCATTTAACTGCTGTAAGCTATCTTTCATCTCGATCATGTAAAATATCTGTGTCTCAGGAAGAAATGTAATGGAAGGTTTGTGTTTGAAAACACTATTTGTTTTTCAATCAGGTTTTGCCAGCGACATCAGATAAAAACTGGAGAGAATGTTCCATCTATCCCTGGAGACCTGCTGCTGATGACGGAGTTTGTTCTTCCTCATTTCATCATCTTCATCATTCAGTACTTGAGGGATGGGTACACCGAATCAGGTGAGGAACTGAGAACTTGGAGAAATGCTGCTGATGGTCATTTCTGTATTAGTGACAGTTCTGAAGCATCTGACGGCATCTGAATCCGCATTTCTGCTGAGATTCCAGAATTTTTGTGGAAAAATTGTTGGGATTTAGTTTATTTACACCGCCACTCATTTCCTGTGTATTTTCCGCATATTTTGTTTCCTGGAAAAGTTTTGTGGGGATAAGTGCCTGCCTTTCCCGATCATGTGCAATGCACACAAGGACAACCTTCACATTTTCTGCAATCCGTCGCAGTTGGAGTGGTTGCTCTGTGGATCTTTAAACACATGCTCACATTATGCATTCTCTGGTCGTTCTACTGGGATCCCAGTTCCTGTGGCCCAACCTTAATGTTTTCATCTCCCACAGACTCCTCTTCTGAGCGAGATCTTCAGAAGTTCCTGCAGCAGCTCACTCCCCAGATTTCCTTCCTGGAAGAGTTAACGCAGATGGGTGGGGCCATGCGTACGGTCCTCACCAAGATCTTAACCAATCCTGTGACGTATAAAGACTTGAGTAAGGGTAAGTCATCTGTGCTGTTTGCTCCTTTGTCATCCAAGGTTTTAAAACTTTTTTTCCCCTGACTTTTCTGTCAGGAAAAATCAAGATAGTTGGAGAGTGAAACTATAGAAAATTATTATGCTTTGTGTCATATTTTCTTTTCATTACCCGATTGGATATTTTTATTTTTATTTAGATGTTTGTATTGCCGAATAAGGCCCTTTTGTATTGGTAACATTAACAGTCAGAGCCCTTATTTGGGGACATCAGTAATGCCTAGTGCTTCTCAAATACCCTCAAGTACTATTCCTTATTTTTCAGTTTTACTGCCTGTGTGGAAACTGTCTGTTATTTCAGATCCCGCTGCATGAGTGATTATTACTCACACTGTACCCTCTTTGATATCAATATTACTATAATCTTAACGTCACAGATATATAAATATATGAAATGAAGTAAATCTGATATTTTTAGGGAAAATTTTAAGCATACATTGGGGAAAAAAATTGCCCAAAATGAATTTTGATTATTGGTGCAAATCATGCACTAAATTTGCTAACACTGTAAAAAAGGCCTGAGCCAATTGTATTATACATCTTGACTTTAATATGTGATTAAAAAATACAGTTCCCTTAACTATTTTCAAAAGTATTTGGGCTAAACATTTATTTAAAGTACTCTACCTTAATGTCTTCCACCAGAGGAATAAATGGGTAAGATTCTGCCCTGAGAAAATATGGCCGATGTTTAAAACAGTTTTGCCCACGTTATGCAGGAGAAGAGGAGAATGTTTGTGCTAAGAAGAACTACGACAAGTATCTCTCTGCGTTGAGAAGCTCTGGCCTCATCTTAGCAGAGGAGAAGGCTGTAGCGGGGCCCGGGGCCTTGGACCTTGATGGAGCAGGGGCGGGAGCCGGGGCCCTTGGCTCGCAAGGTGAGAGTTTGTATGCTGTGCTTTTTCACTGGGGCCTTCCTGAATGCACTCAAATGACTGTTGGGACTGGCTGTATAATCGAGCCGATTTGTAATCATGTTATCAACCTAATTTGAACCAAGCAGTGAAGCCTTAGTGCGCTAAATGTAGCTATTACCGCTCAATGATGTAAGATTTCAAAATCAAAGTTTTTCTGTCATATGGCGACTTGCGGGAGATCTTGAGTAAGTCGCCACATGATGGCTTTTCAACAGCTTTTAATTTGAAATCTTACATTGTTGAGCAACGCTATCCGTATTTTGCGCTTTCAGGGTTAACATTGGCCAGAGAATTTCAATGCTCTGCCCTTAATTTGAATTCCTGCATGATGGTTCTTCCTGAAGTTAGAATAAGAAAAAGAATGAAAAATAATTCCCTGTTTGAACTGTTTGTGCTTCATTGTAGGAATTGCGGGAGCTGCCAGCACTGATGGGACTCCGAAAGCGGTGGGTCTGCAGGCCCCTGTGGGGTGATGGAAATGACTGGCTTGTTTGTATGTTTTTGGGCTTGTGACACATGCCAATTGACTGACAGTTGAAACATACATTAAAAATTAAAAAGGATGAATGTTTCCTATGTGGCTAACCTTGTCTTCGAAATTACGTTGATGACCGACTGCTGTGTTTGCGGTTGTGACATGAACCATTGTAACAGGGTTTTAAATGTTTATTTTCTCATCTGCAGGAAGAACAGGATGGAGACCAAAATGTTGGAAGGAGAAAAAGAGCGAAGCTGACTAGTGCTACCAAAGGTAGAAAACAAGCTTTTACATGGCACTGCTATTTTAATGAGATCCATGTGTCCTTTTCGTGTTTTTGCAAAACATTAGCATTCAGCAGTAAGTGAAACAATAAGCAATGTGCTGTTGTATTGTTTTCAACATATTGCATGTTAAAGATGATTTATAAATCAATGTTTTCAGTTTTATTGTTCATTTAACCAGCCAAACCAACTTTTTCTGATTTGGGGTTGTAAAACAGCCTCAACTAGTGCTTTTGCCTAAATTTGGCATGCAACACAGGCAAGTTGATAAGTCATGTGACTTGTTACTGCTTACCTGCCGCAATTGCATTGTTGTGGCATGTTGAGAAAATGCACATAAAAAAATAATTGTGGCTGTGACTTGACTCCAATTTGATGGCAATTCGTCCATATTCTCTATAGGAGTATCTTAGACTTTGCCTGGCCATTGATATGTTGCTTGGATCTTGGGAATTATCTGGTTAATGGTCCAGAGTCTGGAAATTTATTATTTTTCCTCAGCACTATGTTAACGACCCACTGCTCTTTGACCCTTAGAGTACTGAAAAATGTTTTTTTTTTTTAAATTTTTTATTTTTTTTTGAAATGTATAAATTTAATTATCTTGTGCTGTTGAAAACCTATCATGTTGCGACTTGTTTAAAAGAGCTACACTGCGCTACCCTGCGGGAGCTCTTTTAAACAAGTCTAAACATGATAGGTTTTCAACAGCTTTGAAATATAATTGATATCTTACAGCGTTGAGCAACAATAGCTGCATTTAGCACTCAAAGGGTTAATATACCTTCAGCTGGAAGTTTATTTCAACACTTGGAAGACTTTATGAATGGTTGCTGTTGCAACCTTACACCATCTCCCAATCTCACGTCTTTCAATCCTGTTGTTTTGTTTACTTTTTCCCCAGATGCGTCCATAATGGATACTTTGAAACATAAATGCTTTTTGGAGGAGTTGCTGTTTTGGACAATAAAGTATGAGTTTCCACAGAAAATGGTTACATTTTTATTAAATATGTTGCCAGATCAGGACTATAAGGTATGTTTGCAAGTTTTTTTCCTGAAGTCTATACTAACTTAAAAGTCATAGGATGTTCAATGGGCTCAAGAATTATTGGCTCTGCACTCCCGGGGGGGCAAAACGGAATTGCGTCTTCGGCCTGTCAGTTTATGGTTCACACTTTTTAAAATTTTTGAATAATTACCCTGACTTTGCACAGAGCATTTGCAAAATGCACTGTGCATTTTATCTTTCTTGGATCTTCTTGAAGCCTGGGCCGGATTATGGAGATCTGCAGCCGCCTGTATTTGGCCCGCTTGGCCTTAAGCCCAATCGAGCTTACTTACGGGTTGCCATTATTTGGGAAACCTTAATGTAGAGGAAATTCATTTTCAGTTGAATTCTCAAAAATAATTTTGGTAGGTCCCTTGAAACAATGAAAAGATACCACATTTTTCATGAATATTATTCTGAGTATAATGTTATTATTTATTTTTTTATAGTGTTTTAATGCTTTTCTGGTTAGGGGTGCTTATAATTCTTGAGCCAACTGTATTTCCTTATGTTGTGATGGTCTGAAAGAAATTTGTCATATCAATTTAACATTTTACACACTAATCACATTGATGATGGGAATGTCATGGTATGGTGCCGTCTGTCTGTCTCTTAGTCCATTAGTCCAACTGTGAAGTTTTCTTCTAAATGCTGCGCACACAAGAGTTCTAATCCTTTGCAATATCAACCTTCGAAGTGATACTAGTCCTAGAGGCTTATCTCTGCATTCTCGGATGATTCGATCAAGTTCAAATTTGCTGTGTCTGTTGGGTCTTGCTGGAGGAAAGTTTCTTTTGAAAATAGGCCCACTGCGATGATCAATTATGGCTGTCGCAACGGCCATCTTGAATTTGGTTTCCGTCAATTTCAAGGACAGTGGAGGATCAAATGTGCTGTGCGCGTTAGGCGTTGGATTTAGAAAGGTCCTATTTGAAAAATGACTCTCATGGCAGCCATCTTAAATTTGGTTTCTTTTTTTTTTTGTTGGTTTAACCCTTTGAGCACCATAGGCAACTATAGTTGCCCAATAATGTAAGATATCAAAACCAGATGCTGATGAAAACCTATCATGTGGCAACTTGTTTAAAACAACTTCCGCTGGGGAGTTCTTTTAAACTGGTTGACACATGATAGGTTTTCAACAGCTCAGGATACTTGGATTCTTAATTCCCTGAAAACTTATTCGGTGCTCAAAGCGTTACATGAGCATGAATTTTCTGGTCAAATTTGAATTTCCTTTCTGAGTTGGGGGTGAGAGGATGAGGGATCTTTTGAACATAAATGTGCTGCAATTTTTCATCATGAGAAGTGTAACATTAATTTAGGAAGAATCTGATGGTGTCAGTTGAGTTGAAAGCATAGACAGATGGACAAGTGGTTAAAAGCAGAGGCAAACAGTGTTGAAATGGACTGGCATTATGTTGCTTAAAGTTATGTACTCTGTAGTATCGCTCCCTGATTGATTTTCTGTTGCTAAATGCTCAACAACGTAGGAATCATCAACAATATTTCTGGGTCCTGATTAAAAGAACCAAACATGATATGAAGAGTTTGTTTTCAAAATGTAATAAGTGCCAGAATGACAGAGCTGGAGATGATGCCATGGAACAAAAGCCCTGTGCTTCTTACACATGGTGCAGAAATCTATTTTTAAAAATTCATATTATAAGATGTATTTTTCCCAAGTTTGTGTTTTTCTATAAAATGCAATGGGCGTCTACATATATAAAGCTGATTAACTCAAAATGAGTAAAATGGATATATTGCGTTTTGGAAACAAACTCTTCATGTATGGTTTGAAAGGTTGTTTTTCGGTGCGCACGAAGTCTCGCTCTTAATCTGACCTGTTGTTGCATGGACATTGAATGAAGGCAAATGATAATTTTCATTTTCTTGTTTTCAGATTGACTTCACAAAAACGTTTGTGCAGCATTATGCCTTCATTATGAAAACGCTGATGAAAAGCCACGAATCCGACACCATGTCCAATCGCATCGTGCACATCAGTGTGCAGCTGTTCAGTAATGAGGAGCTGGCGCGGCAGATGGCGGAGGAGTGCCAGCTGCTGGACATCATGGTCACAGTCCTGCTCTACATGATGGAGAGCTGCCTTATTAAAAGTGAACTTCAAGGTAAGCGGTGGATGGGAGGTCGGAGCCGTCATCTACGGTGTTCTTCCTGCAGACCTCCACTCACAAACTCTGTGTGGAATCTCCTTTCAGATTGTGATGTGGGCTGTTTGCTTACAGCACCTCTCAAGCTCTTTGTTTGGGTAAAATGAACCACTCAAGAGAAGTAAAGGGTCAAAGGAAATTTTTTTTGATAATTTTTAGGGGGTTAGAATATTCCTCTTTGGGTTTTCATTTGGACTATAGACATGTTATTGTGGGACATGCAGTCATTGCGCGTATCTTTACAAACTTTTTACGTTGACCTAGATTTCCTTTTCATGGATTTGAAACACAAACTTGGTTAGACTTAACTAAAAAACTGCCCAGAAACGGCCATTGGGACACCTCAAGCACCATCAGCTGGTGTTTAGCATATCAGGAGCAATATGTCCAGTCTTATAGCAGTATCCTGTCTTTTTTTTTTTTCTTTTTTCTTTTCTATTCCCCTTCCATGATATGGCCGAGCCCTGAGGGATCCTGCTGTTACACCTCTTGGGAGAATTGTGTAATGTAGTGAAGTCGGCATCCCTGTAATAAAACACTACCATCTTCTCTCTACTGTTTGCCTGTACAGGAGTGTTGCACAGCTGCAGGACCTCACTGTTCTTTCTGTGTTTTTTTTCAGATGAAGAAAAGAGTTGCCATGTTGTGGTAAACTGCGGAGAGGCCCTGCTGAAGAACAACACGTACTGGCCTTTAGTTAGCGATTTTATTAACATTCTCTCACACCAAAGTGTAGCCAAGAGGTTTCTAGAAGACCACTCCTTGCTCATGTTATGGATGAGCTTCGTGTCTTTCTTCCAAGGTAAGTGTTCCTGGGAATCGGTTTCACTCTGATGAGCACTGACATCACTGCTGCCATAAATTTTAAGGTTCTGAGATGAGCCTCTGTGCAGACCGAGGAACTTGACTGATGTGAAACTAACCAGCCATTTTCCAGGGGTGTTTAAAGTATTGGAGGCCATAGCAGACCTAGTACAAGGGTGCCTTGGTACGCTCAAAATTTACAGTCAGCAGAAATGTTGTTCAAAGTGTTCTTGTGCTCATCCATAATCAGATGACTAGTCTTTAGAGAGTTTATCCAGGCAAACTTTAATGTATGCCTCATTATCGTCTTATCGAGCTGTAAAATGCTGCCGACTGCAGCTATTTCTTTTGAATTTTCCAGCTCCCACACTCTTAGTCTTAATGTGGATTTCTCTGGGTGTTGTTTGGTTCATCTTTGTTGATGAGCAGGATGTACCCAGGTAAGCATATGGCGTAACCAACCTGATGAACATGGCCTGTATTGTTCATTGGCTGTTTAGGTATGAATTTGAACAAGCGGGAGCTGAATGAGCATGTTGAGTTTGAGTCGCAGACTTACTACGCAGCGTTCGCAGCAGAGCTGGAGGCCTGTGCCCAGCCCATGTGGGGGCTGCTGAGCCACTGCAAAGTCAAAGTAAGGTCACCAACTCATCTGTGTTTTCAGATTTCCATTCTCCATCCTCGGTTTTTTTTTTTTTTTTTTTTTTTTTATTGCTGAACGATGTGCATTTTTTTTTTATTTTTTTATTGAATTTGTCAACATTTTATGTTTCTGCTTGTAGGTGGTAGTTGCATGAAAAACTTTTTTTTTTTGGTTTAAAAACAAAATGAAGATAATTTTTTCTGTTCTTTGATGTGCACATTTTCTGCAGGAGACGCGGGAGTACACAAAAACAGTAGTCCGGTATTGTCTGGAGGCCTTGCAGCTGTGGTTTGATGCAATTGGCTTTATTGATGAGGTGAGGTGTTACAAATTAATTCAGTGTATATATATATATATATATATATATATATATAAAATATATTCATTTGCAGTACAGTTCATTCTTACCCGAGCACATTTGTGTTTTTGCAGCCTGCGCCCAATCAAGTGACTTTTCATCTTCCTCTGCACCGCTACTACGCCATGTTCCTGAGTAAGGTCAGTGCATGTTCCTGAGTAAGGTCAGTGCATGTTCCTGAGTAAGGTCAGTGCATGTTCTTGAGTAAGGTCAGTACATGTTCCTGAGTAAGGTCAGAACATGTTCTTGAGTAAGGTCAGTACATGTTCCTAAGTAAGGTCAGTACAGACTGAGTAAGGTCAGTACATGTTCTTGAGTAAGGTCAGTACATGTTCCTGAGTAAGGTCAGAACATGTTCTTGAGTAAGGTCAGTACATGTTCCTAAGTAAGGTCAGTACAGACTGAGTAAGGTCAGTACATGTTCTTGAGTAAGGTCAGTACATGTTCCTAAGTAAGGTCAGTACAGACTGAGCAAGGTCAGAACATGTTCCTGAATGAAGTCAGTACATGTTCCTGAGTAAGGTCAGTACATGTTCTTAAGTAAGGTCAGTACATGTTCCTAAGGTCAGTACAGACTGAGTAAGGTCAGTCCATGTTCTTGAGTAAAGTCGGTACATGTTCTTGAGTAAGGCCAGTACATGTTCCTGAGTAAGGTCAGTATAGGTTCCTGAATAAGGTCAGTACATGTTCTTGAGTAAGGTCAGTACAGCTGTACGGAGCTCTACATAGATCTGAATCTGTGCTTGGGTCATGCACCACTTTACCTGTTTCATGTTCCCCTGTGATCTCATCCAGATTTCCTCCTTCAGCATTTCATGATCGGTTTCTGGAATGTTCTATATATGATGATTTTCTTTCACATCGAGTTCTACACCCCCACTCGTCTTAATGGATTTATCCTTCCTAATAACCTTGTAACCCACTATATTATATTCATCGCTATTCTCTTTCTCTTCACTGTGTCTCTGTAATCCCACTGTCCCATAAACCCCTGCTATTCATAACTGACTGATTGTACAAAAATGTGCTTTTATACGCCAGTCATATTAAGTGCACATTTAGTGATGGCGCAGACGACACTTAAATGCAGAGACACTGACCAAAGGTTTTCTAGTTATAAGTCAAATGCATCATATGAAATTAGTTCTGGCAGTTTTAAGTCTTTCTTGAGGGTTTTTTTCATGTCAAAGGTGTGACAAATTTGAATGCATGATCTTAACTCGGAGCCAACATGCCAAGCAATCCACTGCAGAGCATCATATGAGCAAAGGCCATACTGGCTTTGGTCTCGATGCAGATGCATATATTGATAAGAGGGGCCCAGACCAGGGAGCGTTTTATAGAGAAATCCAACCAGTGCTTACGTCTCCTTGCATACAAAGATGGCCAATCAGATTCTGCATGTGATGTACTATCATAGGTGAGATGTTTAGAAGCAGTGACAGATCTTAAGATGCACTGTTGCACAGTAGCCAACAGATGAAGATATTCAGCAGAATCGCCAGCACAGGGGCACTTCAGTACAGGGTCTGTAGAGGGATGGCAGGGGTGCGTGTCAGTACACCCTTCCTGTGATAGGCTGCAAATATGATGGACAAGGGAGCAGAGCAGAGCGGTGAGCCTGAATCGCTGCAGGAGCCACGCCCATCAGCTGACTGAAGAAAAACAAGAGGCTTGAAATCTGAAACTTAATAACAAAGGACAAGATTTTGCAGATATATACCTCCGTCAACAAGGTTGGGGCGGAGGTTATGTTTTCGCCCCTGTTTGTTTGTTTGTCTGTCTGTCTGTGAACAACATAACTCAAAATGTAATGCACGGATTTGTCTGAAATGCTGTGGGTGCATTGCTGTGACATCAAGGAAGGCCCCTATTGATTTTCACTGCAATCAGTGAAACAATATGGCCGCCACGGCAGCCATGTTGAAATCGTATGACACGCGATAACTCAACTTTGCTCCCACTCATGAAGATTTGGACTGTGCTGCTTTGGCGGAGGTTTGCACTCTATGAGTGCCTCTAGCGTCAGCCAGAGAAGTGCATTGAGTGGAGTTTCAATTCAAACATTTAAACTCCATTAAAATACACTATTTCACCTTTGCTCGCACAAGCACGGAGATGAGAATGCGCACATCTTGGTCTCAAAACAGCTGCTGTAACCAACTGTTAAAATTCTAAAGCGAAACGGTTGTTAAAGGACAATCATCACAGTGAGAGTTGTGTGTGCTGAGCTGTTCAACAGTAATTTGGAATTAGAAGACTTAGAAGTTCTGCCAAATATTCCATGAGCGGCTCTCCATTTAAAAGCTGTTGTGTGAAATGATGCCACTGATGATTTCTCTCAGGCGATCAAGTGCCAAGGGCTTGACTTGGAAGGTCTTCTCCCGGATCAAGAAACACTAATGAAGATCATGGTCCACCCTCTTCAGATTCAGGTAACCCACAGAAAATCATAAAGGCAAAAAAATGTAATTACTTTTTGAAGAAATATCCTCTCAGCTCTGCTTCTTAGTTCTAGAACATGGTTAAGACAGGTTCCGGCCTTTCTTTGTCAGAGTGATGTTTGGAAGGAAGGTGGGTTTTCAGAAGGAAGAGGGGTGTTGGGGCTTACTTGCCAGTTTATGGAGAACCTGGAGATTTTCAGAACCTAAACAGAGATTGTGAGTGTGGCTCAACGGTTGCCGTATGTGACCATCTTTCTTGGAGGTGTAGAGAATTCTGTATTTTTATTTGTGCCGGTCGCAGTTGGGCGACTGTTTTAAGTAATGATTTGCTTCAATTCGCTCCTGTGATCATGTCTATATGGACCAGAATCTGAAACAAATGTTTCTGAAAATTTGTGGAATTCATGCAGAAAGAATTAAGGCTGTTCTGAGGGCCAAGGGCAGAACAACTCAGTATTTGTGTTGCGTTGTGAACAAAGTGCTTGGTGAGTGTGGCATTTAAAGGGTGTGTACGGGTACATATGGATCTACTTGACCCCTGTGCCTCTTAAAATGTTTCTGCGCCCTTTGGTACAGCACATGTAACAGAATGCATGCTTAAGGGGCATATTTGCATCATGTGCATTCTCACTTCATCACTAAGTATTAAATCACAGATTCAGAGATAAAAAAGCAGGTGTGACTGACTGACTAAAAGCTCTGGCTTTTTCTCATTGTTCTTTGGGGAGCTGTGGGGGCTTATTTGAAATTGAATGGTTAGAGGAAGACAGAATTGGGAGGACAGAATGGGAACGGTGGAGGGGTCTCGGCCACAGAAGAGAGCAGTGAGTGTTTGGTGTGAGGGGCATGTGGAGCTGGGGAGGACTTCACCTTTTGGGGGGGGGGGTCAAGTTGACATTAGGAAAGCAGAACATCTTGCCACAAATAGTTAAAAACTTGTCATGATTTAAATAAGAGCACAAAAAGCTGTTATTTATGCTTCGTTTTTGCAGGCCAGCCTGTCAGAAATCCACAGCAACATGTGGGTCCGGAATGGCCTGCAGATAAAAGGTCAAGCTATGACCTACGTGCAGTCTCACTTCTGCAACTCCATGATCGACCCTGACATCTTCCTGCTCCAGGTGAATTTTGTTTGCCTGTGTCATTGACACCCATGTGAAATGAAGCTGCTCCCATTTTTAATTTCAGTCCTCAACAGATGTTTTCAATGCTTTTTACTGAAGGTTTGTGCATCCAGGCTGGATCCGGACTACTTCATTTCCTCTGTGTTTGAAAGGTAAGGAGTATGCTTTCGACCCAATCCATGTAAATTATACCGTTGCTTTTTGAGTATAAATCTCTCTTTCTTTAGTTGCTACCTGTTACCGGATGATTCAGGTGACATGCAGCATTGAATAGGCTTATTTCCTGAAAGCAGAGAGTGCTGTGCGTTCGTAAAAGCGGCAGCATACAGTTGGTGTTCATGACCTTGTCCTACAGGTTCAAGGTGGTGGACCAGCTCACGATGGCCTCTCAGCATCAGCATACAGTGCTGGACTCTGAACAGGAGAAACCAATGCTCGAGGGGGCCTTGACGTTTCTAGTTATATTGTCAAGTTTGCGCATACATATTGGTGAGTGTAATGTGAGTACTTCTGTTTTACCTGGGCGCAGTATTGGGAGTTTGTCTGAAAACTATACTGCGGGTGATGCTAAGCACCCCAGAGTTTGCAATTAATGAGCTTTTTTAGGTCCAGGGTGCATTTGTACGTAACCATTTAGAATGAATCTGAAGAATGGCCTCAGACTTTGATTGAGAAGCTAAAACAAAAGTCACGTGAAAATGGAACCCAAGTTGCAATGCATAACGACGTCAAGAACGTTTTCAGGGAACTGAGGAACTGCTTAAGAAAGCCTCACATTTTCAGTGCTTGTGCTCATACACTTCAGTATCTGGTGGGCCGACCATCCCAAACTATGAAATAAGACAATCCCGTCTGATTTTGTTGCCTGCCTTTTTCATATCCTTGTGAAGCTTGGTCTGAAGATTGTTTTGGCGAAAATTGGACAAAATTTGTGGCCTGTGGAAAAAATTTTAAACTTTTCTCAATAAATCCCATATGGCAGAAAATGCAGTTCGGCAGAAATAAATGTCACAGGGTAAACTGCTTAATCGAAGTAATCCAACATTATCTAATTTTTGAAAATCCAGCTTTCAGGGTTCAGAAGTTGCCTGCCTAAACGCACCTCCTACTTAAGATCATTAGGCCCTGAATCCGCTCAGGGGCGCGGACTGAATTCGGGAATAAATTTTACTATTGGCTCTAGTGTTAAAGTGCATCGCTGTTCACGTTTATCGGCACGGATTCTGTCCCGAACACCGAATCAGTTCAGATAGGTCGCGGACCCATTTTTTCAGGTCCGGTGAGAAAATCCGTGGACGGATTTCTACTTTTGACCAATCAGCGTTGATCAAAATACTAACCCAAACAAACATGGCGGAAAGCGTCGAACAACTTATCATTGAGGTGGAAAAAAACAGTCTTTATGCAATTTACCCACTGTCGCCGTCTTTCTGACATTTCGTATCGCAGTACATAAAAAGCAACAGTTCCTCCTCACTACTGCTTGCGTCTGCCATGTCGTCGTTGTTGTTGTTGTTGTTGTTATCGGTATTAAACTTTATGGCATGTGACGTCTTCGGAAAGTTCCGATTGGTTATCCATCCATCCTAAATACCAAATACCGCCACGGAAAACAATAGTGTGAGCACAGCGCATCCGATCAGTTATCTGTCCTGAATTTGGTCCGGGCCCTGGAGCGGATTCGGGGTCTAGTGTGAACGTAGCCTGAGACCCGTTGAGCACTCAGGGCAGAGACGTGAAACTTGGTCAGAAGAATCCGGATACTGTCCCCAATCTGTTCCAAAGTTCAAAAGTTTGTACCATGCCCAAGAGGAAAATGGAAAAAGAGGATGGAATATAGCAGGACATCCTGCCTAAAGAAGCCGTTACCATTGGGGAGTCCCACTGAAGGACTTTACCTTGTCCGCAGTTATATTTGGGCAGGTGGTACATTTCAAACTGATGTCCATATGAATGCCTAAATCCAGAGTTTCCCAGCGAAACAGCCCAGGGCATCACATGCCCTCCATCCGTTTATCTTCTCTCTACTGTGAATCCTGGTGCCATCTGCTCTACTGGTGAACTGCACACACTTACCCAGCCATTCACATCACCGATTAAAGCAGGCCTCTTCACACCTGGCAACCTTCTTCCATTAGTCCAAGGTCCAGTTCTGGTGCTCTTTTGCCCATTTTGGCGGAGGACAGGAGTTAGCTTGGGCACTCGGACCGATCTGTGACTATTGGGCCAAATTCAGCAGGTCGCAATTGCAGTGCATAAGTTGAGACACATTCCTTTCATATCCATCGTTCAGTTTGTCGCTGGTTTATGGTTTGTCTCTCTTCAAACCACCGTCAGTATGTATTCACCACTGCTGCCAGGGAGCCGCCTGTAAGCCTTACTGTTTCAGAGGTGCCTTGAACTAGTCATCTGACCATGACAACATGACCTTGTCGAATTCCTTCCTGTTTTTACACCTGCCTATTTCTTTCACTGAATCGCTTCTTGTCTAACGTATACTAGACCTTGGCATATCCCTGACAATCAACATAATTCTCTTCATCTCAGAATGGTCAACATGTATTTCTCATTTGTGAAAGTAAAAGAGCCTGTTCAACATCAATAGGGTAGATGAGTCAAAGATCATGTTTTCCTGTAATGATGAGCAGAAAAGAGTGTGGATAAGGGGTTTGACTTCTCAGACCAAAAGCAAACTGCAGAAGTACACTAAAGCCCCGTCCACATGTACCCAGATATTTTTGAAAAAGGATATTTTTCCATGTGTTTTGGCCTGTCACCCACACATAAACATCACCATTTTGAAAAAGCTCCGTTTTACATTTCCACATGGATACACACAAACCAGCGTTTTAGAAAATCTTCATTTTAGAATGCGTTTTTCAAAAAAAATTCCGTTTTAGTGAGTCCAGTCCAGTCCAGTCTTGATGTTCTTTTGCTCATTTTTATCGTTTTTGTTTCCCAGTTTCAGGTGTGGCTTTTTCAGTGAAACTCTGCCTTTAAAGCCAGCATTGCAGAGCGGTATTATCACCCCTGCAGATGATGATGTTAGGCAGTACAATTCAACCGTTCAGTCTTTGTGTTTTTGATGAAATGCAGATGAGTATGTTTCTGGTCATTTTGTGCTGAAAGCGGTGTCCCCTCTGATTGGCAGGAATGACTGATGATGAGATTCTCCGAGCGGAGATGGTCTCGCAGCTCTGCATGAACGATCGTACCCACAGCTCCCTGCAGGATCTCATATCCTTTTCTGCCTGTCCATCGCATCATAACCTGCATGTCTGCGCAATCAATCTGAGTAATGTACTGCTCTGCAGTGTGCAGTATGTGCATCAACTGTTTTTCTTTAAATTTCAACTTTACTCACTGGCTTGGCTTTTTTTCGCATTTCCTGAAGGGGGTCATATTGTCAACCAGCTAGAAGCCGCCATTCAACATCAAGCAAGACCTTCTCATGTTGTTTTGGCTCCGCATGTGCAGGTTTATTTCTTTTCATAATAAATTTTGGTCAAAGAAATAAACTACAATGATGCGAAAAACAAAGTTGCTTCCTCATTCAGTTTTCTGGTTTTACATGCCAGAAAATTGGCTTACCCTCACCTCAGAAAAGTGAGAAAAATATAACCGTAACCTTCCTGTCGTCATAATTATAAGAAGGTAGTTGAAACTATTTTCTGTCAATCAAGTGCACATGCATATGTAGTTGATTGTCAGCATGTCTTGTTTCAGTAAAATTTTTGGAAAAAATATCATGAATTGGAATTATGGTAAACACTGATGATGTTTTTGAAAACGGATGGCTATGACTTCATTATTTATCAGATTTTTGATGCAAATCAGTAAATATAACTGAGGATAAGAAATAATGCTGTGGTTTCATGTACTCTGGAGGAGATAGTGTTTTTCCTTAACAGAGCATTAACATTCCTGAGAACCCAAACCCCAAGAGCGGGGCGGTCCCGGGTGCCTGCAGTTTTGAAGATGTGCTCTCTGACGTCGCAGATTTCAAGGCCCCTGTGTTTGAGCCCGGAGGCTCTATGCAGCAGGGCATGTACACCCCTAAAAGTAAATATTTTACCGTTATATCGAAGCTTCATGTTGTAAAATATAACGATTTTACTTGCTGAATGGTTAATTTTAGAGAATTTGAGGGGTCTTGTAGGAAGAGCAACACATCATCTACATGAAAGTTCATCTTATGCATGATTAGTCTGGATTCCTTTATTGTTGGAGTTTTATTGAATTGCTACTGCAAGAGGTTTGATGAACAGAGCTAAATGTGATGGTGATGTTGAGCATCTTTACCTGGTTACTCTGTGAAGTGTGAAACTTTGTAATGTTAGTCCATTAGTAGTGGCTGTGGCCATTGGTACTTTGTACCGTGTTCAAATCCAATGAATAAATGACTCTCCCAACCAAACTTGGTTAGAGTTGCAAATAGGAAAGTCCAATTCACTCGATCAAGTGCCTTTTCTGTGTCAAATGATACAATAGTTGCTTAACTGTTGGGATTTGAAGAGATGTTGATTGATTTCAATGGTCTGTACATGGGTCAATGACATGACATTGTCCGACTGCACTACTTTGGTTTAAAATGATTTTAAATGATCCATAATAAGCATCATTTTCTTCTATAAAACCTTTTTAAATTGAACATATTTCTAATTTATCATAAAAATGATATACATTTTATGTTTTTCCATCTCAAGCCCTCAAAATGTCAGGTGGCGCAACCATCCGAGCAAGTTAACACTGTGAAATGTCTTTAATATGTAATTTAAAATGTGAATTAATTTAATAATAATATGGGGGCATTATTTTTATATTGAGAACCTTTCAGATAAACAAAGTTTGATAGCTTAATTGTTCTTAAATTGTTCGGAAAACCAAAATACCCGCCCCCTACAATAAAGAATCCATAAGTTACTTTTAATACCCCGCTCAATTACTAAATAGTAATGTTTTAGGCAGAGTAGACACTTTCAGGTATACTTACTAAAAAAGTTGCTTAGGAAAAAAAGAGGAAGGTGTCTGTGTTTTTTTTTTTGTTTTTTTTTTTAAGAAACTTTTGGTTGCGCCACCTGACATTTTTTGGCTGGTGAAACTGCAAATAAAGTCTAAAACTGTACGAAAACCCTGTAAATGTTGTGCAACCATTAAGACTTGTTTCAACACACTCTTCCAACTTCAAATAAATGTATTCTGTGCATTTTTAAAGATTTGTTGAAAAAAAAACATTTTTAAAAGGCTTATTTGTCATTGACCCACATATAATTTGATGCTTGTCTATCTTTAATGAATCTGGTATTGTCTGGATGGATAAGGATGGAATGACTCCACATAGAAAGTGTTTCAGTGATCATTTTATGGTCTGTGTTGGTCGGTGAAAGGGGGCGGTAGTTAGAGCATTGGGTTGGGTCTTTATCAGGTTTCAGTTGTACTGCGGGGACACAATTGTACTCCTGGACGTTGAACTGCTGCTCAGCCAATTGTACAGTTACATTTGGTCCATTTAAAAGGTGAATTGGAGAGGGGAACTTTCTTTAAAAAGTGCTGTGATTCCTACATTGCTATTTTTGATTTTGATTCACTCTCAGCAAAAGGTCTGTGCTTAGAGCGGTCACCCATCAATTTGTTTCAAATCTAATATGCTGTGGAGGGCAACTAAAATAACAATACCTTTTTGTCATTGAACTGACTTATTTTTAAATCTTCAGTTGAAAAGTATCTAGTTTCGAATCTGGTGGGTCTCTCGCTATTTTTAAGGTTTTAAAATGCCCAGTGTCCAACCCCTCGGTTTGAAATCAATTACTATAGAAGGTTGAAGGCCTTATTCATTCTGCTTCCTAAATATGAACACTGTCACGCTTTATCTGTTAGTCTGCACTATCTATGACAGCTATCTACCGCCCAAATCAAAAACTCGAAAACTGAGGAATTCGCCACTAAAGATTTTTTTTGCCTCCTCACTAATCCCATGGTATGTCATTTAAAATGAGGAAATTCATGGAAACAATTTATGTGCAATATGTCTTGTGATGGCAGTTGACCTGTGAGGAGAATAGAAACTCAAACCTCCATTTTCATTGGGACTAACTGCTTTCGAGAGTGATGCCTAACGATAAATATACAGTAAACTGTTTTCATGTTGCCCTGCGTAATATGTTAAGTTTTCACTCTCAAAAATGAGGAAGGTTGTTTTTTGTGCAAGGCCCTTTTCTTTACAGCATATGATCCATCTCCCTTTGGCTGGTTGAACCAACCAAATGGGGTTCGTCCATGGTTACTCTCTGTGCCCGGACTCAACACCACATGTCAAGATATTGGCTGCCTTGTCCACCATTTAATGCAGCTTGTCTTTGCAGACGAAGTCTGGGCGACGGAATTCGATCCCATCATGGTCATTCTTAGGACGGTGTACCGCCGGGACGTCCAGTCAGCAATGGATAGATACGCGGCATTGTGAGTGTTTTATTGTGAGTGTTTATTGTGAGAGTTTATTGTGATCCCCCAGAGAATCTACTGTACTGTGTCTTGTGCTTCTTGGCTTGACATTGAAAACGGTTCAGGACACACTGGCTCCTGTCTCAGAGCATCCTCATCTGTCAGCCTCCTTCTGAGAAATTATGCAACCAAAAAGTTGTGAAGCTGTGGAAAAGACAAGTAAAGCATTAAAACAGTGAAAAGACTCAATATTTTTTGTTCTACTTGCTCAACTTTATTTTATTTTTTTTAATGGTCACATTTAAATTTCATGCATGCAGTAAGCTCCAAAAAAAGTTGCATCTTGATAATCATTTTATGATCATTTAGTAACTGAGGTAGCGCATCATTCTACGTTCGGCAGGTGGAATTTTTCTCCATTGTTCTTCGAAGTATGGTCTGGTCCATTAATGTTATGTTGTTGACTTATTTATTGTGAATTTAACTGTCCACCACAGCATATTGGCTCTGAAATTAAATAATGGTATGGGGAGGTCCGTATGTAACTTATGTATAACACTCTATTGGCACTACTACTGCTGAAGGGTATATGGTGTATGTAATCAATGACCAATGTGCTGTCCTCTGGACAGCATCTTTATCAAGGGCGTTCCTGCTTTTTCTACAAAACAACATAAAGCCACGCTATGTAATTGTCTGCAACGTGACTCTGTGACACCAAAATCGAAGTACGCTGGCGATACACTGGCATGTCTGCTGTCCATACCAGTCTCCCCTTGCAAACCTGTAGTGCTTAGTGAAGCACAAATTATAACACTTAAGACCTTGGCCATCTGAGTAGTTGGACGCCTTTGTCAAGGATGAATAGGAGAAAATGAATTTGCTTCTGGAACTATGACAATTGTTCAAAAGTAAAGGTCATGTAATGGTAAAAATGCACTTGTCCCAGTTTTTTGGAACCTGGTGCTGGCATCAAGTTTGCGATGAGTGTGCAACCTCAATTTCTTTAGGAGTGGAAAATATAAATAAAAACAGAATTGATTTGAAAATCCTCTTTTACGTCCATATAGTTGAAGATAGCACAAAGGGAATGTTTGCAAGTTTCAACCTAGCAACTGTATTGTTTTTTTTTTTATATATATATATATATATATATATATATATATATATATATATATATATATATATATATATATTTGCAAATTCTGAATTTAATGCCTGCAGCATGTTCCAGAACAATTGCAGCTGGGTAATGGGAAGTGACACTGCATGTGGTGTGGTGTGGTGCGGTGCGGTGTGGTTACACATGTTGCTGTTTTGTGTGTCAGATTTTCACAGTAATAACTGCTGCACTTTTGTCCGATTTACAGTCTGAAACAGTCTGGTATCCATTCGGGAAATCCATGGCCGCCCTACAAAGAGAGGACCCCACTACACCCCTGTTACAGGGGCCTCGTTAAATTACTACACTGCAAGACACTACATATCGTTGTCTTCACCCTCCTCTACAAGGTAAAACGTCTGAACATGTTGACTTTAACCCTTAGAGCGCTGAAATAAAATTTCAAAAAATTATAAATTAAATTATCCTGTGCTGTTGAAAACTTATCATCTTGCGACTTGTTTAAAAGAGCTCCCCTGGGGGGAGCTTGAATTTGATATCTTACATCACTGAGCAACCCTATTTGTATTTAGTGCTCTTAGGGTTAATGACAAAATTTTGATTAATGTAAGACTGGTATTGGCAGTACAGAAATGGTATCCGTCATGAAGGTAGACTTGTTGTGGTAGCTGAACTGGATGGTGTACAGAAATAGGCTGGTATTGTTTGCTACAGTGGGTGGGTAAGAACCTTGGATATGTATGAAGCCTTTACTTGGTCTGAATGCACTTTGCAGAAAAGTGCAGCTTGATATATTCCTTCAATTTAGGTACTTCTTTGCTGGTATTTAAATACTTTCCATTGTTAATCGGAATGTGTGGTTTAATGAAAATAAATGGAAGAAAAAAAGTGTTAATTAAGGTTATTATTATGGTCAGTAATCTGGGGCCTTGGGGTCCGTGAAAACTGCTGGTTCTCATTCTGTCTTTACCTGGGATGTTATGGCAGCCTGGACCTTCAGTGGAAATAACTGTTTACTTCATTACCTGGAAGGAGGGCTGACCAGAGCTGGATTTGGATTTGAGGCGGGATATGTCTTCAGTCCTGGGTGAGCTGTATTGTCTCTTGCAGATTTTGATGGACCACCAGAACATGTCGGAGCACGTGCTCTGTATGGTGCTCTACCTGATTGAGCTCGGTCTGGACAACCCTGTGGAGGAAGAGCGAGAAGATAAGGTACCGTTAGATATCCCTTCACCTCGGGTCATGAAGATCTCCACCCCCGCAGAAATCAAACTCACCACAGGCCTGTCTCTGTGACAGTTTGACTCAATCTGCGCTCTGAAATGCAAAGAACAGACTGTCTGCTCACCAAAATGTGGGAGAATTTTTTAACGGTGTAGCCCTCTCTGAATAAATTGACTCTGAAAGTGGTGAAATTTTGTCTTTGAACCCTGTTTATATTCACTGACATGTTATAGCCTTAGTCAGTCAGAGGAGTCTTATGCCACTGTGGAATGACCTGTGTTGGGCCCTGCGAGAACGACAGATACTTTAATGCCTTACAGCTGTTGTAAACGCAGAGAGAGTCAGTGGAGAGGACCTTTTCTCAGAAATATGCTAAGAGAGGCCCAATACGCACCTTTTATGGCATTCTTACCGTCAACCTGATCCCATCCACATTACAAAATCAAAATATGGCTCTCTACAAAATTAAAAATGCTGCAAAAGCATATTATTCGATGCTTGAACTTGCGGATTCAATTGTTTTTAAAAAATTTGGTGACTGTAACCGACTCAGAAGTAGGCGTTTAGGTGATTTTGAACCGATAATGATGTGAAAAGTTTCAAAAATAAGGTTAAACCGGTTAATTAATCATGTTATAGGAGAAATGCTCACCAATTTGCCAACAGATGCCTCCCCCAAGCACTTCTCTGGGCTCCAGCTCCTCTGAAATGGACTGACCCTAAGTTGTAAAGGAGTGCTGTGGTCTAAAGAGTCCATCTTTCAACAGTTTTTTTTTTTTTTTTTTTTTAATTATGGACATCATGTTCTGAGGGCCTTCGAGCAGAAGGACCATCTCGACTGTTGGCAGCGATGTTTGAAAGCCTGTGTCTGTCGTTGTTTATGGCTACATTAATACTCTTGCCCTGGGAAACTTGCAGATCTTTGGAGGTGGAATCTGTCAAAGGAAGATTTTCAGGGTAGTCAGAACTCTAAGATAGACTGCATTTCCCAGCATGCCAGGCTAATTGCTGATGAGGGTTGGATTCGGGCTCTTGATTAATGTAACAACTATGCAATAATGATAAAAACTCTCTTTAGAATAGATGTTCTGCACTATCTATTTCTGAATGTAGAGCATCAAGTTTGCGTGTTCCTGTTCCGATTAGAACACACGTTTTCCCCGTGTCTGCGCGGATTTCCTCTGGGTTCTCCAGTTTCCTCCCGCAGTCTAAAGACATGTAAGACAGGATTAGAGACTCAAATTGCCTGTAGGTATGAGTGTGTGAGTGAATGGGGTGTGAGTGGTCTGTGCGCTCTGAGATGGACAGCTCACCAGTTTAGGACACATCTCTGCCCTTCACCCCTCAGCAGCTGGGATTGGCTCCAGCTCCCACACACCTCCAGTGTACAAGAAGTGATATAGATAATGGATTGATGGATTAACAGCTTGGTATTAGCTTTTCGTGGCAGGGACAGCTCTGCAGTTTTTGTGGGCTGTCGTTGGGGATTGGTTGATGTACTGTGATGGACCACCAGTGTAACTGATGTACCTACAGAATCTCACATGGTGTGTGTGTTTATCTCAGGAACCTTGTATCGAAGAGCACTGTCAGGACAGTTGGTTCCCTGGCACCAGCCTGTTGCACAACCTGCATCATGTGATTAACTTCGTGCGGGTGAGGGTACCCGAGACCGCCCCGGAGGTAAAGAAGCCCCCCCCTGCCACCACCAGTACTGACGCCCCCAACTTCGGACAGGTGAGACGCCCTGGCCTGCCAACGAGTGTTTAGAGCTGGGCTGCCCAACTCTGTTCCTGCAGAGCTGCCATCCTGTAGGTTTCTGCTCCAACCCTAATTCAACACACCTGATTCTGCTCATTAGCAGCTCGCCAAGATCTGTAAGTGGGAAAGCAGGTGTGGTTTGCTTTGGTTGGAGTGATAACCTTCAGGATGGGAGCTCTGCAGGAACAGGGTTGGGCAGCCCTGATTTAGAGGGTAATCACTTCTGAACTGCTCTTTCACAGAATACAATCATTTCTCTCTGATTTGGATAGAATTTATTATTGGGACATACCGTGTGAATTTGAGCTTAACATTTCCTTGACATTAAGCATTTTTTTGCGGAAGCATTTAATATCGGCTTGTGCTTCTATCAACAAGTGAGGCTTGCAGAGTTCTGTCTGAGAGGAAACGCCTTCTTCAGTTTGCTAATGATTGATGTGCGCATGTAAAACTGCTCCCGTCTGCAGTGGGTTGGTTTGAGTTCTTTTGCTCAACGAAGATTGTTTGTGGATTTGTTGGGTTTGATCAAGCAGATAAATGAAAGGGAGTATGTGGGTAATTTAGCTTCACAATTGTTTGGCTTGGTAATTTCTTTTGCATTTTAGTATGAAAGGATAGAAGCAATTAAAATGAAATCCATGAAAGGGTGCTGTCTGAATAGCAGGAGGAAGATGTCAGAATCCTAAGGCTTCATCCACGCTGATATGTTTTCTTTCTAAAATTTTGTTTAAGAACAAAAACGATCTCTGTCCACATGAACGTTTTAGGATCTTAGGAAACGGTCTCCCTTTGCACTAACAGGCCTGAAAACACATAAAACATGGTCATTCACTTGCACTGAGCATGCACACGCTGGTGTAAACAGGAAGACTGTCCTCTGTGCGGTCGGTTGCTAAGTCGCAAAAATTAACGAAGAACAGCAATGGCGGAAACTTAGTCCACAGATTTCTTTGCTTTGACTGGTAGCTAGAGAGTATAACGCAGCCAATGCAGTGGAAAACAGTGAAAATTACCTTTCATGAAGCGAGTAAGAACCAACCCCGGAGGCGAATGTGGGCGTCTGCATTGTAGTTTTCAGAAGTCTCAGGTTCTGCCTGTCCACACCAGGATGCAGTCCTCAGGTTTTAAGACTAAAAGGGGGACAGCAGAGTTTTCAAAAGCCTCTGTTGTAGGGATTCGAAAATGCTGGAGTAGTGCGGATGCTTGGCCAGAACGTGGAAATATTTTGTGTTTTAAAATGAAAATGTATTAGATTGGACAAGGCCAAAGTTACAGCTCCTATAATGAGTATTTTCAATTGATATAAATACTACATTTGTTTAAGACAAAAATGATATACACATATACCTGCTGAAGATGGCAATTTCAAGGCTTTTGGGTGGAATGCAGAATAACTTCTAACTTGCATTGGACAGAGTTTCACCATTCTAGCAATGACCAACCTTCTGCCAAGTTACCATCTGCGGTCTGAGTCGCTCAGCTGTAACTGCTGAATTGCCATGCTTCTGAATGCTGTCTTGTGCTGGATTTTCCAATGCGCATGTAGATCCTATTTGCATAGCTTTTTTAAACTTACACATAAGTGTCTTGGATTTTTGTTCTTTTCGCAAGAGCCTTTTTACTTTTTTTTTTTTTTTTTTATCTCACCTGGTCCAAGGGACGGACGATGAGTTATTGCCATCGTGCAGCGCTTGTCATCCCTCCGTGGTGCACGCTTATGGCCCTGACCGAGTGTTGTTCTTTTTTGGCTTGTTTTGGGGTCCAATGTGGCCGTCCTGGCCTGAAATTAGCTGAAACATTTTCTCCTCCAGTTTTAGTCGTCAGATTTGGATCCACCAGCTTTATAATCCCTTGAAGGTGGATTATGGAATATGAGCAGAATACCGACATCTAGTGTCTCAAGATCGTAATCGCAACAGCAGAAAATAATTCCAGCTGTCGGGTTGCCAGGTCCGTTGCCGAGAGTGTCAAGGGATCATCCTGCACAAACGCATCCTTCGCCGATATTGACTCTGGTCTTTGCCCTTCTCCGGTCACTCTGCTGCTGGGACGGATAACGCACCGTTCGCCGGGGCTCTGATGCAGCTGCAGCAGGACTTGCAGACTCCGCTATTTTACCCAGTGCCAGCCTAGCTGTACTGAGCATAGTGACCGTATTTGGCAACCCGAAATGCCCTCGCCACTATTGGCTTGTACGAGTTAAACAGGAAGTTTGTTGAACCTGTCAAAATTTTTTAATGATTTCATTCAGACTAAATACATTTTTTTCGGAAAAGAAATTGTGCACCCTTCTAAACGCACCCTGAATGTATTATTTTTGAAAAAATATAGCTTTTAATTTACATTCTCCATAATCAACCTTTAAATAATGGTACCTATTCCTATTCTATCAGTCAAACTTCAGCAAGATGCAAGCCGTTTTCCTCCCCTTTTGTTAGGGCAGCACCAGATTCTGTAAAAATCAGTATAACTTTTTGGCAGAATGACATGAGGCTAACTGCCATAACTTTGTAGTTAGTTTTAAAATTGAGATGGTATTTTTTTCCATGCTATGTCGCATAATGCTGTCTTTTAACTAGCAATGACTGTCTTCCAACAATCATTGTGTTGGACCCCACTTCAAATGGTTTTGGCTGGCGCTCAGCTGTCCCCCCATTATCACTGCAGTCATAGGAAGGCTCCACAATTGGCATATCTACATATGTGCTGCGTCGCACACTTAGAGGGACCCAATAAAGTATTTCTTATCAGCTGAGGCAGCATGGCTGGACACAAACCTAACACTGCGAATGTGTATTGCATTGCGTTCGCATGTATTAATGGCGTATGTATCTCAGTCAGGCAATCGGCCCGTCAGAGTGGGACAACAGCTCTCACGGCCTCATCAACCAGACGGGAATTTTTTTTATTGGGGTGCACGTTATGTCCCAATTAATTTATTTGCATTCAATGTTGTTTCTCAATTCCACTGAAATTTCAAACAGTTGTAAATGCTGAAGTTCTCACTTAGCAGATTTGAAATTGCGTAAAACACAGCTGGCACATTACCTGTCTTTGAATGTGTTAAATGTTGGGTTAAATGTGGATTATTTGGTGTAGAATGAAAGATTTTTATCTTTGCGCTTGTATCTTTCCTGTTGTTGCGTCTTAGAGTTCCAGAAGCCTTTCTAGGAATTGGAGAGAGGTAGTCATTCTATTTTTCTTTTTCCTGTTTGTTTTTTTTATTTTTTATTTTTTATTTTTGGAGAGAAATCGGGTGTTCGTTGCCCAGCTAGATTGTCGGCTTATTGTGCAACTAGGTTTTGCTTCCTCCCTATGAACTAATGCACCCCCCCCCCCCCTACGCTTGCACATTATTTGACTGCCTGGTTTTCTCTGGCCTGGATTTTTCGGACTGTTCTGACTAATTTCCCTAGGTGCATTGTCTCATTTATTTATGGTATGTTTGACTGGATAACACTTTTTGGTGTTGATTATGTGTTGGGGGTTTGACAGTGAGTAAGTTACGCGTACGGCTACTTTGTCCTTAATGATCTACTTTATGCAGTGACCATTCCTTTAGTATGTGTGGAATTTTGGCAAATACTGCTCGTTTTAGTGTTGAATGTTTGGTTAGTGTATACAAAAATGGCTACTAAAACTGCGTAATAAATATTTATTGTGAAAGACATGAAAATTGTCCACTAGAATGACATTTTTTAGATGCTTTCATTTAGTATGTACCTATGTCATTGGGCTAAAAGAACGAACACTGAGCCCCTAAAATACCTCAAAACATGCTGCTTTGAGGGGTGAACTGCACACATGACAGTTCTCCAATGGTGGTAGATTTTCTCTTCTAATTTGTACAACCCACAGTTTTTGTTGAGGTGGTGCTGTTCATATTTTGTAGCATCTTATGCCTTTAGTTTTACAAGAATAATTTGTGCAACTGGGAATACATCAGCTTGCCATTTTGCTTGAATAACAACCTAAAACAAACTATTTCACTTGAATTATCTAATGAAGCACATGGACTTTTGACATTATGTTTCAAGGGTGAAGGTAGTAGTTGATCACAGGCTCAGACAGGAAGTGTCAGACAGGAAGCGTTTCAAAGCGATTCATGTGACCTTTTAGAAACCTATTCCTCAGGATGCAGATGGACATTCCACCATGAAAATGGTAACATTCTCAGGTTGATGGAATATCACAAAAAATGTCTATTTTAGGGTCACAGTGTGCCTTTAAATTGTGTTTTGTTTATTGTTCATTACCATTGTTTCAGTCTCATTTTGGTCTTATTTATTGCTCAGTTAGTGGTGCTAATAAATGATCTTTAAAGTTTGTTTGGCTGAAGTTTATGCATAGGTGTCACAATAAATTGTTATAGATCTTCTAACAGTATTTGTTGTTGGACAGAATGGATGTGATTCCAGAATGGATGAAAATTCCATTTAAAAATAACCAGGGTGACCTCTGAGTAATGCTTTGCAACAATGCAGGCATAACACTTTCCTCACCCCCACGATGCTCTTGTTTTTGTGCTTTTTCTTTGAACTAAATTGCATTGTAATTGTGTATCGTTTCTTGGGAAGCTCGAGGGTGACAGTCTGTTGACATCGAAGAAAAATGTTGGTAATTAGTGTGTCAAAGGAAGCCCCTGGTGACTTCATTGCAGCAGGAGTTAAACGAGTTGTGGTTGAGCAACGTAGCCTCCTGGACATAATGATCTGGGCAGCAGTTTTAGTTTTAAAGAGCATATTATAACCTCACTCAATAGAGCTGGAACATCAATGAATATATCCACACCTCTGTGTTAGTGTCCTTGCCAAGAATATGGAGAAATAAATTTTTTTTTTTTTTTTTGAAAAATGGAGGTTTGATTGTAAATCTGCGTGGAAATTTTGAGGGTTAAGAGGCAACAGGTGAACCATCTGAGGCACCAAGTGGAGGGACTTGTGGCCATATTTATCCAGATGGAGGACAGGAAATGTAGATGTAGCCTGAGAGCGGTGGGTTTTCCTCTGAGACACGTCAGAAGAGAAAAGAATTTGCCCTGTTTCGCAAGTAGAGGATCTCCCTCATACTGCTAGCCTTCATGATATTTCTGGCCCTCTTAAAGTGGCGCTTAAAGCTGTTAATTTATTTTCGGGTCACCGAGTGAAGTGGAATTCTTCTGAAATTCTTCAAATGAAATTTAAAACCGCATCAGTCAGGCTAAGGGAGGAGCTGACTGGATGTACCCAGGAGCGTGCTAACGAAAGGACATTTCTCATTTTCTTAACGAGAAAATTCCTTACCTGCCTCCTGTGTCATTGGCAAATGTGTGCGCTCGGCAGGGAAAGACTGGAGATGAAGAATGTCCCTGGACTTTGCACCCGGACTGACCTACTTATTAAAAACCACTCCAGAAAAAAAAAAAACACCCCGTGATTTGCATTCCCAACAGCCTGAATTAGGGTCACACAACAGGACAACAAAATACAAAATTGTGCTTTGCTTGTGATCTCTGAAAACTTTCAGTAGTTATCTCTGCATAAAATAATCTTGTACTCTGGAGTCGAGTGAATAATCCCTCATTGGAAACTAAATTTAAGTTATAACTGGCAGCAGGGGGGACTCGGGGTGCATGCGGTACAATAGCCTCTGGAATCCTCCGAAAGGAAAGTAGAACTAATAATAGTGCATGGTTTTTTATCATCAAAAGTAATAAGTCAACAATAATTTGAAGAAAACAACATTTATTCAGCAATTTATCGAATAGCTCACTTCTTTCCGCAGTGTTGTCTCTCATCACTGAGGTCACTGTCTGGTACCTTAAGAACATCTCCTGTGGTCATGAGCATGAGCGCCTCTCTCTGTTTTATCTCCTGTGGTCACGAGCATGAGCGTCCCTCTGTGGTCACGAGCATGAGCGCCCCTCTCTCTTATATCTCCTGTGGTCGCGAGCATGAGTGTCCCTCTCTCATATCTCCTGTGGTCACAAGCATGAGCTCCCCTCTCTCTTATATCTCCTGTGGTCGCGAGCATGAGTGTCCCTCTCTCTTATCTCCTGTGGTCACGAGCATGAGCGCCCCTCTCTCTTATCTCCTGTGGTCACGAGCTTGAGCGTCCCTCTCTCTTATCTCCTGTGGTCACGAGCATGAGCGCCCCTCTCTCTTATCTCCTGTGGTCACGAGCTTGAGCGTCCCTCTCTCTTATATCTCCTGTGGTCGCGAGCATGAGTGTCCCTCTCTCTTATCTCCTGTGGTCACGAGCATGAGCGCCCCTCTCTCTTATATCTCCTGTGGTCGCGAGCATGAGTGTCCCTCTCTCTTATCTCCTGTGGTCACGAGCATGAGCTCCCCTCTCTCTTATATCTCCTGTGGTCACGAGCATGAGTGTCCCTCTCTCTTATCTCCTGTGGTCACGAGCATGAGCTCCCCTCTCTCTTATATCTCCTGTGGTCGCGAGCATGAGTGTCCCTCTCTCTTATCTCCTGTGGTCACGAGCATGAGTGTCCCTCTCTCTTATCTCCTGTGGTCACGAGCATGAGCTCCCCTCTCTCTCATATCTCCTGTGGTCACGAGCATGAGCGCCCTCTCTCTCATATCTCCTGTGGTCACGAGCATGAGCTCCCCTCTCTCTTATATCTCCTGTGGTCGCGAGCATGAGTGTCCCTCTCTCTTATCTCCTGTGGTCACGAGCATTAGGGTTCCTTCTCTCTTATCTCCTGTGGTCACGAGCATGAGCTCCCCTCTCTCTCATATCTCCTGTGGTCACGAGCATGAGCGCCCTCTCTCTCATATCTCCTGTGGTCACGAGCATGAGCTCCCCTCTCTCTTATATCTCCTGTGGTCGCGAGCATGAGTGTCCCTCTCTCTTATCTCCTGTGGTCACGAGCATGAGCTCCCCTCTCTCTTATATCTCCTGTGGTCACGAGCATTAGTGTCCCTCTCTCTTATCTCCTGTGGTCACGAGCATGAGCTCCCCTCTCTCTCATATCTCCTGTGGTCACGAGCATGAGTGTCCCTCTCTCTTATCTCCTGTGGTCACGAGCATGAGCGCCCCTCTCTCTTATCTCCTGTGGTCACGAGCATGAGTGTCCCTCTCTCTTATCTCCTGTGGTCACGAGCATGAGCTCCCCTCTCTCTCATATCTCCTGTGGTCGCGAGCATGAGTGTCCCTCTCTCTTATCTCCTGTGGTCACGAGCATGAGCTCCCCTCTCTCTTATATCTCCTGTGGTCACGAGCATTAGTGTCCCTCTCTCTTATCTCCTGTGGTCACGAGCATGAGCTCCCCTCTCTCTCATATCTCCTGTGGTCACGAGCATGAGTGTCCCTCTCTCTTATCTCCTGTGGTCACGAGCATGAGCGCCCCTCTCTCTCTTATCTCCTGTGGTCACGAGCATGAGTGTCCCTCTCTCTTATCTCCTGTGGTCACGAGCATGAGCTCCCCTCTCTCTTATCTCCTGTGGTCACGAGCATGAGTGTCCCTCTCTCTTATCTCCTGTGGTCACGAGCATGAGCTCCCCTCTCTCTCATATCTCCTGTGGTCACGAGCATTAGGGTTCCTTCTCTCTTATCTCCTGTGGTCACGAGCATGAGCTCCCCTCTCTCTCATATCTCCTGTGGTCACGAGCATGAGCGCCCTCTCTCTCATATCTCCTGTGGTCACGAGCATGAGCTCCCCTCTCTCTTATATCTCCTGTGGTCACGAGCATTAGTGTCCCTCTCTCTTATCTCCTGTGGTCACGAGCATGAGCGTCCCTCTCTCTTATCTCCTGTGGTCACGAGCATGAGCGCCTCTCTCTCTTATATCTCCTGTGGTCACGAGCATGAGCGTCCCTCTCTCTTATCTCCTGTGGTCACGAGCATGAGCGTCCCTCTCTCTTATCTCCTGTGGTCACGAGCATGAGCGTCCCTCTCTCTTATCTCCTGTGGTCACGAGCATGAGCGTCCCTCTCTCTTATCTCCTGTGGTCACGAGCATGAGCGCCCCTCTGTCTTATATCTCCTGTGGTCGCGAGCATGAGTGTCCCTCTCTCTTATCTCCTGTGGTCACGAGCATGAGCGCCCCTCTCTCTTATATCTCCTGTGATCATGAGCATTAGCGTCCCTCTCTCTTTTAGGACAATCATTCAGGACGGCAACCACCCCACTGCCTTTTATTCCACTTCTGTTCTCCCAGTTCCACATATAGTCGCCACGTTATGGAAAATGTGCATTAAATGGAAAAGGACAGATTTTAAAGATCTGTTGACTCATGCCTTGTTAAACATTACTGCCATTTAGTGCCAGACACTAGTTCCGCATTCAACTGTTATGAGTTACTAATCTTCAAGGTAAACATGACCTTCTGCTCTGTCAAAATGGCCATTTTGTTGAGAATGTTATACTGAGTACAAATGAAAGCGCACCCCTCACGAAATCTGGAATAGCTCCACGGATTGATATGTGAAGTATATACGTATGATGCATTTGAGATAATGAATGATTTAAGAAGACATGTAAACATCATTCAATTTCATTCACGATAATGTTAATGCGCGAGAGAGGTTTAACTGGTGTAGGGGTCAAACAGGAAAGTCAATAACGGGTGTGACCGCCATTTGCATTGACACATGCGGTGCATCGTCGTGGCATGGAGTTGATCAGTCTCTGGATAGTGTTCTGAGGGATAGCATTCCACTCCTGAACAAGGGCAACCTCAAGATCTCGGATGTTGTCCATCTGGCGTCGATGTGAAAGACGTCGTCCAATTTTATCCCATAAGTGCTCGAAAGGGGAGAGGTCGGGTGTCAGAGCTGGCCACTGAAGCACGGGGATGTTTTGCTGTGCAAGGTACTGCATGGACACCCTTGCAGTGTGTGCCCTAGCGTTGTCCTGTTGGAACGCGTGGACATCGTGGTGTTGGTTGAAGAACGGCACAACATGGTTCTGCAGCACCTGGTCCCGGTAGTAGACGCCGTTCACCCTTCCTCTGCAGATATGGAGAGGGGTTCTGTGACGGTAGCTTATTCCACCCCACACCATAACGCTGCCACCACCCCAACGGTCCGTTTGAACGACACAATCGGCGTTATAACGTTCACCACGTCTCCGCCAAACACGTATACGGCCATCTGCGTTCCTTAAGTGAAATCGTGACTAGTCAGAGAAGATGACACCGTGTCATAGTCGCCAATTCTGGTGCCTGCTTGCCCACTGTAGACCCTAGTTTCGGTGACGATCCGTCAACATGGGGCCGAAATAAGGACGCCATGCACGCAGGCCTGCAGCTCACAGACGGTTCCGTACGGTGTTGGGGTTAATGAATCCACGTCGTCCTTGGACTTGAGCAGCCGTTCTTGTCGCTGGTAGTGTTCGGTCTCGGACATGATCCTGTACGATCTGACGGTCCTGACGTGCCGTTGTCACACGTTGCTGACCCGTTCGAGGACGGTCCCGAGTGCTCCCCGTTTGCAGAAACCTTTGATGGAGTCTTGCGATCGTTGTGTGTGCGCAGTGTAGTCGTCTGGCAATTTCCCTGGTGCTGGCGCCAATTTGAAGCATGCCTATGGCATGTTCTCGTTCAGGGGCTGTAAGTCGCGGCATAGTGTCAACGTTTCACATGTGTCAGTGAAGAAGTGAAATTTTATTCGGATTCACATGCTTTTAAAGGCAATGTGTGCACAAATTCAGAGTGAAATTGATTTTTTCCGTGGTGTGCGTGCAAGATGTTGCGTTTTTGCAAAAAATTGCCTAGCATTGCAGTTAACTTGAAATTCCCGCATTTCTTGCACATGGCATGTCGGGTGACGTCACTGTAGTGTTGTTGTTGTATAAAAATTTTATTGAAGTTCATTTGAACTTAAATATTGACTTTTTTCAAGTGGCGCGTTTTCATTTGTACTCAGTGTATTTTGGGAATTTTGACATTTCATAGGCTGTCGTCCTGCGTACAATGTCGCCCTTCAGTCTGAAATATTTTGTTTCTTAATGATGTTAGGCTTCCAATGAGATGCGAAGAATTGACCCAAATTCTGCTTTATCGTTTTTTT
Source organism: Gymnothorax reevesii (assembly GCA_029721435.1). Classification (NCBI taxonomy): domain Eukaryota; kingdom Metazoa; phylum Chordata; class Actinopteri; order Anguilliformes; family Muraenidae; genus Gymnothorax; species Gymnothorax reevesii. Next base: position 68,972,759 of record CM056586.1, read on the forward strand.
AGCTTGCGTTTACGCACGCACGCAAACGCAACCAAGTGGGTTCTAGTAGTTTAACCAGTGTTGATCAAACAATTATTCCATCACAAAACACAATTTTCTGTTAATCAGCCCGAGACTGCTACCTTCCGAAATACATTTTTATCGTGGATGGATATATATATTTCTTTTTTACTTAACGATGCTAGACCTGTTTTTCACCTTTGGTTTATTTCCATTTGAGGTTGATCAAGAGTAATGCCTTCTTTATTCATGAAAATGGTTTGTTGATCTAGTTAGAAGTTGGATTGATGCTGCTGATTGGGTGAGCCCTAAGTCTGGGCGTGTCTTTTCTCTAACATTGTTTGCTTTTTTGGTCGAAGAACCTTCGGGAGGCTCAGATGTTCAGCCTTGTGGAGGAGAGGCGGAGGAAGTTCCAGGAGATCATTAACCAAAGCAGTCGGGAGGCCAGCCGGGCCATGCGTCCCAAGTCCTCCGAATCCCGGTGGGGTTCTCATGGGACGCCGCCTCAGATGGTCACTGAGATCTTGGAAATACGAGAGAGCATGCTGTCCCTACTCGTAAAACTGCATCACAAGCTCTCCAACAACCAGAACTCCTGCTCATCGGAGTGGTTGGAGTGCCCTGACGTCTCTCGCTTCGCCCATGGTGACGGCGTCACTGCCATCGCGCGAATTCTCGTCAAGGCGTCTGCTCGCAGCCAACAGGGCAAACGCAGCATTCGGGAGATTTGCGAGAAGCTGTCCCCACCTGTGCCGGCAGAGGAGAGCAGTCCCTCTGATAAGACCTCCTACGGCAAAGAGGAGAGGTCAGTGCGGCAGCTGGAGTTCGGAAACTGTGTCTCATCTGAGGAGACGCTATGGGTACAACATTCATCTGAGGGCTGCAGAAATTCAGTTTAAGATATTCTTGTACAAATATTTTACCTGTCGAATTGCAATCAAAGTTAGATCTGATCCTCTGTATTCATTAGTTCTGAGGATTTTTCCTCCTTTCAGCTGTAAGTGATGTTCAGATTTGCCTAATGATGTGCCCCAAACCTTTTTATTGGTTCTATTGGCATTTCTATTGGTTTGCCTGAAAAAAAATTTTTTTTTGGGTCATTCCGCAGGAAATCACCAGAACTCCCCAGGTTATGGTGTCAGAATGGTCTCATATTTTAATATTTTTGGTCCAATATTCTAAATGATGAATATCACCACAGGTTCTGTTCAGATCAGATTCATTGGAATGAAACCCGACACCCACAGCTGCCCTTTCAGGGTAAGGGTGAATGGGCTCCTGAACAGAGCCCCTCTGTTCGCCCCTGTCGCAGCACAGCTTGCACAGTAAACTTGAAAAAATTGGCCAATTTTTTTTCCAAGTCGGCCCTGGTGGAAGTTCCTAGGCAATATTGTGGTTTATCATAGCCTTTCATGCTGTGTTCTTTCCAAAAGCAAATGATTTGCTTGGGGCAGGACTCATAGTTCCATTTTTTTGAACATTCATCAGGTTTGCACACATTTTGGGACATTTGTTTGTGTCTCGCCATGGCTGTGCTGTCTTGGAAGCAGTCAAAGGCAAAATGAGCAGCGCTGAAAGAAAAAATGTTAAAGAATTATCACACCGCAAACGCACCTTATTCTTGTAAGGTTTGATTGCTGAACCACAAGCACATTCTTTGTGACAGTGCATCTCCTCCGCCTCTCAGGGACGGCTGCAGATTTGCCCCTGATGTCCTTTTCGTACAGCATGTGTTCTTACATGAGCACGACACTAAACTGTCTTTGAGGTTAATATTTTTTCCTGTAAGAAATTCAACTTTTCCATTGAAATACATCCTCAGAGATCAAGTATCCGCAGTAACATCTGTCACCTACAATGGATTCTCAAAAGAAACTTACTCTTCTGAAGTCTCTATTGTTACCGACTTTACTGTCCATAATGTTAAATTGCACACGGTATGTGTGCTTGCTAGAAAATAAACGAGACGAGAGCCCAAACATAAAAAAAAAAAGTTGCAGGTGTCTTCTGGGCATGCTCAGCTGTGACAATACAGTTCTTCTTTAAAAAAATAACTTCCAGTATTCAAGGCTCAATTACACATTTCCTCGACTTCTTCTCTGAAAATGAGTGGGTGTTTTTTGCATTTTGTGTTATGTTACAGAAGGCAGAAGGCCAGAGAAAGACAGAAGAAACTGTTGGCTGAATTCGCCTCCCGGCAGAAGAGTTTCATGGAAACTGCAATGGATGTGGGTGAGTCGGCCCATTAGATTCTTACATTTCTTTTTTTTTTTTTTTTTCCCAGACTCATTCTCTGTTTTTGCAACGCCATTTCCAGGAAGTTTGTACGCCATGTAAGATGTGAATAAAAACACAGTGCAATGATTTTAAAATCATTTAAACTCTATATTTAATTGAAAATAGTGTGAATTTTTTTTTTTTTTGAAAAATATAAGCTCATTTTGAATTTGATGCCAGCTACACAAACCGGGACATGTTTGCCGCCGTGTTGCATCGCCTCTGTATTACCCTCAGGAAAGCTGAGAGCGATGTGAGCTCGGTCAGTTTTGTGATGCATGTTGAACACTTGCATTAGAATACATACAGTATGATAATGTTGAACGGTGTGATGGTTTGTGTTTGACAGAATCTCCGGACGCTGATGTGGCCATGGATCTGGGCGTCTCGGAGTTGCCCGAGTCGGAGGTGCTGTATGACTGTGTGATTTGCGGGCAGAGCGGACCCTCCACAGACGAGCGCCCCACTGGGCTTGTCGTGCTGCTTCAGGCCTCGTCAGGTACGGACACAACCCCTGACTCCCTTCATCTCTGGAGAAAACCTCCTGAGCTACTCGCAGTGGCCTTTCAAAACTTCTTATTAGTCCCTCGATACCGGACAGGCAGGTTTGGGGCCTGTTACCGCGGGCTGTGTCGGTCCATCAGCGCTAGTATCACGTTTTCTTTTGCAAACAAAATCTCAGTGACGGCTTGGCACAATGGCCTCATGCTGTCGGCATGTGTTTATACCAATGTGAAGTTGTGCATCCATCATGTTGGGTTTACCTGGGTTTAAGGTCCCAGGATAAATGCTTCCACTTCAGGGAAACTCCTTTTTCTGCTCTGCAAAAACATTGAGCCAATAGTTTTGCATCTGACTGTGTGTGTTTGCCTGAAATAGGCAAGAATAATTGTTTATATATTACACGAAAGCATGAAGTCTGTGTCTGGTCCTAAAATTCTTCCTGATTATTGTTTGCTGTAGTCCTGGGGCACCGCTGTAAATCCTCTCAGCCCAAGAAGCTTCCCACCAGTGAAGATGAACACATCTATCCAGCCGACACCTGCGGCGCGTCTCACGACGTCAGGCTCGCGCTCCTCCAGCGCTTCTTCAAGGATGTAGGTGTCAGGCTGCATGACCCCTCCCTGCAGACCTAATTCTCTCTCTCACCGTTACACTTCTGGCTGCACTTCCTTTTACGAACATTTAGTCTAGTTTTTTATTTTTGTACCTTCCATGTTCACACTTTGGCGCACAGGCGCATTCGATCACAAGTCCACATGTAGTTGCTCGTGAGCTCACTGAACGATTGGTTCGCCCTTTAATTTCCGAGAAAAGGCTTGGTGTCATTTCCTCTCTCTGTGAGAACTACATGACCAGAGTAACTTTGGTCACTGAATGTATTGATTTACATTCCAGATTGAGGGAGAATTTAGCCTTTTCTAATTTGGTAATCCTTTAGGCTGGTAATGAAAATGATGATAATGGTCTTCAGTGCTGAGTGCATTTTTTTGTCTTGGCTACAGAGCAGGATCAGCCTAGAAAAGGCTTTGTCCCTGAATGAGTGACTGACTGGCTGACATGCCTTCTTTACATGCGTGTGCGCCAGGAAGATTTCACATTACGGTTTTGCACACATGTGCTGTTAAAATTCATTGCAGGGAAAGGTCCTGCTGCAGCAGTTGACTGCAGTAGAATGAAATGTAGTGCAATACTGTGTGGTGACGTTGCCAAATAAAGTTCAGTTTAGTCAGAAACAAAGCCAGTGCATGGAGTAAAATGGTGTAAAATGATCTCCTGTCATTTTCCAGTATTTTTGGTTGACTGAAGTATTTTGGTTATTTCAACACAACCTCTCGTTTATAATGAATACATACTATTATAATTATAGGATTTTAAGGCCAATGTAGACTAATGTCGACTTTGCCGGTTGCTTAAATTTAATTAATAGATTAATGTGAAAATATTTCAAGTTTACTACTAAAAGTTACTTTGGGGGATTTCTTATGAGGTTTTACATGAAGAAAAATTGTGTGTAGCTTTGTGTAATCGTGTTCTGTAGTGTGCTGACTGGGTTGCCGTGTTCCCTATACAGGCTATTGCTTAGGGATAACGAGACCAGCTAAAGTGGGCTTGACTGGCCTTGTTTCTCTTGTGATTGGCAGAGCTCCTGTCTGCAGTCAGTATCGATTGGATGGGATGGAGGTGTGTACGTCCAAACCTGTGGCCACACCCTGCACATCGACTGCCACAAGTCCTACATGGAGTCTCTGAGGGTGAGTATTTGGACCATCTAATACCTGACGAAACTCAGCCAGTCATGAAAGACACCAGAAAGTAGAACCATCTGAGCAAGATGGTGCGCAGTCAGGTACTTAACTTTGTTGGTGTCCAAATATTTATTGTTTAAGCTGCCAGACTGCGCCACGTTAGAGTTAAAATTATTGCGCTGAAAATGAGCCGACTTTTAGTTTTAATTTGAGAGTTTAATAAATCTAAATACGGTGAACATTATTGAAATCACGGCATATTTTAAATGTAATCCTCCCGCCCCCCCTTCGAAGGAGACCGTTCACTTTGAGGGCTTTTGGGGGAAAAAAATGCAGATTTCCAACTTGATATCAATCATTTTGTGGATATGGACAGTCTTCTTTGCCTAGTTGCGAATTGGCTCCATATTTAGCCCCCATTTTGTTGTTGGAGGTATGTACTGATTAAAAAATAGTTTTAAATGAAAGATCTGGCCAAGGACTATCAGCTGAATCGGGTATAACAAAGAGATGTTATACAAAGCTGTCTGGATGAAAAATGAAGGCTTTCTGTAATGGCGTGTTCAGGCTGGCTGGCGCTGATATACTGTAAATACAACTGAAGGAAGTGAAGTCTGTACATTTCAGAAAGAGCAGCTCTGGTCACACAGAATGACCCAAGTGTCTGTTCTTGTCCTCAGAACGACCAGGTTCTCCAGGGTTTCTCCGTGGATAAGGGTGAGTTCACCTGCCCCTTGTGTCGGCAGTTTGCCAATGGCGTGCTGCCCTGTCACCCTCGTGAGGGGGCAGATTTTCGCCCCTGGCACTCGCACAGCACCAAGAACATGGCCGTGCTGGTGAAGGAAGTGGAGGACCTTCAGGAGCAGCCTGGAGCCTTTCCTGTGAGTACGCTACTGCTAGTGATGTTCTGTTGTTGTGCTACTGCTACTGATGTTCTGTTGTTGTGCTACTGATGTTCTGTTGTTGTGCTACTGCTACTGATGTTCTGTTGTTGTGCTACTGCTACTGATGTTCTGTTGTTGACATTTTTCCTATACTGTCAGATGATGTGTCAAAAGCTTCTAAATTGAACCGCTAAACACTTTGAGTAGCTTGCCTTGATTTTTACTCAGCTTTAATTTGCATGCTGGCAGTCTTGCGCTGTTCTTTGGTTGCTGGTGTAATGAAAAAACCTCAGAATTGTAATCAGAAACTGTGGTCTTTGTCAAAACCTTCCTCCCTCAAACTATATATATACATTTTTTTTTATTTAGAATGAATCCAACCTTACCAAAGAAATGGAGTCTGTTGTCAAGGACATTAAAAACACGACCCAGAAGAAGTACATGGACTATGGGAAGAACCCGGGCTCGCCTGACAACGATTTCCTCTTTATGTACTCAGTGGCGAGGTGAGACTGGCTGAGCCAGCTCTGGTTCTGCAGTTACCCCCCCGCCCCCCCAGCTCACCCTTCCCTCCTGTTGGCAGCCCCTCCTCATCTTACATGTGTGCAGAATCCGTCAGAATTTGGTCACGGGACCATCGTGCCACAACGAGAGCTGATTTCACTCTGAAGGAGTTTTTACACAACACAGATTTATGGTCTGAAATTCAGTAGAAAAATACATGCGCATTTCACCCACAAAAACTTTCACACAGAGTCTGGTACAAAAATATTTGCTGTGAAACCATTTTCTTCTCCAAGCACGGGGGAGTGTTTGTGCACTTCAAGCCTCCTACTAATGTATTTTGGCATTTTTATATTTCATATTTTAACAAGTCATTTCCTGACAACATGAATTAGCCATACAGTTTGTCAAATATTTTTAGACAAACAACTTAATTTTGTGTTCAAAGTTAAAAAATATCTGGGCCGTTGCTAAAACGGTATGATGACGTATGATTCTCGAAAAATCTTAAGTTCTGAGTCCTTCTCCTCGCTGGTGCTGGGGCAGTGTCACGCCTATTTGCATCTGAGCTACAAACTGATAAATGAGATAAACTTCGGCTTGTTTTTCAATTATTTTTGTAATGCAGTTCACAGTCAGCTTTTGTATGAGCCGGCTCTAGTATGTTGTTGGTACATGACTGATTTGTTTAGGGTTTTTTTAGTTTCTGTATTTTTATCTTCTGAGACGCCATCACTCTGATTGATAAATAAAAAAACTCTAAATTTCATGCTCGGGCTGACCCACTTCTTACCATGTTATGGAGAGCCACAGTGTGATGTGTATTTGTGGCCATGTTAGCTTTATTCTAGATCCAGTTTCAACGGTCCAGTGTCTTTGAAAAATTTGGCGAAAATGTGGTTGAACACTTCAAGCCTTTCCAAAAACGAAAGACTTGATACGTTTTCAACAGCTTTGATTGTGATATCTTCCATAATTTGGCAACAATAGCTGCATTTAGTGCTCTAAGGGTTACATTTATCAATATTTTTGTATGACAAGGTTTAGCTATTCATTGTCTGTCTCCTGTTCCCCTTCCTGTGCCCTCTGTCCGTAACCTGCTCACCTCCACATGATTTCAACCATCCCCCTTATTCCCTTTCATTACCTCTCCTGTTCCCTTTCTACACGTCCCAGCTCCCTGTGCCTGAGGTCTCTGCGGGCTTTTAGAAGCTCCGCATCAAGTGTGGAAAATATACTAATAAAAGTGTGCAAGTGCTCTTATCAGCGGCAGCCAGATGGAGCTCGGCGCTGCTGCATTATCGGTGTGAAATAGCCTTTTCCCTACAGAGGACAGAAAGTATTAACACTCACTTCCTCAGCACTATGGAGTAAGGCTCCATCCACAGGATCACAACCATCCTAATTTTGCATCACTGTACGTTCTGTAGTGAACGCACACTTCCTGTCGCGTCGTAATGGTGCCTGATGGAAAAACCGTGTGCATTACGCAAGATTATATTCAGGAATAGAGGGGCTTCACCGTTGGAATATTTCAGATGCATCCGGCCAGGCGTAAACTTGCCGCAGGACCCTCACGACGAGGCGTATCTGTAACTTCTGCCATTTCGGCAGTGGGCACCCACGTGACCCTTGCAAGCTCTGCTCTTCATTGCTCGCTGTAATTGGGCAATTCCTTGCAGAAAGTCCCCAGAAAGACTGTGGTAGAAAATCCAGTTTTCCCTGCAAACTGAGGTTGGGTTTGTGTCACTTTGCATGGCGGGTCACAGCTCCTGTTTAAACAACTCACGGGGCTGGTCAATTTTACCTGTCTTGTCATACTGGTAAATAATGCAACCGTAGTGGTTTTCATCAGAGGTTGATGGGCTTAATTATCATTGTGAACCTCATTTGATGAGCTTAACGGGCATTTATTGTATCCCCAGATGACAAGTCGGGGAGTCTATGGACTAGTGATCGTCAAGGCGTGTCCGTTGAGACTTATTTGTGAGCACTCTACAGGCCAGAATATATCTACCAATTTGTTACATACTTTTGCTTGGGCCTTTTCGTGTGTTGAGGTCTCAAAGCCCGTCGATTTTGGGAGTGATGGCTTAAGGGGTTCAAGGGATACACGTCGACCAGCGAGCGACCGACTCTCTAGTTTAGTTTAAATGACAATGTTTGAGATTTTGAATTAATATTGCTTAAGTTCCTTGGCCTATTGCCCTATCGAGGAATGTGCTGACATGGAGGCGATGCGGTTTCTCCCAGGACAAACCTGGAGCTGGAGATTGTGCATCGTGGAGGAGATCTGTGCTGCGGGGGAGCCAGTGCTGCTGCCAAGCGTTCCTGTCTCAGTGAGTTTACTCCTCTCTCTGTTTCCTGTCTCAGTGAGTTTACTCCTCTCTCTCTGTTTCCTGTCTCAGTGAGTTTACTCCTCTCTCTCTGTTTCCTGTCTCAGTGAGTTTACTCCTCTCTCTCTGTTTCCTGTCTCAGTGAGTTTACTCCTCTCTCTCTGTTTCCTGTCTCAGTGAGTTTACTCCTCTCTCTGTTTCCTGTCTCAGTGAGTTTACTCCTCTCTCTGTTTCCTGTCTCAGTGAGTTTACTCCTCTCTCTGTTTCCTGTCTCAGTGAGTTTACTCCTCTCTCTCTGTTTCCTGTCTCAGTGAGTTTACTCCTCTCTCTCCGTTTCCTGTCTCAGTGAGTTTACTGCTCTCTCTGTTTCCTGTCTCAGTGAGTTTACTGCTCTCTCTCTGTTTCCTGTCTCAGTGAGTTTACTGCTCTCTCTCTGTTTCCTGTCTCAGTGAGTTTACTGCTCTCTCTCTGTTTCCTGTCTCAGTGAGTTTACTCCTCTCTCTCTGTTTCCTGTCTCAGTGAGTTTACTCCTCTCTCTCTGTTTCCTGTCTTAGTGAGTTTACTGCTCTCTCTGTTTCCTGTCTTAGTGAGTTTACTGCTCTCTCTGTTTCCTGTCTCAGCGAGTTTACTCCTCACTCTGTTTCCTGTCTCAGTGAGTTTACTCCTCACTCTGTTTCCTGTCTCAGTGAGTTTACTGCTCTCTCTGTTTCCTGTCTCAGCGAGTTTACTCCTCACTCTGTTTCCTGTCTCAGTGAGTTTACACCTCGCTCTGTTTCCTGTCTCAGTGAGTTTACTGCTCTCTCTGTTTCCTGTCTCAGTGAGTTTACTGCTCTCTCTGTTTCCTGTCTCAGCGAGTTTACTCCTCTCTCTGTTTCCTGTCTCAGTGAGTTTACTGCTCTCTCTGTTTCCTGTCTCAGTGAGTTTACTGCTCTCTCTGTTTCCTGTCTCAGTGAGTTTACTACTCTCTCTGTTTCCTGCCTCAGCGAGTTTACTCCTCACTCTGTTTCCTGTCTCAGCGAGTTTACTACTCTCTCTGTTTCCTGTCTCAGCGAGTTTACTACTCTCTCTGTTTCCTGTCTCAGCGAGTTTACTCCTCTCTCTGTTTCTTGTCTCAGCGAGTTTACTACTCTCTCTGTGTCCTGTCTCAGCGAGTTTACTCCTCACTCTGTTTCTTGTCTCAGCGAGTTTACTACTCTCTCTGTTTCCTGTCTCAGCGAGTTTACTCCTCACTCTGTTTCTTGTCTCAGCGAGTTTACTACTCTCTCTGTTTCCTGTCTCAGTGAGTTTACTCCTCTCTCTCTGTTTCCTGTCTCAGCGAGTTTACTCCTCTCTCTGTTTCTTGTCTCAGCGAGTTTACTACTCTCTCTGTTTCCTGTCTCAGCGAGTTTACTACTCTCTCTGTTTCCTGTCTCAGCGACTTTACTACTCTCTCTGTTTCCTGTCTCAGCGAGTTTACTACTCTCTCTGTTTCCTGTCTCAGCGAGTTTACTACTCTCTCTGTTTCCTGTCTCAGCGAGTTTACTACTCTCTCTGTTTCCTGTCTCAGTGAGTTTACTCCTCTCTCTGTTTCCTGTCTCCGTGAGTTTACTCCTCTCTGTTTCCTGTCTCAGCGAGTTTACTAAACTCCTCTCTCTGTTTCCTGTCTCCGTGAGTTTACTCCTCTCTGTTTCCTGTCTCAGCGAGTATACTAAACTCCTCTCTCTGTTTCCTGTCTCGGCGAGTTTACTAAACTCCTCTCTCTGTTTCCTGTCTCAGCGAGTTTACTAAACTACTCTCTCTGTTTCCTGTCTGTTTGACTGTTTTTGCTGCACAGTTGAATTAGACCACTTCCCAATCTGCCCTTGTAAAAATGAGACGTAATATTTTTTTCTTTTTGGGATTTTTATTTCATTTTTTTAGCTTTGAATGATGGTTTTTGTGTGTGTGTGCGTGTGTGTGTGTGCGTGTTTGCGCGCGCGCATGTGTGTGTGTGTGTGTGTTTGCGTGTGTCTGTTTGAGATATGATTGCGGCCAAAAATTGTCAGGATCAGTGAAACTTTTGAAGGGAAAGAAGTTTTTTGTTTTTTTTTTTGCTTTAGATTCTGATTGGAAACAATGACCGAATTTTCAAAAGGGATTACCAGCTCGTGGTCTTATGGAATTATAACATTGAATTTCATATACTTAGCAAAATGCAAGCGCTTAAAGGTGACTGAACAAAAGGCAGTTTACGACTGGTGTACCAGAACTAACGCAATGCATTAATTTTTGCTGTCCCCAAAAAAACAAGTCTTCGTCGACTAACACATGGCTGTTTTTTCTGATTGGTCAAAATTTTTTAACTTTGTTCCTAGCCTCCTTTTCAGCTGTGAAGTTGAGGTATGACCACACAATAGTCTGATGCATTTCTACAGTCAAACCGTAACACATTCTAATGTTTAATACTCTTCTCCGTAAACTCACCCTCCCTTCCCCCATTTTGACTACAAATGAAGAGCCTGGCCATATCAATGGAGATGAATTTTGAGGCCTTGGGGATTCCTCCTGTTCTCAATCATTGGGGAGGCTGGGGAGAAGGTCCATCGATAAAAGTGTTTCGGCCTCACATGGAGTCATCATGGGAGAGAGAGTTAAATTTGTGATTTTCTTTCCAGATGTAAGGGCTCTCTTACTGCCTGAAAAGAGTTTTTGTTTACAGAGATTATTCCCTGAATTTTTCAGGGGTGAAGCATCACGGCTTTTAACCCATTGGAGGGAGGTTTTGTTTGTACTTGGTGATAAGTGGTATTTCCCTTTTTTATATATGTAAATTTTTTCCATTCTAAAGCAAGTGATGCATGGAGCCAGGCCAAAGCAGGCTATTGTATATCCTCAGGTCCATGGACTAATTAGTTATTTATTTGTTAATGTATTCAGTTCCTTACCAAGGTTCAGTGTTTCTGGGATTTCAGTCTGAATCATGAGATGATCTTATGGGGTAAATAACAAATCAAATAAATGGTTTTCAGGTGGTGACTTGGCAAATTTTTGGTTTTCAGGTGGTGACTTGGCAAATTTTGAGCCAAAACAATGAGAGTCTGTTGCTATTGTAAAAATCAGCATTACTTCGATGAGTGTTCTACCTGTGTGATGTGAACTGTTTGCAGAGAGGTTTTGTTCCTCTATGCATATCAGCAGCATAGCAAATTCTGGAGTGTGTCTGTCAGTGGGCATGCGTTAGGTGAGCGTTAGGTGAGTGTAATGGTAGGAAATATCTGCCCGGATGACTCCTCTCCAGCTGAAAACAAAGTCGGACACTTCCTAGTAGGAGCGCACAGTAACTTCATGTACTATCTCGTGGTCAGGATGGTTGTTACAGGAGTTGCGTCAGTATTGGATCCTCTGAATAATTCCATAATTGGAAAATTTTGCTGCTGTTTTTCAGATCAGCTCTTTCATGTGTTGGCGATGCACATGCGTCTGTACAGCATCGACTCCGCGTACAACCCCTGGACCCGTCTCACGCAGATCAACCCGAGCAGAGAGTCAGAGTGAGTTCTGTATCCTGCACAGCCCTCTGTCCTGACCCATACAGCCCCCTCACACAGCTTTAGCTTGTCTCTCTAACCCCTGCACTCTCCTTTACACACACAACTGCATCCTCATCTAGTTCACCTTTTAAGAATATACAACATAATGGTGGCAATAGAGTCCGAATGAGTATGTCCCTGTCCTTATCCGAAAACATGGTGAATATATTTCAGTTTCCATCTAACCTGGGATTTTTATTCTTTTTTTTCTTGTTTCAGTAGGGTCTGCCGGGATGAGAGGGCTGAGGTCCCAATGCTGTTCAGGGACGTCTCCTCTCTGCTGATCATCTTTGTGCTGACTATGCCCCAACCGTTACACAAAGGTATCACGCTACCAATGCGCCTGTTATGACGCAGTATTACACAAATACTATGTCCAAATATTTATGTACCTGACTGTTGACAGAACAGTACTGAAGGTTAGGTTATACAGGCCTCTCTCGTTTCCCGTTTCAGAACATTTCACCTGTTTGGTGAAGGTGCTGTACACCCTCCATTACATCCAGGCCATCGCTGGGCTCTCACTCAAGTTCAGCCCTGAGGAGCGACAGGCCTGGAGGTCGTCTGAGGCCGTTAACAAGGTAAAGGGGTCACATTCTTCAGTTTCGTGGCCCTCTCGAACAGGAGAGTGAAGCCCTCGGGGCCACCACCAGTTCTTTTGATTGTCGCTGTAACTGTTCTTGAAGTATTTGTTGGCTCAGTCGACATGACTGAATTAACTAATTATCCCCCGCCGCGCGATTAGAGCGAAGCGGGGGATATAGTGTTGGTCTCCGTCCCAAGTAAGTATGCACGTCCGTCCGTCCCCATGTCCCTTTGTCCGTACGGACACATAAAATTGAGGCGGCGGGGGGATATTGCCATGTTAGTGGCAGACACTTGTTTCACAGTTATTTTAGCCTCCATTGTCTGCGTCATTTCACCATGTCATTTGACTGTCGCTATTAAGTTTATACCTTTTCATAACCACAACAAACAGTGTCAATGCGGGACTTAAAATGTTTGTGAACATTCAGTGATTTCAGTTGGGCGTCACTTCGGTTCTGAACGATAAACTGGCCTCTAGGTGCTGTGGGGAAAACTCCTATTTTCATAAATTCCATTCACATTTTTGCTCATTCTAAGATGTTCTGCATTATTACGTTTTTCATTTTTCTTATCAAGTTTTGCGACTTTGTTATCCACGTAAAATAATCATTGGGCCCTAAATTTTTTTGTCTGCATGAAAATTGGTGGCCACCTGACGACACATTCCGCATTTGTTGTCAATATTCAATATGTTTTAGAAACAATCAACAGTTCCGTTCTCTTTAAAAAAAAATGCTGTTATAACCTCAGTATACTTTTTTTAAATGATGGTCTGATAGTGTATATTGTGGGTGTAAACCACTGGTTGGCGTCCTTTTTGTTGACTATGTTTTTCTTTGGTATTTATAACCACGCAGGTCACTGTGCTGTAATCTGGGGTTTAATGCAGTATTTTTCCCCGTCGACTCACAGGACAGCTGGAACGGCAGGAAGACGTGGGAAGTGCTCCTGAGCTGCGTAATCAGTCAGCTCTCGGAGGGGAAGGGTGTTTATGACGCAGCCCCTGAGGAGATGTCAGTGGTAAGCCTCATGCCGCACGATACAAAAAATGTTTTCACGCCCTGAAAACATCACACGGTTCAACATTCTTCTCTGGTCGTTTGGACTCCTTGATTATCTATTCATAATCCTGACAGAGAAGACCCCCCTATGCTGTCAAGGAAGCTTGCAGCCCTGTATAGTCCTGTACGGTTGGATCTTCAGTTGTGCAAAACTGCTTGAGAAATTCTGCACAACCAATTTGTGTGACCCCAACACCAGTATGGTGTGGTGTGGAGCCAACATGGTGCTCTGATTCAATTTACTGACAACTGTAGATGTTTGTCCTTTGGTGACCACTGCCAACTTATGAGTGATTTCAGTCTCTCCGACCTGTGAGGTCCAGCAGTGGACACAAGCTCTGATCTCTGTGTGTGTGTGTGTGTGTGTGTGTGTGTGTGTGTGTGTGTGTGTGTGTGTGTGTGTGTGTGTGTGTGTGCGCGCGCGTGTGCGCGCGTGTGCGTGCGTGTGCGTGCGTGTGCGTGTTTGTGTGTGTCCCATCTTTTCTGGCCCAGCTGAGCTCCAGTGTCTGGTCCCCACAGTCCATTGAGTACTACCTCCAGCAGTTCTGCCTGCCCTTCCTACGGCTCTCCAGCCTCTTGCAGCACCACCTGTACGGGGACGACCTGCCGGGCTGTTTGGTAATGTTCCCTCATAGTGCTCTAGTGCGCCCCCTGCTGTCTCACTGCCTGTCCGGACCACCGTCACCACAGCTAATCTCCTCTGCTCTCCCTCCTGTTTCAGAGGGAAGAGGAATTCACAGTCTTGGCCAGTGGTTTGGGGCTTCTGTCGTCAGCCCATGAACCGTCGAGCCCGTGGGACAGCGCCCGCTGCCTGGAGTGGGTGGTGTGTCCGTCTGAGCTGATCTCTCTGTGGTGCGCTGAGGTCACATGCTTGACGGAGATGCAAGCAGAGCAAAAAATGGTAATAACAGAAAGAGCTCTGCACCATAATAATGCAACCACTAAAATATTAAAACTATGACTTACTATTTTTCACATTGTTTCACCTAAGTGTTATGACTTGAAAATCGCAACACAGAAAACCAGCAATGACAACTTAAACAAATTTATTCTCCACTGATTAGGAAAAAAAAACTTCAACAAATGATCCACTGTAATCTTATAAGAACACTCTAATGCCACAGTGTAACTCTGATGCATTTATAAACACTAGGAACATTCTGGAAAGATCTACAGGAGTCCTGTGTGATCCGGCCCCCTCCAGGCAAGAAGAAGCGAGAAACTTCTAGAAAGCACTAGTCTGCAAAATAAACTGTTGCACAGACATACCACCAGAGGGTGCTAAATGATAACCAAAATAAACAAATTCCTGACCAGTCATAATGGGAATTTAAATAGTGTCTAACAAATCTCCATTTGCAAATGATGTACAGTGCTGTACACAAAATATTCATACATAACACAAGGGACAATGAATAGGCTTTATCTGGAGGAAAGCTGAATTTTAAGAGTTTCCATTCCATTTTTGCAGACCTTACGCTTTGCATTTATCTTCCCCTGGCGACTCACGCGGCGCTGCAATGCGCTTGAAAATAAAAATGCATCTGTCACTCATTCTATTTTCTGTTGTCCAATCACAGTAAAGTCGAGGTGGGGTTTGATTTAAATTGTTATACACAAAGACGGAGGTTACATAGTGTGTGGCTGCTGGCACAGTCCTGGTGCATCCAGTTTCTCTCATTCTCTACAAGAGCAAAAGAAAATCCTTGGGTTTAAAAAAAGACCAGTAATCCTCCAAACTTCCTGGTAAAATTTGCTGGCTGATGCCAGTTTCGTCGTGAGGAATGTGGGCAAAATAAGCGACTGCTGCAGACTGCAAGGGCCTGGTGACTACAGGAAACACACCGCAGATGCCTTTTACAAAGTAGACCTCAGAAAACCATTTTTCTGTCAATTCTGCGATATTGTTGAGGTATTTTCATTGTTCATCATAATTTCATTGATTTCTTTCCTTGATCATTTTTATTTCATGTGAAATTCTGCTGCTGTGGAAGAGATGGTCGTGCTCTGTGGTTACGTCCTACATTTTATTTTAGCTGGTGGAGAACGTGTTTGATAGTGGCTGGGTACAGTGAAGACTAACACCGCCCTCAAACACCTTGAGTGAACGCGCCAGTTAGCCTTATCGCTGTCATAGCTTTGCGAGACTGGCCATTGATCCTACCCCATAATGAATATGAAATGAATATAAGGAGTAACTTGCTTTCTGTCTGCTCTCATCCCAGACCCTGCTGGTCCAGGATCTACACTGGGCCGGCCCGCACCTCCTCCAGCTGCCTGACAACTATAACACCATATTCCAGTACTACCACAGGAAATCCTGCACAGCCTGCAGTAGGGTTCCCAAAGATCCAGCCCTTTGCCTTGTGTGCGGAACCTTTGTCTGCCTCAAAGGCCTGTGCTGCAAGCAGCAAAGCTATTGTGAATGTGTTTTGGTAAGTGGGGGCCATACTGACCGGGTGTAAACAGATATTTTATTAGCAGCAACGGCAACAATATAATTAGCTGCAAAAGAAGCATTATCATAAAGGGTCATTCTGTGTCAAGTCAACCAGAGTTCCCCACATCAAAATTTTGATTTTGATGAAACTTTGCACATTTCAAGACATATGCATTGGCAGTACTGAGGTCAAATATTTCAGCTCAATTACTGCTAGTTTTTGGCCTATTTTGGGGGGGGGTCAATCTTAACAAAATCGCCTTAATTTTGGAGGGAGTTTGAGGGCCTCAGAAATGAATTCTAAGAGCCGACAGACCCACAAGTTTCATTTTGTCATCAGAAAAGTTGCTGAACTCTTGGCTTAAGCTACTTTTTTTTTTACTCAGTGTGTTTAGTTTATCTGTACTGTGGCCTGGAAAAAGCAAAAAAAACACAAATCATACAAATTTTTTCAAAATTTAATGCATTTATTATTCTGTAACTATTTATGATGCAAATGACGGCTGTAGCGCAAAATGGGCTCATGCGACTTACGACTGGTTCTGTGATCCGGGGTCGCACATATGATTTGCAGAAAATGTGGGAAGGCTTAGCCTTCATTACGCACCGCCCACGGTGCTGATCAAACAGACAAAGTTGTTTTTCAGAATTTTTGGTCAGAGAAGCAGTATGTGTGCAGTGAAAACAGAACTCCAGCTTCAAAACAAATAAGAAAAATATTTTCAAATCATAGTGTGGAATTAATTGAATTCCAGCTGCATGCATGTGGTAAATTGAAGCCTTATTGGCAAACTAGCTGGCTAGCTTGCTACATAGGTGTGCTAATCATTAAACATTTTGTTATCACTTTAGCTAGCAAGCTAGCTAGCAATTATTATATTAGAGGCGTACTGTTGCCTTATTAGCAGGCTTGCTGTGTAGCTCGCTACACTGGTGTGTTCGCTAATCATTAAACAGTTTATCACTTTAGCTAGCAAGCTAGCTAGCAGCTATTATAGTACAAGCAAACTGTTACCTTATTTGCAAGCAAGCTGGCTAGCACGCCACACTGTGGAGCTAGCTAATCATTGAGCAGTTCGTTATCACTTTAGCTAGCAAGCTAGCTAGCGATTGATAATGCAGAAGCAAACTGTTACCTTATTAGCTAGTTAGCTGGCTAGCCTGCTACACTGGTGCGCTAGTTAATCATCAAACAGTTTATCACTTTAGCTAGCAAGCTAGCTAGCAATTATTATAGTAGAAGCAAACTGTTGCCTTATTAGCAAGCTTGCTGGGTAGTTCTCCTCGGGTCCATGGCACCGGTACGACCTCCCATTGGTCCGACCTCCCATTAGTTCCCTTGCGCGATGAATAAACACACATTCATGCGTACAACGACAACCATAGTACTTTGTTGTGATTTATTATTCATAGAGATATAGCAGAACTCTAACTGTGTTCTGGCCTGATGAGGATGAATGTCTCTCTCCAGCACTCTCAGAACTGTGGGGCAGCGACTGGCATCTTCCTCCTCATCAACGCCTCCGTCATCATCATCATCCGAGGCCACCGCTTCTGCCTGTGGGGCTCCGTCTACCTGGATGCCCACGGAGAGGAAGATCGAGACCTGCGGTAAAACCAAAAAACACACGGACACACTCATGTAACTGCAGCAAACTCACCACTCCTCCTCTTTGTACTACAACTACGTAGCTTACATTCTAGATTAGCTCCTCACCTTAAGCTATGCAGGTGCTTTTAAGCAGTACAGGTGTTCTAAATTGACACTGGACATTTCCTGACGCTACGCGCTCAGACGGATTGCTGCCTCTATTCCGGTATTCCACCAGTGGCAAAGATTGAGTTGTAATTTCCTGACTGCACTTCATGTCATTTGGGGCAGAGAGTCAGAAAGTTGGCTGTCCCATTGAAGTGTTTCTAAGCAAGGTCACGCAAGGCGATATTCTGTATTTTCCTCGAACATAAAGCCGTCTGCATATGACTTAGGTTGTACTTGGATGTGGTCCTCTTATTTCGTGATTTAATCAGTTGGCGCCTACAAACTTGTGGCCAGAAATGACAAAATGGACAAGTACTGCATGTTTATGAAAAATGGAAAAATGTGTTACTTTATTTAACTTACCAACTTAAATTATGTATCATCATTTGATTGTCTGTCCTTGCATCACAATGTTTCCTCTTGGTTGACTCCCTTAAGGTGGTGGAGGGGCTTGAATTTTCTAAATAATTGCAAATCTGAAAGACATTGTTATGGATAGAGGTTTTCATTGGTTGATATTGATCGTGGATGACTTACGATATTTTATTTCAACAAAGCCCATACATCTTTTGAAGCATCTCTTAATTTAGCACTACCTTCTCTTTCATCAGCTGCTGAGCTGCTAGCGTTCTTGGCTCTGTTGCTAGCCTCAGGCTTGGCTGTGCATTTAAAAAATGCTGATATTTTACTTGACTTCTGCTGGCAGGCTAGTTTAGCACCCAGGCTGATTTATTGTGGGGCAATGCTGCTTTAATGTGTGTCGAAGTTACCCATGTCATGTGAACTGATGTACCCGCATACCATTATGGATGCTGGCTTTAAAATTGTGATCTGATGACAAGCTGGATGGTTCCTGTCCTCTTTGGCCTGGAAGACACGGTGTGCATCATTTTCAAATGGAATTTCACATTCTGATGAGTCAAACCACGGGGCAGTTTTCTACTTCCCTTCAGTTGATCTTTAATGAGTTTGGGCTCAGAGAAAGCGGCTGCATTTCTGGATCTTGTTTGTATATAGTTTGATCTTCACATTACAGTACAGTTTTAACTCTTCTTTTTGTAGGATGCGAAAAGCTGTGTTCACTGACAGAGTTTTTCAGAGGTGTTCCTGAGCCCATTCAGTGATTTTCATCACTGAGTCCTTTTTTTTTTTCTTTAATATAAAGCCACCTGAGGTCATTCAATTTTGGTTTTCCATCTTGCCCTGTGCATACAGAGATTTTTTTTTCCAAATTCTTTGAATCTTTAAATTATACTATGCAGTGTAGATGATGAAATCCCAAATGTGGAATTTTACATTGAAAAATGCAATTCTTCACCTGTTGAACAATTTTCTCACGCAGAGGTCACCATCTTTACTTCTGATAGACTCCGCCTCCCCGGGATGCTCTTTTTATAACCAATCATGTTACTGACCGGTTTCCAATTAACCTAATCAGCTGTGAGATGTTCTACCCGGTGTATTTTTCTAGCGTCAAACAATTTTCCAGTCTTTTGTTGTCCCTGATCCAATTTTCTTGAAATGTTTTGCTGGCATCAAATTCAAAATGAGCTGACATTTTTCAAAAAACAATCAAGTTTCTTAGTTTCAACATATGTTTTGATTTTACTTTTCTCAATTAAATATAGAGTTAACATAATTTGTAAATCATTGTATTATACTTTCATTTACATTTTACACAGTGTTCCAACTTTTTTGGAAACAAGATTCTGATTTCTTTAGATGGCAGTATTGTGTGCAGTCGGGTTTATAAATATTTGGACATCGGTAGTCGACAAATTATTATCATTTCAGTTTTTTTCCTCAGCATATTATGGATGAAATTAAATAATAAACATTCACTCAAAGTGCAGACTTCAACTTTAATTTGAGGGTTGTTTCCTCCTAATTGCATCAAAAA
Organism: Gymnothorax reevesii; assembly: GCA_029721435.1. NCBI lineage: Eukaryota > Metazoa > Chordata > Actinopteri > Anguilliformes > Muraenidae > Gymnothorax > Gymnothorax reevesii. The sequence goes on from CM056586.1 coordinate 68,992,305, forward strand.
ATGTTGGAATTATTACCTTTTTATTTGTGTCCCCCCCCATTTTTTATAGATGAGAAGTAATTATTGGCACAGCTGTTCCACAGCATGATGATGATGTTGTCATTATCTTATTTGCAACATAGCAGAGTAAAGGTCTTGTTGATGTACGCTCCGTGAAGCGTGGTCTTGTGTGGGCATGCATGGTGGCCAGTGGAACTGATTTTCCTACTATTGATGATATGACTGCTGACTAATGTTCGTATTCTGAATTGTGGATGACTATATTATCTCCTCTGATTCGGCCACATGCTTCAAAACTTCTTGGACGGCGCATCACAGTGCAGATGGACGGTGAACCTAAGCATACTGTGAAAGCAAACGGGGACTTTAAGCAGAGCAGTGAGATGTTCCACATGATCAAGTCAATCGCATGACGTTAATCCAATGGAGTAGCAGTCCGTGTTATTAGAGGCGAAACGGAAGGCGAAATTCTCTGAAGAACCAGCAGGAACTAGAGATGGCTGCAGTGAGGGCCTTACAGACCATGGTTCTTACAGTGTTCATACATGGTTCCTACAGTGTTTCTTAACCCTTAAATTAAAGTTGAATGTTTACCCTTCAAGCCCTTTTTAGTTGATTGATGTTAAATCCATTCTGATGATGCGCTGAGCCACAATGCTGAAAAGTGTGTTGATGTCCAAATAATGTGGCCCTGACTGTAATGGGGTCATTCGGATTTGATGAAAATGGAGAGTATGGCCAACATGTTAAAAAAAGCATTTTTTTTTTTTAAATCTTCTCTTCCCTGCAGTCGTGGAAAGCCTCTCTTCCTGTGCGAGGAGAGGTATCGGGTCCTGGAGCAGCAGTGGGTCTCCCACACGTTTGATCACATCAACAAACGCTGGGGCCCCCACTATAATGGACTGTAACGCATCCCCACGCCCCGCATCCCCATGTCAGCACAGGAGTCTGTCGTTAAGGAATGCTGTGGCAGCATATTGCACAATGTAGTAGAACACTCATTGGCATTAGAAGACGCGCCGCCAGGATGATGTCAATTTTGGTGTGCAGTCACGCCAACGGTGTGACAGTGTGTTTCTCGTCGATAAAATCAAGTTTTTATTTTAATGGAGAGACAGAGTTTGAGGAACTAATCCTGAAAGTTAGTCAAACATATCGCATAAGAGGATTTTTTTTCTAAGGACAGATTTCTTAAAAATATGTTTCCACTTTAAGATTTAATTTATCAGGCAATTTATTTGATCTGCTGCCATGAATTTTTGCTGGTGACAATTTTTTCCCCCAAATGTGTTTATCTGATTTCTGATTCTGAAATGCATTCACAAGTGTATGTAACTGAAAATGGTATTCTCAGAGGAGAAAAAGAATAAGCCCTTTCATTAAATACGCTGATCCTTTGTCTCGGCACTTAAATTCGCATGCATCATTCAATATCGTGTTGTTTTGTAGTCTATTTTTTCAGTGGCGTTTGTGCTGTATCTCTTGAGTTGTATTTCAGAAGTGTGATTCAGTACTGGTAGGCAATACTGTTCTGGCACGTGGACAAAATCTTTTGCGAATAAGCTAAGAAAAATCCAATATGAGGTCTAGCTGCAGTTCATCCTCAGGAATATTTTTCTCTCGTTTATTTTGTAGATGAAAAGGTGAGGTGCGGGACTCGGTCTTGCACGTGATTGAGTCAGTGCGAGACGGTCTGTGTGCCCCCACCTCACCTTTTGATCACATTTTACTGCGCACCTATGCACCTGTCACTAAGACTTTTTATTCAGGTGTGCAAGAGCCTCTAATGTCTGTTTTATTTTGTAGATTGAAGTCAAAAAGGCTATTTAAATATATGCTGCTATTCACTTTCAATTATTACAGTAACATTTTGCATTTGTAATATCTCTCAGAGAATGCATTTACATAAAACATTGATAGTACTTCATTGGCTGTCATAGTTTTGCATTGGTAGAGGAAGAGCTGTGTTGAGAAGCCATTTTGGGCGGGGGGGACATCACATGACCATCATGTCTCCAGACCCCACCCACCAGCTGGGGTGGAGGGCCAGGCTGTATCTCTGTGAGTGAGGACTCCGTTCAAACGGATTTCCTCTCGGAGTCGGTCCTCACCCTCTGTACTGATCCATGCTTGTTGTTCAGATCTGTTTGACTTTAAATTCTGCAGAAAATACGATTATATGCAGAAATTCTTGTTAATTCAGACTTTGCAAGTTGCTGTTGGTTTCCAAAGGAAGCCCTCTGTGTATCTTAATCTGTCACATGAGTAGTTTATGGAAGTCTTTGTGTTCTAATCTCTCTTTCATATTACTTTCCTGGATTTGGCTAACTTGACTCGAAATGTGCCTGCCTTGCATTGACTCTTTATCCAGCTATAAATGTGTATTATAGCTGCCCCTTGAGCACTTGATATATTTTCAGTACTGTCCTTTGATTTTTGGTGCAGTTTTTCTAATTCTCCAGTTTACCACCAGAACAACCTTTAAAAAAAGTAGCTTTAGTCTTTTTGTTGTTGAAAGAGCTTAACAATCCATACACTTGAGGCCCAGGATATGTCATAATTCTTGTTACTATAATACTTTTTAAACTCCACAAAAGCCTAAATCTGTTTATTTCAGTTGATGTGTTGTTAGTCTAATGGGTTGATTTCTTAGTTTATGATGGGTGTACTGAAACCCATGTATAAATGCTAAATGCATTCCAAATGGGTGCCAAATTCATATTCTAAGCACATATATAATAAAATATACATGGCATTTATTGCTTTGATAACATTTGAGTACTGCATTTTTAATGCCTCACTCTTATTTACCGATTTTCAAATTACAAAGAAAATAATTATTGACCTTTTACGCCAGACTTCATCTAAATCTTTACGAGGAGAAATGCACTCGCAGTCCACTTTATTAGGTTAACCTGCAGGGTGATGCAAACTGCTTGAGAATGGGCGGAGCACTTCGGGTGGTGTGCGGACGAGCTGTGTGTGTGGTAGCCTCTGCTCAGGATAATTCTGTGTGCCTGATGTCCTACAAGCACACAGCACACAATGATTCACCATATTATTATTATTATTATTATTATTATTCTGTGTGCGTGATTATCCTTAATGGATAGCCCCTTGAGATACATCATCTAATTTTTTGGGGGGTCCAACACAAGCATACAGTATAACACAACAATATGTAATCACATGCAACATGCAGAAAGGGTCTCATTTGCCACCCCCCACCCCCACCCTACACTCCCATAATGTAATGGCTGGTTAGAGTGGAGTGTCTGATGCCGCGGCAGGCGAAGCTGCACCAAGCAGCGAGCCGACGCAGCTGAAAGTGATTGGGTGAAATAAGAGGAAAGGAGCTCGCGTTTCAGAATAAACGAAAGGCTTAAGTTCCAGAAACATAGCGAGCAACCAGATAGAAAAGAAATCTCAATAAAAGAGAAAACCAATAAGGCACCTAACAACAGAGCCAAATAACCTAAAGAAGCTGAGCTTCCCAGAAACAAAGAAAAAAAATAAAAAATATATATATGGCAAACCCCTGACTAGAAATATATTGAGCCGAAGTGAGCGAAGTCATATCAAGCTCTGCAGCAGAGGAGGCGTGGCAACTTCTGGCTTAAATAGATTCCGGGAAGGATCGCCCAGGAGTAATCAGCCAGCTGGGTAAAAAATCCGATGTGGAAAGAAAACGATATCTTCCGGGACGAGAGTAACAAAGAAAGCAAAAAGCACATGGCAAACCATGACACATGACCCACGACACCTACTGCGAGTGGCTGGGAGATGGGTACCACAATACATATAATCAGGTGGGAGTAACTAATTACAAAGTAACTAGTTACTGAAATCAGATTACGTTTATCAGTAAGGCAGTAATGTAACGCATTACTTTAATAACTTAAGTAATCAGATTACAGTTACTAACAAATAAATGATCTAGTTACTTGCATTACTTTAAATTCCTCAACTATCGGCAGGACAGGAGGCCAGGAACACGTCTTCATCCTCTTGTTCTTCTTCTTCCTTTTGAGTATATTGGCGATTGAGACTGAGGACAGAAATCAAATCAAACGTCCTTTTTCATGCGTGTTCATGCCAGGACTGTAGCCTTTTACTTGACTCACTTGCTGTTTGGGCAGATTTTTACAACTTTGCTGTTGGCTCTGCTGTATAAACGAGCATGAAAGTGAGATCTTGTGCCCTAGAATAAAGATTCATGAGGATCTGGGCACATGCCTGGTTTTAGCATGACATGGTTTATTAATTAATTTATGGTGAATTTCAGATGATGGCGAAGAGTAATCCAAAAGTAATGTAACTAGTAGTGTAACTATTTACTTTAAGCAGTGAGTAATTAAAGTAAAGGATTACTTTTTTTAAAAAGTAACTAGTAATGTGTAATGCATTACTTTTTTAGAGTAACTAACCCAACACTACATATAATACACGGGTTTGACATCCATACACACGCATGCATATATGCATACACACACACGCTCTCAAATCTAAACTTAGTTATAACTGGCAAGCAGGACCCTTGCAATATGGAATGACTGGGGTCACCACTAAAAGCAGCAGCTTGAGGTTTTGAGGAAGGAAGATGACGAACTCTTAAAGACATTAGGAGTTAATTAATCTTGTGTTAATGGATAAATTGTTCCATCAGGATGGAGCTTTAAATTTAAATACACATCTTCTGGTTTCTTTGCTAATTTTTGGAACAAAGAAAGTTTTCTGGGCTTGTCGAAGAGAGTTGGTGGGTGTATATGGTGTCAGATTTTGTTTTAGGTATGAGGAATAATTAAAATTAATATATTTGAAAATGCTTTGGAGCCAACAGCAATGTCTCTGAGTGCTGAGGGTAGTTCAAAGTTTCTTACTTGGAGCAGTGAAGGATTCGGTCAGGGTACCTTAAAATAAATCTACAGAGACTATTATAAACTAGACGTATGTCGATGGCGCACCATCGCAAATCTCCACGCTCCGCAACGAATGTTAAGGGAGTAGTAGTAATGCGTCAGAGGGCAATTCACTGAACTGGCTTTCTGCTGTACAAATGATAATCAGCTTGTTGCAGTGACAAAGCACCGATACTGATCAGAGTTATAGCAATGCGATATAGTTGGTTAGTTGGATAGAGTACTTTTTGAGTCGTAAAATTATGTGATGTCACAAGCTCTTCTTCTTTGGTCTTGGGTCTTCTTATTGCAGCTATTGCATGTGTCCTACGGGCCAATGCAAACATCAATGAGCTACTGCTACTTCTGCAAGTGTCCGTATAGTCCATGCACACACAGCACTACTACTGCCACAATGGCGTATCCTTGTACTTGGAGACGTCCGATACGGGTTCTGATTTTATCCACACACACATTCACCTACACTCCAGCACCTGCCTCGAATTACCCTACCAATTACTAAAACCACCCAGAAACGCCGTACTAACCACCCGATACACCCTAGCAACCATTTAGAAACCCCAATATAAACATTATAAGGCCACGTTTCCCAGATTAATCTAAGAAGATCTTGGAGCTAAGTAAGTACTTACTTACACCCTAATAGCCACGATGTGCACCCTGGCAACCATTTACAAACACAAGCAACTGTCCATGAACCACAAAGCGACCTTCCTCCATACTGTAGCAACCACCCAAAAACACACTAGCTACCAGCCTTTCAACAGCCAACTTCTTACCCCTAGATTCCACTGGGCTCATATCTGCCACGTAACCTGTGTGACACCATTTTGCTCAGTCCTCCATGTGACTTCATATCTCACGAGACCGTAACGGAAGTAAAGCGTCCTGCCAGCTGATAGAATTGACTCGCTCAGATTTAGCTTATTTCGTCATTTTTCCTAGATATTTGTGCTTCTGCCACAGGTGAGTACGCCAAGTTAAATGCTTTTTAATTGTATTTATTACTAAAATACACCCGGACAGAAGGATTCCTTGTCTGAGCTGAGAGCTCTCCTGTTTTACAGTGATGCACTGGGCAAAGGGCGGCCATCTTCCGAGACTATACCTTTGCCCTATAAAGCCATTTGTATCATATTTGATAAACGTTATCAATTAACACATTCAAAAAATCTTTTTTTACATTTTGTTATAGGACTAAATAAAGAGTCAATTTCAAAAAAATTGAATTTTCTGCCAATTCTATCATAGTTCAGGCTTTATAGGGTTAAAGGTGATGTGTCAGCAACAAGCCTTCAACAATGTCATTGCAATATTCTGTGAGGCTAAGGTGAAAACCAGTCCCCGCTTCCCTGCCAGGCTGTGCGTTGAGCATAATAGAAAGACATTTATACATTCTCCGCAGGACTCCAAACATTTTGCCGACACCTTATGCAAAAGCTACAGTAAGGTAAGCCACCAGGCGGACTATTTAGTTCTTCAGTGTAATAGTCTGATATACATTTTTTTCCCCAACTTCTTCAGTTGAAAGGGTAATTAAACACAGGCTGTTGTTTTTTATTTGAGCATTATGGACCAAAATATTGAGTGCTACCCCAATGGGTGACTGTAGGTGACCCATATTATGGTGTCGCTGCATTTTAACACGTTCATGCAGTTCAGACCCCACGGACATGGATCTGCTCTATTTATGCATCCAGTTACACTATTCGATTAATAGGCGGCACCCAAATGGAGGTCAGTGCCTGTTACCGATTTAGAATATGGATGAGTTAAGACCTATCAATTTATTTTTAGAATTTAGCGCAGAATAAGGGCCCCAAACACAAAAAGACTTCATGAAAATTCAGCAGTGAGATGTTAAAAAAAAAATAAAAATACTGAGAATTGAAGAAAGGCAGAGCAGTAAAACAGTACGTTTCTGGGATCATAAACTCCTTGACCGCAAGTGTGCATCATCTGAGTGTGACATTAAAATTGACTAACTGTCTATGAGCCAAATAAAATTGCTTTTCAAGTGGCTCTTCAAGCTCTCCAAGTGGGTTTCTTAGTGGTTCAGCAAATTGTGCAGTCAAATCATAAGATAATCCGGTTACACTTTATTTGAAGTGTTGCTCATGAAGGCTTTATACAGCATGTATAATGCCTTCATAAATGAGACATAATGTCTTCATAAATCATACATAAGCAAATGTCATGCTTTGTAAAGGTTGTAATAACACATCCTTATTCAGCATGTGATGCCAGCTGTGATATAACTGACAGTGTCAATTAGTTAGTGGCTAAATGTGATAAAGGGCGACATTGTTAACATAGTGACATTGTCATTGTCACATGCTGAAGAAGGATGTGTGATTCCTCCCTTTACAAAGTATGACATTTGCTGATGAATGATTTATGAAGACAGTATGTCACATTTATGAAGGCATTATACATGCTGTATAAAGCCTTTATGAGCAACACTTCAAATAAAGTGTGACCGATAATCCTATGTTTACCAGGAGTCAACTGACTCATGAAGCTCAATATGAATTTATGACTACTGGGAATTATCATGGGTCCATCACCATAGAAGGGCATGGACATCTATAGTCTTCATGAAGCTCGACAAACTCCAACTTTTTTTTTCCTCCATTAAAAAGCAATGAAATGTGTCTTTTTTCAACAGACCCCCATTAGCCAGCATACAGTCATAAAAAAATAGCTTCTATTATTGTCAGAATGTTCGCCTTGCAAGAAAACTGTGTGCTGCTACCACCTCCTCTGACGTGGACGAGGGGTTTGACTTTAGGAGGTGTGCAAAATGAAGGGAAAAAAAAGTGAAAATTATTTAGAAGAAACGCAGGCTGCACACTGCACACATGGTGAAATGTGTGAATACGAACAGATAGAATGCAGGTGCAGCGACACACCCATCATTATGCAGCAGACTCCCCTGTATTTGAACACTTTTCTCCATATTCTACAGTCTGCATCTTTAGTTTCACTTGCCCTGGAATCTCAGTAAAGGGGAAACTACATTCTTACTGCCTTCCACAGACGGTCTGACAGTTTCATCAGACCCAAGCTGCTGACCTGCCAGTATTCATCCAGTACAAACCCTAATTCCACTGAAGTTGGTACATTGTGCAAAACGTGAATAAAAACAGAATACAGAGATTTGCAAATCCTTTTCGACCTATATTCACTTGAGTACACCACAAAAACAAGACATTAAATGTTTAAACTGATAATCTTTATTGTTTTTTTTTTTTTTTGAAATATTCACTCATTTTGAATCTGATGCCTGCATCATAGTCCAAACAAATAGTCCACAAACAAATGCAATTGTGGCATTGGTTAAACACCAGTGTCTACGGTCACCACTCATCTGTGGAAAGGATTTAACAATTGAAACCAGAAAAATCAGCCACACATATTTTACATGAGAAATCTTTAAGACTTGTCAACAATAATTTGAGTGAAACAGCAAATTATTAATGTTATTTTTCATATAAACAAGGGGCTTTACACTACTTTGATTACAGATTTCAAAATGTGAGCAGAAGTAATGAATATGTCAAGCAAGATCAACGAAATTCTCGGTTAAGGCACTGTGCTGCAGTGCAGAGGTGACTATTACGTCGCGGGTTCGAGCCCCGGCGTACCCACCGGCAGGGGTCGGCAGCTTTTTCAGAGTAGCGCACAATTGGCCATTGCGCTACAGGGTTCCAAAATTGGGAAGGGACTGCCGGATTTGGGAATACAATAGTTGCTTTGTTCGTTGCTCCAGCGCCTCCTGCTGGCCAGACGGGCGCTCGTCAGGAAGACTCTGGGATTGTTCATGTCCGGGTATCCTCTGCCCTCGTTCTGAATTTACGAGGATTCAACCAATGAGTGTAAAAGAATCAGTGGCTGACGGGCACGTGCTTCGGAGGAGAGCCGTGAACTGTCCTCACTATCCTGAGTTGGCAGCAGGGGGTCGCATACGAGCAAGCTTTGTACATAGTTCACCTATTGGGCATTCCAGATTCGGGTGGGATTGGAGATGTCAAAAAAAAAAAAAAGATCAACGAAATTAACAATCAGGTTTTTTTTTCCTCTTCGGTTTCTCTCCCCATCGTGATGGAAAGAAACTTAAGTAAAATGCTCACATGGATAATTTAATTGCTCCCATTTTGAGAGTAACAGAAAGAATTAGCACAGCATTTATAGAAGAAGTATGGTGTAAACGGTGCTGTATTTAATGCTGATCTCCATGAGTATTACTGCCTCTGTCCTGTTAGCTGGAGAGCAGTAGTGCAGCCACTTATACCGTGTGTGCTGAGCTGATTGGTCTCTGGGTGTCACTGCATCATAGCTGATGGGCGCCCTCCAGTGTCTGAAATGCACCCTGTCAAAGCAATATAGATGCCACGGTATGACACTAGATGGCCACCTCAACACGCCACTGGCAGTTGTAGGACCATTCCTACGCAAAAAAATGCCTCCCCCCCCCCCTGCGGAGGTCAAATGCGGGTTTTGAGAAATACTGAAAGATAAGCAGTCAACCTCACAAGAGACAAAAATATCTCAGCGTTGCCATAACTGTTAAGGACTTTTCACGCTTGCGAATGCTTTGTTGCTGTATATGGTGCTCACTGCAGTGTGATCAGTACAATGTGTGCTCTGCCCACAAAGTACTGTATTTTATCAGTTCTTCTATTTTCAGTGTCAGGGTAAATTTCCCTGAGACTCAAACTAAAAGCTTTTGTGCATTACTCAAACAATGCAGATTGCAAGCTGGAATTTTTGTCATGGCTTTAAACCAACGGCTGGGGAATAAAATCTGAGCAAGAAATGAAAAGAAAATTGACCGGCTTCATGTTCTTTTTGTTAAGTTGTCGTTAGAATGCACTCTGCTTTTACTGCAACAAAACTACTTTGTTAATTGAAATTTCTGGTGGCTGTGTAAAAGCCTCGGGGATACAAGGTTTTGACCTTTTGTTATCATCACAATCATGCGATTATCACACTTTTTCCACACTCTGCCGTTTACGCTGCAATTTGCAGCTCTGATTATACTCTATTCATATTGAGATGAGCCCGTCTCATGCAGCCTGTCAATGTTATCTCCGTTCCACCAGCACTTGAAGAACAGCATGTTGGAACGTCACCGAAATTAGCCAGGCTGCTGCAGCAGTTTATCATAACTCATTTGTGCACCTATAAAACAGGTCACAGAAATTACGGGAGCAGAGAAAGGATGTTTTGGGCTTAACGGCTGCCCGTAAGCTGCAGCATGCAAATCAGCGCTCAGTGCTGGCTGGGAAAATAACATTAACCCATTACGGACTTTGGCCATGAGTGAAGATGGCTCACTAAATCCATCCAGATTTGATAACACTCACAAAAATATAAATTTTTCTGGGGCTAATAAGAACTTGAAATTAAACGCTGAAGCTATTATTTGTCACAAATTTGGTTCACATGATTTACATATCATTCGAAAAACATAAATGGCAACATTTCATAAATTTTGATGATTTTCAGGAATCATATCACACTTGGCACCATTACAGTTAAAGGATTTCAGTACAGCACATAGTTATATGTTGGTTAATTGCACAATGTGTGAAACAGTGTTGGCTTATGTATATAGTTAGCCAACCCGAAGAGCATCATGATCAGTGCACATCCAAGAGAGTCCAAAAATCCTCCTCAAATAACAACCTCATTCACTGATGCATGTCGAGGATCATATTTCAATATTTATCATCATATTCATCAGTAAATTAATGACCATAATTAACAACCATAATCAATAATCAAAATCAGGCACCATATTATGTAAGCTGCAGTAAGACTCATAACACACACACACACACAAGCAGTTGACTCACACATAAGCAGTTGGTTTCTGTAGCTTTTGACATGTGTTCAGTTGATTCAGACAATATCTGTTCAGTCATCAGTATTATTTAGCATTATTACTCGCCATTGTCAAATGCTCAATCCTGATTGGTCAATTACAACATTCTAAGGTCTGTTATTTCTGTATAGCAGACTCTTACTATGAATAGCAGACCGTTGCTGTGGACGAATCGGAGTTACCGTTGCTTACAGTTACAGTTCCAATCATTGAAACGAACGGAATATTTTTTTTAAGCAGCGGACTAATTTTTCAAGCGGAAGCAATTAAAACTTCTGTAAATCAATAAAATCATATTTAGATCAGCATTTTATGTCAAACTTTTGAATACTTTAGTGAGTAGCCATGTAATAAGCGGGATAATGTAGAGTGAGCCGGTCACTATAGAGAAATAAACCCCTTCAGGGTGATGTTAGACCTCTCTGCTTCGCGTCGGGGTCCTACATCAACCTGTCGGGGTTTATTTCTCTATAATGACCGGCTCGCTCTACATTATCCCTTACTTGTTCATCAGTGATCATATAGTTAAGCGTTAAGCTTACCTCATGTTTGTAGTTCATTACAAACAGTAAAATTACAGTAGCACAGCTTTATGTGTTATATGAATTATGAGATATGTATAACCAATATTATGCTGGAAGAGGGTTGTTATCTTTTGGCTGCAGTTTTCAAGGCAAGTTGGCAGTGTTTTGGTTTGCCTGTCTCTGGGACAACCTATGACCCATTTAAAAGTCCTCTTAAACAATGAAGTACCCTTGAAGTAGTTATTTTGCAAAAGATGCCAACCAATGAGAAAAGAGAAAAACAAGTAAGGTGCAGACATTACTTTATTGAACCATTCTAGCATGAGAGGGCAGAAAAACCATATTTGGAAGAAATATCTGTTGATGAAGGTGTAAAAATTGTGTGTGAAAGGACAATGTCAACGCAACAAGAACTCCGCTTTGTATTGGTTCATATGACCAATTAATGCCTAATTTTCTGAAGAATCTGTCTCTCTCCAATTCTTTGAGGATGGGGATCCTCAAATATAAAAATGCAGTTTCTCACAATGCAGTTCCGGTGGTCTAATGTGATCATAATCATTTCACTATTGCACAATGCGTCTAAACACGCGTTTACTTTGAAAGACATGGACTTTGTGTTCCTCCTGAAAGGGAAATATTATTTGTGTCACATTTGTCCGTAATCGGTTAAAGTAAAAGACAACTTTCGCTCAAATCAACCGTAAATTACGGTATTACTCATATGAAGTCCAGATATCATGATTTGGATTTTTGTAAACTTATACAATGCTTCAAATAATGTGATCAAACAATAAACAAACTGAAGGTTGCAATCTTTTCATCCCTCAAGAAGATTTAGGCAATGAGAGGCTGAGGAATGACTGACCACAGTGTAACAATAGTCTGTATAGGCTGAACTCATTTTGAAGTAAATTACCACTGTTTTAAGGCTGTATTCTCGGCTTAAATTGGTTAATGCACGTGCCAGTTGTCCGCACCTCCGCCCACTATTTGCTCGACAAATGAAAATTTGCTTAACCCACTGGCAAGCTAGTCAAAATGATCTCAAATCAAGGACAAATTTTTTATCTAACTAGGAAAAATGGTGATAGAAATAAATGTTTTAAGTCTTAAAATAAGTGAATTCTTTTCACCTAATATTTTTATCTTTCATATTATACAGTGTACAGTTCTGGGATCTGGGAAATTAAACTCAGATCTGGTCATTACACACTGCTAGCATGTTTAGCAAACCAATTTCACTTGTATGGTTAGACTAGCTGGCATCAATGTTAGATTACTATGCATGTGCAGAAGGTGACTTAACACTTCAATCGTGTTTGATTGGTTAAATGGCAGCAAACATAACATAACATATAACATCTAACAAAACATTACATATAACATAACACACAACACAAAACAACACAACATAACATAACATAACATATAACATACAACATACAACAAAACATAACATAACATAACATAACATAACATATAACATACAACATACAACATACAACATACAACATACAACATACAACATACAACATAACATAACATAACATAACATAACATAACATAACATAACATAACATAACAACTTAACATAACATAACTTAACATGAATGGCGAGAACAGGCCGTTCAGTCCAACTACGCTCGCCAGTTTTGCTATACTATTGTGAATATATCCCTTCAGTTACTCAATGACTCAATGGTATCTAGCTTTAAGTCAAGCCTGCTCTTGAAAACCCCCAAGGTCTCTGCCTCAACAATATGGTCAGGCAAGCTACTCCACATTGGAATTATTCTCTGGGTGAAGAAATATTTCCGAATATCAGTTCTAAATTTACCTTTGGTCAACTTCCATTTGTGACCCCGAGTTCTACTCACAACTCTTGGTTGAAGGAATCCTACATAATTCACTTTGTTAAGCCCTTTAACATATTTAAAGACCTCAATCAAATCACCCCCGAGTCTCCTTTTACTAAGAATAAAGAGATTAAGGATCTTCAGCCTCTTCTCATAACTTTCATCTTTTATATCCGGAATTAGCTTAGCGGCTCTTCTCTGAACTTTCTCTAGAGCCTCTATATCTTTCTTAAAGTATGGTCCCCAGAACTGTACACAATACTCCAGATGTGGTCTGACGAGCATCACCTCCTTAGATTTGTACTCAATACTTTTGGCAATGTATCCCAGCATCCGATTGGCTTTTTTAACTGCTACGGCACAATGGCTAGAGCCTGCGAGGGTTTGGTCAACAATCACTCCCAGATCTTTCTCGTGTGCAGCACATTCCAGTTTTAAACCTCCCACGAAGTAATCCTGTCTAATGTTTTTATTACCTACATGTACAACTTTACATTTCGCTGCATTAAATTTCATTTGCCACATTTCCGCCAAATTCTGGATTTTATCCAAATCATCCTGAATCACTTTAGTGGCCAAACCTCCCAATCTAGTATCATCTGCAAATTTAACTAATCTGCTCTCAATATTCCTATCAAGGTCTGTAATGTAATGATTTGTTATCCTGGTGGATACAATTCCTCACAGATCATTAGATTGCTGGAATTTATCCAATACATTCATGTATTTCTGCATTTATTAATTTGTTTGAAAATTTGCATCAGGTAACAGCATAACTCAATTGAAGAGCTCAATGGAAAAATCATCAGTCACATTTTCACGTTGTGAAGAAATGATGAATTAAAAATTCTAAATAATCTTAGAAACAAAGAACTGAAAAAATATGCAAAAAATCTGAAATTTATAAAATATTATAATAAAATATAATATTATTGTATTGTATATAATATATAAAATATACAAAAATGCTAAATTTCGACTCTGATCGTTTTTCCTTTGTGGTCTTTAATTTATACAAAACACATCATTGTGGTTTATTCAGGCTTTTCAAACAACTATCGAGCAGTTTTGTTATGTGCTCATTTATTTATTTTTAAAAAATTAGTTCTTCAGTTAAGCAAGTGGGCTCTCAGTGTTCTCCCGTCCAACAGCTGAGAGCAGTGAGCAGCCATGGGCCAGCGCGAGGGGACCAGCTCCACTTCTAAAGCCAGGGGCTGAGGTAGGCACATTTCCTTCATTGCATGTTGTTGTGGTTGGCAAACCGAAGTACCCAGAGGAGAGCCATGCAAACACAGGTAGAACATGCAAACTCCATGCTGGGAGACCCCGGCTGGCAGGGGCTTGAGCCTGGAACCTCCTTATTGTGAGGCAGCAGTGTTAGCCACCGTGTTGTCCATGGCAGTTTTTCTCCCTGGATCAAGTGTTTGAATTTTTAGCACTCACTGCATGATGCGATAAATACATTCAGAGTGGCTATTCCCCCAACCATTGGTGGAACGGGGGGGAATTTAGAATAAGCATATATTTTCAACAAACAATTTCATTCACAAGTCAATTTATCAAATTATGTGTTGTCTCATCATGTTTTAGATATAGTAGGATGAATAGACTTTTCAAATCACTCTTTTTTTAATTTTATTTGCATTTTCCCTTATGTGCCGACTTTTTCGGAATAGGCTTAGTATGGGGTGTCAGAATTAACAACCATTTTTAAACACAGGCCCCAGTTTCAAGGTCACTGAAGTAATTGGATGCACAGGAACAAGTATAAATTAAATTGTCATTTTTAATTCTGAGATGCAGATTCATTGCAGTCCAAGACTGCCTAAAGTCTGGAACCCACAACATCGCCAAGCACAAGTCTACATCCACAGAGAAGCTCTGCAGCTGTCGACACTTCCTGTTTTCACTTGGGGTGTCTGGCATTTTCTCTGATCGAAGTCTTTTCCTCGTCTTCTGGTCTGACCTCACTCTCTCACGGATCCTACGCTGCAAAACCCACAAACAGAAAAGGTGAGCTTGATATTTTTACAGATATTTTTAGCCTCAGTAATTGTTGCTCATTACTGTTGATCATCTACAGAAGCTCAGTAAGGGGTGAAGAAGGAATTATTTAACAAAGCATTTTTTACTCCTCGAGACAAAGACGTCTTATACTTCAGAACTCTCCGGAGATACTGGGTGGGACAGTGGTTGCGAGAATCAAAAGGCTGGAAATTCATGGCTGAAAATAAATGCTCTCAGTTCCCCGAGGTGATTTGTCTTTGCCCCTCTTTTTCTACAGACGTAAGACCCCCTTTTTCAGAAGAGACCTGAGGTTCTTTCCTAACACTTTGATATCCTGCTTGAATTCAATATGTGAAACGAAGGAGTCACTCTGTGACTTGGAGCGCATCACAGCCTTTGAAGTCTGATCCAATTTTTGCTGCTCACCATTTGATGTTGAAAGGATGAAATGAAGAAATTGTACAGTTTTTGCCAGTAACTCTGTGGAGCATATGTAAGATTAAAAAAGCAAAATCCTTTGGAGGATGTGCTTAGAAATGTTAAGCAGATTAATACTTTCCTATGGTTCTTTTCTTCAAAGATAGAATTTTATATGAGAGGAAGTTCACATATGCTGCTATTTTCACTCTGACAATTAGGTCTGTGCTGCGCCATGTCGAGAGAGAGCTGTGCATGTGAGTTTAGGAGCATGTGATTACAATTGTAAAATATGGCCCGGTCCATAAGTATTTGTGGACAGTGACACAATCAGTATATGTATATATATATATATATAATTTTTTTTTTTGCTCTGTATACGACCACAAAAGATTTTTTAAAAAAAATCAATATAACCCAAAATGTAAATTACTGCACCCTGTGTGGTGATTTGTCTCCTGCATTTAAGCCGTTGTAGTTACAGGGGCAGCCGCCCAGGGACCAACTCAAGTAATCAGGCCAGAGCCTCGATCAGCTGCAATTACTGGAATTTTACCACGGTGCATGTTTTTTGGTGTGAGAGGAAATTCATGTGAACACGGAGAGAACAGACTCCATACAGAGATGTCCTGGCTAGCTGGAGCCCGCACGGGGAACCTCTTTGTTGCGAGGCAGAGCCCAAAAAAGTTGGCACACATGTTCTATCTGCCGGGTCCAGAATATTTGGCCAGTGACACAATTTATTTCACTGATCAAGGACTGACCTCAAAAGTCCATTTATCCACTTCAGTATTGGAAAAAACTACAACAACACATTCTTTGATGTTCTAACATGTAAATTTCATTGCTTAATGAAAATAAACGATGTGATGATGAAAACACGATCCAAAAAAGTTAATGTAGTTGACAGTTTACCCCTGTGTAACATCAGCATGTCTTCTCATCCCTCTTGTGAAACATCCCAGGTAGCAAGCACCTCCACTCCCGATCTGGCCCGGCTCAGTGCCGACTCCAGCTGATCCGGCCCAGAGCCGGGGCAGATCCGAAGCGGAGGTGCTTGCTATCTGGGATATGGGCACTGAAGACACCATTTGGTAAAATTTAGCCAGCAAAATTTTTCCCATTCCTCCACTCAGCCCGCCTTCAGCTGCAAAATTGTTTGGAGCCTTCATTATTGAACATTTCACTTCATAATGCACCATAAATTCACTCTCTTAGACACTTCAGTGCTCCCAGAAAGCCATTCTAGCACTCACATACTATGCTTACGAAGCCATGCACTTGTAATCCATCCTGAAAATAGTTTGTTGTCTAACTGGAAAAAGCAGTGATTCCCTGGAGCAGAGTGACTTGATATTAGCACGTTACTCCAAAATCCACACCTACCGTATCTGCCTGCATCAATGGTGTGCTCACATACGTGCAATGCACCAATTCCATGTAAACCGAAACACCCCCATACTGTTAGGTATTATCAATCTCATATGGCACCAAGCCCAGGGCAGTTGACGGCAATTTGACAGTGTTTATATATGCGCTTCGCTCCGTGAAGTAAGGCTTGCACTAGCATCTGTAGATGAAGCAGGGAATGCTGATGACCGACAAAGGTTTACCAAAGTATCTCCAAGTCCATGTTGGGATATGTCTGACATTCAAATAATGATTTTTGAGACTGTGATGTCGGAGGGATCAGAGGTCATGTGCATTCTAAAGTGATATTCGCCACTTCTAAGCACTAATATTCAGCAGGACTTTCCGAAAGGCAGCATCGTTCCAATGCGGGTTTTAAGAGCTTCAACTCTAGGCCTCAACCACCAGGGGCCCAAACACAAGGCTTGATTGATTGACTGGCAAGAACCTCAGTCAGCTAATATTTTTGTTGCTACAGAGTTCATAAAGCTTTGCCCATTGGCATCATCTGTGTTTATCCTGAGGAATAGAACAGTCAGGCCACCTGACGGGCTAATAAAACGGGCCACTAATTTAGCTTTGATACATGTTGAAGTGCCATAAAATTGAATAGAAAATATGAAAGCAGATGGCAGAAACCGAAACATAAGCTTGAAAAGCTGAGAGAAAAAGTTTATAAAGTTGTCCACCTCATGCTGATGTCATGAGTAACATGCCCAGGTTTGGTCATCATGAGCATGTGAAACTTCACTGGTGCCGTAAAGTCAGTCTCGGAATATTAATTTGAAGAGTATAAACCCAACAAACATCATGGATCTTGAGACACAAATCCATTACGAAAACACCAGTTGCACAGGTATCCAAACTGTGATTATCAAGACTGTATCTGGTGAGTCAACATGCAAATGAGGTCTGTGAAACGAAAGTGCACAGCACCAGCATTATACATTGACACACCTCCTTTCGCACAGTCCAAACCTCTTGTGATGGAAACGCTTTGATTTCGGAGCAGGAATTCACCAAACTGGCCGAGGTTGATGAAGGTACTTGAAATTTTTTATTCGGAGTAACCCTTTTCGATGTACTTTTTCAAGTGTTCCTGGACTTGATTGTATCATAATGAATTTCCTGTAAGCAACTTCAACAAGCAACAAGGAAATTTTAGATACATTGATACAGCTAAATGGAATCTTCATAGTCGTAAAGTACTTTGATTATTATCGAGACGAGTAGGTTCTGCAGTCAGGACATGCTTACTTAATTTCCATGTTTATTGACCGTCTGTATCTCCTCTCTGTATGCCATAGTTATAAAGGTTGCAACTGAAAGCAACGACATTGAACTCAGAGAGGGTTGAGCAAAACAAATTGTGTTAAGAAGTAGATATAGTGCAGCTCAGCTCAGAGATGGGCAGCATGTGTGATGCTCAGCGTAAAGAAGATAGGCTTGAGTAACATATGGGGACATTGCAAGTAATTACAGAAGACATGCAACAAGATGTGCGAAACGTTTTCACAACTCTCATTAATCATTGATCTCTTTTTCTCTATCCAAGAATTCTTTGGCAGTCATCAATCGCTGGGGTCCGGTTAACGAGTGGTATGCCAAATCGTTTCTGTTGAGCTTTGAATGACTAAGGTCTGTCAGGGTTCACAGAACTGAAGGAACCAGTTTGCTGAACCAGGAATAGCAGAATTTGGAGCTTTATCAGACAAACCAACAGCCCAGGGTCTGGAACTTGCAAACCATGCATTTAACTACAAGAAAGGTACAGTCAGTGAGCAGGCGGAGGTCAGGCGGAGGCAGTCAGGATCCACGGAGGCAAGCAAAGTGAGGTCTGATATCCAGATTGGGGTTGCAGCCAAGAGGTCAATCCGAGGGGGAGCAGGAAGAGGGAGGAAGACCGTTGGGGCTGGGTGCAGTGCAGACGAAGACCGAGGCAACACAAACGAAACATGAGGCTGGGAGGAGCACGAGGATTTCAGGGAACAAGGGCACGATAATCAAATACGAGATATTAGTAAGCTAGCACAAAGCAAGGCTAGACAATCTGGCAAAGACACAAAGGCAGACGAGAACTAAAATACAGAGACAATGAGTCGAATGGGAAATGTGCAGGACAGGCGTGAGGAATGAACAAGGGGAATCAAGGGGGTGAGCAGGCAATTGAAAGATTGGAATCAATCAACAAAACGAGACTGAAATTACCATGTGCATCCAGAAACATGCTAAGACTAATAAACGCGCACACGGGATGTGAACGGACTAATTAACGCACACACGGGATGTGAATGGACTAATTAACGCACACACGGGGCGTGAACGGACTAATTAACGCACACACGGGGCGTGAACGGACTAATTAACGCACACACGGGATGTGACAGACGCAACTTGTGTCATCACTGGTCCAATTGTGGCACGTCAACTTTAATAACCACGAGTCCCACACATCAGAGCATTCAGCAATGCCCCAATAAATTGCTTGAAGAAACCCCCTTTGAAAGGTTTGTTATCCCCCGCCACAAAGTGGGACCAGGGGATATTGGATTGGGGTCCATCCATCCAAGCCACAATGGGGACAAGATTTCTCTGAAACTATTGCACCAAGATACATGAAATTTAGTATACTTAATCTACTCATGATCTACATTGAGTTTGAAAATGGATGTCAAAGCATAATTTTTTGTGGAGTTATAGCCCTCAATTGTGGTGGGGGATAGTGATGACACTGTTGTCTTGTTTATTTATTTATTCATTTGTTTTTTGAGGGTTTTGCACTAGATAGCGCGAAAGGGGAAGTACTTGAGGGAGGAGGGCTGCAATTTGTTTGTAAGTGTCGCTGTAGACGTGGGGGAAATAGGCCTGTCATTAATCAGGTGAGTACCCAAGGTGGGCTACATTTCGTGCAGCCAGGGGATTATGGGGATTAGAACCAGTAATGTAACAGACAGGGCAATCCTGGGTGCTGTAGGATTAGTGTCATTGCTCAACTGCAGGTGTGTTTAGATAGTGGTTAATTCTGTAATGCAGGATGCGCATAACCCATTCTCCAGTCATTCCTGTAAGACTGAGGCTCTAGTGGGACCCAAAGCTGACAGCATTTGTACAGCTTGTTTGATGATAAGGGACAAAGACAGTGCTGATGCAGAGAAAATTATTAAGATGTGTGCTTTGCAGGTAACTTCAATTTGGAAACAGGATCTTTTTTTTTTATTATTAATCTTTTGTTGTATTGAAGTAGTCAATATTTTCTGAATTCAGGCGATATACAGGGCCCAATTTTTTAGCATGTGCTCCGTCTGAGGATAAATGCACAAACAGGTTACGGTGGCTATTCCTGCTTTCCTCCAGCAGCTAAAAATAACAGATTTTTCTGTCAGAGCTACACGCAACTGGGCAGTGAGATGAATTTTGGGGGCTTAGTTATATTTCAGGAGGTGTTCCCCATGTAACTTACACAGCACCAGTGCAATGACTCGTGGTGAGGTCAGTAATATAGTTGGCACTGCCCCTTAGGAAAGCTGATTTTACTTGAAAAATGTTGAAACACTTGCGAACACTCACTGTGCATGCCAATATCAGATTTCTCATTAGCGATGACTCAGGAATCACATACAAAATGAATTTGCCTGAAATTTAACTGAAATGCTGTTTGAAAAAAGTTAGGATGCTGTGTAAAATGTTGATAAATACAGAATGCAATCATTTGTGAATCATTTGAACCATATACTTAATTGAAAATAGTACAAAGGCAACATATCAGATGTTGAAACTGTAAATTTTTTTTTAAATATCACGCTTATTTTGAATTTCAAGGCGGCAACACATTTCAAAAAAAGTTGGGACAGGGGCATGTTTACCACTACGATGCATCACCTCTTTTTTTTGAACACTCTATATGCTTTTGGGAACTGATGAAGCTAACTGTTATAGTTTTTAAAGAAAAATGTTTTCTCATTCTTGCTTCAAGTTGGATTTCAGCTGCTCAGCACTTTGCAGCCTCCTTTGTCATATTTTTCCTTTTATAATGCACCATATACTTTCAGCGGGTGGCAGGTCTGGACCGCAGTCAGGCCAAGTTAGCACCCAGACCTTTTTACTGTGGAGCCATGTTGTTGCAATATGTGGTGCCTGGCATTGTCTTGCTGAAATAAGCAAGGCCTCCTTTGAAAAAAATGTCTGGATGGTACGTTGCTCCAAAACCTGTATATATTGTTTAGCATTAATGGTGCCTTCACAGATGTGCAAGTTACCCATGCCATGTGCACTAATGCACCCCCATATTATAATGGACGCTGGCTTTTGAACTCGCACTGATAACAAGCTGCATAGTCTCTCTCCTCTTTAGCCTGGATGACATGGCATCCATCAGAGCCCCACAACGGGACAGAAAAGAGATCCCATCCCATCCCAAGCATGTGTTGTGTTGTTGACATGTAAAATTGCTGAAATATTGTTCAACCCCAATTCCAAATAGTTGGGACAAAGTGTAAATTGTGAATAAAATCAAAACGCAGTGACTTTCAAGTCCCACCAGCCAGTATTTTATTCACAGTAGAACTGAGATAACATCGCAAAAGTTGGATCTGACAAATTTCACAATTTTATCCACAATACAAGCTCATTTCAAATTTGATGGCTGCTACAGGTCTCAAAAAAGTTAGGACAGGGGCATGTTTACCATGGTGTAGCATCCCCTCTCCTTTTTAACACAGAGTGGAGGCGTCTGGGCATTGAGGAGACAAGTTTCCTTGTTTCCTTTAACCATTGGAATTTGATCCCACTCTTGTTTAATACAGGCTTCCAGCTGCTGGAGAGTTTTGGACGTTTGACGGACTTTTCATTTAATTATGCGCCAAATTTTCTCAATCGGTGAAAGATCTGGACTAGGCAGGCCAGTTCAGCACACGGACTCTTCTACTACAAAGCCGTGCTGTTGTAATAGCTGCAGTATGTGGTTTTGCATTGTTCTGCTGAAATACACAAGGTCTTTCCTGGAATAGATGTTGTCTGGAGGGGAGCATATGTTGCTCTTAAACCTTCATATACCTCTCAGCATTCATGGTGCTTTTTAAAACATGCAGGTATCCCACACCATATGCACTAATGCATCCCCATACCATGAGAGATGCTGGCTTTTGAACTGAACGCTGATAACAGGAGGGGTGGTCTATCTCCTCTTTAGCCCGGAGGACACGATGTCCTTGATTTCCAACAAGAATGTCAAATTTGGACTCGTCTGACCAAGGGCACTTTGCCACTGTGCTACAGTCCATTTTAAATGAGTCCTGGCCCCCAGAACACAGCGGTGCTTCTGAATCATGCTCAATAACGGCTTCCTTTTTGCATGAGAGGTGGCATCTGTGGACAGCACGGCGGACTGTGTTCACAGACAGTGGTTTCTTGAAGTATTCTTGGGCCCATTTAGTACTGTCAATGACAGAATCATGCCGGCGAGTGATGCAGTGGCGTCTGAGGGCCCAAAGATCACGGGCTTCCAGTAAAGGTCTTCGGCCTTGTCCCTTACGCACAGAGAGTTTTCAAGTTTCTGTGAATCTTTTGATGATGTTATGCGCTGTCATTGATGAGACCTTCAAAGCCTTTGCAATTTGACGTTGAGGAACATTGTTTTTAAAGTATTCCACAATTTTTTTACGCAAGCCTTCAAAAATTGGAGAGCCTCTAGCCATCTTCACTTCTGAGAGACTCAGCCTCCCTTTTATAGCCAATCAGGTTACACACCTGATGACAGTGACTTAATTACTTGCTAAATGTTCTTTCAGCTGATTCTAATTGGTTCTTCAGCCCTTTTTTTAAGAACTTTTTTGAGGCCTGTTGCAGCCAGAAAATTTGAAATAAGTTAATTTTGTGGATAAAAATGTAAAATGTCTCAGTTTCAACATTTGAAATGTTATTCATGTTCTATTGTAAATAACATATTGGCTCATGTGATCTGAAAGTAATTGCATTTTGATTTTAGTCACAATTTACATTTTGTCCCAACTATTTTGGAATTGAGGTTGTATGATAATTCTCTGAATATTTTGTGATCTGTACCCTGGATAAGGTTCTCAAAACATTCTCAGAATTTTGCTGTCAGATAGTTTCACCAGTGTTTCACGAGTGCAGCAAAGTCAAAGGTGCGTGACATCATCTGTCACTAAATCACGTGACTATCATCACTGATAGAAGTGGGATGAGACCTTTCAACCCAAGGAGAGTAGTACAGCAGCACTTCTGGCCCATGTGACTTATTCTTGTTTTATTTGTAAATGGAGGATACTGCGATGTCCTGTAGAGTGATAAGCACTGTCAGTCTGTCAATCATAAGTTGCAGTATAACACTACTTTTCCCTTTAGCTAGTTTTTCCTCAGTAACCATACAATAAGAGTTCAGCTCAGCATGTAGAGTGTCTGTCTCTCATATGGAAAATTGTGGGACTGAATGCAGTCAGCAGTTGCCATGATAATGACTACATTGCTATCTTTTCTTTGTGGCAGGTCAGCTCACGGACTGTGATACCGCTAATTGCGACCGTGAATGCCTTTCATCTACAGGATGTCTTCTGATACAGGCATGGTTAAAGTAAGAAGGAGGTAAGCTTGTCTTACTTACATCTTGAGTTCTGTGCCATCTCTGATCAAAGCAGCTGGATCAGAGGGCTGAGCTCAGAAGCTGTGCTACTCGTCAAGTATGCAAAGTTACGGCTTTTATTATAAAGAGTGATTAAAACACATCTGTCTGATAAAAAGTAATGAGAGGAAATATTCCTCCATGGAAGCAGCCAGTTAGTGAGCCATGCTACCGCTGCCCTGCGGGAGCTCTTTTAAACAAGTTGCCACGTGATAGGTTTTCAACAGCATCTGACTTTGATATCTTACATCATTGGGCAACAATATTTGCCCACAGCCCTGAAAGGGTTAAATGATGCAGTACAACTTCTACTATAGTATGAGGCCAGGGGCTGACTGGAGACAGTAGTTTGTGGGTATGTAGCAACTGCTTGATTGTTGCACCCACAAAAATATAGTGAGTGCGCCATTGCTACACTTTAAATGGCTGTTCCACAACGCACTTTTTCCAGAGTTGGCAGCCTTTGTTTATATGACTTATTTTACAGCAATACAGACTTTCTGAAAAAATTATGCCAATGCCCTCTCTTCTGGGAAAGCCTCAGGAACACTCACTGGGGGTCCCTGGGGAACACTTACTATATTTGCTGGTTTTTGTCCCAACCGCAAATTGAAATAAATTTAAAGAATCAGTATATACCATATGGACCCTTAAAAAGTAACGGGTGTTGCAATGATTTAGCGGTCTAGGAGAAATTGAAAGAAGGTATTTACTTTTTAGATTTAATTCCTGGTGTTGAATACCGTTGGTGTTTTCTTTTTCTTTAATGAAATAAAATGATATTTAGAATTCCTGTCATTACACAGTTTCTCTAAACTCCATCCTTCAGCAATAAACTATAGGAATCAGACGTCTAGCCTAGTTAATTGCATGTGATACAGAATTATAATCATTCAGGCATTTACACTGTTAGCTATGCATCTTCTTCATGGTTGGACCATCTGCTGTCGTCATGAGAAGCTCTCGATGTTCACAAACAAATGTCACTAGTAAATGGGGAATAAGTTCATGCATAACGCCGGCTGCGCAAGACTATTTTGAGTCACAGAGAGGAGGGGCTATTTGCATTTTGAGAGAGAGAGAGAGAGAGAGAGAGAGAGAGAGATGGCAATACAATTATGTTGAAAAACATCCCACAGAAACATACGGCTGCATGTGTAGCTTAGTTTAACTAGTGGTACCCAAACTGTTTTTTTTGCCCAACTCCTACTGAAAAATTTTAACAAGCTGTTCATTTTTCTTAAATTGATTTTCATATTTTGAGTGATTGTTTGTCCTTGTGAACCACCTCATGACAAAAAGGATTCTCTGTTTTGTGGTTTTTGGGGTTCCTTTTGGCCCAGCGTGCTCCGCTTGAGTTGGTGTTTTTAGTGTGTGTGTGTTTGTGTGTTTGCGTATGATTGAATCTGAAGAAGAGAGTTGGGTTTGGGTTCTGCACGCCTGAATTAAGCATCAAAGGGCCCCGCTAATGATTCTCCTTTTAATCCTTTGCCTTTTGGTGCTTCGGCCTCCTTCGTCTCAATAAACAAAACCCAAGTGGGTAACTGACGTAAAGTAGGATGATCCTGGCACACAGTCCACAGAGAGAAATCGATAGGTCTCCCAGCAATTTTCCTAAAATCCCTTTTAGCAGCTCTTTCATGTTGTTTCTGAGGACTGTCTGATATCCAGGGCACTCAAAGATGGTGTGTAGAGAAGTACTGAGGAACATAACCTGAGCATTGAAAAAGAAAGCCCTACTCATCCTAATGGAAATCTTATCCTAACTTTAATGTTCTCAAAAAACAAAATTGCAGAATGCGCATGATTAATTTTTTTCTTTGACTTGCAAAGTCAACATGGCACAAGCGTTTAATGTTTTTTCATTTGCTTTTATCACTCCACCTCCACCACAACCTCCAATAACCATCTTTCTATTTCAATATAAATATTTTACATGCATTGGACTCTGGCCTGTCCTGTGGGTTATGTCGTTATATCCAGACCTTTCAAACATCCCGGACCGCAGCTTCACTGAATGGCTAAAATGTGTTTTGCCATCCTGGATGCAGTCATTGGAGGAGAGTACCCCATGGGGGGCAACTTAAATCATACTGGACAAATTTGACAGATAATGGTGGAAGTTAAGCCCAGGACCTGTCTGAACTTCACCGTCTCAACTAGAGTTTACAATTATTCTGAGATTTCTGTGATCTGATTGATTCTGCAGCAGCATTTGCTGGAAATATGCAGAAAAAAGCAGGTGCTTCCATGCAGGTACACTGAATGATACGATAAACCAATGAGCATCCTATCGTTATCTGTTGCACATAAAGAATTGCTGATATATGAAACAGCTGAAATGGCCCAGCTGACCTGGGTTTCAGAGCATGACTGCCGAAGGAAAATATACAGCGCATTCATTAACCCTTAGAGCGCTAAAATACAGCTATTGCTGCTCAATGATGTAAGATAACAAAATTAAAGGCGCAGGGGAGCTCTTTTAAACAAGTTGCCACACGATAGGTTTTTAACAGCACGATAATTAAAGATGGAGTCCCATGAAGGGTGTGTTCTGACCCAAACTATGAATCCACCAGAGAAACCTGTGATATCAATTTTCTTTATGACAAAAAATCATATATTTTACATTTTTTCGTTTTTGGGAGGGGCTATCCTTTCTGGGTGCTCCTCTGGTGGATTCATGAGCCCCATGGGGTGGTTTATCGATGCTCAAAATTGTTTTGACATTGGTGGTTTTGGCCAGAAAATGCCCTTAATGGGACTCCACCTTAATATTTTAAAAAATGTATTTTGGCATTCTAAGGGTTAATATTGGTGTAAGCGCTGCCACTTTCGAGAGTCGAAAAATAAGGACCAAAAAGGACAGGGGGAATATACAGATACATATGAAAATACATGAAATGCCTATTTTTATATCATTATTTTTATAATCTTATATGCTTTTCTATCATTTTCTCATATGAGCTTTTACATTTTACATTATAAAATGAATTGAAAGTGAATTGTTTAGACTAAATTACTGCATTATTGGCCCAGGCCTATAGTCTACCACTCATCCATTGTGTTATCGAATGAGAGTAAATCTGATGAACATTTTCCAACATCAATGCGTAATGAAATACTTTTTCCTATTATTAAGATTCTGGATATATATACATCTATAATTTGCATTTTTTCGTCTTTAAAATAAAAATGGTTTCCATAGTCCCTCTCATGTGGATAACTTGGTTCTCTCCCACGCTTGATCTCTGACACACATCCATGCGCAGCAGAAAATGCTCCATGGTGCAATTTATAGTGCATCTAGAAGGCATCTCTGGCAACGTACTCTAGCCATGAACACTGTTCCACACATTCATGGCGATACACTTTTTAGGAGGACCAGAAGCAGGCAAAGAGGCCGTTTCAGTCCTGCACTATGGCATTTCCGAGTACATGGCTCGCGCAAATAGTGTCTGTGTAACTAAGCAACTAACATGTGACACACAGAGGCAGTTCTAGAGGCTCTAGGGGCCCCAGTCAAAAAAACTTTATGAGGTCCTTCAGATGCCCCCCCCTCCTCCCCCCCCCAACCCCACCCCACCGCTTTCACCCAGAGGTTCCCAAAATTACTTTCTTGAATATGAAACACAGCATAGAAAATGATTTTTGCTTTTATTATTGGGTCACAGTCTCCTTACATGAAGCGCTGCACAAATTTACGCAAAAATCTGTCAGACAATCCGACTACATGTTGGTAATTCTTTTATTTACTGTTGGCTCTAAAAAATTTTCTTTCACTTTAAAATTTCAAAATCATTGTGTTCAACATCATTGTACATCCAGGGAATTTTTTGTCCAGCAGTAGCAGGACACCCTCATGCAACCCGAGTGAATGCTAAACGAAGAGTGAAGAAACATTAATGTGAGGGGTTGACTAGCAAAACCTGCTTAGTCAAGTTTTGAAAATAAATCCGCCATCTCCCTTAACCTCTCTTTCAGGTACCTGCGCATGTCCCACTGATAGCTCCACTTTCAAAGCCTACTAAATGATGTTATAAATTTTAACAAAAAAGCAAAAGTCTGCCAAAACCCACCAAGTCAATGAAGAAAACTTTCCTCAAATTCTGTTAAGTCATCAGCCAATGTGGAAACATGATCTCGTTTTCATTTGCTGGAAGGAACCAATCAATCGAGCTTTTATAGCCTGTTCAGCTTTTGCCTTCTATAACGCCAACTGTTTTGGGCAGTTCAGAAAAGTTTGGTGATAGTGATACCATAAAAGGGGGATTTAAACCCATGGACTCATGTTTTTGTTGTCGTTGTCATAGCAGCTATTCAACCACTCTGCTGTCCACAGCATTGAGTTGCATGTAGAGTGGGTCCTGAGTCAAATACCTTCACCTATTGAGCAACGGGGCTGGTTTAAACACTGTCAAAACCGCAAAGTTTCCTCATGGATTATGTCTGCAAGGCTAATAGTTTCAGTATAGTGAAAATTGGTATCTATGGAAAATAATTTCTATGCCTACCAAAGAAATCAGATTTTTCTAAAAAATGGACCAACTTCACTTAGAAGGCTTTGCAAGTGGACTCCTCATGTGCGCTTCATTGGATTTATTTTTTTATTATTTTTTTTTCATAATTAGGCTTTAGAGGATGTTAACACCCATAAATATGCCTGCAACCATGGTGATGTTGTCTTGGTTGTTCTGCAAGTGAGTTCCCTCCATCGAAACAGACAGCAATGCTGCTCTACAAATGGGGTACCAGTCATCACCATTGTTGGTGAGCGGTCCTATGCCAGCTGTTGGGGTGGGGGGTGGGGGTCAGCCCCACATCCACAGCCCAACCATTCTGAGCCTCCACATTAAGCTACAAAGAAAAACTATTGTCTTCATGACGTTACTCATATCGACTCCGCTAACACAAAGGGCTATATCTTACACCCAGCGCGAGGCGGTGCTGAGCGTGACACAAGTGTCTTTGCTAGTTTGTGACTGGCGCAGCTGTCAATTTCCTGTCCAGCGCACAGTTTTCTTTAAAAGCAAATAAATTTGCGCCAAACTGACTGCCCATGGGCATGTTGGTCTTAAAGTGAGGCGAGTTCAGGCGCATTGATGGCACTGATACAGCAGAGAGCAATTTCGCACAACTGAGTAGCAAAAACCTGGACTAAAGTCAATTGTTAATTTTTTGACTGCCACTTTAAGGGCACATAGTAAAATAATATTATGTGCCTTTCTAGACGAGTACACAGCACGCATACATTCTGCTTGTTACATACCACACGGGGCAGAGCAGTGGCGCCCAACCATGCAAATGATTAAAAATTAACAGATTATGATGAGGAAGATCACAGTCAAGATATTTAAAAATATACATGCCAGTATGGTTAGTGCGACTGAGGTCCCCACATCAGGCTATTTAAATCATAAGGGAACCTGTTCTATCAGGTAATTTGGGATTGAACAAGCTGACTTCATCAACCTGGGTCCTCTGAGTGTGAATTAGCTGCATTCGGGGTGTCATGGGAGCCAACATTTTACAGAGGATCGTTAGTAACATTAATAATTTTCAGGTCTGATGAAGCATTGCACGTGAGGCCCAGCATCTCTTTGTTCTGTGTGTGTCAGTTGTTTGCCCGTGTTTGGTGTTTATTTGTATATATTTGTACTGAAATATTGTGCTCATGCCTGCTGTATTTGTTTTGAGTGACGATGTCGTTGCCTTTACACATTTCTCGTTATTTTTTCTCTCCTCCGTCTCACTCTCACTTTAGTCTTTGTCTCTCTCTCTCTGCCCCGGCCCCTCTGCTGAACCAGCACCAGCGCACCCCGCGCCGACGAGCCCGGCAACCCAAACGGCTCGACAGTCTCAAGCGCCGCCCGCACTACAAACAGCTAAACCTGAGTTCAAAGCGGCAGCAAAGCTTTTTGTCTGACTTTGTTTCCAGATGATAATACAAATAAATCTACCTGTGCCAGACCCTGCAGCCCCGCCCCACCCCACCCGACGCTCTTCTGCGGCTCGTCCTGAACATGTGCTCACCCTCTTTATCTACCACTTTCATGTCAGGATGTCTGCCGTCACGGTGAATAATTGATGTGGTTTATCAAAGCCGAGCAAGATGCCTGCTTCATCAGGCTCACTCCAGCCCTTTGATCAAAAAATTATGCTGTGACTTCTGATATTATCAGCATCTGTTTGCATTCAACACAAAATCACTTTGAATTAAAAATTAATGCCTCTCTGCTCTTCCCTTCGCTGTATGCTCTTGGCCCCGTCTACAGAGAGCTCCGGATTACCAGGGGAGCAAGAAAAAGCAAAGAAAATTCCAGAAAATAACTCCTTTCCCGCTCTCAGCACAGAGAAGGGCTTTCAGCGTACAGCTCCAGCGAAGGAACAACAAGCGTCTCCTCACAAACATTTGTTTATTTTAATTTTACCGCATTATTCCTGAAGGAAACGGAAAAATGAAGAGTTACTGAATACGCGGAAGTGAAGTACAACTTACTGAGGTATTAAAGTCTGGTTCATCTGTTTAGACATTGAAGGGAGAATATGTACATTCAGGTCCATAAATATTTGGATGGTGACACATTTTTCATCGTGTTGGCCGTGTATGCCAGGACTTATGACTTTGGATTTGAAATGAATAGATCAAGACGGGCTTGAAAGGTAAATTCCAGCTTCACTTAAGTTTAATTAAGCCTTTATTTATTTCCCTGTAGG
This sequence comes from Gymnothorax reevesii, assembly GCA_029721435.1. Lineage (NCBI taxonomy): Eukaryota > Metazoa > Chordata > Actinopteri > Anguilliformes > Muraenidae > Gymnothorax > Gymnothorax reevesii. Next base: position 69,022,685 of record CM056586.1, read on the forward strand.
TATTTCAAAAATTTCTGTTAATAATCTCCATCATTTAAAGCCCCAAATGTATTTGGACAAACAAACAAAACGCAACATTAAAGGTCCCATATAAATACACGATTGCCAATAATTGCAAGTTCAGTACGTTGAAATCTTTGCAATCTGGATCCCACTGACATCACCAGATGCTGGTCTCTTCGCTGGCGATGTTCAGCCAGACCTTCACTCCAGCTGTTTTTAGTTCCTGTTTGTGCTTGAGGTTTTTTTTTTCACTCCGCAAATGAAATGCATATCCTATGGGATTTACGCCCAATTAACTTCAAAAGTCCTGGGTTACTCTTGCAGCATGCTTCTTGTCATTCTCCATCAGTACTGCAATGCGCCATCCGATGATTTTTGATGCATCTGGCTGAATCTGAGCAGGTAATATAACCCTATTCAAGTCAGAATTCATCCTGCTGCTTTTGTGAGCAGAAACATCATAAGTAAATTTGTGGGAACTAGTTCTATTGGCAGCCATATGCACCTACACATGACCGGACTTCACAGATGAGGAGGTATATTTTGAGCCATTCTCCATACTTTCCTTGTCCCCTCGTCCTGACGCGAGTCGATCTTTCTCATCAGTCTGTATAATGTTATTTCAGAACTCCGTCCATTCTCTATACCTGCTTATTCCTCACAACGGTAACGGGGAGCTGGAGCCTATCCCAGCTGACTACGGGCGAAGGCAGGGACCCACCCTGGACAGCTCACCAGTTCATCTAACACACTCATACCTATGGGCAATTCAGTGTCTCCTGATATGCATGTCTTTGGATTGTGGGTAGAGACCCGGAGGAAACCCACGGCACACAGAAAGGCCCCAAGCCAGATTCGAACCTTCGACCTTCTTGCTGTGAGGCGACAATGCTAAACCACTGCGCCACCGTGCAGCCCCCTGTTTCATGGAACCAGCCATTCTGCTCTGATGTTTGCTGTTTGATAGGGAAGCGCGCAGCGGCAAGTAGAACATATTTTTCACCTGCTTCAAATTGTTTATATTCTCTTGCCCAAAGTTACTTAGACCTCTACTGCCATTGAAATTCAGGCTAGTTTAAAGGCACTAGCTAAAATATCTGAGAGGTGAAAGAAAGTGTGTTATCTTACCATGTTAGCGGATTGAGAGTAACTTAAAGCTTATAACAATGATATGACTCCATACGAATTTATCCTTAACTTTCTTTCGCAGGGCAGCTCTTTTAAACTCTTTTAAAGTTTCCACGACAGCACACGATGATTTAATGTATAATTTTTTGAAAAATAATTTCAGCCCTCTAAGGGTTAATAATAATGTCTGGCCTCAAAGGGCAAAAAACACTAGCATTGTTCTGTTTCCAAAAGTTCAAAGTGAGTGGCTGACTTACACTCTTTCAGTTGCAGTCTTTTCAAATGCGGTCTGGATTGATGCAGATTAAGCTATTTTGAGATGCCCAAGTTTCTGGTTTCTCTGTATTATTCAGCATAGATTTGAACACTCATAAATTAATCATGCATAAACAATGAAACATCGACTGTCAGTTGCACGCAGAAACATTTTGCCAGCAGATTTGCCCATGAGCTCCTCAACTTGGTATCTGCCTGGTGTTATTGACCCTGAGTGGACTAAAGCAAACGTTACTCAGCTTGTGGTTGCTTAATGCTATTAAATATGAAGCATAGTTTTTTGCAAAAGAATGGCATCAGAAAAAATATGTTCCTTTGGAGAAACCTTTAATTTTATCACTTATTTGCTTTTATCCTCCGCTGTTGGAATGCAGATTGATGGAAATCAGAGCATGAAATTGTGATTAGCCCCTCGCAGTGTTTGTACGGGACGGAGTGCTGGGGGACTTGGCACGGCGAAAGGTAACCTGTTCAGTTGGGCCTTGGTGCCTCTTTCCCAGATGGCTGGACCAGCTGCCTTTGAATAAATGCTGGGTGTTTGACAGCGTGAGAATAACTGAGGTCTAGTTCTAGGTCAAAATGCAAAATGGAAAAATCTGTCAAACTACTACAGCCAGGAGGCAGTTGAAAAGATTACCATCACCTTACAAAATGCCACGCCAGAGGGAGATTAACCGACTGAAAAAAGGAACTGATTTTAAACATTTGACTCAAATTGTAGAATTGGCTTAGGAGCTACCCCTAACAGGTAAATATGAGCACTGAAATACTCACACATGCAACCTTTTTTGTAAGCCAAACAAATACACTATTTACAATATTTTATTTTCTTGAAACACCCCTGTTATTAACACACAAAACAACAATTGCAAAATAACATGTGAAAGGAATTTCATGCAAATGGCTGTTCATTTGAGTATCATAAAAGTACAATCATTTAGGGTATTCCATTCATGTTATACTGCCTGGCCAAGAAAAGTTTCCATTTGGATTTAAATAAGCAAATGTTGAAAAGCCTGTGACTGAGGGTGTTTCCACAGCAGGGACTTGGGCACGGACCTGAGTACACTTGACCCCAAAGTCCCGGTCATTTGGGGGTACGAAACAATCCCGATACAACTAATTATATCCTCGAACGCCGAACGTTGTTTCGGGGATATTATGTTTTTGGTCCGACCGCCGCCCTATGTGTTAATGCGATAACTTCAGTAATATTTCAATTAGAAATTTCATGTTTTAATGTATCATAAAGAGGAAGAACTGATTCGATTTTGGACAATTTACAATTTCTAAGTGGGCCACCAGGGGCCAAAAACTGAAAAATCACTGTTTTTATCATATCTCTGGAAATATTTGTCCGATTGACCTCATATCAAGTGCAAATGAAAGGTCATGACCTGAGGATGTGTCCCACGATGACATTATACCTGTTTGGTTCAATACTTTGCCACCAGGTGAAGCTTTGTGATGGAAAATTACCATTTTGGCCATATCTTCAGAACCATTTGTCCGACTGACCTGAAATTAAGTTCAAATGAAAGGCCATGACCTCAGGGGCTTTATATTGTATTGGGTCTATTCGAGGATTGGGGAATTGGAGGCATTCGGAGATATACCCCAAGCCGTCACCTCCGACGGCATAAGCCTAGTTTAATCAACTGATATCAGCCTGCAAAGTTGATTAGTCGTATTAGGAGTGCTTCTGCTCGGCCAGAATGAAAACCTGCCGCCCCTCGGCCTTTTACAGACCAGTGAGACACCCCTGTCCAAAGACAAGATAACATCTTTGAACTTTGACATGACCTTGACCTTTACAAGTGACTTCAGGAGAGACATCTATCTGGCTGCAGAGGTACCAGGAACAGGATTATGAGTGAAAAGAGGGAAGATTCAGTTAGTTCCATGGAGATAATTATTCCCTCCACCTTATTCCTCCCCAAAGACGTCCACCCCTGCCAAAATGTGTTCTTGGGTTCCAAATGTCCTCTAGAAATAACTGAATGGCAGTCATTACCTACTATCTTTACGACAACATCATAAAGATCAAAATGACCCCTAATTTCTTAAAATAGCCTCAGTAATTTGTATCGAAAATTTCTTTAATATCAGAAATTTTTGGTGGTGGGCTCATAAGTCCACCGTGTTCAAATGACCAGTTTCTGACTTTGGACCTTTGCTGCCAGTATTTTTATGCCTTCGAATAAATAAATCCTTGATAAATCCTTGAAACTTGCTTGATTATCTCGTCTGGACCTGAATTGTCCAAATCTGCAATCAGCTTTGGATGATCAGTCACGCTTCCAGAGACATAGCTAGTCGGTAAAAGGAAAAGGGAAAAAAAAAAACCCCTCCAGACAACTCTGACCATGCAGACCTTTGTTTCCCCAAAATTGAGGGGTGTCCATGGTTTGCAAAATTCATCCTAAGGATGCAATATTACATATAGGAGGTTTAGCTCTCCGTACACACAGGCATCCACTTGTGTTCACTTTTATTTGCAAAGTTATGAATGCCTAAAATAGGCCACAGGTTAAAAATCTGTGAGGTACCATTCAGGAACCTCTCACGAGAGACAGGAATCCAAAAAAACGTATGCCTTTAATGGGGTCCGAGTCAAAGCCAAAATACACAGGAATTGCCAAGACACAATACGAAATCCAAAAACAGAATCGACTAGACAGGCAGGGGTCAGAACCAGTAAGAGATGGGCAGAGGTACAAAAACGATTGGCAAAAAGTCGTAGTCGATGAGCAAAGCCGAGGGTCATACACAGGGCATCCAAACACAGAACTCGTGGTAACCTATACAAAAATAGGTCAAAATCCAGAAAGACAGAAACAGTACAAAAAGGGCAGTGGCAAGAATCAGGGTCGGACAATCCAGTAGAAGCGAAACAATATTCAATGGCATACGAGGCACTCTGCACAAAGAAGTATTGATCAACGTTCTGACAAGAGCTGTGAGTGAAAAGACTCCTAATATACACACAGGGAAGGTCACATGCTATACAGAGACAGGTGCAGGGAATGGAGCTAATCACATCGGGAGAATCACATGAGGGAAACCCTAACCACGAAAGACAAAATACGAACGGGAATCACACAAACAGCTTATGACATTTAAACAGCTCCGGTCCAGGAGTTCTATGTGCACAGATAACGAGCGCAGGAGAGTGATTAAGCACGTGCGAGAGATTCTCGCTGAAGCTCAGGAGAGGACAGAAACAGGCTAAGAGGCGGAGAATAGAACAGGGCGATTGCGGAGAGGGAATTATTCTATTAGTAGTGGTGCAACTTTACAAATTAAACTAGAGTGCTTGTTATTAAGTTAGTAATCTTATGTACATTGATTAGTTGGGTTAGTAAACTATAATACAAAATACAAATTTTAGTCTTGTTAGTAATCAGAACAGAAAGACGAAGGAAGAAATCGAGAATCGAAGGAATATATTAAACACTGGAATTCATTTAAATCACCCAAAGTCAGTGGGCACGCAGACAGGGGAGACGGACTGAACCAACTAGATCACAAGACAGGGGAGACAAGTGCAATGGAACCGAGAAATGGAATGAACTAAAACCTGAGCATTACAATAACCAAAAAGAATAAATAAAAGACAATAGTGAACACAGAACAAGAACATGAGCATGACCAAAAACCAAAACCATGACAAAATCATCAAAATGGCCTATACGCCCAAGCCATTTTGACCTCATGGAAATACTAGAAAAATGAACATTTAATTGAAACATCTACCACATGTAATCACTGAACTGGTGAAAAATCAACTTTGGATCTTTTCTTCTTCAAATAAAATGTTCAAATTTTCGTTTCACATGTTGCTCTTCTATACACTTTAATCTCAAAAGCATAGTTCCTCCTTTTAATTTGTCTCTCCCCAAATACTTTTAAATCAAGAAACTGCCCCTAATATCATTGCAGACAAATGGTGTTTGTGTGGAGGAGTTGTTATCGCTGAAGTATGTGCTCCATGAGAGCTTGTTTCAGGTCGACAGGCAGATCTCCCAGAACTGGGGCTGCGTCCCCCCCTACCCAGCTCTGCTGCAAAAACAATTTCTAGCTCCATGCTTTCTAATTCATATCCTGGCAGGGAACAAGCCTTTGATTTGACTAGAGCTTTGTTCTGCCCAAAGACCTATTATACAGTGACAAGAGTCTCACAGTGAGTAATAATGGCCGACAGACCTTTCAAGCTCAAGAAGTAGACTGGAAATTACTTGATGACCAAATGCAACACTGGAAGTGAAGAAATTTACAAATATTATAACCCTGTTAAACTTAGGGCTAGGTTCTGAAATATTAAAATCTGAAGTTTTAAATCCATTACTCTGCATCCTGGCCACAACCAGCATTGGGAAGCCTGTTTAAGAATATTTCCCAAACCAGTATGACCTTCAGCGCAGGGTAATGGAGTGCAGTGTTGCATAGCTGAACAGAAAGAATAAATGAATGACGATTCTCTCTGTGCATTATCGGTAATCATTCAAACTAGTTAAGTAATTCTGTGATATAAAGAGAAATTCAAATTTCACTGTAACAACTTGAATTACAATCCAAAAGGCTGTTGCTCTTGATATTGAATTGTGTCCTCAAACTGTATCAGCATAAATGTGTAAATATAACGTAAGCCTATTTGTCCCTGCCATCTTCGAAGAGCATGCCAAATTCGACCCACATGTGGTAGGAGGAGAATTCACTAATAACGCTTGAGCTGCCACACACAGTGTGGACGGGTTTCGGTGAAATGACGATTCCCTTCCTTGATTTTCCCGAGGCCAAACAGCTCAGCGTTCATGGATCTTAAATATGCACCCTTGTTCAGCCTCAAAGGTGCAGGGAAAAAAGCTGCCCGTATCAAGTTGCAGGGAAGTCTTGGAAATTAGGGAGACCAAAGCTTCAGTTCTTCCATGTTGGGGGCTGAGAACAATGGCAGCTTTCTCCTGAAGTACAACTTCAAAGGTTCGCACAATGACTGCTCTGAGTTATACTTTGTTGTAGCTCACTGAGGAAACTCACAGATGTTTTTCCCACACGAGACACTGTTGGAGCGGTTTGAGTACCCGGTGGCCTCAAGCGTTTCTCTTGGTCTCTTTTTTCTCCCTTTAGTGTGAGGCAGATGTACAACCTGCACTCTCTGCTCTTCGCTCAGAGAATCAAATTTTAAAAGCCGTTGAATGGATATTTCCTCCTCAGAGCTACTCTTCCCTGATTTACAATGTGTAACTCACAGAGGTAAAGTTCATGTGTTGTGCGTAAATTGGTTTTCATTCTTAAAGTATAATTAATAGTTTGACATGTTGTCCTTGGGAAGTTGTAAACCTATTATAAAAATTAAATTTTTAATACTGGTTTAGCCTTTGTTTATCAAGTACCATGTCCTCAAAAAATACCAATACTAATGCCTTTGGTAAATATTACCCTGAAGACTTCTGAAGTGCAAAGACAATAAGAGAAAGGACAGCGTGAGCAGGTGTGGAGACTCCACAGAAACGCAGCAGAGAAGATTAGGGAGAGACAAGGGGCGGAGACTAGAATAGGGCGAATGCTGAGAGCTTATTAATCAATTAGTTAGTGCAGCTATACAATCCCTAGTGCTCGTTAGTAAGTTAGTGTTTTATACAATGTTAGTCTTGGTTAGTAATTCAACAAAAACAACAAACTGTTAGTATGTGTTAGTAATATAGAAAAAGCAAGGGGAAGGAAGTAAACGAGATTGGAAGGAAGGTTGAAATCCAGAAACCATTAAATCACCCGAAAGAGTGGCACGCAATACCGGGGCTGTGAGCAATGACAAGACAAGAGACCAGACAGGGGGAGACAAAGTGCAATGCATGGGAGAAACAAAAACATGGACCGGAATGAAACTATGGTAAAATACAAAACATGGAAAAACTAAACTACACAATACATGAACAAATCTAAGTAACCAAATCACAATACATAATCCGAGGCATAGTTTGGCAATACAGAGAACAGGCAGAACATCAAAGACACGGCAAACAGAGCAGAAACATAACAGGTTGTTGCTGAGAAATATAAAATGGGCTCCACCCATCTGCGCAGTGACAGATAGATAATGTTCGCTAGTCTGCCACTAATGAACACTTGGTTACAATTAGGAAATGTAAATGGGGACGGGTTTGGAGATGTAATGCGCTTTAAGGCAAGGTCATGGTAGGGCTATAACCCCTCCAATGGAAAGTCCCGGGTGGAGGAGGTTAATGCAAACCAGCTCAGTTTTAATAGCTAACTATGATGATAGCAACAGTAACAGAGACATGTCAATACAAATGTTGAGAAATTGAGCTGGATAGCCTGTTGTAGAAATGAATTTGATAGCTTGCCACAGAGCCAAGAACTTAACCCTGGCTACTTTAGTTAGCTTGCTGCATTTGTTTGGCAAGATGATGCAGTATTCAATTTTTTTAAATGGCAGTAAGTGCCATTTAACTCCCTGCGGAAGCTCTTTTAAACAAATTGCCACATGATAGGTTTTCAACAGCATCAGATTTTGATATCTTGCATCATTGAGCAACTATAGTTGCCCATGGCACTCAAAGGGTTAAAGAGTCGAGGGTTACCTTTGTGGTCAGCTTCAAGTCATTGTCCATCAGCACTATGAGGCACTGAATAGCGACTTTTGAAGCATTAGGCTGAATCTGAGTGGACGGTGTTGCCAGATAGAATTCAGTTTTCATCCTGCAGCTTTGGTCATCAGTCATATCATGGATAAATACAAGGGAACCATTCCTATTAACAGTGCATGCCCACGCCCAAACACTACCAACACAGTTGAGGTGGTATGCTTCAGATCATCTTCTTCTCGTCCCATTTATGTATGTATTTATTTAACCTTCGTTTATACAAGGAAATCCATTGACACATCAGTCTCATTTGCTATGGTGCCCTGTTTGCAATGGTACCCATCATTCTGGTGCAATTTGATCTTTGTCTCATCTGTCCATAAGACTTTGTTCCAGATCTGTACTGGCTTTTTTTAGATGTTTCTGGCCAAACTCTAATCTGGTCCTCCTCTCTTTAGGCTCAATAGTCATTTACATCTCGTGGTGAACTCTCAGGGCCAGATTCACTCAGAACTTTTGCAAGTGCAAAATGTTTTAGCACAAGCAAAATCCAGAATGTCACGAATGATAGATGCAAAGCAAGTACCCTGGTAAATCACCGGCCAGGTTATTGGCTTCGCATGTGCAAAAAGATCTTTCTTGTGCAGAATCTTAGTGAATCTGGCCCTCAGTATTTACTCTGTTTTCTTCACCAGAGAAATATTTCCTCTCTTATACAAAACACATTGGATGCAACTTCACAGTGGAGACAAGCAATGACCCAAAGCAAACTGCAAAAGCAACCCAAAACTTTTTATAAGGGAAAAAAAATGGAATGGTCAACATTAGCCAATGAAACTACCTGATCTGAATCTAATTAAGAATGTGTTTCACTGACTGAAGGCAAAACTATTGGCAAAGCAGCGCATGAACAAACAGGAACTTAAGACAGCAGCAGTGAACACCTGGCAGCACATAAACAGGGCAGAGACTCAGCATCTGGTGACGTCTCTGGGCTCCAGACTTCGGCAGTCATGGTCTGCGAAGAATGTACAACCTAGTATTAAATATGACAATTTTATCATTACATTCATTTGTCCAATTCCTTTCAAGCCCCAAACATTGAGGGATTATTAATTCCTACACTTTTCATGTAATATTTTAACTAAAGTAAAGCTGAAAGTCTACATTTCAAGCACATTTTGACTGTTTCATGTCAAATCCATGCGATTGTATTCAGAGCCAAAATGGTGAAAATTGTGTCACTACTGAAATAATTTAGGACCTGACTGTACATTACTCTATGTTTGTAAATTTGTGCATGAATTTAGAAAAGAAAATTATTAATTGTAGCGGTGTGAAATCTACAAAATAAAAAGATTTTCATGGCGGTTTAACTCTATGCAGAGGTTTTCTCCCAGGAATTCTGGGGGCGTGGCATCATTCACCTGTTCAAAGGCAACATCTCCATGGCAGCCTGTTCTCACCCTCAATGCAACTTCAGCAAAATGCCACTGCGTCATCGCGATTCAAATTATTAACTATAAATAACTATATTAACAGACATTTATTCTTATTTCATGACAACAGCAAATAGCTTTAATAATTTTCAGCATTTTTGGCCTTTTTTTTGTGATAAACCAAAATTACAAGTAACGGAAAATCTATAAATGGCCCTCGCGTGAATTCCAAGGAAGGAAAGTGAATGAGTTCTTCAGGGAAGTAATCATTCACTTTACTTTCTTCAATGTGAAGTGAGATAATAGATCCCATAAATCTTCAACAAAATATTAGAAGTAATTATAATAATGAGCAGACCAACATAAAAATAATACGAGCTGGATCTCAAGCGCTGACAGAATGAGATCGCAGCAGCCCTTTTTAATTCAGCTGTCATTTCAAATTGATAATTGTAGCTTCCCTCATCCCATCGCTAATTGATGGTTAGCAAAGTACAATATACACCAATTGCTTGCTGCCTTAGCTGTCAGATACGACAGAAGCGCCAAGTTCCTTAACACTGGAAATATCAACCAGTCACATACGCTTCCACTTCGTTATAAATATCCATGTGAGTTTTCCAGTGAATAAGTGATAATTAATGATGATTTCTAAAGAAATTGAACAAACACCCAAATAAATTCATTAATAATAAATAAATAAATAAATAAATAAATAAATAAACGCGTGAAGTTCGGCGACCGCGTGTTGCCATTGGGCCCTGCAGGAATTTCCCTTCTCACAGTCAGAGGGTTCAGCCATGGGAAAGAACTTGGCACACTAATCCCTTCAAAGCAACCAACCTCTAATTCAAAATCTGCAGCTGCAAACACTTCAGAGGGCTGCGATTGTTTCACCAGGAAAGCCAGATAAAGATCTGAGTTGGTATTTAAAACTCGTATTGTCGAAATACAATTGAACGTACCCGTTGCTATCAGAGTTCGTTTTCTTCATCTTTGATTTTTTTTTTTTTTTTTGGTTCGTTCTCCGGAAGAATAGTTTGGAATTTCATCACGTAGATTACACCTTGTTTAATGTGCTGATATAAATGTGATATAGCGTGCTTATATGTCTGACCAAAACTCGCCTGTTCGACCTGCAGCACGTGAGATTCAGCTGTCCCGAGGGCGGTGAATAAGTGGGCATATATGGTGACAACATATGGTGACACTGCCGTCAAGGTTGATTCGGCCATTTACTGTCGAAAACCTTTTCTTCAAATGTCATTTTTCACAGGTCGGCCCCTCTTTGAACGTGCAAGAAAGAGGACTCGTGTTATCTTTTCCGAGAGCTGTTTATGATATTACTAATCGGAAAATAATATTTTTTTCAGAGCATTGACCAAAGATAAAGTCCAGTCTGGACACAGAGTGGATAATATATCGATTTTCAATTTGTAGCCTAATTTAAGCTAAATTACATTAATTTAAGACCTGATTTACAAGCGATTGGTTCACGTGGTTGTAACAAACGGGGTAGTAAAGAGCCCATCGATCAGAGGTAGGCGATAATTAAATATCTCCCTCGACTGCAAGACTTAACTACAAGGAAAAGAGGGCTTTTCACTGTTGGCTCCAAAATGCATTTAGCCTATCCCTAAGAAGATGCCATTTCGATAAAACGGGTAAATCGTATTTTATTTTCTCTACAGCCTATTTAGGACAAATATAGCCAACGCGAATTCTCACGAAGTAATACAAAGCAGTTCAAAATGGTGAACTAATTATCGAACCGCTTGGTGCTCCACCGACGAGGCAGACCGCTTATATATTTAAATTTTCAAGTACCACAAGCACTCGAACTTAAATATCTGCAGAGATAACAATGCCACACAGTCGCTAAGGCTCTCAAACAAACCCTACAGCAAATGAGCAGAGCATCCAATGCCAGGGTCCCCAGGCGGCATGGGGGCCTTTGATCAAGAAAATCCAATTATTTGTGTATATACATTTCCCACATAGTGAATACTTCATTAATTGTCCCGCCTTTATCTCCTCCCTTCCCAACCCCCTAATAATCAGTTCCTTTATCCAGACCAACAAGCTCACCATATAGGAGCTTTGTGGATTCAAAGGATTTGCTTTCCCTTCTCAAAGCGCCGCTATTCTTTGATGATTGGACAGCAGCAAACTTCAAAGCAATAAATCTTATTTCTGACTGGCTGGCGGCCCAGCAAAGTCCTTATCAAATTCTAAGAAGTGATCCCTCACTCCTCAGATAGTCCAAGGATATCTGCGGGAGAAGCTCCGTGGAAGTGAGCGACAACTACATGAAGCCACATCGAGTTCTTTTACGTTTCACCGAAATTGTTTCCGTCATTTGTCTAAAAGCGAAACACACGGGAGTTTGCCATGGCAGCAGTTGCTGTACTGAGGAATGACACACTACAGGTTTTTTTCCAGGTTTGTACACTCTTTTTCCAAAGAATATATCCAGAATTTTCTATCCACTGATATATAATTAGCCTATTTAGCAAATATATTTAAGAAAACTGAAAGTGGCTGGTGAGTTTTTTTTTGTCTTGTTTTGTTTTAAATAATTGATCTGCATTCCAATTGGACTGTACATTATGCCTTAGCTCAAATGAATGAATGCATCTAAATTAAATATTTTGTACTTATTTTAACTGATTGTGCGCTCTGTTTCCCCAAAAATATTTAATTAGACTAATTTCGGACATTCTTTAGCGCATTAATTATGGCAATTCTTGAAAGAGATAAATTCATTCGTACACCACTGGTTGTTCGTTCTGGTCAACACTCGCAATGCTAAATAAAAAATGTTAATTCCACAGGATCGAACTCCAAATTCCTCACCGGATACAAAAGATTCTCCTTTGGCGCTTCTAACGGCCACCTGCAACAGGATTGGACATCGCCAGGGGTCAAATCCTACTGATTTTATGCCGGTGGCATACGATACCACCCTGTATTCTCCTTCACGAATATTTCACCCATGGAGAAACGAAGGAAACCCACAGGGCGCCCTATCGGCCAATTCCTCTTTGCCACTGTCCCCAAAATCGCAGCTATCTGCTCACATCCCGTCCTCTTTTAGTTCTCGCCACGAACTCCCTCTTACCCCACCGGCGGACGCTTCGTACCCGTACGACTACTCGCAAGTAAAAATGCTGCCATGCTCGATGCAATCATTACAATCCAGCAGCCCTCCCACATATGTCCCCGCTGTTGCATATGCAACGCCAGCAACAATAGCGCCTGCAATGCCAACTTTTGTTCCCGAGCACTCAAGCCTTATCCATCAGCAACAAAGACAGTTATGTCAAAATCCAGGAGAGAATATTCCATGGTGGAGCCTTCAACAAATTAATCCAAGCCATCATCCGTCGTCGTTTGCTTCTCATAGGTTTCCTCACCAGAGGAGCATAGTCATGGGACACTCGGAATTTGCGCAATATCAGACTCAAATAGCTGCTCTCCTCGACACGAAGTCTCCGCTTGCTTCTGCCCGAAGATGTCGGAGGTGTCGGTGCCCGAACTGCCAATCTTCCAGCTCTAATGACGACCCAGGAAAAAAGAAACAACACGTCTGTCACATTCCTGGGTGTGGAAAAGTTTATGGGAAAACCTCGCATCTCAAAGCACATTTAAGGTGGCATTCAGGGGAAAGACCGTTCGTATGTAACTGGCTGTTTTGTGGCAAGAGCTTCACTAGATCTGACGAGCTCCAAAGACATCTTAGGACTCATACAGGAGAAAAGCGTTTTGTTTGCTCGGAGTGCCGCAAGAGGTTCATGAGAAGCGATCATCTGGCAAAACATGTGAAAACTCATCAGAATAAAAAGTGCAAACCGCATGAGAAGAGAATGGATCACGCCGAGAGAGTATATGACAAATATTTAGTTGACACTACGACCTTCAGTGCGATTACCCTCCGCGAAACGGATTTGGTTCAATAAGCCATTGTGTTCATTCAGGAGCAGAATTGCAAAATCACATTTATTTTCAAGAGCTCCCAACGACTGAATAAAATCTTTTCTTATTAATGTCCATATAGGTCCTTGCTTTTGTAAAGTGTACATATGATTTCAAGCGGCAAAAACTGTAGTCTTGGAATACCTTTAATGGGTTTCATTGTCCATTATGTCCGGAAAAATATCTCCATGCAACGTGTCGCAGCATGTTTTTCAAAGTAAATTATTTTGTTGACTCACTGTAAAATATAGGATTTATCATTTTTTCACCAGAAAAAAGGTGACATGATGATTCTGAGCTGTGACAAATGAACATATCACTTAGGCCTGTGATAAACGATCGGACTTGTCATTACAAAAGCGATCGAGACAAAAATTGTCCTCGTGCGTTTTATCAGTTCTCTGCCTCTCATAAGTTTCGTTTGTATCTGTGTGCGCGTGGGGGAGGGGAGGGGATGCGCAGCCTACAATCTATAATCGGCTTCATGTCGTAGGGGGTCGCATTGACGATGTTTAGCCCACTCGTGCATTATTATTCCAATATCATTCCGATAATGCAATATTCCGAATTTGGTACAGGTCATGCAAACAACTTATTCATGTAGTGTATTCGGAATTTGGCCTGGTTCCAAATGCAGCTTTTTCTGATCCAGACATGTTGGATTACCCAGTGCCTTAGATAGAACTGAAAATGATGGGTGGGGGGGTAGAAGTGGAACATCCCTTTACAACAGTTATTAGGCTAGTCCTGACTTGTTCTCAATCATTTTTTTTAAATTAACAATGCATTCACTCCAAAAACACCCCACACTATCAGGTGTTGCAAGACAACAAGTAGGCTATTAACTTGGAATCACAATTTTGTGCAGTTCAATCAGACTTTTCAAAATTGCGCAAAGGAGTTTCTTAACCTCGATGGAAATGGTCATGAGGCCAAGGAAATGTGTAAAGGAATATATATAGAGACTCAGGAAAAGACAACTGTGGTGCTCAGAGAATCCAATGGCACTTACAATAGGCAACGTAATAATGGATCCCTCGCCCTTCATTCTTGTTTGTCTTTGTAAAGAAGAGAGAATTCATGCAGCACTTACAATGGCTGCCTCATTCCCAAGGAGTGCATATAGTGGAGTAATTTCCCAGGAATTTGGAACTTTCTAGTCAACAAGGAATAAAGGCAATGTGGTGTAAATAAAAATAAGCATTGCTATGAGCTTACATCTGTGCACTGGAATGTTGTCCTCAGCCATGGCATCAGCTTTCTTGAGTTTGATTTGGTTAACGCAGTGGTTCCCAAACTCGGTCCCGGAGTACCCTGGCCTATGCTGGTTTGCGTTCCAACAACTATGGCAATTAAATTACAACAAGCTATTCATTTTTCTCAACTTGGTGCTTTTTCATGTGGGATTGCATAAATTCTTCAATGTCTCGAATTAGAAATGGGCATTTACAACATGTACAATATGCCTGCTGTCACATAATGCTCATTGGGCTGCACTACAAACATATATTTACATTAAAGGATGCAAACCATCTGAAATTGAGACTGAGCTGAATCAATTGGCTGCCAGTAGGTGAAAATCCAGACACCTGGCCACCAATTAAAACCATTTGGTAGATAATTAACTATTTAAAGACAAAGTAAATGTTAATGAGGTAAACCTACAAGAAATATCATTGATGACAACAGAATTAGGAGCATATTAATCTCAGGCTTTTGTTACCTCTTTTTATGTAATTAATTAATGCAATATGCACACTATGAACTCTGGAATTACATCACTATAGTGGCATTGCAAAGCTATTTCATTCAAGTTATTGAATAAGAGGAGAATCCCTGTAAACATCAAAGCACATAATCAAGAAAAATGAATAGCTTGTTAGAATTATTTCAATCCGGAGTGACCAATGGATGACAAAAAAATTACTTACTTACAGATTACTTAGAGTACAGATTGACTGATCTAATAGCCTTGCAAAAAGTTTTGGCACTTGGATGCAATGGGGAGATCTTGTAATTGAGGAGCATCTGCCCTGAGCAGCAGCAGGATAAATCCTCCCATGGAGTCCAGGTACTGGAGGTGGTGGTGACTGATGACTCTGCTGACTGATAGGCTGATGAGGATGATGATGATGAAGCTGATGAATGTGCGAAGGCTGGGCGGTGATGAGGAGGTGGAGGGTGTAAATAACAGCAACATAAACATACTAAAGGCAAAGAGGGAATCATATTTAAAAAGACAGCGATAAGATAATAGGCTTAGGATGTTCGTGTGTCACTGTTGTATTGGATAGATGTTATCAGCTTATAGGACAACTGATGTCTCAATTGACCTATGGCTAAGCCCCGCCCCCTCCACTGACTTAGACAAACAATCAACATTTTAGAACAGGCGCTAATGGCTGGTATCACGGTTATTTTTCAGGATGCAATCAATGATTTTTGCCGATAGAAGGCTCAAATATCATCAAGAAGTCAACAAAAAGGGTTACACTATGCATTGGAGGGATACATTAATGAATTTGAGCGGAGAAGGTCAACAAAAAGTTTAAATTAGAAGTTAAAGCTTTCAGGTCTCAGTGCAAACGCAATCAACCACATCTCGTTTTCGTTACACTCTCACACAACAAGATAGAGGATCGGCATTGTTCGTGCACAGTAGGGTAATAAATTTAATTTATGTATTATTATTTCTACGTAATTTAAGAAATCTAACCTGATGTGACTGAACTCCTTCTAAGTAAACAAGGTGACATGGTGAACAATGGAGCCAGGAGCTCTCGTTATGCCAACGTCCGTCAGCACTGAATTTAGCCATACAGTTAACTAACTTTAGCTAACGTTAGCTAACTTAGCGATGTAAAAGATAACTTTACATTAATCTCCAGCGAAGTAACAAGTTGTCGCCTTAAACACGATGTTGACTTAGCTTGGAACAAATGTAGACCTCCTTGTTGGCCTTTGTCAGCTACGTTAAGCTGATAGTGGGTCTTCCACAAAGCTTTATCCAGTAGGGACACTTCTCTCGATTATGATGTGGCTTTGGGAAGGGTATAAAATACACCCCATCGCCGAGCCTCTCGGGATACCTCGTATCGGCGTTACATTTACCCTAAGCACAGCGTTTGACCTTTTTTTTTTAGCTTAGAAACATTTTCAAACCCCATAAATGCAAATGATTCGGCGTTTACTTAATGCATTTCAATAGAAGTTCAGGCTCAGAATGTTCGAGTATATGGGGAAAGAATATGTACTGTGATTGGCTCATCGCATTTGAGGGCGGGGTTTAGCCATAGGTCAGTTGATGGCCCCAGACAATGGGCGCGTTCAGCTGATGCAGTCGACTTCAGATGGCTCAGTATTTCTGTTGGATTGTAGGTAAGTAGCAACGCATGATGGGAACTGGCTGTAAGCCATTGTGTTCGACTGACTCAGATGTCTGAGATGATCATGTACCCCTTTGAACTCCCGTGAGCTCAAGTCAGATATGGAGTCCAATGCTGCTCCACAAAAGCAACTGCAGCAGTCTGGCTGGCCTTGTGGGTTCACTCTCTGGTTATGGACTTGAACTCGGAAAATCTTATTTTGAAATAAATTTTATCAATCATCCAAAGATGTTCACCGTTAAGATTTTCTGAGACATATACACTAATATTTAAATGTATCTTATATTCACCTTTTCCAGAAGCATTCTGCTTAGCTGGTTGCGCTGTGTGAATTGCAACGACAGCTGGGAATGCAGTGTTACTTGCCATGATTAATGACATGTGACTAATTAAGCAACATACAATGTGGAAATTATCCGTCCCAATGACTGACGGCTGGACTCCGCCCTAGATGCCTGTGTCAGTTAGCCTGCTAATGTCTGTGGGCCCAGTCGGTGCAGCAAACGCGCCCAATGACTGTAAGAATTGTGAGAGAGCATGTGAGCAAAGTGAAAGGCAGATTGAACTGGAAGGGCACTCAGTCGAGCGCATACCTCCGCCACACCATTCGCCAGTATCATCGGTTCTGGATCCACATGAATATTATTCAAATTATCCACAGCTATAATCAATTCTTCATTAGTGTAGATTCCATTTAATCCTGAAATTTTATGAAAAATTGTCCATTACATAAGGGACAATCATTCAATTCATGTACATTTTAACTTCTTCCGGATTAAGAATCCAGAATATGTTCCGGTTCACTTCCAAAATTGAATCAATTCATTCATGGACTACCCCCTACCATACCAGCAAACTTCATGTCAATCCGTTCATAACTTTTAGAGTTATCCAGTTAATAGACAGACAAACATGGGTGAAAACATAACCTTGGCGGAGATAATGAGATTACACTACAAGCCGAAGCGTGAAGAGGAAGTCTTCCTGACTTAACTTTCGCTGAAGCGTCATTGGATTGCACTTTTGGGTGGAACAAAACAACAGGGTACTCCAGGATGGAGTTTGGGAACTACTTGATTAATGAGCTTTGGTGATCCAGGATTTCAATTTGTGTGGGAGTGGACACAGTGTTGTCTGGGAAACCTGCAAAAAAATTGTTCCTGAAAGGATGCATTAGAGCCTCTGTTTGGTGGAGACGTTTTAGTGTAATTTCATATTGGCATCATGTGTTTCCTACAGTATGGAAACAGCTGTTGGGTGGAGGTTTCCGGGTCATGGAGGAAGGGAAGATTGAGGAAGGGAGGGGAAGTGACATCATGTCCAGACTTGTGAAGAACTTCCTAAGACTGTTCCGACAAGAACAGGAGGATGGCAATCGTTATTTGTGATAGTGTCTACCTGCACAAGCAAGTACCAGCGCGGCTCGCAAGCAGTCAGGAGCAGGCTATCCTGTCATTCCCCTTGCTGAGTTCAGAAACATTTTTTGAAGGGCTCCTTTAATCTGCAAAAAATTGTGGTATTTGATTTTCACTCAGTCTGGCCCACTTAAATGGCCGCGCATGCACAAAACGTGCCCTCGTCCGCTGTTTTCTTTCACATGCTAATAATTTAAACTATTAATTCAGAATTGCCTCACATAGCTATCTTACAAACAAATATCTGTCAACTGTTCAAACATCATTGGTTCACGTTTTAAATGACAAAAGTACGTAAATAAAAAGTTATTCACAATCTAACATTCAATGGGGCAAAATATCAGCAACAATCAATCGCTATACTTTGATATTCCGCTGAATACTGGTGTTCTGGTGTTCTGTTCTAGAGTTTTGATTCTATACCAATAATTGGGCATGTGAGTAAATCATCCTGAAAGAAATACAAGTAAATGTATCATGGTAATTGGGTCGTTTTTCATTTTTTAAAATCATGTCATTAACTGTGCACTCTCAGAAGTTCAACAGTTTCCAGATTTCATCCCTGGCTTATTCAATTGTTGTGGATAGATACCTAGCCTATATCATTTCCTTCTTGGCTTTCTTTCCAAATCTGAGCCTGTAGAACAAAAAATACAACTCCAATGGAGACAAGAAGTCTAAAAGTAGTGGTGAAGTTGGATGCATATTTCTATTTCAATTTAGTTTGAAGTTAAAATCTCTTGCTGGACTGAAATTCCATCTACTCCTGCTGAAATGCAACCCGTTCAAAAGCTAACAGTTCTGCATTTTGAAACTGGTTGTCTCCTGATCACATTGATAGAGATTCCCCACTAGTTATTTTAATGGTGTTCTGAAATTGTAAGACAAGTTACAAAACAGACATTTCTGCATTTTATTGATACAGCCAATACATGCCAAAAGGCTTCCACATGCTAGCTTCATTATTCAACATGTTCACAATGTATATAGTTCTAACATGAGAAAGAATTGTTCTTTTGATAATGAGTTATATCTGAGCCAAGAACCAGAGTGGGGGAGAAAAATTTCACATCCAGCCCTGCCACGTAGCAAAAACATTGCTGGGGGGTTTTGACAAACAACAAACCACGGAGCTAACATGCAGCGGAGCAGAAACAAACCATACACACTTCTGGGGTAATCCGGGGGTGTGTAATTGGTAAATTCGCTGGCTGCCGGGGTTTACGGAACACCCGTGAGAAGCAATAAAAATAGGTCATGTGATCCAATGAGTCCAGATTTACCCTGTTCCAGAGTGATGGGCACGTCAGGGTAAGAAAGGAAGCCCATGAAGTGATACATCCATCATGCATAGTGCCCCACTGTACAGGCCTCTGGAGGCAGTGTTATGATCTGGGGATTCTTCAGTTGGTCAGGTCTGGGCTCAGCACTGTTCTGAAGCTATAAAATGAATTCACCTGAATATACTGAATAGCCAGTAACCCATCAATTGACTTTTTCATCGCTGATGCATGCTTGCAGGCATATACCAGGATGACAAAGCCAAGGTTCATCGGGCTCGAATTGTGGAAGAGTGGTTCATCGAGCATGAAGAGTCATGTTCTCGCGCGAATTGGCCACCTCAAAATCTGGACCTTAGCCAATTGAAAGTTTGTGGGGGATGTGCTGATGAAGGCCTCACGAAGTGCTTTGACTCATTCATCATAAATACAATACCTTGGCCAAAATTTAATGCAAATCAGGTCAGAAAAACATGTTGTGAGGCTGTGTAAGACTGTCGAAGCAATACCACAAAGAACGTGCATCGTGACCAAAGATAAAGGTGACTCAACAAAATATTACAGTGTGCAACTTTTTTTTTGGACAGGCAGTGTACTTGATGGTTGTTTTCTTGCAGCCACTACTGCCAGGAATTTACTGTAATTTTAACAGGGCTGCACACACTGCACTGCAATATAATATGATACTGAACAGGGAAATAGTAGGATAATTTTCATTTTTAAATAGCAATTTAAAAGGGTTTGTTTAAGAAATTCAATAGAGATCAGAAGTGACACAGCCCTTCACATACCAAGGGAAGTAGTATGAAGGCACCCAGCAGTAAATGTGTGAGCACTTTGTAATAATTCAATAATAAACTTGAAAGAATAAGTAGACTTTATATAGTCATTCCTAAAAGCTAAATTGTGAAAAATAAGTAATTACAAAATAATCTCATAGTGATTTAGTTAGTGATCATCATTGCTGAAAAGTGCCAATTCATGACTCATCACCGCTGAAATTACATTAATGAATACAGATTTGCTACACATCTTAGTAGCAGTCAAGTACTGGAACAAATCGGTTTTTAGTGGATAATATATTGTAATCATGAGCTGTGATTCAGTAGAACATGTCAACCAGGGCCTAGAGAGAGGAATGGAAAAACAGCATTTCATCACAGAAAGATTGATGAGAAGAAATACATGAAAATGGAAAATGGAAGGAAAATAAATGTGTTTGTATGTGTAGGAGGAAGGGAATTAATTTAATTAATTTAACTTCATGTTTCATGATTGTACATTAATTACTTGGTACAAATGTGATTTGTAACATTGTATTAATTTTTACATTTCAAATTGTGATTATATGTAATTGTAAATTGTTGTAAAATGATTGTGAATACAGTTTTATTTTATTCGCCCATGTTTTTACGTATTCTTCCTTAGACAAAGCATTAAAATCGAAACCTCTGTCCTCATAGTCATAGATATGAGGACGCTGTCGGACCCAACAGCAAGGGTCGGGTAGAGCGGGGTAAGACGCTCTTTGCCTTTAATTCAATTTCAGCTGTGCCCAGTAGGTGGCTCTTGACTTAGGCAAATGCACGGCCACCTGGAGGGAAATCCTGAGCAACAGATGAGTCAACAGGGCAAGTGACATGTGAGAACTCAAAGTATTTGCGTTTTTTTACTGTCTTTCTTTAAAAAAAATGACCAAATCAAGTATTTTGCCACAAGTATTTGAATGTTCCAGGGCTCTGCAGGACATGTCCGTGGAGCCCAGTCCTTTATTGATGCCAGTTTAAAACGATCCCTACCCTCCAACCTCTCACCCTAACCTAACCTAAATAGAGGCGCCAAAAGCTTCCTTCTGCTTTATGTATTGATGCCTGGTCAGGTAGCATCAATATGTGACGAGTCAGGATGAGAATGTGTTGCAGCGTGTAACTCTGATGCCTTTCCTATGTATGAAAGGGGTCCTGTGTGGTGATAATAGGAGAAAGTGGGGTTAATGAGCCAAAACCAATGTGGTAGTGCTGGGCGTAAGATGCCCTTTTTGGTCTGGGGTAAGATGCCCCTAGAGAAGGAAAGGATCTTACCCCATTTCGAGTCGTAATTATTCTGTTTTATGAGTTTTTTTCTGAAAATTATGTTCTATTTCTAGGATATATATATCAGACATGATGATTCTTATAAAGAACTTGGGAATGGAAAGTTAAGTGTATCCATACATGTTAAAAGTAGGACCATATGGAGTTACACAATAATGAATCATATATGCATCAATACCCATAAGGGCCTAAAAAGAAATATATTGGGTAAAATGCATTATAGTTTGTATTAATTTTACAGACTTTTCATGGACACTCATGTAAGTTCCATACCATTACATTTTTATTTAATGTGCCCAGATAGCAAAATTCTTCTGGTCCATATCTGGCCCACACCTGACACGTTTGACACGTTCATTTGGCCCACATCCGGCATGGAATGATGGCACTTGGGTGCTCCGCTCCCGTTTGCCAGAAATTGGCCACAACCAAGCCATCACAATGCCAGATGTCAGCCAAGAACATATGTTGCAGCAAATGTGGGCCAGTTTTGGTTCACTTACAGACTGACCATTGCCACTCTGCCAAATATTTGCCAGTTGTGGGCCATATTTGTTTTGTGATATTCGGGCCAAATTCTGTATTTACCACATGGGCCACTTTAGGCTCACCTCTATTTTGTTCGGGCCAAAATAATGCCAAAAGTGCCGGATCGTTGCCTGATGTGGCCCACATCTGTATGCTATCTGGGTGGTGCCTCATATTTTTTAGTAGTCCACAAAATATAACCATCTGTTCCTTGATGCATTTAATGCCAACAGTACCTTGCCATCACTTGTGCCTTAGTGTTTAGTCAGTTAATAAAAAGTTAAGTCTAGGAGAATGTACCTCTTTCTTTCCCCATTTCTTTAGCAAGGACATTTCTAATAAGATGTTGATCTTTTGTATGATGTGTACCTGCCAATTAAGACAGCTATTATATGATAATTACTCATGTGAAATCCAGTAAAACCAGTATGTATTAGGCTTTACGAGTTATTCTAGATAACATAAAACAGATGCCCATGGGGGTCATCTTACTCCATCCAGGGGTGGGGTAAGATTACCTTTTTTTTAAAAAAAGTAATTAAACATTAAAAAATATTTCTATAGTGACTATGTCATAAATCTTTCGAGATGTGGTAGCCAACTTTACATACTATCCATTCAAGCAAAAAAAAAATAAAAAATTTTAATTCATGTTGTTTACCTTCAGTTATGAAAATTCCTGCTTAAGGGAGGCATCTTACCCCTCTCTACCCTATATCTCTGAATTCCCGAATCCTTGGTGCTCCATTACTTAAAATCTGACAATATAATAAACAATTTGAGATTTCGGTCAAAAAATGCATACTTCTATTTTTAATATTATTATTTTTTAGCGAATTTATGGGCATCATGATTTATTGAGTAATTTATTTCCTAAGTCACATGAGAGCTACTTCAGAATGCGAGGATTAATTTTGAGCTTATAATTCATTTATTTTATTGTTTATTACTGATTTTGGCAGGTGCAGTCCCCCACAGCAGACTCGTTTCATCTCGCAATAGAGTCGTATAAAATTAGCCGGCCACTTGGCCGCGTGGTGGCAGTACGAGCATAGAGGATATGGTTTCTATGGCGACCGTTTTTTGTTGCCTTCTTTTGCAGGGACGCTGTCACAAGACGCTGCACACTGTTTTCACCTATTGGATTCTCGTGTCAGATTGACAGATCGCCGAATTATTGATGATTCTGGGTAGCTAACTGGTCAGCATCCCGCATGGAAAAACAAAAACATGCCTGCAAGTTACCGACTCGGTAAGTCTCTTTTTGTGATGTAAAGTTGACTCTTTATTGATACTGATTTTGTTGTTTTACTGCAACCGGTATTTGAACGTTTAATAGAACGCGAATGAAGTTTGCTTCCCGGGGCCATGTGGCTTCCTGTTCGCATCTTCCGATTGGAATTTTCCGGTCCACCTTAAAATGGCTGACGCGCTGCTCGGACAATCTCATGCGAATGATCTTTCGTTGATGTACTACCTATGATGTTGATAGTTTTATCTACTGCATTTTTGAAAGAGATCCCTCGCTTTTTTCACGTCTAGACCATAATAGACCTCATCCTGATCAAAAACCACTTACATGTTTTTTTCTCTCTTTTTTATTTTGAATACAAACCACAGAGCAGGTCTGTGTTAAAAAAAAAACTGCTCTACTTAGGCTCATCCGACCTGAGAAATATTCACGATAAGAACCTAAAATACTCTTTTAAACCATGTCCTAGATACGTGAAACGTTTCCTGATTTGTGAAATAAAAAGGTCGAATAAACACCTTTTTTTCCATAATGACCTAATAACATCAGATCCACTAAAAAAGAAACTCACTCTATGAAGACGCATCAAACCAGATCTGTATCATCCCGGAGATGCTCACTATTCTTTAGTAAATACTAAAGCTTCAGATTTGTGAAACATTCTCTGATTTGCAAAAACAAATAAAAGGTCATTATACAGGCCCCATACAGAACACCTACCACCAGATCTTGTTAAAAAATTACAATATGTTGACTCATCAAACCAGGACTAGATTATTCCTGAGAAGTTAAAGACTGTTTAGAACATAGTTTCAGATTTGTGAAACTTTTTTCTGATCTGTGAAAACAGAGAAAATGCCCATATTAATGTATTTTCTCCATACAGAACCATAAGACCAGATCTTGTTAAAAACCTACAATGAGTAGACTCATCAAACCAGGACTACGTTATCCCTGAGAGTTTTAAGAGAGTTTGGAACATCGATTCAGATTTGTCAAACTTTTTTTCTGATTTGTGAAAACAGAGAAAAGGTCAATTTTAGTGTTTTTTCCGTATTCAGACCACTTAAGACCAAATCTTGTTAAAAAATTACAACATTTTGACTCATCAAACCAGGACTAAATCATCCCTGATAGGTTAAAGATTTTCTTCAGAACATAGTTTCAAAATCACGTTAAATACGAGAACTGACTGTTCGCTTACCATCTAAGTTCTGTCTGCAGACCTAGACATGTGCCCTTGTCATAAGATAATCAACATTATTTGCTGCCTCTGTGTGTGCTTTTAATGTTTTGGCTCATCGGTGTATGCAGAAATTAAGAAATCAGGTTAGGGCGAATATTTCTTCACAGCACTGTAGTAAAATCTGGTTTGAAAGAGGTGCTCTGTCCTTTTATGTACTTCCCCTGAACATGCTTTTTCTGTGCCCAGTTTAACAGGGCATATTTTGTGAGGCAACATAAGCCTTGCTTTACTTATCATTTATTTGTTTTAAAGTTGCTTCTGTGGCTACATAATAAATGAGCTCAGATATTTGATCGGTCACCGAGTCTGTAGGAACAAACTAAGGCTTTTTAGATCCAATTTGTTCCTGATTTTCAATTTTGTGTGGGTGTGCCTGTGCGTACAGAAAAAAAATCAGACTTATTGTCTTGACTTCGGGAAACAAAGTTGAGTTGCCGAGAGGGTGAGGTCAGGCCTGATTGCTTGTATGATGCGCTAGCAAAAAAGGATTTGCTGAGCTCAAAATATCAACTCAACTCATTATAATGTGTGCAAAATCATAGTCAGACCATAAAAAGTAGTTATTGTGTGCTTCCAGATTGTGACTGGTCTTTAATGACTTTTATTTAATGCCATTTCAGCGCCAGAGAACATACAGCCATTTCTGATTGTAGGTCTCCAGTGGAAGACATCAGTACTGAACAAGGACAGTCGCCTACAGGTATTGGATATTTTTTTTAGATCTCTAAGGAGACGTAGAAATAGAGAGCTGAAGTCACCACAGTCACGTATTTCAATAAAATTATGCATAAAAGTCGATGGAAAGCGAAAAATTATTTTTTGACCACATTTGGATTATACTAGGAATTACTCATCCAAAGTTTGAGGATTTCAAAGATAATACTGTGAGTCAAGAAAATCAGTTTGTTGTATAGATTGTATAGTACATTTAGCTTAGTTTGAGAGCACACCGTGAACTGCTCATCAGCATCTCTCATTTGGCACAATATACTTCACCATCACCAATGTGGCTGTCAGCTTGGCACATGTGCTGACGGAGCTGTGTCATGATTACTGTGCACATGCTCAGAACTTACACCCTAAGAAAGTGAATCTGCTCGACCGCCAGTCATAATCTGATTCCATCCTTGCCAATCCATGTTCATTTTGCATTGCATGAAGGAGCTTTCAATGAAAACTCAAGGATTCAAAGCGCTATTTTAAGCTTTGCTCAAGGGATACGAGGAATGCTGGTTGCCATCGCCCATAATCACAGAAGAAAAATATCTTCTTGATTTTGACTTGCAGTTGAGCAAAGGTGGTGTGGCGTCAGTATGGGAAAATTGCCCATGAAAGCTTTTGATTCCTTACCATATTGACTGTATGGAGAGATGTATGTGGGCCTAGAAAATGCATTTGTTTTTTATAATATATGTGCTCGGACAGATGTGGGCCAAATTTAAATAAGCACCCCCCTAAAACCAACATATGGGGATAAGTCAATGAATAACTCCCAATTATCACAGTGTTAGTTCTAAAAATTTATAACTGTTATTGTTGCTTTCATCCTAAGGAACAAATTGACACCGAACATGGCTTAATTTCTTTGAAAATGAGACCTAGGAGGAATTGAAGCCATAAAAAAGCATAATTTGACTACATTCTTCATCTCAAATTGAAAGTTTAACGTTAAAATTAATATAGTTCCCAAAGTGATCAACCCTTAGTATTTGTTATAAAGTAGGTGCAGTATACCAAGTTCGTTTGCACAAAGTTGGCTACATATTAAGCTTGTGCGCAGAGATATAATCTGCACATGTTTAAAAAAACTTTTGTTGCTGTAGAAAAATTGCGTGCATGCGTGAATGAGTTTAGTGCTCATAGATATAATTTGCGCAGGTAAAAAAAAGTTTTGTTGGAGCAGAATTTTGTGGATGTGTGATAAGTTTTGTGCACACAGGCTACATTCACATTACCAGGCTGAAGGAACTCAAATCTGATTGTTTGCCTTTATGTGACTCAGAGTCCCAGCAGTCCCCCTGCCACAAGGCCATGACATTTCAAAATGTGACAAATCAAGAGGAAGAATGGGAGGTCGGTGACGATGAGGAGAGCAGGGCTCCAATAGAGCTTTTAGCTGAGGTAATGGCACTTTGACTTGGAGAACATTTAGCCAATTACAAGAAACCATGAACTAGTATTCTTGAGAATTACTGCTTCTGTCAGTGTCATTGCAAGCTGGTCAAGCTGAAGAATTATTGAATGATTTTTTAAAATGAGGAAATATCTTTTCTATATTTGCATACATGTTTACCTTCTCTGTAACTGTGCATATTTGTCCCCCGCCATAGCAGTAGTGAGCAGAAGGGGGACATAGTATTCAGCTCCGTCCGTCCGGCCGTCAGCCACGTCCCGTTTGTTCTGAATGTGATATCTCATGAACAGTTTGACTGATTCCATTCATCTTTGGAGTCCAGGTGTATTAGGGTCAGGGGACATAGTATTCAGCTCCATCAGTCCATCCGTCACGTCCCGTTTGTTGTGAACGGGATATCTCAAGAACGCTTTGACCGATTTTATTAATCTTTGGCTTCAATGTGTATTAGTGTGATTCGCCGACCCCAGTCGATTTCCATCACCTGGCGGGGCACATTGCCATGTTTAGTGGCAACACTTGTATTCACTGTTTTAAATTTGCATTCTAATTCAAGTTCAAGGTTACATATTAAATAGTCAGAGGCCATTTTATCATGAAAATATCATTTTATCATTTATCATTGCATGCCTTCTCATGTTACTGTCCTGACAGAAGCAGCTATAGAACAACCTCAATTCCGAAATAGTTGGGACAAAGTGTAAATTGTGAATAAAATCAAAACGCAATGACTTTCAAATCACACCAGCCAGTATTTTATTCATAATAGAATAGAGATAACATAGCAAATGTGAGAAATTTTACAATTTTATCTACAAAATGAGCTCATTTCAAATTTGATGGCTGCTACAGTTCTCAAAAAAGTTGGGACAAGGGCCAGTGTGGCATCCCCTCTTCTTTTTAACACAGAGTGGAGGCGTCTGGGCATTGAGGAGGCAAGTTTCTTGAGTTTAGCCATTGGAATTTGATCCCTCTCTTGTTTAATACAGGCTTCCAGCTGCTGGAGAGTTTTGGGTCTCCTTTGACGGACTTTTCATTTAATTATGCGCCAAATGTTCTCACTCGGTGAAAGATCAGGGCTGCAGGCAGGCCAGTCAGCACACAGACTCTTCTACTATGAAGCCATGCTGTTGTAATAGCTGCAGTATGTGGTTTTGCATTGTTCTGCTGAAATATTCAGGGCCTTCCCTGGAATAGATGTTGTCTGGAGGGGAGCATATGTTACTCTAAAACCTTTATATACCTTTCAGCATACATGGTGCTTTTTAAAACATGCAAGTGTCCCACACCAGATGCACTAATGCATCCCCATACCATCAGAGATGCTTGCTTTTGAACTGAACGCTGATAACAGGAGGGGTGGTCTTTCTCCTTTTTAGCATGCTGGGCACGAACCCCATGATTTCTAATAAAAATGTCAAATTTGGACTCATCTGACCACAGGACACTTTGCCACTTTGTTACAGTCTATTTTAAATGAGCCTTGGCCCACAGAACACTGTGGCACTTCTGGATCATGCTCAAGAATGGCTTCCTTTTTGCATGATAGAGTTTTGGGTGGCATCTGTGGATGGCACAGCGGACTGTGTTTATTGACAGTGGTTTCTTGAAGTATTCCTGGGCCCATTTAGTCATGTCAATGACAGTATTATGCCGGTGAGTGATGCAGTGGCATCTGAGGGCCCGAAGATCACGGAAATCTAGTAAAGGTCTTCGGCCTTGTCCCTTATGCACAGAGATTTTTCCAGTTTCTCTGAATCTTTTGATGATGTTATGCACTGTTGATGATGAGACCTTCAAAGCCTTTGCAATTTGACGTTGAGGAACATTGTTGTTTAAAGTATTCCACAATTTTTTTACGCAAGCCTTCACTGGTTGGAGAGCCTCTGGCCATCTTTACTTCTGAGACGCTCAGCCTCTCTAAGACATCCCTTTTATAGCCAATCATGTTACACACCTGATGCCAATTAACTTAATTACTTGCTAAATGTTCTTTCAGCTGATTTTTTAATATATTTATTGCTTTTTCAGCCCTTTTGCCTGTGTCCCAACTTTTTTCAGACCTGTTGCAGACAGAAAATTTGAAATAAGTTCATTTTGTGGATGAAAATCTAAAATGTCTTAGTTTCAGCATTTGGAATGTTATCTATGTTCTATTGTAAATAAAACATTGGCTCATGTGATCTGAAAGTCATTGCGTTTTGATATTATTCACAATTTGCACTTCGTCCCATCTATTTTGGAATTGGGGTTGTAGTTAAATTTCTCTTACTGTGCCTTTTAAAAGTGCACTACGGAATTTCTTCAGGCTTTAAACAGTTAAAGTTTCACACTACGAGTTGCAGGTTGTAAGTTGCGTGCAACGTGAATTTCCCGGCAGCTTCATAGATATTTGAAGCAATCAAAAAAGTTTCATGCAAGAAGTTTGATTTAATATAGTATATTTCACTAAGATTAACTGCCTAGATTGGTCATTTCTCATCTATCATGTTGTTTCCTTGCTAGATCATACCAAGTGGGTAGTGTCATTGAAACTACTCTTGGTGTAACTAGATTTGTATCTTTGAGTCTTATTTTCCATCTTGGACTGTGTCTCTGCCCTCTGCCCTGTGATAGGTTTTAGCCTTTAGGTCCCTAAGGAATCCCTGCTCTGTAAAATTCATTGGATGTCACGAGAGGGGGAATTTAAGAAACTGACATTATATTGATCGCAACAGGTTACAGATTTCAAAAGATTAGCTAACAAAACAGGCTACAAACAGTAGCAGAGGTTTAATAACCGTAATGTTAACGTTAACTAAGTTGGCAATTGGCTATAGTCTCCGCCTAACTGCAACATAAATGAACTTTCCCGAGTGGATGTTTGTTTGTTGACATGGGTCAGAAATTTGACTAGATGAAAACTTTCAGCATTACCAATCTTACATAACCTCTGGGAGAATGATTTCCTTCTGATGCATCCAAGGGAACATCATATGTCTTATTAGTTTGTTGTGATAAAACACATCATCAAGTTTAAATCAATCAGTTGAAATAACACCCCATCAACAGCAGTTTGACATCATCTACAGCATATTATTTCCCTTTTAACTTGGTTGCTCTGAGAAAAAAGGTGGACCCCTGGGCAAGTGGTTTTGTCGAACCCTGCTAAGTGCATAAGACAATAGTTCCACTCTGGCTGAGTTTGAACTGATGTAGCCTTATTAGGCTGCATTTTAATTAGCAATTTCTGTGCTTCTTAATCTTAACCGATTGTTCTTATCCCAACTATCTCTGATTGCGCTGTTTTACATATCTCTAGTGGAAGGTATGTCAATATCAGTATTACACATTATATCTTAAGTTTTGTTAGAGCCTATTTGATTGATGTAATGTTTGATTGTACTTAGTTGATTTCAGATGATTTGAAATTCTTGAGATTGCAAGACTGGAATTGCAAATTTTATCATGGACGAATATCACTGAAAATCAACTCAATGTCTCATTTTTCAGTTTCTGAAGTCAGTGATGGATAAAGACTACATCCTTGCTAAAAAACTCTGTCAAATGAGTAGGTAATCTTTAATTACTTTTTTCTGTTTCTGAAATTGGACTGTATTCATTCATCCTGCTTCATAGCCATTTCAGTTGTATTAACCTTGATGCCTGTAGGTGTAAGTGTCTGAGTAAATTGTGCATGTGCCCTGTGATGGATTGGTGAGCTGTCCAAGGTGGGTCCCTGCTTTTCGCCCAAAGTCAGCTGGGATAGACTCCAGCTCCCGTTGGGACCTTAATGAGGAAGAAGCGGTATAGAGAATGGTTGAATGGATTTGGTTAGTTGGCTCTAAATTTCTCGTATGTGGATTAGGCTGGTCAGACTGGCTGTGGTGAAGATATCATCAGTTCTCTCTCCAATTTGCCTTAGATAGCGACGGGCTCCAATTCCAAGTTTTTGACAAGCCTGAAGTTGCAGTGGGACTGCCCGCAATGTAATGGGGAAGCACCAATAAATACAGTTTCGAATTAAGTAGCATATAAAATCTCTGTATGAATTACTAACAGCTAACATACGACTCGGTCTTTTATGTCCACCAATAAAGTTCATTGAACATGTTTCTGTGTGGAAAAAATAAAAAATGGACTGATACGCTAATACACCATTTTCAAGTGGGAGGTCGTGTTCGCTGTGGAACAGAGGTAAGCGAGCGCTGCTTGCAGTCATTCCAGTTTTTTCAGTTAGACTGCGACTAAAATGAAATGCTGCCATGCTCCAGATATTTTCTTTAACATTTTGTTCCAAGGTTCAGTTAAATTATGGTTTGGCAAGCTGTTCAGGGTGGGTCCCTGCCTTTGCCCGTAGTCAGCTGGGATAGGCTCCAGCTCGCCCCATGACCCTAGTGAGGAATAAGCGGGTATAGAAAATGGATGGTTCAGTTAAATTGAGCAATTAAAGTATGCCAATACCATTAATCTTAAATGTAGCTAAGGGTAAATCTTATAGACTTCTATTAAAAAATACTTTTGCATACCTATAAGAAGGTACAATGAAGGCATGAAAGGGGCTATTACACATTAGTTTTGCATATCTAAAAACAACTACTGTACAATGTTGTTATTATTACTTTTGCTGAATAATTCACATTAATATTACCGTACTTGTCAAAGATAATTTAAAGAAATCATTGCCATAGATACACGTGATGGACTGTAACTGCCATATATATAAGGATCCACAATGGATTATTCTGAGATTATGGATCATTTTTGATTGCTCAATCGAAACAAATCCTGCTCTACTAAGCAGCCCGTTAACCAAACGGTCAACCAGCCAACTAAATGGGGTCAGCCCTGCAAACATGGATTTTACATTACACCACAAATAATCATTTGCCTCCGTCTGATGCATCTGATCCAAGCTTTATAACTGTTGTGAAGCACGTCCCAGTACTCACTGATAAAGGGAAATTTAACAGCAGCATGATTGGCTAAATGGGGAAATGGAGAGGAGATAGGTTTATTTTGCCAAAACTAATGTTTTCATATCTACTCTGAAATCTGTTGTCTTTGCATAGCAATGTATGTGGAAAAAGCGCACAAAACAAGGTCTCTTTACACAGTCGATTGCGACCACTCAAAAATGAAATTCTACTTAAAGCGATTCACCATCTGGAAGCAAATATCCTATTGGATTAAACAGCTATGACTTTTATCAGAGCCGTGAAAAACTTTTAAAGGAACAGGAAGTGGCAAGAGAGGGAATTTTTTTGACTCTCGGCTCTGCTTTATGATGTTTTTTGCTCGCGGGAAGAAAAAAATGATGGAAAAAAGAAAGCTGAATTTTGAAAGGGTCGTCTTTACGTATAAACTGAGGTAACATTTGCACAATAGGAGATTTGGCTGGATGACGAACAACAGGGGAATTTATCAAGTTTATTTTGTTATTTCCTTAGCAAAGTTTCTTTGTGTAATCACAGTCATTTGAGTATGAATGGCTTAATGTTGTTTTGAGGTTAGACAAATTTTTCTAAATCAAAATATGCGACTTGTCATGTGAAAAGGATACTATCCTCGAGGAAGTAGTTTTTGAGATATTCGCTTAAATAGAAAAGCAAACTCACTCACTCACTAACTAATGCTGGTTTTTGTCTACAAGTATTGCTTCATAACACTCAAAACATTGTCCTCTAGCATATCTGAAATGCAGAATTTAATCAAAGTAAAAATCTCAAAATCCATGTTTGGTTGGATAGTACCCTTTTTGCGTGACAGGTCAGATATATCATGAAATATTCCCTGGTTGCTTCTGCTGCCGAATATGCCAGGCTGGTTGCAGGTCAGATGTAAAGGGAAATATGATTCATGCAACATCCATACCACCGTTTCTGATTAAGGACTCCCATCTTCTAGTAGATATAGGGCACCACCTCCTCATGAATATTCAATGTTCTGCATCATTGAAACACTTGAGTCTACGGTAACTGCTCATTTGCACAAAGAGTTGGAAAGTTATATTTTCCTGCGTCTCAAACATCGTTTTAAACTTTTTGAATGATTTACTGCATTCTTACTTTTGTGCAGCCTTTTTTTACTAATTTTATTTAAGTTGCAAATGCAACTGAATGTCAGTTTTATGAGTTAGACATGTTACTGGTCGGCAGACCAAAATGTGTTTCTGCCTGTTAAGTGCATTCAGTAACATGCTCATAAGAAGTATTTTCAGATTTTGCTTTGCATATACTGCTGTGCTGTAAATATTTAATTTTCTGTTTAATATCATATTTTCCAGTTCTAGTCTTTGAGCCGGATAACCCTGAAGCTAAACAGTTTGTTCCCTTAATTGAAGAAAAGTTGCTTTTGGGTAAGTTGGGTGGACTTTTCAATTCTTTACTTATAGCTCAGATCACTTTTCTTCTCTTTCGATAAATTTATGCATGCAGAGTTGTTTTTAATCTTTGGTCCAATTTCAAAGAATTTCCCTCCAATTTCTTTGATTTGGCTTCTTGTGATGTATCCTACTCCTTAGACTTATTGAAGTGTTTTCCCAACAATGGTACAAAAATCCCCGCCAATCCAGCCTTATAGTTCCAAAAATTGCCTAAATGTACTTTCATGCCTATCAAAGCGTGGGTTCGAGCCCCGGTCGTACCAATCGGCAATGGTCAGCAGCTTTTTCGGAGTAGCGCACAATTGGCCATTGCACTACAGGGATGCAAATTGGGAAGGGTCTGCCCGGAAGGGTAATATAAGTTGCTTTGTTTGTTGCTTAGGCGCCTCCTGTTGGCCAGGCGGTTGCTCGTCAGGAAGATTCTTAGCTTGTTCATGTTCGGGTATCCTCCGCCCTCGCTCTTAACTTGCGAGGATTCAACCAATGAGTGTATAAGAAGCAGTGGCTGACAGGCGCGTACTTTGGAGGAGAGCCGCAAACTGTCTTCACTCTCCTGAATTGGCAACAGGGGGTCGCATATGCGAAGGCCTTGTACATCGTTCCGCGGGTGGGATTGGAGATGCCAAATAAAAAAAAAAAACAAATGCTTTCATGAAGAATTGACCATTGTTTGCACTCTGAAGGTCTCTGCAGTGATGCAGCTTTGATCAAAAACATGGGTTGTTGCCAGGAAAGATTAGTTTTACTGTAAACAATCTAGTTTGGTGACTTTTTTCAGTTTTAACCTGATTTTCACATCATCCAATTATTCATATCAAAATGCTTGCAATATATTGGTAGCAGGTCAACGGCATGTTTGCTTGTTCTATTGGAAAGTTCAACTCCTAAGTACGCAGAGATGTAGCACGAAATTTGTTCAAAGTTGTCCACACTGTACCACTGTTTACATTTTCGCTGGATGAGTCCACTCTGAACCGATTGTGTAGGAAAGCTTGGCTTTCCTTGAGAACGCTTGTCATTGAATCCACAGCAAAATGCTCTTGCGGTTTGGATTGGTTTGCTTTGTCAACTCAATGCGTGTCTCTGAATATCGTTGCAGGGCAGGAGGAGTCTGATGACGATGAAAGCTCCAGTAGCACAGAGGACAGTGACAGTGGACGGGAATCCTCCGAGAGCTCTGACAGCTCATCATCTGAGCAGGAAGCAGAAAGGAAGGAAATGCCTAAAGGCTGTCGACGAGCTCCTGTATCAGAATGACTTATTTATTCTTCAGCTGGTTTGATTTTGTCATACACTTTGTGGAGTTGGAATTCCATGTTCTTAACTCATGCGCAGTACTTCAAGTGTATTTACGCAAGGCTGCAAAGTATTCTCTGTTCCTGCCTGGAATATTTTGAAGCAGATTTTAGCTGTTATTAAACCTGACAGAAGAAGTGTTGGGTGTCGGTTTCTTTTGTTTTCAAAATTTTACCTTTATTTAACTTGGATGTAGCATGGACTGAAACAACTTGTTGTTTATGCAAGTTCGCTGTTCACTTATGTGCGATGTGAATACAAGCACGTCAGGTAAATGAGGGCGAGTCGCGGCCGGGAGGTACTGTACGTGTAATGACCTTTAAGGAAAGGTGGTATTGCCGGCTTTGTCATCGCAGGGAGACGCTGAATAAAATGTTGCAGAGGTCTCGCTCTTGTGATAAACACACAAGTAGATGGTCAAAGTTCAAATTGCTGTGATTGTTCCTTGTCATAGATTCTTAAATCATTAAAATAAATGGATCATACATCAAGATTGTTCATTGTGTGTGAAACCCAAATCCTTTAAAATGAGCTTGAGAAACAGAACGTGCACTCAGCGCCATCTTGCCGCAGACCCCAACATAGCAGCAATACAAATAAGATAAGGATGATTGGGATATTCTACTTATTATTCCCGGACGTATGCATGAAGGTCAAGACTGGAAATTAAGGTATAAGATAGATGACTTGCGTGTTTGCACTCCAAATTCAGCCTAGTTGTTGTTGTTGTTTTTTTTGTTGTATTCTTTGAATGTCTTAAATGTTACGTTTTCTCCAAAAACGATGGTTGCGTATATGCTTGTATTCTGTTTGCCAAATGATAAACAGAAGGATTAAAAAAGAAATAATGGTTTTGGAGACTGTAAATATGTATACATCTCATCGATTCTGTGTACAGTGTCGATATAATTGCTAACTTTGTTTCAGTGTCACAAACCTTGCTTGAATTCCTATTGTTTTCCCTTTCATTTAGCGACTCCTTTGATTAATTTAGCACCTTGCGTGCCTCCCCTGACAGATGTGTGCATTTTATTTCTCCGGTAGGGGAAAAGGTAGGGACTCATTTGCACACTGCAAAACTGAAGTTTGAGGACAGATCTGGCCTTTTCATCTGAGGGCTGTCGATCATAGTAATGATACTTCGGGGAAAATAAGTATTGAACGTGCCAACATTTTTCTCAGTAAATATTCAGTATTTCTAATGGGGCTATCGACATGACATTTCACCAGATGTCGGTAACAACCCAAGTAATCCACACGTACAGAGAGTGCAAAACAAATAAGTCCATAAATTACTTTGTAAGTTATGTGTCATAGTGGAATGATGCGGGGAAAAAGTATTGAACATGCTTACTGAAATGTATTTAATACTAATAATTTAATTAATGTATTTAAGTAGAAAAGCCTTTGCTGATAATCACAGCTTCAAGACGCCTCCTGAGAAGCATTTGGAGAAGCTAGTCTCATGCATTGTTCAGGTGTGATTTTGGCCCCTTTTTCTACACAAACTGTCTTCAAATCCTGAAGGTTCTGGGGGCCTCATCTATGAACTCTGATCTTCAGTTCTTTCCATAGATTTTTAATTGGATTCTAGGTTAACTGGTCCATTCTAGCAGCTTAATTTTCTTTCTCTGAAACCAATTGAGAGTTTCCTTGGCTGTGTTCGGGGTTGTTGTCTTGCTGAAATATCCACCCTCGTTTCATTTTCAGCATCCTGGTAGATGGCAGCAGATTCTTACCAAGAATGTCTTGGTACATTTCTCCATTCTTCCTTCCTTCAATTATATGAAGTCTGCCAGTACCATATGCTGAAAAACAGCCCCAAACCATGATGTTCCCTCCTCCAAACCTCACTGTTGGTATGGTGTTTTGGGTATGATGTGCAGTGTCATTTGTCCTCCAAACATGTTGAGTGCTATGACATCCAAAGGGTTCAATTTTGGTCTCATCTGACCAGACTATATTCTCCCAGTATTTCATAGACTTGTCCAAATGTTGAGCAGCAAACTTTAAATGAGCTTCAAAATGCGAGTTTTTCAGCAGTGGAGTCATACGTGGAGAGCGTGCGTAGAGGCCATGGCGGTTGAGTGCATTACTTACTGTTTTCTTTGAAATAAATGTACGTGCCAATTTCATGTCTTTCTGAAGCTTTCCGCAAGTGGTCCTTGGCTCTTGGACAACTCTGATTATTCTTTTGACTCCTCTGTCAGAAATCTTGCAAGGCGCACTTGGTCGTGGCCAGTTTATGGTGAAATGATATTCTCTCCTCTTCCGGATTATGACCCCAACGGTGCTCACTGGAACATTCAAAAGTTTAGAAATATGTCTGCAACCAATGCCATCAGTATGTTTTGCAACGATAAGGTTGCGAAGGTCTTGAGAGAGCTCTTTGCCCTTATCCATCATGAGATGCTTCTTTTGTGACACCTTAGTAATGAGAAACCTTTTTATAGACCATCAATTAGGACTAAACCAGTTGATATTAATTTGCACTGATAGGGGGCAGGTTTGCTTTCTAAATATCCCTACAGATTTATTATTTTATTTAGTAGTTTATTATTACGAGGACAGTCCCCATCAATTAACTGCCACAACATTAAACAGGGTAGCTTTAGCCAACATGGCTAATTTTCGGCTGTGGTCCCCAGCCAGCTGACAGCAAGGCTCCCTAAAAAAGAAAAAAAAAAAGACACAGGGCACTGGGAGAATTGGAATGGATAAAAGGGGAAAGAGACAATACAATGCAAAGCAAGTATAAATGAGCGGAAATACAAACAAAATAAATGACATGAAATAGAGCAGCAGGCTGCACGCACAAGCATAACGCAAGCACAGGCACAAGTACAAACAATGATGCAAAATACATGAACAAATAGGTACAAACAGGCTAAGGGGTCAAAATACTGAACTTAAAAGCAGAAAACAGTAATGCAAGTCATGTTGGGAAAACAGGGCACAAGAGGACATTCACAACAATTCATCTTAAAAACATGCAGATATGCAGGCAGTTAGCAAAGACAGAAGGGCGGCATCTGTTATCATGTCACATGCAACACATACACCACATTAAAAAAAAAGAGAATGTAAGCAGTTGTAATTATCAGCAAACCATGTTTTTAGATATTTAGTAAAGGTGGAGAAAGCGTCTATATCTTTAATGTGGGCTGGTAGTGAGTTCCAATTTTGCATGGCTGTAACAGAGAATGACGATTGACCAAAAGTACTTTTTCTAAGTGGGACTAAAAAGTCACCACGGCTGGCGCTCCTGGTAGTCCGATATGTGCTGTTATGTTGCGTTATGAGTGACAAGAGAAGGAGGAGCTGGGTTGTGGAAGATTTTATAAACTAGCCAGATGTTACTATATTTTTTTACATCTTCCCAGCTTAGAGGTTTGTGTTTGTTTAAAATGATACAATGATGGGACCTGTTACAATGATTTCAGCTGTTTTCTTGGCTTAACATGCCTTATAGCATCTCCTTTTCTTCATGTGTTCAATTCTTCTTCGCTGTGTTATTCCACTTTATTACACATCATTTCTGGACTTTTTTGTTTTGAATTCTTAGTATGTGTGGATTACTTGGGTTGTTACCGACACCGTGTGAAAATTTCATGTCAATAGCTCCATTAGAAGTATATTTACTGAGAAAAATGTTGACTAGTTCAATACTTATTTCCCCCGCTGTAACGAGCATCATCACTATAAGACTGCTTGCCGGTAAGCTACTGCACCATTGGTCCTACTTTTTATTGATTATGTTTTAATTATTGTTTTTTTTTTCCATTTCCTCCCTCCACCATATCATAATCCATGTTGAAATACCATTCATCTGTTGGCCTAACTCATAAATATTAAACCAAAATACAAAAAAAAAAACTGAACCAAACTATTCCTTTGCATCTTCGGAGAGAGGGACTAGGACTCAAGGGAAATATTCAAGGGACGGAAACGAGGGTGAAATTTAAGAAAAATTGCGATACACCTCTTGCTGCTCCACTGAGCGGATTTCATTCAAATCAATGTGCGGCCATTTCTGTATTCCGGCTCGAACGCAGCGTGGCCTTTGGTCCTCGGATATGCTTCGGATCCCTCCCTTTTCCTGGATCGGGGTGCCACGTAATAAGTGTTCTGCTTGCACACTTGCAGGCTGTGCTGCCACCGCATACAGTTAAATCGCTGGTACTGCAGGATTCCTCCCTCGCCCAAAACACCCAAAAGCTTTCAAGGATCGGGGAGACATGGGGGGATCGCAGAGTGTGGAGATTCCCGGAGGAGGGTCCGAGGGTTATCACGTCCTCAGAGTATGCATGTTTCTCCGCGATCATCTGCAAGTTGTCCTAAATTATGCAGTTCGCTGGGCTAGTGCGCGCTGCGTTCTTACGAGCCGCTTCGCGACGCGCCGTCTCTCCGGTTAGGCCTTTAGCTGACGTTGACTTGGAAGCCGAGGCCTGGGATCTTAGTGCCGCCCGTAGGTTAGTGCAAAGGATGCGATAGGCGTGCAGTCTTCCGTTTGTTATGCTCATTGAAAATGACTGCCAAAATCTCATGGCTTTTTAGCAGCGGATGCCAGGCGGCTGTTTTTTTTTTTTTTTTTTTTAAAGCCGCTTTCACACCGGACGCGAGACGAATTTTCGTCTCGCGTCCGTTGTGAAAGCGGCTTTAGCGAAACGTTAGCTAAGTTAAGCGGTCGGACAACCGTAATGGTTCACCAGCGAGCCCGGTAACGTTTACTAGTGATGTAGCTCGCTATGGTTTATGGTGCCGTTGTGCTCCAGCTGACCGTCTGCTTGGGGGTTCGTTAGATAAGCTTCCTAGTCCGGTTACTGGGCGAAGTTTGATGCCTTTAGCTAACTAGCTCGCTGGCTAGTTATTAACATTTTGTAGCTGGCTATCAGTCGGCTAGCCTTAGCTTAGGGTATTTGCGAGTTTGCTAACGGCAGATGAATACGAGTATGAACTGGCTGTTTCTCCTCACGTGCGAGTACTGGCGCCAACTTCCCTCGGTTTATATGTTTTAATCGGCTGGATGACCGTCTGTGGCTGTAAGTTAATGGACTGGTTCAGCAGGACGTGTCGCAAGGCGCCACAGTCTCGCTAACGTTACGTGTTGGTTAACGCGAAGTAAGATGACAGCTACTCTGCTGGTCCAGCGGCTCGCATTGCGCTGTCTGAACGGGAATGACTCCACAGCCGGTCGTTTTTGAGAAATGTATTTCAGTGGGATTAATGTTCATCATCATAATACCGGCATAATTCTGTCATCGCTGCCAGGGAAACTGACTGAAGGACGGATGTATGGAACTAGTGAGCTGGAATGAGTAACTCAACCGACTGACAAGCGAGTCTAGTTTACGAATGAATTTCTTTGCTGTCACCATCTTCAACTTAAACGTTTGTAACTAAATCAGTCGCTGTGTTCATGAGCGTATCTGTCTGACAGCGTCTCCTGCTGCCTCTGAAACTGGGCCACTGTATTGCAGGTGCAGGAGAATTCTCCAGGTCACCGTGCCGGACTGGAACCGTTTTTTGACTTTATCGTGTCCATAAATAACACTAGATTGGTAAGTGCTTCACAAATGAGTGTTAATCCTCCTCAATGCTGTTGAGGAAAATATCCTTGGCTTTCATATGGTTTGAAAGCACTGCAGTAAATATTGATGAAATCATTGCTGAGGTGTAATTTCCCCTTCCACGAATCCTGCGCCCACTTCCGCCCGGGCGTCGTCATGGTGGGTTATTCCCAATGCATGCCGGGACAGATTTTCGGCGCCCATTGCTGGCTGGTATTCCGATAAATTATGCTGCCTTGTTTGAAAATGATACTGCATACGACCTCAGAGGCCTTTTTTTCGCCTTAATATCAAAGTATGAATCCTCCAATTCTAGAAACTTTGGTGTTTGCCAGCTTCAACATACTCATTTACTTCGAGTGAGCTAGCTATGTTTGTTCAAAGGTAACATTCTGCACTCCATCATTATTAGCCTCCGATTCCTCATGTACACAGTCCTCAATGAACTCCTACACATCCCTTGCTCTTTTGGCCAAGTTCTGGAGCTCCCCCTCTTCCCTTCTCGGGGTACCCTTCGCAATGTCAATATCTCACTTAAATTACAGACTTTAAGCGGCTCTACCACCAGTTCCATCCGCCATTATTGTTTATATTTTGCTCTCCAAGTGGAGGTACATTTGCTAGGGTTTTGATGGAAGTGGCATATTTCAGTGGGAAAATCTGAAAAAACTGGGACTGAATGGTATTTGTGGAAGGGAAAATTACAGTTGAACCCTAATTTGGCCATCAAGAAAACTGAAGTGGCCACACATCTGAATTTTTTTTCTGGTGCAGTCTGCCTCATCCTTGTGAAGCTCCAGCTCCTGTTGCACATTTTGGTCTGGAAAGATTAGACTGCCAAAGAGGGCATGAATCATTGCAGATGTTGCTCAACTGATTTATCTAAACAATGATGTTTTTGCAGTCAAGTTTGTGCCAACATTTGTTTTAGCATGAGGGTTCCATTGCTATTAGGGTCATCCCATGTCAAATCAACCGAATTTTAGGAACTTCCCCACCAAAAAAAATATTTTTTATTCCCTATAGTGGAAGATTTATATTCGATGTGATATCTGGTGTGAAATGGTAAAATAATTAAGCTCAATTATTGCCAGTTTCTGAGATTTAGCTGCTTTTAGGGAGGGGGGTTGGTTTTAAGAAAATTGCCATAATCTTGGAGTAAGTTTGAGGGCCTGAGATATGCATTAGCTGAGCAAACGGACCCATAAGTTTCATTTTGTCATCAGAATAGTTGCTGAACTCTTGGCTTAAGCTACTTTTCTTCGCTCAGTGTGGTTAGTTTACTGTTACTGTGGCCTGGAATAAGCAAAATCGCCAATCATACTAATTTTTTCCAGAGTTAATGCATTAATTATTTTG
Organism: Gymnothorax reevesii; assembly: GCA_029721435.1. Taxonomy (NCBI): domain Eukaryota; kingdom Metazoa; phylum Chordata; class Actinopteri; order Anguilliformes; family Muraenidae; genus Gymnothorax; species Gymnothorax reevesii. The sequence continues at coordinate 69,064,034 of CM056586.1, forward strand.
TGACTAATTAAGACAGAACCCTGAGACTTTGTACACAAACTATCGGTTAACTTTCTGCAGACCACAAAAAATATCAGTCGCTATGGTTGTATAATGTTTTAATAACCTTGGAAGTTTGCTTCAGAATGAAAAGTGCGTATTTTGGGTCGTCATAGTGGGTATATATCTCAAAAGGGATAGAAGTGATCAATGTCATATTTTTAGTGCTTGAAGGCATAGGTCTTGGGTCTAACATATTAAAAAACTGGAGATGTAAAACTCTTAGACTGTACAGCATACCAATCATATTAGGTGATTATCATTGGCTGATGTGGGGTATTGTTACATTCCACCGCCAGGTGGCAGCAAAACCCAAAAGCACGGCTCATTGGAAAGACTTGAAATCTCTGCCAGCATAGCTGGACTTGAAGTTTAGCCTATATCTCAGCTGTACTTTGGCTTAGATATTCCCAAATTTAAGCACTTGTTCCTCTTGTGCTGTCATTAAAACATTTGCTATAACCATCGTGACGACCATTTTGTGGTCTTTAGGAAGTTGACTGACCGTTCGCATTCCAAGTTGCAGGACTCTATCTTAATTAGTCACAGAAGAATAAATACATTACATTTTGAAAAAATTAGAATGATTGGTGTTTTTTGCTTTTTCCTGATCACAGTACAGATTAACTAAACACACTGAGTAAAGGAAAGTAGCTTAAGCCAAGAGTTCAGCAACTATTCTGATGACAAAATGAAACTTGTGGGTCTGTCTGCTCTGAAAATCCATATCTGAGGCCCTCAATCTCCCTCCAAAATGAAGGTGATTTTGTTTAGATTGACCCCCCCCCCTTCCCTAAAATAGGCTAAATTTCAGGAACTAGTAATAATTGAGCTGAAATATTTGACCTCAGTACTGCCAATGCATATCTCTTGAAATGTACAAAGTTTTATCAAAATCAAAATTTTGATGTGGGGGCTCTGGTTGAGTTGACACGGAACGACCCAATTACATTTTACCTGAATTTGCTGTCATTCTTGAAAGCAGTCTTTCTGGACTTGAGTGTTCACAAAGAACTATCATCTGAATGAGGATTAAAAACAACTGAGCTCAATAAAGGAAATGCACGGATTCTGCAATTGCGGATGTTGCATATTAGTTTTTTCCCTACAATATTTGCCATATCAGTGGGATGCTAAGATTTCTGACGCTGAATATCTTTTTCTTCCTTAGAACAAAGATAATGACACTTTAAAAGACTTATTAAAGGCCAATGTGGAGAAACCTGTGAAGATGCTGGTCTACAGCAGCAAGACACTGGAGTTACGGGAGACCACAGTCACACCCAGTAACCTGTGGGGAGGGCAGGGCCTCCTCGGCGTCAGCATACGGTTCTGCAGCTTTGAAGGAGCCAATGAGAATGTGTGGCATGTACTGGTGAGTACTGCTGTAGAGGAATTTACAGGTTTTGATAAACGCTTATAGTAGGGATTAGATAGCTGGGTTTGCACACTTTTCAACAAGTGTTGAAAAAGGCCATACCCAACTTGTAAAGTGAATAATTTTGGAATACTGTATTCTGAAAACGTGAACCAGGTGCAGCCTGGTTTGGCTGTACCCTGTGAATCTGCTAATTCGGGCATATTATGTGAATCGCAGCCTTTGGAGGTGGCCAATTGTATGAATTGTATACTTTTAAAAGACTGACCGTGTTAGAAACAATTGGTCAAAATTTTGCAGTGTAACAGCTTACTATGACCACAAGTACGTGCTCTGAACAACCAGTAGTCAGCACTGAATAAACATTAATTTCAATTCCTGGCATAAACCCGCACCGTACTGCTGCATTCTTAAGTTGAGTTTTAGAAATTTGGGCTAGTTCTTTCAGGACGTCAGACTTTTCCACAGTGGTGAGTCTTGACCTAAACCACCAACTGAAAAATGTAGTGTTGCTGTCAAAAGGAAAATGTTGCCTTTCCTGACACAGCAGCGGATCAAACTTTACATTTCCAATTGTAGTAACTCAAGTATTTTTGAATAGAATTACTTTTTTTGATTGTCTCTTGCAAACACAGAAGATCTCTTATTGAAAATTTTCAACCGAAGACCTTTGCTGTAGAGTTACCAACGGGCCATAGTTTTCATTATTAATGTGACAAGGTCCAATCTCAGACAAAAAGTAACATTCAGATGAGATTGCTACTTTTGTGTTAATTTTACACGGTGCCTGTCGGCGTTGATGGTATACCTGCAAATAAAATAACGATAAACAATGTTGAAATACTTCCTGAAACATGATGTTTATTTATGCAGCCTGCCTGCTTTTTTTTGAATGCGGTTAAAATCTGATGCATCGCAGCTATTGGGACACTCAGCTGTTCATTATTGAACATGCTGTTTCATGTTTGATGTTGTCAACAGACTGAAAATAATGTCATTTGAATGAACGTCTGCATTAGTTTAGTTCTACTCATAGCTGTGCGGTTTTCATAAAGTCAAATGTCAAGTGTTCTGCGCGACTGTGTTCAATACTGCATTCCTAATATTCTGATTCATTTTGAGCACAATTTGCATTCATAAACTCAGCTGTTTATATATTTTATGTGGTGAAATATATTCATGATGATCAGTTTATTGATGCATGTTCTAAACTCAGTCTTGTGCCATTTCTTATCATTTGGGTTTGAAAACGCCCTTCCGCAGCATTCTCTGACGTTACAAAGTGCAGTAACCAGAACAGCATGAATGGGAGTAATGCTGTCAACATTACTGGTGCAAAAAGGAGGAAGTTATTGAATGTTGTGGCCCTATAAAGTTTACGTTAGAGCCACCACTCTGCCAAATGTAACATCCCTAAACGTAATTAACAGGACAGTTCTGATGGGAATCATGTTAAGCCTTCTGTTGTGGTTCCTGCTGAATGGAGGTGATGGTAATGATGCGGGGGCCTTCCCTGTTACATCAAATGCAGAGATTCATTTTTAGCTCACCTGGGCCAACAGGCTGGTGGGCTTATGTCGTGAACTGGTCGTCCGTATACATCTCCAAGCATGTTGGCCCAGAGTTAATATAGATCATTCCTCTGCTTCTTCTTGTCCTCCTCCTCTGATGTTTCATGGTTACTGACATCTCATGGTGTGTTACTGCCACCCACTGGATCCATATTTTTTACAAAATTTCTCTTCCACAGCAGCCTTCGTGTAACTTTGAATCGGGGCCCAGTAATACTTGTCCCTAATCCCGCAATACCACTGAAATCTAAGTTTAAAAAACAATTGGGGGGGGGGGAGAGAAAGAGTTCAAAATCAAAATATGAATAAAAAATAAATGGATAAATTGAGACAATCTTTTGTGGTGTGTTGAGTCATTTGTGAAATGAGCTGCAAAATCACTTTTATTAAGTGTGTAAATTGGGGGCTGCGTTTTCCCCCTAGTCAGAACAGTGGTGGTGTTTTTACTGTGAAGCCCAGAGTTGGCCGTCTGTAGTAACCCCGCCTGTGAACCTGTAAATGAGTCATAAAATCCCTGCCTCTTCTCACCGCAGGAAGTTGAGCCAAATTCTCCCGCTGCCTTGGCTGGCATGAGGCCCCACACGGATTACATCATCGGAGCCGACACCGTCATGAATGAGGTGACGGAATACAGTTATACTATCCAGTGACGTACCATTTGAATTTTGTATAATTGTGAAATTAATTGGTAATGAAGTTGTTGTGCTTAAATCTATGAAAACATTTTCAGTTCAAGTGTTATAATGTAAAATAAAGGGGTCATGTAATGCTTTTTCATTTTATCCCTTTCCTGGATTGTGTGATGTAGCATTTTTTTGTGCATGTAGAACACCTGCTAAGTTACAAAGCTCTGTGTTTGTGTCCATGGGAGTTATTTTCTCCGACAGAAAACACAGGTCCTTAACTGGCAGAAACCCTTCGGTGCCTCGCCTTTTCCTTTGTGTCACCCTCGAACTGTAACGCTCTTAATGCCCTACTTGTGGCTAGTTTGGCGGCCTTCGAACGAGGTTGATAAGTTGAAGGCCGAGAACCGTTAAGTTAATGTGTATCGCCACGTTGAGAAAACTGTTTCTTCTTCAGTGTGAAGGTAAATTCCTTTTGCAATGTGGCATACTTTCTCGGTGGTATTTTTAACAGCTGTCTCTTTGTTAATCCCTTATAGAACGCTGTGTTTGTGTTTGGAATCTCTTTAGTAATGTAAAGCACTGCTTTCTCTCTCTCTGAAGTCTGAGGATCTGTTCTCACTCATTGAGACGCACGAGGGAAAGGGCCTGAAGCTGTACGTGTACAACACGGATACAGATAACTGCCGCGAGGTGGTCATCACGCCCAACAGCGCCTGGGGTGGAGAGGGCAGGTGAGGTGTGCCGGCTGGGTCCCCTTATTGGCAGATCTGCATTTGAGAGCTTTCCTGATTATTGAATCCCTTCTCTCTCCTCTCCAGCCTGGGCTGCGGGATCGGTTACGGATACCTGCACAGGATACCAACCCGACCATTTGAGGAAGGAAAAAAGATCAATTTCCCAGTACAAACTCCCAATGAACTTACCAATCCGCAAAAGGATGGCTTCACAGAGGTAAGCTGTCGTTCTAAACATTCTTTATTCCTTATTTTCGAATATTTGGAATGTTCTGTTTTTGTTTTCATTCTGTAGTTCAGCTGTTGGATCCTGTCAAATGAAGTGCTGCCTCTGAATCGCTGGCACATTGAGGTGTCGATCACTGTTATTAATCTCTCAGTTGAATGTGGCTGATATTCTCCATTCATAAATGTTGGTGTCGTGTCTCAGGTGCAGCTCTCTGCTGTCAGTCCTCCTCCTGCCACACCCGCTGCTCCCACCGAGCTTGAGGATAGGCTCTCTAGCCTGTCAATCAGCTCAGCCCCTCCCACCATCCCCAGCGTTCTACACACAGGTAATGTCTAACTTGCTTGCTTTTTGAGCTGGTTGTTCCTGGTCACTTGCAGGCCTTTCTGAACAGATGAGTGTTTGTTGGCATGAAAGCAGTTAAGGGCTGAACTAAAGCTGACTGTTGCCTTTGTGTTCCCCTGTACAAGGTGTCCCCACTGTTCCTCTGCTACCGACATCGGTGAGCCACACGGCTATGCCCCCGATGGGCACTACTGCCACATTACCAGGTCAGGCCAAATCAATTCTTCAATATTCCATGCCAAGGAATGGGATATTGATTATTAAAAGTGGTACTTGAAGTTGTTGATTAATTTTTTATTGATGTTTTATAGGTTTGATGCCCTTACCAGGAAACCTGCCCCCCCTTCCCAACTTACCAAATTTGAATATCCCCTTACCGGACATAAGTGCGGTATCATTAGCGGGTATTGGAGGTCTGACACCACCAACATCAGGTACAGTGACGATTACAGAATTGGCTTCAGGGTTACGTTGTTTCCTGAGGGTTCCCCCCCCCCCCTAAATTGAAACTGGAGTAGATGGGCTCTTGCACAGAATTATTGTAATATAACCACAAACTGATTAACGGGCTTCAAATAGCATGAGGCAATTGATTTTCATGCTGTAAAAACACATTGTATGAAGCTTTGTAAAAATTTCCTGTCCATGGCATATAATTGTGCTTGTTATACCTTGCCCTGCAAGTGCCATGTTGACTGGTCTTTGTTCAGCCCATTGACCGAATATAAAGATGGACAACCCAACAGTTCCCCATAAATGAGGCCAAAATGTCTTGATCGCCATCTAGTGGCTGGCTGCGGTACAAGTTATAAGCCCACCCCCTCCACATAAATGGATGGGACATCAGCGTCTCTGAAATATTTGAGTACCTTTTAACTAAGTTTTTTCTGAAGATGGTCTCTGTTCTTACCATGCTGATATGTTCAATTGTTCTTTTGTTTAATAAGTTTTATTTTATTTCGTAACTTGACACAATGAAAAGGGGGTGTAAAGTCTTGATTGACAGCTTCTCTTGGAGAAGTCCTGCCTCTTGTTTTACTTCCGGGAACTGTACGGGGCTGGCGTGCAACCAGCGAGATGAGATGTAATGTTAACATTAAACATGCATAAGTTGCTAGGTCAAAGTACGACTGAATATAACCCATGGTGATTTGCGAGTCAGATGAAAATTGATTGTTAAATGGTCTTTGCTCTGAACATGATGGCATGTACTGTTTGCAGCGATGCTACGGTAAAAACGTTTTGCAAGCAAGCTAGCTAGCTATCTAGTTTGGCAACATTTTATAATGGGTCATTGTGGACAGCAATGGAAATGTATATCCATGGTTCATATCCACTTTGAACTGATTATTATACCAATATGGAAAGTCGGGTTAAACGCTCAGGAATCGAACTGGAAATTGATGTAATACCGTACAACAGTGTCATGCCTTTGAGTGTGTAATCGGGCTGTTTTCTGTGCCCTTCAGCTACCGGATTCCCCCCGCTCGCCCCCCTTCCTCCTCTGAACCTGCCTGGCGTATCCCCGCTGCCCCTGCCGACTGTGCTGCCCTCTCACCTGCCCCTGGCGGCCGGAGTGACCTGCCCGCCGTCTGTCCTTCCTACCTCTGTCCCGGCCATGGCTGAGCAAACCCCTGCACTCATACTGGACGCCACGGCCTCTGCTGATGCTCCAGTTCCCAGCACTCACAGCGATGCGCTCATAGAAGCCCTCACTGATGCTGCAGTCGCCGTGGAGACGCCTCGCTTGGAGGTGACGGGCACACAGGTGCCGTCTGAGGCCTCGTAACAGTGAGTGGCCTCTCCGGCGGGCCCCGCTCCCTCTGCTGTATTTATTTAACCATGGGAATAAGTTTCTGCAGTCCATCATGCAACATATGGCGCATCAAACCTGGGGGAAGGGCGAGGGTTGTCCAGCCAGTGGAGCGAATCGCTGGCTACTGAGGATTTGGAGCAGCTGAGAGCATAAAGAAGTCAGAATGCAAAGATAACTGGCTGAGATGTCAGGAGATCACTTGCAGTCTGGTCCAGTTAAGCCTCAACCTTTTTTCAACCTTCTCTCTCTCTCATTTCTTTCTTTCCATTTTGATCTAATTGTCTCTGTGACCCCAAAATCTTCTCATTCCACAATATTAATTTGGATTGAATGATATGTGATTATGACTTGTATTCTTTTTTAGATTTTTCATTGCTTCTCAGTTGTCTTTCCTCTGTATTTCAGCCCAGACCTTTATTGGTCAAATTTATCCATGTATCTCCCTGTGCAGTGTATCCAAGTAACTGTTAGCTTTTGCTCACTGTTGCGGTGTGATACAACGTGACTTGCTGTGCTAAGATGTGGAGTTTGAAACATGTGGTTGGAAACCAGATGGAGCTGCAGACCACCCTGTAAAAAAAATGCTGTTCTCATATTAAAGCAATAAAACACTTGGTACAGTATTTCATGTTTGTGGTGCAGTATGTTTTCTCAGAGGTACACATCATATTCCTATATTTGAAAAATATTTTGACACGAGTCATGACTGGAAGGGGAGCCTGGTATCAAAATGTACGTACAAATGAGAGCTTTCATCTGCTGCAACTTGTTTAGCCAATTACCCATCCCACATGATGATATGACCCTTAAAAGTTTACCCAAAATGCATGTTTTAGTTCTTTCAATTTTGAGAAATCGGGTGTCACCTTCATGGTAGCAATGCTTATTTTTATTACAGTATATCATGGATATTAAATTGGTGCAGTTTTTTGAAACTGCAAAAAAAAAATCCCATGATATTGATGCTCAGAAATGGTTATAGAAACAAATTGTACTGAACAAAAATTTCATTTTGGTTTCAGATTGTGACATCTTGAAAGAATGCAAAATTGACTGGGTTGAGGTTTTTAACAGGTCAGGTTTTTCATCCTTGATTTTCATGTCGCCATCTCCTGCACTTAGGAAGTTATGAGGGCTCAAAATTGCCAAAAAAAAAGTGAATTAAAAAGTGCGAAATTTAGACCCATCCCAAAGTACACTGAGGGCCTGTAACTCAAAATATTCATAGTAGGTAAATTTTCCATTGCTTCATTCAAAGGACCAGTGTGTAATATTTGGCATGGTTTATTGGCAAAATCTCCATATACTACCCATTAATATGTTTGTGTATAGTCGCTATAAAATAAAATTTGTTTGGTTTTCTTTGCCTTATCATGTGTTTATAAATGCATATAGCAAGTGCCTTGCTTTAGAGACTTCGCCATCTTGCACCGCCACGGTACGACAGCCCGACCGGACAATCCAGCTGGCTAGAGAACGTGTTTCACGTGTATAAATCCCAGTCGTTGAAGATGCTATTTCCTCAAGTGTTTTGGGCCTCGCAGGCCACTGTCTTTTTGCCGACGGGAAGGGTGAGCGTGAGTGAGTGAGTAAGCGCTGCAGTCTAAAATCTGAACGCTGGATGTCACTGTTCTGCAAAAATATACTATAACTTGCTTAATATGTCATTTAGAGCTTAGATATGAATGAGGCTCCTAAAGGGAATCATGTCCGCCAAAACATTCTCGGTTGTTCAAATCTCACTTTGAGCCTCAACTTGAAGGTCAAACGTCAAAAATGTGTTATAAAGGCTTAATGAGGCATTTAGGGCTTGGGTATGTGTGAGGCACCTATAGAGAATCATGTAAACTAAACATTCTCGGCAAGTTGAATATGACATAGGGCGTCAAGGTCAAATGGCAAAAATTGCTATAACTTGCTGAATATGGCAGTTAGAGCTCAGGTACGTTTGGGGCATCTATAGGAAACCATGTATGCTGAACATTCTTAGGCAGCCTGTCTAATGTTGGGCCTCAAGGTCAAGGTTATATGACAGAAATTACCCATTTTTGTTTAATATTGTTCTTAGAGCTTAGGTATGTATTGGGCACTAATAGCAAATCATGTATGCGGATTGTTTTTGACATATTGGATTTGACCTTGGGCAAAACGGCCTAAAAGTCCTTTAATGTTGGCTTTAAATCTTCGCTATGTTTTGGATACTAATGACAAATCATGTATGCTGATCAAACACACCATATTGGATTTGACTTTGATTTTGTCACATGACCTTGATGACCAATCTATTCATTTCCTCGTTTAATAATGTCTTTAGAAATTATTGTGTATTAGGCACTAACCTATGTATAATTAAAATCTTTATGGGCATTGTAACCGCAGGGTTGACCTTTTTTCACGATCAATTGCGGCAATAGTAACTGGTCAAAACCCATTTTTGGATGCTTGTTCCTATTACCATCATAGAATAGAAAGAATAATACTAATTAGACCCACTGGGTGGCAGTGTTGTGTAAAAAAAAAAAAAAAAATTGTCTGAGTGCAGAGCAAGAACCAGAAGTGAATTGAGAAGATGGCGCACTTCACAAATTGACTGCAGACGATAGTGAAAGTTCAGGTTAGAAAAAAAAATCTAATCGGATTTCATGATGTTGACTTCTTAAAGATGATATTTTTGCTAAATGACAGAAATTTTGCTGTCCGTCACTCATAAAAAAGTGTGACTGCTCAGTCGAGTTGCCGGTTAATGGTAACTAAAACCCCTTTCTCACTGAGCTGCGTTGGCCCGCGGAAGTTTTTGGATGAAACGGTTCTCTTCTTTCACAGAGAAAAATTGATTTGTAGTGGTTCAGGACCATTCGCCATCACCGCCGAAATTTGTGAAAAAAAACTGGTTTAATTTTTTTCGCGGATGTCCGAGCGGGAGCTTTTTAATGCCAATATCGTGTAGACAATGTGTTGATTTGCAAGAATTTGTGTTGGCTTGCTGTTGAATCCGCGGACTGATGGTAGTTACTTTTCTCCTGTTGGAGCTGTAACTGCCGACAACCTTCAGGACCCTTGGCACTCTAGTTTTCCCAAGCAGGGGATGTGGTGTTGAACCTATTTGCCTAGTTTGGAAGTTGTTGGTATTGTGGTATCTGTATTCTGGTGGAAGAAAAAGCTGCAAGCAGTAATTGCAGAGTCCAAGCACAATTAGATTTGACTAAAAAATAGGCAAAAGATTACTGAAGGCTGAAAGGCACAAAAACGGATGCCTTGTGAAGATCAAACATGTATTCAAACATCAGTTTTTGTATTGGCAGTCACTTGTCTAGCTTGTCATTTCACTGCTGCCACATTTTTGAAGTAATTCCTCAATGGCCAGACTTCCTATTATAACACATACCGCTTATACTTGACAACTCATGACTTATTTTTTCTCATAAATTGAATCAATTTCTTCAAAAAAAATTCCTAATGATTTACTTGTGATATAATATTCTGTTTTGTTAATATAAGAGATTTAATCAATTCTTCTGGTTCCGAGCATGACAGTACGCTTGGTATTAACATCAAAATTATCACAAATTCTGACACTAGCACTCATTTTCACACTATGCACATTTAACACTAACAGTAACACCCAACACCAATGGTGAGGTCAAATCAGGTTGTAAGATGGGCATTGGTGTAACACAGGGATGTCCAATCTAATCCAGAAAGGGCCAGTGTGGGTGCTGGTTTTTGTTAGAGCCCAACACTAACACACCTGATTGTACCCACCGAGGTCTTGTTTGAAACCCCTGATCAGGTGCAGTAGCACTGCTGTCTAGGACAAAAACCTGCACCCACACCGGCCCTTAACGAATAAGATTGGACACCCCTGGTGTAACACTATCACAAATACTCTACACCAGTGTTTCCCAAACCTCTCCTTGAGGCCCTCCTGTCCTGCATGTTTTGGATTTCTCCTTGTTCCAGCACTGGAGATTCAAATGCAGGACAGGTGGGCCTTCAGGAGAGTTTTGGGAAACACTGCTCTACACTAACACAGCCTTTGATTTCACCCAATGATATAGAGGGCAAAATGACGCCCAGACAGCAGTAGCCTCAACACAACTGTAGGAAATAATATATATTCCTTCTAGGTTTAGATTAAGGCATACATGACTCAATTCCACTTTGTAAATCATGAAAAGGTCAGTGTCATAAATGAGAGATTTGTAATTGCAAGGAAACTCTGGATTATGTGCTCATAATTTGTAGGAAGTTCAAAGTAGAAAAGGGAAAGTTGAAGGAAAGCGTGATCGATGCGGAAAGGGAGTGGAGCATCAAGGATTTGCAGGGGAAAAACAAGTACCGGGATAAAGGGCGATATTAAATATTAAAATGAAAACTGTTTGTTATCTAGAAGAAACTCTCTTATAAAGACATTATGTTACACTTCCGGTACAGTAGGTGGCGGCATGTACCTATTAAGAGGTACATTCATAGGAAGTTAAACCAAAGAGGAAGAAGATAGCTTATTGCCGTGTGAGTAAATAACTTAAGGTGAATTAATGTTTCCTCGTCTGGTTGTAATTATTTATCTAGCTCGGTCACTTGGCGATATTATCTCACGTGTACCTACCCGTTTTCTTGGGAATCCGACGTGAGCTGGTGTTATATTTTTGGATGTTACACGTGTTTATATCACCTATGTGATTCTGAACACACGAATCTTTGGCTTATTGCATCCGTAAGCTTTTACCTGGGTAGCTAGTTCTCAATGGAGCCGAGTTCACCGTGGTTTGAAAAGTCACCGCGGACCTCCGTTGACTTCATGCCCCTCTATGCGAGGACACCTACGAAAATAAAGAATGTCACCAACTGCATTATTTCCAGGCGAAATGGCCGTTTTTCTCGGGATGCTGGAACATTGCTACGAAAAAACATGAAAATCCTTCGACAAATTGTTCTTCAGGTATTTGACCTGTAACAAAGTCCGTGAAATTTCCTCCTGAGACTAAAATTACGCGATATTTACTATTTATTTCACTAATTTCTCATAGGATTCCACGAATTTCACAAGAGCCTGGACAAAGATTTCCAAGTCCCCAATTGCATATGAGTCTGGAAGAATTTATTTCGAGAACTACCGGTGTTGCTACAGTAGGTAATATACTCACGTCTTCACGTGCACCTTCTAACATTCCCTACGTCATCGTCTTCTGTCTGGGCAGAAATACGCATAATTACACCTACATCTTTAATTGACCACTTTATTATTTCACTGTCATTTATATTATCAATCATTTGTAGTAATATTGTTTTTGACATTCCCATTAATTTCCCAGATGTTTAAGGTCCTCAGGGAAAAATTTCCATAGACGATCACTCTAAGAATGATGACCCTTTTGATGTCACACTGCACCACTGCAAAGAAACTGGCTTGTGTAGTTGGGGATGCCACAACGTACACTCGCCCTCACGCATTTAGGTTGGGGCAGAAAGACAATAATGTCCCGATTTGATTTATTCGCATTCCGTTCACATTTGGCCACGATGAGCGTTCGATGTTGGGCAGCCTTCTGCGGTGATTTGAGAATTCTCGTTTAAATTTATCTCAAATACATTTTGGACCCATTTACGCTTGATCCTTTGTCTGTCCGATCGGCAGTCTACACTGATCAAAAATATAAACGCAACATTTCTTATTGCGTGAAATATGAGACTCACTGTACTTTCATTGAGTGTTGAGTTAGATTGTTTGATCATATTGCAATACATTTAAATCACTGAAAGATACAGACAAACTAGAATCTCACAGCGGGTTAGATGATAAAGGGGATAGGGTCTGTTGTCTAAATTGCGCAAATCAATATCAGGTGTCCACTGCTGACCTGTTGGACTGCTTCACTTCGCCGTATGGGCGACGCCACGTGATCAATAGTGACTTGGGGGATGTGTCTCACCCCCGAGCTGCACAGGGTTGGAGGATATTGACCGTAAATCAGAACCGGTGGTGAAATTGTTAGTCGAGGACATTTCAAAGACCGATGACATCATCAGCTGGAGAGGCTCTTTGGGGGCATCATGACATCTTATGGCTGTAGGGTTTTTTTTATTCATGGGAAACGTCAAATATCTGGGAAATTATGAAGAATGTCAAAAAGCTCTGAGCAAGCAGTCGACTGTGTGTATTTTTGGTGGTTTTTTTGCTGATATTTCAAAAAATTTGGAAAAAAAATTGAAAGAAGGAAAGAAAAACAAAGGATCGATTGCATGATGATTTAAAGGTTTTATCCCATTGGCCCAGGTGATAGCTTTCTAGCTGAATTGATTCTTGGGACACTTGCACTCCATCGAACTTGTTTATCCCTGCTGTTTTTCTGTTATTTTTTTTTTGCAAAGTCCCATTGTTCAGTGCACCTCATTCATAGAATTCAACACTCAATAATGCTGAACGCTTATATATTTTATATGGTGACATATGGGCTCATAAGACTTCTGAAACTGAGTATCTGGTTTTAGTATTAACCCTTAAAGTGCTGATCACTGCTATAGTCACACAATGTGCAAAAATTTCAGATTTCAGCCTTTTAAAAGTCAACATTTTGGTCAGATTTTAGATGGCAAATTGGTTGGCAATAACCTTCAGAGGGGTTCGCAGGTAGTTTGGAGTCCTTCTGAAGGTCTTTTGTCAACTAAATAATGAATGATTAACTTTTGGAGGAAATGGTTGATTTAAAATTAAACACTTACAGTGTGAATATCACATTTTCAATGCATATAAATGACTTGAATTTTCTTTTCCATATCATAAATGTTTTATTCCGCTCCAAGCATTCCTTCCAAGCCACAGTTTCTTTATGAATTACCAAGATGCACCAAAGCGGAGAAGTTGGAAGACGCATTATTGTGTCAGTGTCCTCTTGTAAGTATAATTGGGTTGTAATTTTTTAACTTTTTTTTTTACAATGTCTTGTAAAATATTGGCTTCCTTAAATCTTTGTTCAGATATACAGAACAGTAACTGAAATCATTGACTATGCATTTGTCTTTTTAAGCAATTCTTTAAAAAAAGCCTATTGTTTTTTGGTGTGTACCTCTTCATGTTTTGGTTATTTGCAGAGAAATTAACAACTCTTCTACAGAAAGGATGCTTTTTTTAAACAGAATGAAGTATAGCTTGAAATGTCAGTTATTCTGTTGGCATTTATGTAGTAGGTATGCATTAGATAAAAACAGTGCAGTCCTGTCAGTGCTTGGGGTGTGTTTTCAGGAGTAATTGCGAGTGATGAGTCCGCATGGGGTGTTGATGCTCGGTGAAATGTAGTGATGTATTTATACTGTATATTTCTGTGTCTGTGTTTTATTCTGTTTGTCTTTACAGGGGGAGTCACTGTCTGAAGCCTCCGAGCAGAGCCCCTGTCTGCTTGCCCTGGCTGCGAATAGCTGGTTATATCGCTTTTCAATAAAGACAGGAGAACAACTGCAGAAAGTCTATCTCTCTCCCAATCATAAATTCAGGTAACAGTCTCTCATGTATTTTTACTGACACCCTTTTTTGTATGTTCGTTTCTGTATTTAGGACATTGCATTGTGGCCAACAAATTTTAGAACTTCCATTTTTTTCTGTATATTAATGTGACAGATTTTTGCTGTGGGCTTCAGAATTACTGGCACACCTGACTGGACATACTCTAAAAATATATTTAAAATACATAAGAGGATTGGAAAGAAACTCAAAATGCCATGATGTTAATATTATTGTTTATATACAGTATATACGTTACATTTCAGTGAGGAGGTGGGGCCAGCTTTGAATGTTCTGTTTACAAACTGCTCCTGAAAAATCCTACCCAGTGTGTCTTTAAATATAGTTTTTTTTTTTTAAAAACACACTATGGCGCACTTGAAAACAGTTGGGTTTTGAACTGTCTATTTTAACAGATATCTTGGATGGGACGTTTCTCAGGAAACATTCTACATTAAATCTACCCAGAGTAAACAGACAGCCCTGGCAAGACAGGTAAAGAGTCAATGATAAACAGTGGGTATCTCAGTGCTCTCATTCCCAGAACTTCCGTCCTGCATCTTTCGCCTTTATGTTCTTGTGAACCATGATCAAAATGTTGCTTTGAAATCCAGGATAAATTGATGATTATTGTGTTGGACTCTCATGAATCTTTCAAATCTTGTCTCAGGCCTCCCAAAGAAAATGGTCGAGCTGTAGCAAAAGTTTGTCAGATATCTAGCTTTTTCAAATAACCAGCAATACAAAATTGAAAATGTGCCCATTCCCGCAAAACTTCATACCACAACATTTTGGAGGCGATACATTTCCATTAGAACCAAACTCATAAAATCGCGTGGCCTGCACCCAAACCAGAGACGAACCAACGGCACACGCGCGCCCTCCTCTGCTATTTTTTTTACCGCCAAAACCTCCGCAGGAGAGTGCGCATGCGCCGTTGGTTATTCTCTGGGTTTGTTTCAGGTTCTGGTGAAAATGTATCGCCTTCAAAGTGTTGAGGTGCAAAGTTTAGCGGGAATGTGACATGTTTTCGATTTGTGTTGCTGGTTATTTGAAAAAGGTAGACATCTGACAAACTTTTGTGACAGCTTGGCTATTTTCTTTGGCAGGTCTGTGTCTGGGCTGGTTGATACTGGTCATTAACCGCTTTTGCACGAATGCTAAATCAGTCCCGTTCCTGTGTAAGCGTGCGTGAGCCCTATTCAAGACTTAATTACTCAGGGCTGGAGGGTCACGGAGAAAAGAGAAATTGCTTCAATGAAGCAACAGACTTGAATTATTTAGAATTCCAGCTTATGACTGTTTACTTTCATAATTTTGGAACAAAAAGTGCTCGAAATGCTGAGAACGTTTATGAAAATTGAACACTGAAGATTTTTATTTTGGTTTGCTATGAAATACTGAGAATAAAAAAGTGGCTCCGAAGTAAAACAATACATTTCCTGGACATAAACTCCTTTGTCTCAAGAGTGCCGTGTGTGAAGCGGATGCTGAGAGGTGTTTCTCCTGATCCTTTGTGGTGATGGCGGATGCTACAGTGGACTGACAGAAATTCCTAAATCACACACCTGGACTGCCTCGGGACAGAGGGATAACGCGTAAATTGTAACATGACTGGGAACTGTCTTGTATTAACCTCACTAGAAGCTGTAATAATTTATTTCACTGAGGCCAAAAATTATATTTCACCCCAGACCCTGCTCACAGCTGTAATCATTAATTTCAGGGAGATCAAAAAAGTGTGCTAAAACTTAAATTACAAAAAAAAAACCATGAATTGGATTGCTTGGAAATGTAATGGCATATGTCTGCCAAAAGAGCTGAACAGTTAGCGCAGGAGTAATCCCAATAATAATATTAAGTGTTTTAACTGTAGTGGAGTTGACAAGGGAAACAATTACGAAACTAACAATTGCAATAAATGTCTTTGCATCAGCAGTCCTTGGTCTTTAACTAGAACAGATGTTGACTGTGTATATTTATTCCTCTTTCATTGAGGCTGGTGTTGACCAGAGTCCTCTCCTGTACCTGGCAGTATTCAAGGTCCTTCCACTGGAGCTTGTGGGTGTCCTAGAAATCAGTAAAAGGGTACGTGCTTCCATTACCGCGCGATGCTCTTGGTGTCTTTGGGTACTGCTGTGAAGTGGTGTTTGAGATTGCGTTGTGTTGCGTTGTGAATTTTTAGGTCTTTGGGAGCACTGTTGTGGATGTAATTCTGTCGCAAGGGGTCCTGGCCGTTTCTCACAGTACGAAGATGGTGAAGCTGTACAACTTTGAAAGCATCGTACAAAAGGTAAGCGGTCTGCGCCGATAGGGGGCGCTCACAAGCCGTGTCTCGAAACATCTCTTCATTGACCTTAAAGACACACGCTGTCCTCCCAACTATTGGCACCCTAAGTGATGATGAGTAAAACGGGCTGTTTATCTGGGTATAATAAGATTTTAAAAAAATATATATTTTATCTTTTCATTGATGTAAATTATTGAAAGAAAAACGTTTTAAATTTAAAGAGTCCCACATTTTTAAAGAAAACTAAGCGGCAAAGTATGGCCCGGAAAATTAGGCGGACTAGACAAGAATACAA
Organism: Gymnothorax reevesii; assembly: GCA_029721435.1. Taxonomy (NCBI): domain Eukaryota; kingdom Metazoa; phylum Chordata; class Actinopteri; order Anguilliformes; family Muraenidae; genus Gymnothorax; species Gymnothorax reevesii. The sequence goes on from CM056586.1 coordinate 69,080,852, forward strand.
AAGACAGTGTGACATTAGTTTATTAGCATCTGAAGTATGAAGGCATGCAGGACACGTTCATGTCTTCCTGTAATATGTGTATTTGCCAATCAGACACTGGATGGGAAAATGATTGCAGCAAAGACTCTAGCATTGCTTGTGATGCCACAAGAAGAGTGCATTACCTTGTTTATGACCTTAATAATGAAACAAAATAATCATCAGATGCTTGTTACTTAGGAGTTTTGAATGTTTCTGCAGTTCACAAAAACAAGGCTGGTTCTCGGTGAGCGTTGTAAATGGAGTGGGATTTGGGCGACTGTCGGGGAACCTCCATTTGGAATTCCAGTCAACATCTCCATCACTGGTATGATGACACAAACTGGACCAACCCCAGTACAGTACTGAGGAGTTCACTCGTCTTCGGTAATTTTATAAAAATCATACTGTGACACCTTTGTTTCTGCAGATGACCTACCTGTGTTGTTTGAGGTGTCCTGTTTCAGCAATGGGATCCAGATCGGGGGCCACCCGTGGCACTATATCTTCACACCCAACGACAAACGGCACCAAGGAACCCATCACGTTTGCTCTCTGCAGGATGGTTCCCTGGTAAGGGAATACAACATCAATAAACATCATAACCTTCTGTCTTTGGGAACTTTATTGTGGCGCTGAAGTGTGGAGTCTGCGCGCGCGTGAGGTCGGTCAGGTTTCTGTGGCAGGAAGGCCTGGCAGGTGTTTATGGCAGCCGACTGCATTCTCCTCTCTGTTAGCTATGAGGGCCACAATCAAGAAAAACTGAACGAAGGCAATAAATCAAATGAAAACTCAGAAACCAGAAAAAAGTTATTCATGCGGTGGAATGTGGTCTGAAGGCCCTCTCTTTAATGTGTTTATTTACGTGATCCCCTGCTAATCTGATTTAACCTGATTTAAGATGATGCTTTTCACTCTTTCTGCAAAAAACTGCGTATCTCTGTTCTTGCACTGTCTTTATGGTAATGTGTCTGGTTTTGTGTGCAATATTTCATTGCAGTTTGCTGCATAAAGTTTGGGACCGGCTACATTACTTTTTCATTTTACTCTGTATCCTCATGTTTTAGGTGTTATTACATGATGTGCGCGTGTTTGAGTGCTGATTCCCAGCTCTTGATCCTGGGATGTTTAAAGCATGTTTTAAGGAGCAGTTTTTGCTGCTCACAAATTACGTGTGTTTTAAAGTTTACACTGAATTTCCATTTGTGTTGTGTCCGACAGATCGCCACTAGCAGATCTGCGCCTCTCCTCGTGAAAGTGTCTGATCTGTAGTACAGATTTTTTCATCATTATGTCAAGAATTCTTTTTAGAGGGATTTCAGCTTCCATTGCCTACCAAACCTTTCGCAGTTATTGAACTTGCAGTCGCTTCTAATTTGTTCAAAACTGTTGATTCTAAGTCTTACGTTAATGGTTTGGCCTATTTATCTGACCTTTTTTCCCTTGCTTCGTAGCCTTACGATGGCTACTTTGGCCTCAATTTTCAAACTTTTCACAAATGTTTCAGTTATAATTATGGTTTTGTTACATAGCTGAAGTATAAGCCGGATATTGACCTTGGATCTTTGGTTCATATATTTTCAATGTGCTTCCCTGAGGTAAATTTACAATGTGAAGCATTCAGAAGGCGTTAAGCCACAACACCTGAGCCATTATCCCGTGTATAAAACTGAAATGTGTGCTTTAACCCCATGAGCACCGTTTGATGTTTAATCTAGAACTGCTGAGTTCACAGCCAAATCCTGAGAGGGGACTTTGTCCCAGGTATTGTATGAATTGCGACCCCATTTGTGTCTGTCATTCTATAGGCGAAGAATGGAATACAAGACATGAAGTGTTTCTCTCTGGAGTCGGACTGGATCTATTTCCACCCTGATGATTCTGGAAGAATCGTTCACGTCGGTCCGAGCACAATAAAGTGAGTCACTGAGCAAATTCACTTGAATCCCTATCAGTTTGCTGTCAAAAGGAAATATCTATTTGATTGCAAAGTTAACTTTTTCTTGTCACGTGAGACCCTCAACTTTGCATCGTAGCTATTGCTCTTGTGCTCTTCTGTGAGCGGTATGTGCTTAAAAAAACGGCCATTCTTGCATGAACATTAAGAAGCCACTTAAAAGTTTAAGGTAAACTACATTTGGTAACTAAAAGAATGTTATCATGAAACTTGTACTTTTATAAACATGTAATTAATAAGTTTAAACCAGGTTTTCCTTGTGCTTTCAGCATGCTCAAGATAATAAAAACACAGGAGCGCTGCTCACAGTCAGAGGTTGTTCCAGAATTTTCTATCACTGCGCATCGAATCAGGAATGTAAGTTCATCAATTGGCTAATATCGGCCTGTCAGCCGTAGTTTATTAGGGGTCCAAACGCGAGGTGTGGAACCCCATTGTGTTTGTTATGATTATTATTAGGGGTCCAAGCACAAAGGGCTGGAACCTGCTGTGTTAGTTATTATTATGACTTTATTTTCTCCCCTGAAAGTGTTTGTGCAGCATTGACTCTAGAAGCTGAATGTGCCAAATTTTGGTTCACCCACTAATCAGGTAAAAAATTACAACATGTTTTGGGCTATAACTTCTGAACCCAAGGTCATAGAGGCTAAATATTTTTGCTGGATGTTGTCGGTCCAGACAAATCGTTCCAAGTAAACCACACCTATTTGCGTTTATGCAGATTTTTCGCAATGTTGAATTTTTTTTTCAAACCTTTAAATTGAACCTCTCAAGGATGGTATGATCAATTTACATGAATTTTTATTCGCAGCATTGTCATTCCAAGATCTTAAAATCAAATATGAATGAATTGCTGCATTCAATGACATTACAATAAAATGAGTGGGTGTGACCTCTGTTGATATAATGAGTTGGGAAAAAAAACTCATTCACCCACTCCTCCTTATAGAATGTACCCAAGGACAGTGTCACATCCTCTGGCCGTGTTGTGAAGAGGAGGTTCCATCAGCTGGACGATGACCCAGAGCAAGAGGTATGGAGGTGCCGTGGAATTTTTGGGTTCCTCCAACTCAGCAGAACTAGATGATAGGAGTAAAAACAGCTGCATATTATTAGTTGGAATAGTTTTAGTTTCTGAAATTGAGTATGGATGTACCACCTGTACAACTTTTGTGAGTTTTATCTGAAGATTATCATCTTGAAATGTCAGCTATAAATAGTTGATGCTAATGGGATTAGACCGCCAGGTCCTTCATTATTGTATTTGAGAGCCATATTGTCAGTTTGACCATCGCTAAGGTGCCAGCCTGGGTTCGGCCATTTTGCTTCCCAGAATAGTTGATCTGTTGGTAAAAAAGAGATTGGACTGATAAAAGAGGGAAATGGTTTAAGTCAGAATTTCTCTGTCGTTACCAAACACTGTTTTGTGCCATGCATGATCAACCTCCCCTTATAGCAGTGGTTCCCAAAGTGGGGGGCGCACCCCCTTGGGGGGGCGCAGAGCAATTGCAGGGGGGGCGCGGGGTGCGGGAGTTCCGGACACCAACAGAAAATCATTTGCATACAGTCCATTCGCTGCCCAGAATTCTGCGATTACATTGTAAATGCCTGCCTTACTCTCAACATAACTATTCGCCAAATCATTCATCTAGCCTGCCATTTTCATAAATAATTTATGAATGTAGTTGTTCAAATATTTGAAGCCGGTAATGTAGTCTCGCGATACCCAACTCGCCGCTTTTTATCCTGCACTGATCTGGCATATTGATAATAAAATGGTAAGTGACACCGAACAAAATCCGATGAATACAAAGCAGAAATAACCGAGATTGCGTCATCTTATTCTCGTTAATATGAATGCTCTGTATGCCGACAGATTATTTTTATCTAGCCCACCAACTGAACGTTACAAACATATCGGCAGGTTCGGCAAGTGGTGTTCATGAATTTTTTTTCGTACTTAGCTGTCTTTCTGCATCATAGAAACATAATTTTAAGTAGACGGCTATACTCAGGCAGAGGAGTGTGATACAGCCTAATGATTTTATACTTTAAAAGAGATTTTGCATTATTAAATTTTCGTGTCCTTAATTGGAAAATAACTGTGGCCGTTTCCAAACGTGCCAATCATTTTTAATGTTCCCAGCTAGGCTGGACAAAAATCATCTGTGCAGAGCATTCATATTTTCTAGAATAAGCTGACGCGATCTCGGTTAACTATTTTAACTTAAAAGTGCGAGGCCAGTGAAGAGAGGAAAATGTAACTGTCTCGAGACACTCTTCAGCGGTCCGGCACAAGGTTGCTGATTGGCTGTATGCAAGTAAGTTTCTGTTGGTGTCCGGAAAATGCATAAATAGCAATGTTGTTGTATATTAAAAAAAATAAACCTGTTACACTGAACATAATTACACAGTTAAGGTGCTTGAAAACAGTTACACTTAAAATAATTACACCGTGGTTGTTTGTTATTTTGCTATTTCCAATTCTAAAAGTAGCCTAGTTTTAGTTTATGACAATCTACAGTTTATGACCGTTTACTTACATTTTTTCCAAAAAGGTTGAGGTTTATATAAATTACAATGAGTGAAATAAACTGCAATGGTCTCTGAAAACAAAATGTGCGTATGTATTACCTATTTTTTTTGGGGGGGGGGGGGGGCGCAAAAATTTTTTTATGTACCAAAGGGGGGCCCAGCAGAAAAAGTTTGGGAACCACTGCCTTATAGTCTGCTTGCACATGCTGCACATTCAATATCCGCCAACAAAAAACTGTGCAGTTTCTGTAAGTGCTCGCTAGCCCAATGAAATGAGTGATAACACGAAGCAGTGGAAGAAATAGTTTTGTAAATATCTATTGAGCGCCAGGTGATTGCACTTACTAAACTGGTAAATAAAGTAGAAGGGAGTAGCCGTTTCAAGTATATTTGGCATTTTTCTTTGTAAAAAATTTGAAAAATGTTAAGAATATTATGCAGGATTTCGCCAACTGGAAAGACGGTTATGTAATTGGTGTGTCATCTTGAGCACGCGGTTAAACCTGCTGAATTTGCGTTACTTTTTCTTAGACGTTTCGGATAGTTGAATATGAAGATGAGCTGGACCTCCTCGCTGTTGTCGAAGTCGTGAACAATGAGGAGGAAGGGAAGGCCCATATTAGTTTCCATGACAACCAGACTGGGATGTTCAAGAAGAAAGTCCCTCTTGAAGAATCGTGGGATGTGGTGAGCGTCGTTGTCGGCCAATTTCTGCGTGGTGACCCTTTAAATATGATGTTTCATTCATTGCTCCTGTTTGTTTGTGCAATAGTGGTTAAGTTCACTGCACATTATATGCATTGCAACGGCGTGGGATGCTGTTCACGCGGATGATCTACGTTTTTCTCGTTTCAGACATACAGTCATGAGTTGTTCTTTGACCTGGACACGATTGTTCACATTGAACAGAAAAAGAGCAACCAGTTCTGCTGTCATGTTTACAAGATCGCCTGCAGACGACCAGACTGAAAGAGCGTTGGGACGTGGGATGGCAGTTTGACTCGACTCTTTACATTCCTTTAATCTCTGTTCTTCATTTTAACAGAATATGTGAGACCCAAAGTACTGTTTACCTCATGAACAAGAATAAACATTGCACTTCAAATTTAATTATTTTAATTTATGCGTGACATATTTATTAGTTATCCAGTCTGGATTTCTGTGTCTAATAATAAGTGTTGGTTCCACACCAGGTGTGTCAAATTTCTGTTAGGATAAACAAAATAAATGAAAGATCCTTATTATGTAGCAAGGTCTAAAGCAGTCACGCCCAAAAAGTGTAAGGTATAAGAAGTCTTGCAAATCAAATGGCTTCAAGGTCACTTGCTTTTTGGTAAATTTTGCCTCTTAGCTTCTTGATTGAGGTGTTGGAAAAGGCCTCTACAATGAGAAAAGCATCCATGCTTGTTTTCAGAGACAAAGAAGTTGCTGCACTAATGTCGATCGGGTAGCAAAAACTTTCGTCTGATTCTGACATCTTTTGAGCATGATATCGACGATGATGGAGTCATTCCAATTTTTTCCCATGAAACCAGTGCAGTGTGCCCTCCAGGCCTTGTGGGCGCAGCGGTGAGGTACAATCGTGCTGTTTTTCATTCATGTCAGTGGGGGTCGGTATTGAGATCAAGCGAAGGGTGTGTCTGAACACATTTGGGGAGAATGAACCTTTAAAGTACAAAATGTCAGTATCTTCAATGAGCCACTGTCAGTCATCCAGAAAGCTGCGCACTAATAGTAGGATTTACAACTACCTGAAATCGAACTTTGCCCTTTTAGGGAGGAACTAAAGAAGAAAAGTCTGTTCCAAGCCTAAATGGCTCATCCGGCAAGAGCTTAACCCTGGTTTCAGTAGCATGACGCGACTAGGAGTACAGCTGCTCCCCCTGGATGGGATGCTTGTCCATCACCGGTTACCCATCCCCCCCTTTAGTCAGGTTTCTCCTACCAATCGCGGGTACCCAGTTCTACACCTGGGTGGAGTGAGGCACTGTGGCAGTGAAGTGTTTTGCCCAAGAACACTCCGCGAAAGCCATGGCAAGGACTTTACTTCAGGACCTTTCAATCCTAAGCACACTTAACCACTGCACTACTGCATCTCCCAGAGAGGAGGTGATTGGACTGAAAGGTGACTCCTGCTCCATCTCAGCCTCATGTTTCGCCACTCTTTCCTGTTCCCGATTTCAGTCAAATCTCAGTGCACCTTCATGCAGCAAGGAGAAAATCATAAGCCTCTACAGAGTGAGTAAAAAAAAAATTATACGCTTGTTAAATGTCCAATTATTATATTCCGTAGCAATGTTTACAACATCTTTTAACATGTACGTTTTCAGCAGCTCGTTCTGCTTCTTTTGATAGCAGTTTGCCCCGTGTTGGATTAAACCCATGACTGCTGTTGAACAATTTAAGGAGTTAAGTGACATTTCACTTGTGGCAACTGATCAGGCTCTGATACAAAGCAAACAAAACAGATTTCCCTTAATTGTCCTCTTTGCAGTCAGGCCTGAAACCTAATGAGGTGTAAATGGTACCAATCTCAGCGGAAAGATCTAAGGCAAAAGTACAGGCTAGAATGCACTTTAGCGGACGCACTTCCAAACTCACACCAGGGTTCTATTGTTTTGCCCAGTTAGGAGTTGGGGTTAGGGCTAAGATTAGGGGTTTGGGGTTAGGGCCAGGATTAGGGGTTAAGATTAGGGTCCTTGACCTTTGCTATATAGGTGCGTAAAGTGACCAATTAGGCCGTGCAAGATTATTGCGTCCGCTAAACTGCAGGTGTCCCAAAGTACAAAATATGTTGTGTACATGTATATTGCCACATTATCACAAAATGACCCGTTAAAAAGTGCAGTTTTTTATTTGGACTCACTCTGTATAATGGTATGCTCTGAATGCAGACCAGAGTCCGATACAAAACCCAGTCCCGTTCAATAATATACCACCATAATTATGTGACGCTATACATTCTGGAAAAGGATCTGCACATAAAGCCTCAGCTGAGAGAGGGAAAGACCATGGATCCATAAATGTACACCACCCATCTTCCCTTAACCCTTTGAGTGCTTAAATAATTAAATTCATTTTTTTTATATTTATCTTGTGCTGTTTAAAACAAGTCACCACATGATAGGTTTTCAACAGCTTTGACTTTCACATCTTATTGAGTAGCAATAGTTGCATTTAGCGCTCTAAGGGTTCAAAAGGGAATTTACGGTTAACCTCGTGAGCTGGGGAAGGGATGTTTAGTTTTGATTCCGGTGTCTCTTCAGTATTCATCTGCTGCTTTTGACGAGAGTCCTCTGTTGTAATGTGAATATAGGCCACTTGATGGCAGTATTTACCTTTTTTTTGTTAAGCTCAGACTGGATTCATGTTTAGACATGTCCTGGACATGTCTGGGGCAAGTCTCAGAAAATTTAAAAAAAGAGGTCTAAATGTGGGTGGGGTCTGCAAAAGAGTATATAAGGAAAAGAATTGAGACAGTAAAGTAGTAGGAGAAATTGCAAGAAGATGACCAGACCTGCCATTCTGTTCAAGACCTGTGACGTTTCTTTTGTGGATTTCTTTGCCTGTGTTTGAGCATTTTCTTCAGCCAGGACATCACCAAGCCACCCCACCAAAAAGGGACTGTAATAATTTCTGTTTTTTCTTATTTATCAATCTTGGTCTTTAGTTGTAGGTTGTTATTAGTCTTTGTCTTTGTTAAAAATTAAATGTGTTTTAGTTGTTAAAACTGTGTTTGTCATCCCTTGCTGTTGCTGTTGTGTTATAAATGTAATAAGAAATTGGGGCCATAACACTGTTCTGCCCAAGAGTGCTCTGACCAGTCCTGAATCCCACTATTACTTCCTGTAAACACCCATCACTGACAGGAAACATGGGCAGAAGACCCTCTTTTCCTCTGCCGTAGAGTCACTTTCAGTAGTTCTATAGGTTAACCAAAAGCCACCTTTTCCTCCTGTGGTGGAGAGGAAGTGGTGCTCGCAAATATAAAAATGGAAGGATTCTTGTCTATATCCAATCACATTGCTCTGGGAATTACGCAGTACACGCCGTGGGTCACCAGGGTCAGTTTAGCACGCAAAAGTAAGTTTTATGTTTGGCCTCTGGGCACCTTCAGTGCTCCTCTGATTGGCTGAATGTTGGCCCATTTCCAGTGGCCACGCTGCTCAGGTTTTAATAGGACCATTGGGAAATCGGTAACCAAATATGGTGCGATTTATTGGGCGGGCCTTGCCAGCGTAGGTTGCTCGATGGTAGGGGAAGGGAGGGGGATTTCAAATATTGTTGGATAACAGAGTGATTTACAACAAGATAGAATTATAGTGGAAAACCAAACAAACAGAAAAAAATATAGTCATAGGCACATGTTTGGAGGGTAAGTGTTGTATTTATTAACTTAAAGTAAATAGACCACATTTATATAGTGCTTTTCTAGTCATACAACGCCAAAACGCTTTTCAGTTATGCCTCCTCATTCACCCAGATGGCAGAGGCTGCTCTGCAAGGCGCCAGCCTGCACATCGGGAGCAGTGTGGGGCTCAGCGTCTCGCTCAAGGACACTTCAACGTGTTCTCTAGAGGAGCCGGGGATCAAACCAGAAGCCTCCTGATTCCCAGACCACCCGCTCCACCGCTCTATTATTTAATGACCACACTCCTTGCTGTTGCAGTGTGTGATCGTGCTATATTTTGCCCATTGCTTGTTTGTCAGTTTTATCTTTCCATATATAGTGAGTCAGAAAGACAACACAAGAAGTCGTCTTATTTACTAGTGATTCCTCAGGGGATTATGGTTGCACTTATGAAAGTTTACTGCACCTATGGCCAGAATTAATATTCCTGTCACCATGAAGTATAACCCCTGGCAAACACACAGAGATGTTGACTTCAATAAAAAGCAGCTTTTTGCAATAATGTCTATAAGCAGCATCATCAACTGCCAAGATTTTTTTTTTCCCAGAATTCCCTCCATCGCAGATTAACTTTGTCAATTGACTAATTTTGTCCCTCAAGAAATGGACTCTTCCAGAGACCCAAGATAAAGAACCATTTTGTTAAGGAATCAATAAATTTAAGATTATTCTACTCACCCGTAGGCCTTCAACCAAAAAGAAGAGGCAAATCTGTGGGTCATGCATCGCCCTCGAATAAAAATCCCCCAAAATATTAAATATTAATATTGGCAATTAAATGGGGGAGCACCGGGCCCATATTTGTTATTTTCCTGAAACATGAGGGCATCTGTGTATCCAAACTGCACAGCTATTGGGCATGCAAAACAGGAGAGAAGACAGATTAGTGAAGTCGTTTTGTCGGGTGAGAATTAACAAGGTCTGTCTGCATATTTTCCCAAAACTGAGTTATACGGGTCAAATGCTTTCAAAGTTTACAAGGTCTAGTTTGAGCACTTGAGCTGCTGATACATGCGGCAGATAGCTGTCAAAGGTCAATGTTGCTAAAGTCTAACTTCATATTTCCTGCTTTCCCTGGGTATCAAACAGGTCCATCTACTGTAGCCAATAGTAGGACAGCATCTGGGTCATGTGATTGGAAAATCTGCAGCATTCTGCAATGATATGCCAAACTAAATTCTATTTTAGCTTTATTTTGAGAAATTTTGTTTGCTTCAGTGTGGACTACACAATGTCTATAATGCACCATCTTTAACCTACAAGAGTTACCAAACATACTACAGCGTTGTATTAACAATGTTGTTCAATAATTTAATCTTCTTTTCATTGAATTATGTAGACATACGAAGTTAAAAGTAACTTCATGCTTTACAACTTCTAATTTATTTACACGCAATGTTCCGGTATAGATCCTGATGACATTATCAAACAACTGTGGTAGTGGTTTTAGGATTTATACCAAAATGATGTGCTTGAATAAATGAGAAGTTGTCATCCATTAAGTAGTCTTTGCCTAGAATTATTTCATATTTGATGAAAATCAAAAAAGTAATGGTTTCTCACTTCTGAGATCGGATCCTTCACTGGTCTATTCTGAATTTATGATGATCTATCTGCAAAATATCCAGTGCAGTGGTCATTCAAAGAAATAAGAAGTGCGGCCTGACAAAGAAGAATTGTACCTACGAAGTTCTGACTTTCAAACTCGATTTTCTCAAAATCCTCAAAAGTGCAGATGGACCTAGTTAATTCTCTGCTGACGATTTGCTGTGTTTGGATACGGTTAACTGATCATGTAGCAAATAGTTTACAGTATTCGACCAATATGAGCAACGGCAGTATGATTCACCAAAAGGGCTAAATTCCACAGTACGCAGCCAGTGCGGAGGACTGCCACTCAAATACAGGGAAACATGCTTCTCACACACTGCCCAATACCCTGTTTACAGCTGTAAAAACTATCATGCATTATCCAGTATCTACAGCGCAGTACACAGCAAATTTAAGCATATCTCCTGGAAATTACCGTAATTTATCTGACAATCTAACCCTTGTCGTATACTTCACTGATATAAAATATTAAAATATGCAAGGCGGGGGTCTGTCAGTTGGTGTTCTCTCATAGAAAGGAGGGACATTTGATTGGAGATGGCATTCTGACTCAGAACTGTACCATTACACATTCACCCACGCTAAATTTAGAGGAAATCATTTTCCTAAATTTAGAGGAAATCATTTCACAATTGCTTTTTATTGAAATGTATATATTTGACAAAATACAATAAGTTTCATGTGAAAGCTATGACTAAAAGATTGCTGTAAGGCACGATTTCACATTCAGTTCACCTTTTAAAAATCCATTCAAAACTGCCTCCCTACAGAGAAAAAAAAATTCAAACTGAAGTACTGGTACACACACACCATACAAAAATTAAGATTTGTTCTGAGAGTAAAATTTGGATGAGAGTTTAAAAAAAAAAAAAAAAATCAGGCTACATATGTCTCAACTCTAAGCCTATGAAAGTTGCACTGCTGCTCACGGCTCTATGTGCAGTTATGACGTTCACAATAATCAAAAAATTAATCAACATGACAGTCTTATTATAAAATGCTGGGAATCTGTGACTGTTCCCAAGCATTACATTTTGTGCAGCATATTGCATACATAATATTTAGCAGTAGCATGAATAAGCATTAAAAATTTTAAAATCTTGCAAACATTTTACCTAGATTCAAACCTCCGTCAAAAAGTAAAAATGAACATTTGTGCAAGATTGCGCAGGCACACAAAACATTCACAGATTACATACTCCGGTGCTTTTTAGTAATGGATAGAGCCAATTATTGGGAAATAAACTGCAAGAATAAACATACAAATGCAATGATACCAATAAAAATGTAAAGTGTCCTCCAGAAAGTAAACATTTCTAATACATCATCCTTACATTCATTAGCAGTAGTGCAGAATTAATGACGGAAGGTTTTCAATGACATCTTATGCACATGCTCATAATGTTCAGCTCATGCAGTACTGACAAGCCAGAGCTGTAGGACATTGATAAACATCATCACAATGTTTTAACATTTCCAGAGTACAGAACTGGTTCCTTACATTTTCCAATGATTAACACTTAGAGCACTGAAATATATATATTTAAAAAAAAAAAAAAAAAATATATATATATATATATATATATATATATATATATAATATTTAAATTACTTTGTGTTGTCAAAAAAATGTTGTCACGTGATAGGTTTTCAACAGCTTTGATTTTGAAATCTTACATAATTGAGCAACAAAAGCTGCATTTAGCGCTCTAAGGGTTAACATATGTTCATAAGTTATCTCCAATAATTTGCAAAATTGAACTGAGCCAGTATTTCTGGTATTGTCAGAGCAATGGCCAATTGACTGGCTACTCCTACTCGTGTTGAATATCGCTGTTCTGCAGAATATCAGTAATTAAGATGGTTCACTGAAAAAAAAGTCATAAGGAATGTAATCAATACAGCAGCACAGAATTATATCAAGAGGGCAAAGCACATGCAGAAAACAAATCTGTTCACTTGCCAGAACAAAATAGAACTTTCCGACCAAATTATTAGGTACACTCGCCCAACACTGAACAGCAGCTTCTTCATCGGCTACAAAGGCCCGTTTAAACCACAGACGATTCAACAAGGTGCTGGAATTATTGCTCAGGGATTTTCATTCAGTCTTCTTCAATAGTATTTTTCAATTTCTGTAAACCACTCAACCACACATTCATGGTGTAAATCTCCAATTCTACCGCACCGGGTGCAAAGAGAACTTTGCCGACATTAGGCCTCTGCTTAGATCATGCCCCTCATTCAGTCAAATTTTAGTCAGAACAAAAAAAAAAAAAAAAATCAACCACTTAACCATGTCCGGTTGCTTCAGGCTTTACTACTGCAAAACAATTTGCCATTTGAAGGAGCAGGCCATTTGAATTAACCAGCAGATATACAAAATATAGCAGTCGCTGAGTTTATATTAGACCAGCAGATAAATGTACCACAAATAAATACCGCAGATAAAAATACTGTGCAAAAGTTTTAGTTGGTCTGGAAAATTCCTTAACATTTTCAGCATTCGAGTGACAGTAGAAAAGAGCATAACTGAGATTTCCAAACACTCATTTTCCAAAAATTAAATGTGAGTGAAGTTTGATGAAGCACAGCATCAGATGATATAGCCTCCACTAAGAGCTGAACATCATCGAGGCTGATCATCGCAGTTGTTAACTGTTGCCAGCTCTTCGTAGAATGTTTTTTGATTTTTAGGAACCTTCTCATTATTTCTGAAATCTTTGGCCCATGCATTTTCTTCCATCTGCAGTAAACTTTTGCACTGTATGTAGATACGGTTTGAATGTCACTAACATGGAGTTTAATGTGTTAAAGAGTCAAACCTCTTTCGCTATTCCTCTGGTTTTCCGTTCCTCTTACGGGCGTCACAGTTAGCCTCAGAGTCGGTCCAGTCCGTGGAGCTGGGTGAGAGGACTGTCCCCCCCATTATGCTGCTGGCATCTGTCCCATTGGTCCGCTGGCTGATCAGGACCTGCTCACTTGGGCGCTTCCAGGAAGGATGTGTGACGATCCAAATGACAAGAGCTCCGAAAATCGTTATTAACACTCCGAGAACATTTACGAAAACTGCTTCAGGAGGTGAATCCTTGTACTTGGGATTTTTCCTGCAAAGGAAGTTTTTTAATGAGCAGAACTCAGTCCCATGAAGAGATGCGAGAGCATACAAACTAACTCACCAAAAAGGTCAGGTTTCACGCATTTTTTCTTTTGGTTAAACAATAATAGTACCTTATATTCATACTTACAGACCAAAAATGAGCTTCTCTGTGATTCCCATTAGGGCAGTGGCGATGACGGTGGTAAAGATTAGCAGACCGCTGTAGACATGAACTGGCATGAGAAGAGCTCGCAGGTACCCTGGAGCAATAGGCAGCAGGTACACACACAGTCCGAGAACAATCTGTTTCACAGCGGGAGGAACAAAAGCAAGAGAAGTCAATCAAGCCTGGTTCCATTTTGGCTCAAAAATAAGCTTTTAACACAAATTGCACTCACTCTGCGACCACATTCAGTTTAAATACCATTTAAAACACAGCCCTTCACGTGTAACAGAAAAATTGCACAAAAAATAGAAACCTGTAGTCAGCGGTTGATTCATTTGCCATAATTGCTATATTTGTACCATTAACACCTTTTCCTCCATTTTCTGTGTCATTCAGGTTTGTGCACAGCTTATTAGTGGAGTTCTCTCCAATAACTATCAAGAGTTCGCCAGGCCAGTTTGTTCTAGCTCTGGCAACTTTAACTTCCTGAAAACAGCCCGATAATATAACATTATTTCATCTGGGTATGCCAGGCTGTTAGCTCTGAAATATGCATTTTGATTGCAAACTCCATTCCATGATGAACTTTGCTCAGATGGGTTCATGTTCTTATCCTCTCACCTGTAGGCCATGAAGAATGACGGCAGCCAGACCCATCCAGCTGTGTAGACTGTACATGTTGGGGATGTCTGCAGCATTGTGGAAGTCAAACACTGCCACAAGAGATATGGCAGCGAAAACAAAAGCCAGAATGTTCAGGCCTCCATGAATTAACTTCACCATAAGCTTGCTGCACTTCCATGTCCAAGGAAGCCTGTACACCAAAATGGCTGAAACGGAAGTGCAAAAATGATGGAAATAATTATGAACTCATATAAAAATGAAATTCAACCCAAAATTTGGAATAATACAACTAGCATGCATACAAATATAATTAGGACACTTTGAATTGATTTCCAATTTTGTTGACACCTTTGCAGCTTTGCAGTAATTAGACCAACCTTATTTTTCAACCACAAGTGTGGATATTTGAGCAGTCTGAACTCGATTATTAAAAAAAGACCTGATCTGGGTATGAGGGGCACTGTCATGGTAGAGGATTCGTAGTGGATGCTTATTGGTCATCAAAGACTTGGGTCTCCATCTAATAACCAGCAAAGAGCACCGTTAAGCGTGATGCAATCGGATCAATCCATATGTTATCACTGAAGGCCTTTCAACTGACCATCTAAGATTTGCTTCATTCTTTCACAAATTAATGTTAATGCCATTAGTCCCAATAAACAGTATGCCAAATGTTAGCCTTGTGTATTTTTTAGTTTTTAAGATATAAGAGCTTGAACAAGTGGGGTGTCACTCAGATTCTACTGAACAAACGAGTGCTATAGAAAAAACTATACTGTTCCATAAGCCATAACATTTGAACTATTTTAGCGAGATGCATGAAATTTTCAGAGGTTATTCTTAAGAACAATGTGTCTTTCACTGCTGCAAATTAAGTTTCACAACTGCCATTTGTTTACAATTTACCATTTGTTGAATTATGCAAAATAAATAAATAAATAAAGAATAGTTTTGTGCGTCAGAGCATTTTTGGCCCTCTGTATCACTAAACTGTATTTAAACATGTCAGATCTTTCAAATTCTGGTATTTATTTCTCATATTGTAATACTCTTTTGGTAACTAAGTGTTTGTCTTCAGGAAATCAAACTTCCTGAGTTATGTAAAAAAATTACAAAAAAATGTCACGCCCATATTTCAAGTGCATGTTGCTCATGTATGACAAGGTGTACCATAAAAAGCATTATACCACAGGAAACAGCATGTCATTATAAGAAAATTTTGAAAATATGAAGTCGGTATCTTGAACCAAACTACATTAATTAAGGTATTAAATAGGCAATGCTTTACTACAGGTGAAAATGCTGTTTTTATGCATTCAATAGATGTTCTCTAGCTCTTTTTGCTGCTGGCCAGATATAGAGACAGATGCAAAAAAAAAAAAAAAATCTAGATCTGTTAGTCTGCTAAACACATACATGCTTATTGGCCAGATTAAGGACCGAGCGGCTGCTGTATCTGTCCATGCTGGCCAGCAATATTTGGAGGCTGATGTCAGCATCTTCTAATGTTTAATAAAAACACCAATATATATAGTTAAGTAGTTTCTTTTTCCTTTCTCATGCTGTATACAGTTGATGCACATGTAACAGCGAATTTTTCTGCAAAGACAAGAACTTCACCTGAGTTGTCTCCTCACTCTTCACCATTAGCTGCAAGTAAATCTGTATGGTTTCCTTATAATGATTATAATAATAGTAATAATAATAATAATTTATTATTATTATTAGTAGTAGTAGTAGTAGTAGTAGTATAACAGAGAGCGGAAGCTGTACAGCAAAACGATTTCGCGCTTTCGTGACTGTGGCCCTTTAACATTTGGCTTCGGAATTCGAACAGCTTTTCTCATGGCTGCCACGTAAATACTTCCGAATTTTTAAGGATTCTGGAATTTTCCTCAGCAAAAGAAGACTATTCAAACCACTGATCGAACGCAGCCTTGCTTATTTCGCCATTTTTACGAGCCAGAAATTGATGTCAAACCTGCGCCGATTGGTAACCCGGAGATAAATTGTAAATGTTTTGGTTTCATCTGCGCAGTATCACAGAGCCCAGAGAAGGCATCTTCAAATTGGTCAATATATCTTAATATAGGAAAAATCATCATTAATATGATTTTTAATTACTCATGAACGTTTGAGGAACAATATTAACTTACAGCACCTGTACTTTTTTTTGCATTCTTGTTTTCAGCGTCGGGAAAGAAAATGCGTTGGTTACAACCCTGGAGCGTCACAATTGTGCTGCTTTCCCAGTTGAACTGAAGCATCTGTGAAGCTTCCTTCCTCAAACCGAAAAAAACTTCTGCTACGCCGGGCGTTTCATACAACATCACATAATAGTGCGATCATGTAAGCAAGCCGTTTCGAAATTGTGAGTCCTGTTTTTAGACAGATTGCACGTTGAATTTGCACGGACAATACCGAACAAATATCAGGAGCAGTAAGTTCGCTCATAACAGCAAACTAGCCAATCATCTGTGCTCGTGCGGGAAATTCTATTTAGTATGTTACGCAAAAAGAACGAAAGCAATAGTAATACTTTTAAAAATAAATCAAACGTAGTTTATACAAGTCAGCGAACTAGGGAACACACGCCCGTCACAGTTTTCGAAATACAGCCAGTTAACAGTTGTGCTCTCACCAATTCCTTGTATGAAAATAAATCCGGTTACAATTAAAACTGGGTGCCAGTTGAATTCGGCCAGTCCTCCGTCCCAAGCCAGACCCTCTTTATAATACAGCACCCATCGCAGAACAAAAACAACCGAGACACAGCCAACCGACACAACTGCGCCAAGTAAAAACAGAAATTGTTTGTAATTCTTCATTGCCCTCTGTGCAAGTGGCTCGGTTGCTTCTTTGCGGTCCAGTGGAAGATGTGACGAACTTCCTTGAAGATAAATCGCTCAAACTCAAGGAATTTCTGCTCTTTGGTGGGGGTGGGACTCTGGTCACTTAACCCCAACCATTGCCCAACTTGTGTAATTGTAATGGTGCATAGTGCCACACTCCCCTGGGGGTGAACTACGAGGCTTGTTCAAAATATCCAGGCTTCCTTTACGTTTGCTGATTTGACGAAGCCTAGAATTGCAAGCAGATATTCCGTAAGTGAAATGGCCAGTTTGAAAGACGGTCACCTTCGTGAAACTGCAAACTTTAATTGGCTTTGAGCTCTACGTACCTCACAATCCCCGTACTGCACCCATCTGCTACATTTGATTCGGAATGTCAGCCATTAATCTTATTGCAACATAAGTAAAAAAAATAAATAAATAGAAATGCAACACGAGGGCCAACATGGCAGTGATTCTAAATTCTTACTGTAATACTGCGTTCTAAAAAGTCATGCTGTCTTCAAATTTAGAGTTATTGCAATTTTATGTACAATTTTAATGACCCTTCGAGGTCTAAGCCATTTTTTCTCTTTTTAGCTCGCCTCCTTGTGTAATAGTGCTTGTATAAACTCAATCCTGTCATCCACAATCAAGCGGGGTGTCAAGCTCCTCTTTTATCCTATTTTTGGGGCAATTTCTATTCACTCCTATTTTCCCCCCCCAAAATATCTTTTTTTTTTTCTATTTTTCACACTGATAAAAAAAAATGCATCCATTGCTGATACACACCGATCAGCCATAACACGGCAACCACGTGTCTTTTATTGTGTTGGGCCCCCTTTTGCCACCAAAACGGCTTTGCTCCGTCGAAGCATGGACTCCACCAGACCTCTGAGGGTGTGCTGTGGTATCTGGCACCAAGACGTTAGCAGCAGATCCTGTTAGCTGTGAGGTGGGGCCTCCATGGATTGGACTTGTTTGTCCTGCACATCCCACAGAGATTCAGGGAATTCGGAGGTCAAGTCAACACCTTGAACATGTTGTGTTCTTCAAATTGTTCCTCAACCATTTTAGCAGTCAGGCAGTACGCATCATCCTGCAAAAAGAGGCCACTACCATTAGAGAATAATGATGTCAGGAAGGGGTGAAAGGTCTGGACTGCAGGCAGGCCAGTTCAGCACCCGGACTCTTCTGCTACAAAGCCATGCTGTTGTGATGGATGCACTATGTGCTTTGGCATTGTCTTGCTGAAATATGCCAGGCCTTCCCTGAAAGAAACATCTGGATGAGAGCACATTTCAAACCCTTGAAATCATTTTCAGCATTGATAGTGCCTTTCCAGATGTGTAAGCTGCCCACACCATAGGCACTAATGCAAGCCCATACTATCAAAGATGCAGGATTTTTAACTGAATGCTGATAATTCAGATGGCCCTCTCCTCATTAGTCCGCATGACATGGCTTCCATTGTTTCCAAAAAAGAATGTCAAATTTTGATTCATCTGACACACAGGACAGTTTTCCATTCTGCCTCAATCCATTTTAAATTAACTTTGGCCCAGAGATGATGCTGGTGTTTCTGGATCGTGTTCACATGTGGTTTCTTTGCGTGATGCAGATTTAACTTGCATTTGTAGATTCAACAGCAAACAGTTCACAGACGATGATTTCTGGAAGTGCTCTTGAGTCCTTGCTGTGAATTTTAGTGCAGAATAATGTTGGTTTTTAATCCAGTGCTGCCTGAGGGCCTGAAGATCAAAAGCATCCAATATTTACCTTCGGCCTTGTGCCTTGCCCACGGAGATTTCTCCAGATTATCTGAAGTTTTTGAGGATATTATGTTCTGTAGATGGTGGGATATTCAAAGTCTTCGCAATTTTACATTGAGGGACAATTTCTGAAATTGGTCAAAAATTTTTAGATGCATTTTTTCACTGATTGGTGTATCTCTGCCCATCCATACTTCTGAGAGACTCTGCCTCTATGAAATGCTCTTTTTATACCCAGTCATGTTACTGACCTGATGCCAATTAAGCTCTTGAGCTGCCATCGTCACTGGTGGCTGCCCTAAGTGGTGTCGGTCAGTGACAGAGCCTGTGTTCCATTCTCAGATAGACAGCCGACTGATTGTTGACCGGTGACAGTGGAAATGACGCCCCACCTCTCGGCGGCTGAGATCTGCCCGTAACATGCCAAAGGCTCTTTTTCTCTCTCCTGTGTCACAAGCCGTTCCATTTTCTTGATGCAGCAGCATTTTTCGTTTTTTTTTTTTTTTGTTGGCTTTATGTAGGCTATTGACCACACCAAAAAGAACAGCTCAACTGTCACGGTACACATCACAAACAGCTCAATGTTTGTTATTACTGAAGTGTTTGGCGTGTGCATGTTGTGCGCGTCAGGATTACAATACCACACACTTTTCTTTATTTCCTCTCATGCCTCACTGGAAAAGCAATAAAAATTTATCGATTCTTCAATTTGCTGGAAATGCAGTACATGCCTTACTGATGCGTTTTTTAATGGGCCTCTGTGTGTGTATATATATACACACAAACTCACTGCACTAATTTTACAAAGAGTTTTGTTTTAGTTGCCCCCTGATGCACTCATGACAAAATAGCAAGCCTGATAACTTAATCCACCTTAGAGGACAGGGACTTCAATGCCTTCTTAATCCAATTTATGTTTATCATCAAAATAATCATGCATTAAAAGCACATTTTGGCAGTGGCTCCCACAATATCTGACTCAAATCATAATTGAATTATGTCAGCAGATGTTTTGTTCCTTTGTGTAAACCAGCTGTTGCCAAAGTGCCTCTCCCAGCATTAACATTTCTTTTTTTCTGCGATTAGAAGTTAGGTATTAAGAGATTAAAAAAAAAAAATTAAATGAACAAAAATCTCAAAGCTGGAAAACTTAGTTTGTGCTTTCCAATATGACTGAAACATATATTACTACTGTATTTGTGCAGAGGAAAAATCAGTATGACAAAAAAAAAAAAAAAAAAAACTTTTCTCTTGCGACACTCGGCACATCCAGTAAGTGGGCTGAGAGCTGACCAAAGCAGTTAATCAGAAACGATAAGAACCATGACTGAGAGTTTTTAATGTCATCAGCTGTATCAGTGAATAAAGGGAGAAAGTAATATGTGCAAACAAAACTATTGACGGCTCAAAGTGGCACAAATAAAGCATAAACAAGATCATTTTGGATGAGTTTGGCAATGGTTGGGGGTTCCGTCGCACAAAACACAAACTGAAATAGAATTCAAGTGTTTCAAGTGCTGAAAATGCGCTTCAGACGTTTGAATAAATCATGCAGGGGTCGACTTGTTATCAGACATATCAGTTTTGAATCTGACCTGATCTATTTTTGCAATGCCTGCTTTCTTGCTTCTATTATCAAATAACATGCCTTGCATTTCAGTAGGAATGTCTTTATTACTATTATGAGTTTTGCTGTCAAAGTAATCTTTAAAAGTGGCACTTTTAAGAAGAAGCAAACGCAACAGATGACATTGTTGTCGCAGTCAATTATTAATCCTAATTTCTTCCGAATATCCGACTCGACCTTGAATCGTCAGCCAAGCAGAAGCAAGGTCTTTTCACTTCTCCCGAATATATTCAAGGAGTTAAAGTAGCGTAATCAAAATAACACGATTTTCATTTCTTTCTTGTTGGCTGTTTTTCCCTCTCATTTTAATTTCTATCGGTCGCTCTCCACCAATGCGCAATTATCGATCGCGATCGCAGTCTCATCCCGATGTGTCGTATTTTGACGCTATCTGACCAAGCGTCGATACACGACGCAAAAGGTCGGTTTTAGCGTCCTCATTTGACGCCATTTTAAAACGAATCCTAACCCCTAATCCCTAACCCAAACCCTAACCCTAGCCGTCAAACAAAGACGTCAAAAACTTAATTCTGCGTCGTATATTGACGCTTGGTCAAGTTGCGTCAACATATGACGAGTCCGATGAGAATGTTTCGGAGAATGTGTTTGTTGACCGATGACACTGAATTAAAACCCTCGTTTTTTTGTTTGCTTGTTTTATGCACAGGTTGTAATGTAATGTTATGAAATGGAAAGTTCAAATGTGGCCCCGGAAAATTTACTGATATGATTTTTAACACCTGGAAATGAATAAAATAATTTTGAACATTAAAAAAATTATTACATTTTTGGAGTTATTGTGATCAGGTTTCCATACTTGATGCAATAGTTTGCTTGTGCTCTTTGACTTCACACCCATGCAGACCTCATTCCTCGGCAGAAAGAGTTTTTTCTCTCCTACATGACAGCTATTCGCCAGGGTACAAGCCCACCTGGTGTTTAAAGGGAATGGAAGATGACATTCTGATTGGTTTATTTCATGTTAAGCCCAGAACACACCTCTGATTAATTAAGAGATCAAGAAAAACCCCTTTGAACCATGCACAATACTTTGCACCTAAATAATCTGCTTTTAAACAAGTAAAAACGAATTTGGACGCACCCTAAATGCTCTTGTGCAATGTAATTCAGGCTGTGCGCTTAGGTTGTTAAAATAGGGCCCTTAATTTCTAAAAACACACAAGCACAAATGAAACATTTAATGGTATGAACCAGCACAAACAAAGCGCAATGGTGAGCAGTCTGCATAAATTTGACAGCAGCTGGAGGGCTGGTGACGTCATCATGTTAAAAAAACAAACAAACAAAAAAACAATATTTCATAAAGCCCAAATGAAAGCAGGACAAATGAAACTTTTAATTGAACAAACCAGCGCGAACAAAGCACAAACAATCAAAGCCATATGGGGTCAAATTGGTGATGGTTGAGGGGACTGTGGGCTCTATCTTTCACACTGCCTTACCCGTTGCCGCTACCCGTGAATTATGCATTTCGCAGCTTCCACTATCCCTAAATGGCATCTTGCGGCCACCCTACCCGCTATACTTTATGCCGACTTTGTTATTTGCGCCTGGCAGTGCCCGTGAGCATGTTTATGCACTTTCCCTGCAATTGCTGTCTTGACACGTTGTCCACACACGTTAGGGAAAGCGTCTAGCGGGTCCTCAAACCACCCGCTACCCTTTTGGGCTTTTACAAGAGTGCGCCCAGGCAGCTTCAATGCGCATCCACTTGAACACATGTGGATGTGCACATGCGGCTCCACTTCCTGAATTTACTCGCCTATAAAAAGCCACCTTGCTTTAGCCTCAGTTGAACCCCTGAGAAAATGGCAGAGACAGTGCTAAATCGCCTTGATCGCCAGAACGTGTGTATCGCCAGTGCACCAGCTACCTGGGCCTTTCAGGTAAGTCTATATTGTTTGTATTTTGTATCAATCATTTTTTCTGCTTTTAAAATAATATATAATCATTATATATAATACATTGCCCTCCATAATTATTGGCACCCCTATTAAAGACGTGTTAAAAGCCTTAAAATAAATTCAATTTTTATTGCAGAAGCATACTCTCACACTGAAAATTGAAGAAAAATGTAACCTCCAACTCAAGTGAATTTTAAGGGAAAAAAATTCCTGACTAAGAAGTAATTATCTTTCATAAAATCACCTCTTCAACAATTATTAGCACCCCTAACAATTCCTGGGAATTAAATATAATTGAAGTATTTCTGTCATTTCTACAGTAGTTTACAATATTAATCAGAGTATCTAGGAACATTTAATTAGTCATTCATCACTTCCTGTTTCCCTGGGGTATAAATATGACGTGACACAGAGGCCATTTCTCTTATCCACTCTTCAGCATGGGAAAGACAAAGGAACACACCATTCAAGTAAGGCAGATGTGTGTTGACCTTCACAAGTCAGGCAATGGCTACAAGAAAATAGCCACTCGCCTGCACCTGCCCATATCTACTGTCAGAGGAATCATTAAGAAGTTTAAAACAACTGGAACAGTGGTAAACAAGCCTGGACGAGGACGCAAGGTTATTTTGCCACCATGCACAGTGAGGAGGATGGTAAGAGAAATAAAAAGTTCTCCAAAGCTCACCGTTAAAGAATTGCAACAAATCGTTGCATCTTGGGGTCACAAAGTTTCCAAAACAACCATCAGGCGCTATCTACATGCCAACAAGCTGTTTGGGAGGCATGCTCGGAAAAAACCTTTTCTCACTCACAATCATAAATGCAAACGTCTGGAGTTCTCTAAGCAGTACTGAGACTTAGTACTGGAACTGTGTGCTTTGGTCAGATGAGACCAAGATAGAGCTTTTTGGCATCAAACGGTGTAAGTGGGTCTGGCGGAACACAAAAGATGAGTATGCAGAAAAGCACCTCATGCCCACTGTGAAGTATGGGGGAGGATACGGTGATGCTGTGGGCCTGTTTCTCTTCCAAAGGCCCTGGGAACCTTGTTAGGGTGCACGGCATCATGAACGCTTTAAAATACCAGGACCTTTTAAATCAAAATCTGGTGGCCTCTGCCCGAAAGCTGAAGATGGGTCGTCACTGGGTCTTTCAGCAAAATAATGACCCTAAACATGTGGCCAAATCTACACAGAAATGGTTCACCAGACACAGAATCAAGTTCCTCCCATGGCCATCTCAGTCCCCAGACCTCAACCCCATTGAAAACCTGTAAAGTGAGCTGAAGAGGAGAGTGCAGAGGAGAGGACCCAGGTCACTGGATGATTTAGAGAGATTGTGCAAAGAGGAATGGTCGAAGATCCCTCTTTCTGTATTCTCCCATCTTGTCAAACATTATAGGAGAAGATTAGGTGCTGTTTTGTTTGCAAAAGGGGGTTGTACAAAGTATTAACATCAGGGGTGCTAATAATTGTGGCACAAATGATTTGATGTAAAATAATTATTTCTTAATGTGGGATTTTTTTTTCCCCCCACTGAATAAAAGCACTTGAAACAAAGGGTGGATTTTCCTCTTTTCTTCATTGTGGTCCTACCAGGGGTGCCAATAATTATGGAGGGCCCTGTATATTATATATAATATTCTAAAATTATAATAAAATAATACAAGTATTATTTCCCTCAGAACAAGAATGCATGACAAAACTGCGTCAGGCAGTGACAGAATTATGTCACCTGGTTGCAGATGATGTAGACACTGCTGCCAGCTGTCCGTATGCCCTGCCTATTGCTGTTACGGTTACTGTGGCACTATTTTTCTATGCTAGTGGGTCATTCCAACACCCACTCAGCTCAATTGGAGGCATGAGCCAATCTGCCGTAAGCTGGGCTATAAATGCAGTCACTGCCAGCATAGTCTGACATGCCTGTACGCACATCACTGGCATCCCTGTGACACCCGAGAGACAACACATGGTAAAGCTGGAGTTTTTTTGGCAAGATATGGGTTCACTAGGGTTCTGGGTGCCGTCAATTGCAAACATATTCAGATTCGGGCTCATGTGAATTGTAAGGGAACCCATTCCATCAACGTCCAGGTGATTTGCGATGCATGGGGTTACATGTTGAATGTATACATAAATCATCCTGGAGGGAGCCACGACGCTTTTATAATGGAACAGGGATTTCTGCAGTCTTCCAGAGGGTGACCATGGCTATCCATTAAAGACGTGCTGCATGGTGCCATACATTACGCCAAAAAGTGTGTGTGCGTTCGCATTCAATAAAAAACACTCACGCGCATGGGTTGTCATTGAGCGAACATTTGGCGTGTTCAAAATGCGGTTCCGCTGCTTGGACAGGTCAGGTGCGGTCTTACAGTATGGTCCTCAGAAAGTAGCATCTTTCTTTGTTGCATATTGTGTGTTGCACAACATTGCCCTACGCCATGGAATGATGCTGGAGTTTGAGGATAGATTATTACCGGACTATAGAAGGCGGCTGAAGCTGAAGTGCAGGTGCCGACTCCAGATGCTGATATAGTACCAGCAGTAGCAGAGGCGATGAGGGTCCAGCTGGCAGCGGAGCTCTGACGCCGCTAGTCATGTCATCTGCAGCCTGCCTGGTAAGTAATTTCTGCAATGAGTAGGCTACTTATAATGTAATAATACATGTAATTCATATAGTGTTTTTATTAAATACTCAAAGTCGCTTTATAAAGAAAAAAATGTAAATGGTTGAAGTCAATGTAGGCATTTATTTGGCTGTGCGTATTTTTCTAAAATGGGATTTTGATCTTCCCCTGTCTGGATTTGACCTCAAGCACGAGGAATTAAACTTCATCTTCGAAGAAACGTGGCGACCTATCTCTCTCCATCACGGGTTTGGGTTTGAGGATTTGGGATAGCGCAGCCTGCTCTTAAAGGCAATGGCACCTGGCACACTGATTGGTTTAACTGGCGTAACGCCCAAACTACGCCTATGCATAATATAACGGGTAGTGCAGGTGTTTTAGGGATATAGGCAGGTGTGCAATATTGCAACGTTTGGGGGGGAACGCCTCTTTCGCAATGCTAAATCCCCAAAAGAACGGGTTTAGGGACTCTGAAGTAAGACAGGGCCCCGTGTCTTCATTGAATGAAATGAAACTTAATATCTAAAAAAAAAAACATTTCAACACAAATGACATTATTAATGGCATGAATTAGCCCAAACAAAGCAGAAACAAATGAAAACACTTTGGATCAATTTGCAGTTTTTGGGCTGGGAGTGACTGGAGCTGACTATCTGAATGCTCAAAGCCTCCCCGGAAACGACTCACCTCAACTGTCTGCTCTTCATTGGCTGGATGGGTTGACTAAATGGCTTTGATTGGCTGGGTGACCATTCAGTCTTATTTAACTTGACTTCCAGGTCGCAAATATCCATTCTGTCAACTGATCATTATTTTTGGTACTACTGTACTCTGGCTGTGGTAGTGCTCCTCATTTTTGCAGAATGGATGGGACGGCATGCTCTTATTCCCTGTGAAGGAGCCTCCTGGTGCTGGAACCTCAGGTTTTTAAACTGCATCCTTCATGCCATGAAAAAAGGGAGATGAATCTCTTACCCTGCAGCCCTGCAGGCCTGGACACGAGTTTCTCCCAAACTGCCTTCACCGGTAGGGGTCGTTTAGACTCCCAGCACCAGGAGTCGTATTTCAGCTCCTCTGAAAGACCAGCTGGGGTACGAGTTTGTGGGCCCTGCTGGAACATACAGAGCCTGAACTGATTAGCCTCATTGTAATGCCACTTCTCTTTCAGGCCCTAGAGCTCTCTGGCCCTGGAGCGGAAACTTCTGGAATGCAGCAAGGTCTCTGTGCATGTCTGATGAGTGCATCACAGCAGCAGTTCACCTCAGTGCGATCTCACCCTCCTGAGCAGCCCCTGCCTCCGCTTCTCTCTAATGCAGCCAAGATGAACCACTTCATAATCTGCATAGTGCACAGGAAGCCAAGTGTGTCATCTGGGGCACGAACCACGAGCCTCATTCTCTGGAAATGATCCCTTCCCTGATGTAAACCCAGTGAGATGCGGCTCAAAGAACCATGAAATAATGTGAGGATTATAGTAATATGCTCAATTTGGGCCATAGTTACCTCTGTTTTCACCCCTGTTTGGTTATTTGTTTGTTTGTTTGTCTGTTAACAGGGTAACTCAAAAAGTTATGAATTGTTTGGCACAAAATTTAGCAGGGGGATGGTAGGTGATAGTCCAAGGAAGAGTTGTAATTCTGGAAGTGATCCGGAACATATTCTGTGACCAAAAGAACAGATATATGGCATGGTGCAGGTATGCGCTCAACTCAGTGGACTCTACTTCTGAATCTGTGACTAGGTTCAGCCCGGTGTGTCAGCCCGGAACTCCACTTAAGGCCAGATTTCCCCAAGTATTAAAAAATGAAGAGCTGGGAAATGCTTAATGTGCTCGTTCGCGTTTTCTTTACCATTTCTCTTAGCAGGAACACAAATACAGTGCTCATACAATAACAGCTGGATATAGTGGTTGTGGTTTCTATAAAAAGAAAGAATAAAAAATGCGAGTGATTAAATGTCGCCATATGCATTGATGAATTTCACTGACATGCTGTAGGCAGCTCAGAGGATAGACGATCAGAGGTCACAAGTGACCATTCCCTCCCCTTTGACTCACGAACATAAGGTCTGGTGTCTGGTGTGGAATGTTGATGAGGTCACTGAGGTCTCACCCTAGACTTGATGGCACCAGCGCAGGAATGCGAATCACTTCAGAAGGATGCATGCTGTCCTTCAGGGGTCAGGAATATCCTCTACACACTTGACTGACAGTTGAAACATTATTGGCCAATCAGTTCGACAAGAGCCGCCAGGGATCCCACAATTCATTAACCTGGGCTGGAAGCGCCCACAAGAGGTTCCGTCGCGTCAGGACTGTTTTGATAATAAAAGGGTCAATAAACTGTACAGTTGTTGCTCTGATGGTCAAGGCGTTTGCCAGCACTTTAACAGATGCACGCAAAGATGACCTCTTTTGTTGCATTCCAACTCGCTCCTCTCTAGATCACGAAGTTTGCGTTGCCTGACCACGGTCTACAGAATTGAGCCATGTTTGTTGGTTCCCATCTTAACAACTGTTGTAGAAAAGAACTGTAAAGCACCTCTTTCCCTTGTGGTCTGGACCCAAGTGTGAGAGTCTGCGCACACAGGAAGTCCTGGTGTGGCCTTGTCTGGTATGATAATATTAAATTCAGAGCCTGTTGGGTAACACTCTTCTGAAGTTTCCTGCAGGGATTCCAGTCAATGGCAACCCACTGAGAAAACAGCTGGATAAGTTTCCTTAAGGTTGCTGGCACCTGGAAGCTCCTAATTGTTTCGGTGTGATTCTGTTGCAATCCCAGTATGAAAGCCAGGAAAAGATGCGTCCAGGCCAGGTTCATATAAACACATTGCATCCTTGCAATCATCTGGAAAATCACGGAAAAAATGGTCACAAATAGATTTGTCCTTTTCCTGGAAAAAAAGAGTTAATTGTTCCTTTCCAAAAGTTATTTAGACATAGCTGATCAACCATAAACGCTGTGTTTGCACTGAACCAGCACTGAAAAAAATTTGAAGTGGTATTTACTCGGGAAAACCGAGGAAAGTTTTTGCACTTAGAAATTTTAAATAAATTCTACAATCATCAAGTAAACTTTACTTGCGGATATAAGGTATATTTAACAACAAGACTTTTCACCCTAAGATTAAAATTTTGTTATCCCTTTGTTGATAAGAGGATTGGTGAAATTTTGTTCGGTATCTCAGCTTCAAACGTCCAAAAATACACCAATTATCAATAAAATGCCTCCATACTGCTCGTCCGAAGTAATCCTAGTGTCCTTTAGCACACACATGCCAAGAAGCGTCCTTACCTTATATACGCAAGTAAAGTTTACTCGATGATCGCCCTTATAGAATTTACTTACAATTTCTAAGTGCAAAAACTTTCCTAGGTTCTCCCAAGTAAATACGTCTCCAATTTTTTTTCAGCACGGAAGTGGAAAAGCTTTGGCTTATGAAACCATGGTTATGGCTACGTTTCTCAACATAGAGGAGCATATTATTCACTGTGGAAGGAAAGGCTATTGCTTAAATTGTATGAGGTGGATTTTAGAGTGGGGATGTTTGATTGGATATCAATTTTGCACTTACACCACAAACGGTCCAGCAATATACTAGGTTTCGGCCTGGTCTTGTTCTGTCCCAGTGTGAATCCATTTGTGACTGAGAGAGGCTGCAGTGTGTTGTTGTAGCGCCTGGAATACCAGGACACAGAAGAAGAGGCAGTGTGAGAATGGGGTCAAAGGTGCATGGGGGTGGTTTGGCAACATTGGACTGTAAGTGGACAGGAGATGGCAGAGAGAAGTAATGGGTCTGGAGGTGAGTCAGGAGAGATTGAAGCCTGTGGTAGGAGAGATGAATACTGAAGTACTGCAGAATTTAAAAAAAAAATGTTGTTTGTGCTGCAAAAGACAAATTTAATCACTGAAGAAACTGACTGATCAAATTGTAGTGGTAGCAATGAAACCAAGTGAAAAAAGAAACCCGACTCAAGAAGGTGCGTTATTTTGTGAGTGGAGCCCAATTCAGCTTATCAAATTAATGAACAAACTGGAAGGTAAAGATAAGAATTCTGTAAAGTGGAACATTGTTTTTTGTGTGTAGAAATAATATGCAACAAGGTGAGGTGATCAGGTTGAATAAAACTGAGGGTAAGAGAATGCATGGCACATTTATTGAGGACAGGAAGATTCTCCAAAGGGTAATTAGGGTGCTCACTACAGAGACAGTTGATCAAATCGAGGTTGATGTATCTGGAACAGAGGTGTGTTATGGCCCCAATTTGTTATGACATTCAAGACAGCAAGGGATGACAGACGAAATTTTAAAACTGAAACAGATTTAATCAAACAAAGACCAACACTAACCTACAATTTATACTACTGACCAAGATTGATAATATACAAGAAAAAAAATATTTACAGTCCCTTGAGATGGGGTCGCTTGGTGATGTTCCGGGTGAGGAAAATGCTCCAACACAGGCAAAAATCCACAAAAAGCCTCACAGGTCTTGAAAAGAGTGACAGGTCTGGTCAAATGTATCCTTCCCCTTGCAATTTCTCCTACTACTTCACTCTCTCAATTTTTCTCCTTA
The DNA here is from genome assembly GCA_029721435.1 of Gymnothorax reevesii. Classification (NCBI taxonomy): domain Eukaryota; kingdom Metazoa; phylum Chordata; class Actinopteri; order Anguilliformes; family Muraenidae; genus Gymnothorax; species Gymnothorax reevesii. The sequence continues at coordinate 69,110,640 of CM056586.1, forward strand.
TATACTCTTTTGCAGACCCCTCCCACCTTTTAGACTTTTCTTTTATTCTCTGGGACTTTCCCCTCTCAGACATGCCCAGGACATGCCCAAACCTAGCTCCAGACAGGGCTTAACAAAAAAAGAAGGTCAATACTGCCATCTAGTGGCATTTATTCACATAACAGGTGAAACTCAGAAAAACAACAAGAGGCAGGGAGAGATACGACTGCCTAGTAGTAATGGTCTAGTTTGTTGAAGAAATACTGCTGTATGAATTTTGTATATATAGGTCATGTGAGCAATGACATCAGACCTTATGTTCCCTCGCCATTGAGATTCTTCAAGTGCCTGAAGTATAGACATGTAGCAGCTGTATGGAAAAGTAAACAACTGTGTGGAAGATATTCAGGTGAACATAAATATGAGAAGTGTGAAAGGGAAGTAAAAGTGCTGTAATCGCAGAGGAGAGCGTAGCTCTGCCCATGGTGGATACCAGGCCAGTAAAAGAGCCACAAAAGTGCAGAAATCAAAATCCCACAGGTAATCACATGCTGCAGCAGCAAGGAGAGTATTAGTGCAGTCAGAGAAGCCACAGCAGAGTATTATGGGAAAATCAAAAGAAAACTGTGCGAAGAGTGCTCTACTATGACGAAAGGTACATTTATTGCTGGCAGAAATGATTTTGTGTTACTCATGGTGGATGTGTGAAGCTGCTCTGCTCAAACAAACAGGAAAACTGAGATGATGAAGGTAGTGGTGAAGACAGCAGAGAAATTTCTTGCAGGCGAAGGTATGTGATGGGAAATGCTGTGGGAGGGAACCTCTTGTTCACAATCATGGGCTGGTGGTTCATTATGGTTTTAATTATTTTGATTGAGATGCACTGAGAATCAATGCTTAACCACACATTAGAGAATCTCCTTGGAAACATTGTGAAGAATATTTGCCCAAGGAACGATATACCTAAAATATACCAGGTTGATGGAGAGAATTAATTTCTTATTTCCTGCCAATCTGCTGTTCCACACTCCAGTCCAGTAGGTAGCGATATTGCACTTGAATGTTGTTAAACTACCATTAAACCCAGAAGAAGAACAAGTCAGCTATCAAGAAGAAGAAGGGCGGAGGTAAAGGAGGAGGAGATTTCTGATTCAGGAGGAGGTTGGATGGTTCTGTGGTTGCAGATAGAGCCAGGAAAGGTGCAAAACCTGCATTTGGGTCGAATCGTCTGTTTTTGTAATTTTCTCTGGATTTTGGATTATAACTTTTAGGTTACGGTTGAATAGCATTGTTATGTGGATTATGATATGGTGAAGGGAGGGAATAATGAGAAAAAAGGAATAGAAAATGTGAAGGAAGAAAGTACTTATGCTAACGGAATGATGGTTGATGTATAAGGATATAATCTAACTGCTTATTTTCTGATGCAAATGGGGCAGAGAAATAGATGAAAAATGAGAGAGGGGAGGTGAGGCGAGTAAAGAGAACTGGGGCTGAGCTGTAACCGGGGAGTGATGCTCAAGACAGGTGGGACAAGGCATTAAAAATATGAATATATGATGGGATAAAAGTTGATTGTTTTTTTTTTTAATGAGGGACAGAATTCTCGCAAAAGGGGTTATTGGTGAGGCTCCGTTAGATGTGAGTGCAGTAGAGTTTCTGGATTGTAAGGGCGTATGTGCGGCAAGGCTAAACAGCCATTGGAACAGGAAAGAACTAGAAGGCAATTTGCTGGTGCTAGAATTTGATGTGGAATTAGCACAAAGGGTGTGTCCTATTATGTTTGCTATACGATGAAGGCATTAGAAGGGTCTAAAGCTGTTTTATTGGTGTCAAGAAGACGGGTATGTGGCAGCAGTTTGCAGGCAGAGGATTCACAAGAGTGGAAAAGATGGAAGTTGAATGTGAGCTATGCAACCAGCTGGCTATATGTTTTCAGTATGAGGACAATCATGAGGTGGGAGAAATTCAGGGCGAGGGAAGATGGGGAGATAGGAGGAATAAACATGAACAGGAGGGAAAATGTCTTGCTCAGGAGTGACAAAAAGGGTGAAGGCAGAAAATGAAAGTGTAAGGATGGAACTTAATAGAGCAGGAAGAGTAGGAGAGGAACGTGAGAGAGGCGAGAAGGAAATAATAAGTATGGATAGCAGAGGATTTTTATCATTCATTGGCATGGTGATATGCTGTAATAATGAAATTGAAACAAAATCGGTGAAGATTGGGATGGTGGTAGACGCAGCTTGGGAATTTGAAGGAATTTCGGCTGTGTAGGGAGATGAAGTTCAGAGTTTTCTGAAGAGAGGGTCTGGAGGGACTCAGATGCCAGGGAGGTCGAGACAGTTCATGTTGACATAGGATAAAAACTGTGGGTTAGGGACTATTTCTTTGTTTTTTTAACCTCTGTTAGGTAGGTGATGTTTTACCTTTGGTTTGTTGGTAAGTTAGAATTTTTATTTGTTTGTTTGTTTGCAACATTACGGAAAGAATTATGGGCAGATTTTTATGAAATATGTCTTTACCCAACTTAGAAGTGATTTCATTTTGGGAATGATCTAGATCGAATTCTGGATCCATGAACTTTTTATTTGCTGGTGAGGAATAACGCAACTCATTTGTGTCCCAAACATCTGGCGTAAAATGGAAAAAGCCAGTCAGTAACATTTCTGACAAAAATGCTTTTGATGTTACTTTGGACTTACTGGCTTCTTCTGCATCATTTCACAATGGAACTGAAGAGAAATAATGCGCAGGTTTCCAAAAAAACACCAAACAAAGGAATGGCAAAAGTTAGTAAGTACATGAAACATTTTAGTAAGTGCACATACTAGTATTTGTCACAGCCAGCTTGAGAAACCAGAAGCTAGTAAGTACACTTACTAGCTTTTGTCTCCTCAGTGTCCTGTGTCATATAATAAGGGCTCTTACTGGCTTTTCCTATTGGCGATTTGCAACGATTAACCACATGCTCATGCAGTTGCTATCATTTGTCAGACTTGTCACATGACACCAGAATGGCTGGTAAGAAAGATGCTATCATAAGGTTGGTAGACGCTGACATGGAACCAGCAAAGAAGAAATTCTGGATGGAAATACCATGCAATGATAATGCACAGGATCTAATTAGTATCGTTAAGGGCATGCAGTATACCCAGAAACTAGACTTGGGCTTTGGAATCTTGTAGTGTGGTGAGGTGCCATACTTTACTGTTAACATTAGTTTCTAGTTGCAGCCAACCTACCCCTTCCAGGCCAACTAATAGACATGACAAAAGTGCAGCATGTGTGCTGGCAACCGATAATTGCCTTTGACGCCTTGCAGGCTCGTATTGAAGCAAAGAAATAAGTTTCAAATGAAGAGAAAAAAGAATACACGTGTATTGCAGATGTTATTTTGCCAGTTCTCTGCTGTAAAAGGTGACTTTCCATCTCTTCCCATGGAAAGAGGAGAGGTGGAAAAAGGTGCAATGGAAAAAGAAGTATTAGGGAATGAGACAAAATCATTTTCTGGATTCCAGTGATAGAGGTTCAAAAGTATTGTATCGGGGGTGATTCTATCTTGCTATCTACCAGATTTATGTGGCATGGCCTTATTGAAGAGGTTGGATATGTTTAAAGTGTCTAAAATCTGACTTCCCACCATTTTTTTTCATTTAACGCCAGATGTGGGGGACTCTTGGGCCCTGGCGGCGGAACGCGCTGAGTTGGGTTTTTTTATTTTTTTTTTAAATAGGCTATGAAGTCAAATTGGTACATGATTATTAAATAATACGATCAGTAGGTGGCGGTAATATACAGAAATTTACAAAATCACAAGTAGTAGAAGAAGAAAAACTCCGCTCCCTGACTGCTAGCCGTTGTAGTTCATTGAAGGCAGGATAACTCGCGACACGTCTTAGGAAAAGAAAAAAAAATCCCAGGCGCACTCTGAGGTTGGTTAACTGAGATTTTATCTTGAAATTAATATAACTTAATACCTCTCTTTTCCGAACTGCTATGAGCACAGAATTTTCTCATGTTTTCTTGAGCTTAGCGTAGCCTTATTAGCTATAGGATACGGCCAAGCGGTTTCCAACAATACTAGCTGGGTAGCTAACTTAGCTTAGCAGCTCCAGCTAACGCCTCGGTAGTGTAATTGTTAGCTGATGAAGTCGTGTTGTTGTATGGGAGAGTCTTGAATCGGTGGCTGACAAGTTATTTTACAGGCTCACATTGGTAAAGCGAGCTAACGTTAGCTGGCCGGGCAACGTAAAGTTAGCCTGAAGTTATCTTTCTGAAATGGTTTGCTAACGTTAGTGTCAAATACGGCACCTGGCCGCCGATTTTTAGTTAATTAGCTAAATGGTTCCCTCTCTCGCCCGCCGCGGAGTAACGTCAGCGTCTCCATCTCCAGCGCGGCGAGAGTCCGCTGCTGTCATTCCGGGTGGGGCCGCATCATGGCTTCCCGTTTGGATGCTAATGTTAGGCAGGCAGTAGCTAGATGGCTAAAGCTGCTTTCACACTGGACGCGAAACGAATTTTTCGCACGACAGACTAAGTTACATTCAAAGGCGAATGAAAAGACGCGAACGCGCGCGTTTGCATTGACTTTGAATGTAATCTGTCGTGCGAAAAAAATCGTTTCGCGTCCGGTGTGAAAGCCGCTTTTGTCGTCAAAACGGAAGTCTGCAGCTTGTCATCAGTAGCTTAAATAAAGTTCCATTCATATTCTTGGGTGTTTTCAATGGTAGTAGATGTCACGTTTACTCTAATAAATTTTTATTCGGAATTAAATAATTCGCTTTGATGACTCCTAACAAAAGGTTTACATGAATGTTTCAGAAAGTCATCAGCTTGATGCGCTCGCTCGCGTGACGCAAGCCTGCGGTCTGAACAGGTCCTCTGATGTGCGCATCCCACCCTTGTGAAGATGGATCGCCGCATATGATCGCCAGCCTTTGCGCATAACGTTTGGCTGTAGTTTTCTCTCAGGCAGTGGCATAGCGGGATCTGAAAATAGGGGGCACAGAAGATGGGTTTAAACAATTATTAGTCCTGACTTGTTCTCAGTCTTTTTTCCCCCTATTAGCTCACAACGCATTCACTTCGAAAACACTCCACTCTCCCTGGTGCGGTTTGTTCTTGTTAAGGAAAGACGATTATCATTCATTTGGGCGCGCAATTAGGTGCTTTTCAATCAGTCTTATTCATATTTGTGTCGGGGTGTTTCAAATCTTTGTCTTCGATTGATTTGAAACCATTTAAACGATCTTGAAGCGGAGGTTAGATCGCCTAATGTGCCTAAAAGGCAGCGTGGAAGTTCCAGGGCAGCTTAACTTTTTATAGGATGGACTGATAAGTATATTATTTTTCTGAACTGAATTTAGCCCATTATCTAGTCGCCCTTGGATTGAATGGATTATTCTTATAATGGGAAGACATGTTGATAAAAGAAACTGATTGAGCACAAGTCAATACTAATAATTGTCGTTAATGGATGTTCTGTGACCACCCAATTTTCAGATCTGGCCTCACCTCTGGTTTCAAACTAAGATAATCCGAACACATCTTTGAAATGTTGACGTCACTGATAACCGTACATACTAAGTGAGGGGGGGAAAAAAAACACCAAGTTTGTACCACAGTCCCCCATGAGTAGGGAAGCTTCAGATTAATCCAAAAACAGCATATTTCAGTTCTGAAACCATAGTGGAGCCTTGTGTAGCCCTGTATGTTGCTTGTAGACAAAAATGGCTTCTGGTCCTTGCAGTCCTCAGATGAAACTGCAACTAGGGCTGGGCGATATTGACAAAATCAAATATCTCAATTTTTTTGACCGAAAACCTTTATAATGATATTTTTTTCGATGTTATTGGGACAAATGTTGGTGCTTTCACAAAATACTTACACAGTCATATTACGGGGGCATATAGTTTCTCACCTGTCCGTCTGTCTATCTGTCCGCACTTTAACATGGCTGTAACTTTTGATCAGCTCATGATAGGACTGTGATACTTGGCATATGCATTGCTTGTGAGAAGGCATTTCAGATGGGGTCATGACTTTTGACCTTGTGACCTTGACCTTGGAGCATGACGTTTGGTGACAAAAACTTTAACATGGGCCATAACTTTTCATGAGCTAGTAATAGGCATTTGATACCTGGCATATGTATTCTTTATGATAAGGCCTTTCTGATGAGGTAATGAATGTTGACCTTGTGAGCTTCACCTTTAACCTTTCATTGACTCATGATAGGCCTTTAATGGTTAGCATGTGCATGTTATGCACGGGGGCATCAGTGTTTCACAAACACATCTCGTTTGATAATCATTTATTAGTAATGTTGATATAATGACCAAGCAGGTGCTGGCAACAGTTACAACAGTCTAGTAAGAGCAGAAAAATGCAACCCTTTACTGTAACGCAGCTTTTAAAACCAGAAAAGCAAACGCTTCTCTCTCATCACTATATTACGATATCCAACATCTGTGACAATATTTTACTTGGCATCATGATATCAATATAATATTGATATATTGCCCAGCCGTACTGCAACCCTACACTGCTGATGCCAAAGGATTGATAACTCACTGAAATACTGAACTTTGAAAATTAAAGATTTGTTGCATACATAATCTAATTTTCTGTGTAACAACCTTGGAGCAGAGGTTAGGTAACATCCAATATGACAGATACCAATCAAAGACCTTACTCTGTGTCATTTCTGTGCTTGGTAAAAGAATTAGCTCTTCCTTCTTAAATTCCTGCACTTACTGAGGCTCACAATGAAAATATGTATGTGACAAAGATGAATGAAAATATGCCTTTTTGGTCAAAATGTAAAAATTCATAAGTTAAAAACTATTTCGAGTGCCGCTTTGAGATTTGACATGCATTCATTTCTCAAGGGAGAGTGTCCACATACATTTTTTTCATGAAGAAAATCCATGACTTCAACTGGGAAAAGTTCTGAAATTTGCATGAATCGGCATGGAATAACCCTCGTGAATGCATCGTGAAAAGCTTGATTATGTCTCTGGCTTCAGGGCAGAAACTTGGTCCACATAAGAAAGTACAAGCAAATGAAAATCCTGGCTGGCACAAGCACGTGTCCGTGATGAACTTGCTCATCATGTGCTCTTGCGCACGGGTGGTGTTAACAAATGTTAGTCCTCAGGGGGGCGATGTAGAGCTTTACTGCCTCCATAACCTCAGTGGTGAACCCAAAGAGGAATCACCCCTCTCTTGTTGTTTCAAGGTATAGTTCCAGCCAGCTGCAATCAGACTGTAGCTCTCGCTCATGTTGAGTCACTATTTGCAGGCGACGCTTCAGAATGCAAAGATGTGTGAAATTATTTTTGCGTAGTGTGAAGGGTTTGTGTTCGCATGCTTGCGTAAACCACATGTCTGTCCTTAATCTGCACTGGTTGCGTATTTTGTTGCATCTCAGTCGCAGTCTTGGCATTTCCCTCACCAGTCACTTCACTGCCGTGCTTTTCCCACTTAAGTCATTGTCAAAGAAACGGCAGAGATGGTTCATAGATGGTGGGACGACATACTCACCCACAATCTGGTGTTGAATGTAGTTTTTCTTTTAAACCTTACAGAATAGACTTTATTTTGCCTAGATGTTATCTTATCTTATTTTCGTAGTCAAACCATAGCCATGGAAAGCTCTACATACCTGATTTCTTTTGCACACAGGGGATGTTGCAGAAGGTCCTCAGATTGTGGAGGGTATTTCCCTTGTATTCTGGAACTGAAGTAAAAACTGGGAACCGTCATCAGTGTTGTTTTAGAATGGATGGTTTTTCACCGTTGACATGGAGCGGAGCATCTATCCATCTGTCTGGATCAATGGGGACACGTTTTTATCAGGGACTACCTCGATGAATGGGATTGTGTGTTTATGTTAATGGGCATGACTTTGAATGGGTTTGAAAACGGGACTCCTTGTGGTGGGGATATTGATAATGTTATTTTGTTACTTTTGGGGCTGAAAGTAGTTGGTAGATTTATAGTGCATGTGCTACAGTTGGGTTTGCTAGATACCATTTCTAGTTGGATGCCGATGTTCGCTGCAGTGCTTTATGGTGCACTGATAACATCATGGTAATAATTACCAGTAGAACTGCCCATGAATGCTTTGAATATAATTTGTATTGGAAAGAAAAAAAGGAAAAAGTAAACGGACCTCTGATTGACTCTGAGCAAACAGAGGCCTCTTCACTTTAATCTGTGTTTTTGCATTAAAACTAATATCTTAAAGTGGGTCGTTGTGAGGGCTGTGGAAAGGGTCAGGTGCTGTCGGACTGACAGAGTACTCGCTAATCGCTGTGAAAGGGAAGACAAAAGGACTGATCAGATTCTGCAGTCTCTCGAGTGTACTGTACTGCGCGGGGAGAGAGAGGGCTGATGGGAGACGAAAGAGGCTGAGATTGGGGGATGGGGGGTGTTCTGTTGGGAAGGAGAGAGGGCTTAAAGACCAGGTGTTCGGGACTCTGTAAACAGTCAGGCCCTTAAAGGCTCCAGGTCTGCCTGTGGGCTGGACTGTACTGAGTGCCCTGGAGTGTTGATGCTCCGAGCCCCTCGTGGGAGTGATTCTGCGGAGCCGTTACTCTGAAACAGGACTGATTTAAACTGCAGATGATGACCTTAAGATGATGTTAACATGCTGGCAGGTGCTGTGATGGTGAAACTCTGATGTATGAGCCAGAATGTAGAAACACTGCTTTAGTGTCATTCTTTATATTGGCCTGATTGCTTTAGTCCTGTTTGTGTGGCTCATCAGTGGTCAGTGTCTATTACGTTTTCAGAGTCAACCCAGTGCACTTTGCCATCAATTATGAGCTGTTCATTTGATACTCAATTCAGAAGGAATATTTTACAGTTTGGATAACGAGTCTTTGATGTGAGCACGGCTCATTTAATTTCCTCAAATTAGTTTTTGTATTAATTCACGCTGAAATAGATGGCAAATGCAACAGTTCTCTGAAGGGGTCGGATTGCACTGTTGATCAATCTTGTCTGGAAGATGGATGCCTTAAAGGGCATCTAAAGTCGATTCTCAGACGGGACGTTGAACATCCGATGTTTGCAAACAAATCACTTGCTTTTGTTGACATCTTGCATTGTCACATGACCAATTTCATTCGTCAGCCAATGTTTTGTGTACGTGCGTAGCTAATCCTTCTATTTCAGTTCGTTTGCACAGGTGCAGCTCGCTGATTGGCCGATAAACAAAAGCAATGGGAATTGACTTTTGATGCCCTATAATTTGCTTTGCCTGTGATTCCTCAGCTTCACCCGCCATCATGTCGGACAAGAGCGAGTTGAAAGCAGAGCTGGAGCGGAAGAAGCAGCGACTGGCGCAGATCCGGGAGGAGAAGAAGAGAAAAGAGGAAGAGAGGAAGAAGAAGGAGGTGAGAGTAGGGCATGATGGGACAGGCTTAACTCCGGTATACTGATGCCACATCGAGCCAGTCTGAGCATGTGTGCAGAGAACTTGTATCCTCACTCCGTGAATCTGCTCGACTGCAAGTCATAATCCGACTCCTTCCTTGTCAATCTGTCTTCATTTTTCATTGTATTTTTATAGTTTAGTCACTCATGCATTATGCTTTTTATATCAAGGAGTTTTGTATGGAAATTTGAGGATTCAAAGCACTGTTTTAGCACTTTAGTTTGAAGGATATGATGAATATCAGCTGGTTTGCCATTGCCAATAAACATCATAGAAGAAGTATACCTTCTTCTCTGATTAATGGTGGTCGGCAAACCAATATACAGTCACAGAAATAGATCATGGTCTTTTTTTTTTTTCTTTCTCACACCTCAGACAATGTTTAAAAAATAAATAAAATAAAAACCCTTGAGCTCACGCTGCTCAGGCAGAATTTGTTGCAGCTCAGAGCAGCCATTTGCATCTCAGAGATGGGGCTGCATCACAGGACCTGCGCACTCAGCCCATCTGTCAGAAGATCGCGCAGCACGGAGCAGTGATTTTGCAGTCTGAGCATAATATTACCGACCAGATCAAAGCTCTGCACTCATGAAGTGCTTCACTGACCTGGTCATGAAGTTGCCTTAGAAATGGAAATGCATGAGCATTAGACTGATACCAAACTAAATGGAGCCAGTGATGAGAATATGTCCACTTGCCGCATGCTCCTCGGCTTTGATAATTTCACTTTTCTTGTTTGGAGGTCAACCTTCATTCTGTATGTTGTAGGTTTTCCCTGGAGCAGAGGTCAGATGAGCTCAGAGGGTTGGAATGAGAAACAACTTCACTCATGAAAAACATGGCACCTGGCTAATTTGTGCATACGGCAATGTAGTGTTTGAGGGGAACAAAAAACAATCGAAAACCAAGCATTGCTCTCGGCCAGTTTTTTTCTCCCCAGCATGAGTTCATGTTTTTTGGGTACTGCCCAGGTTAACGCATCGCTGTCTTGTATGAGTAGGTTATAATCATGTAGTTGCACCCCAGTCGCTCGGCACCATTCGTCTCCTACTTGATTTATATTTCAAGTGGGGAAAAAAAAAAATAATAAAAATTTTGGTTATAATACTGTCACTGTGTGCGAGCGACTGACACATCAGCCAGTTACTCTCGTTGATTGTGTTAGTTAGTTGGTATAAACTCGCCGTTAAGAGCTGTATGTTAGCGAGCACTGAGCTCAGGCGACTCCTGGAGTCGGGACTCCTGGAGTCGGGACTCGGGGCGATGGGCGCTCAGCAGTTAGAGAGCTGATACGGAGCCACATAACAGGTCTCCGCTCCGTGAGGCCTGCTGGGATTTTTCAGTCTGCTGTTGGTCTCTCTCAGGCCGAGCAGAAGAAGGACTCGGTCTCGGTTCCCGAAGACTCGGACCTGGAGAAGAAGAGACGTGAGGCGGAGGCTCTGCTGCAGAGCATGGGCATCACTCCCGAGGCCCCTGTCGGTGAGAGCACAGCACACCCCGGCTGAAGGAGCCTCACTTCCGCAAACATACCTACGGTCTCTCTCACACTGCTCTTACGAACCCACTGTCCCTCTCACTGCCCATAGACACAATTCCATTGCTTCAATCACCTGTAGGGGGCAGAAGTGTTCCACTTCAGACTTTATTCGCTGCCTGAGGCTGATTTTGTTTGGGTGACTGCTGGGTGGCTTTGGGATGTCATGGATGTCTCAGACTCAGAGATTCTGGCATCAGTGGCATTGCTTGTGTTTTATTATTTATTTATTAACCTTCATTTTACCGGGAATAAAAGCTCTTGAGATTTAAAATCTCTTTTTTGAGTGTGTCCTGGTCAAGATGGGCAGCAGCTCAGGTCAGCAAAAGTTACACACATACACACTCACTGTACAAATAATAAATATACATGTGAAATATCCTAAGAATTAGATAAAAAAAAACTATCTCAGACATAAAATTCATATAAGTCCTCAGAAAATTTAGTCACCACAGTCAATGCAGGCCAAACAAGGACAGTACAGTCAATTAAAACATTTACAGACAGACAGATCTGCCTCTAATGAGTTCATCATATGCTTGCATTTGTCTAAAGTAACTAGTTCCTTCAGATTCAGATGGTTTTGCTGCAGATTCCAAGCAGAAGGAGCCGCCCATTTAAATGCCTTTTTTAAATGGCAGTATGGATGTGGGGACAGACAAAAGTCCTTGGAGCGAAGACATTACTCTCAGTTACGTTACTTTTTTGAAGGATGTAGGATTGTAAGTAAGCAGGGAGCAGACGGAGAACGACTTCATAGGTGAGAAAGTGCCAGTGTCTGAGACAGAGTTTTATAGTGTCCAGCCGGTTCAAATGTTTTGTTATGTCCAAGGCGATGATGATGTATCTGATCATCTGTCATTTATGTTCTGTCCAAAGTGGGCCAGCTCAGTTAAATTTGAGTTTGGGTTGAATAACTCAATGACTCTTGAATGACTCTTTGGCCTCTGCCTCGGCGCGTGAGTAATAACGGAGGATACGTGTTGGTTTCGTTATTCAGTCCCTCCACCCATGTCCCCGACCTCCAAGTCTGTGGGGACACCCAGCGAGGCGGGGAGTCAGGACTCCGGCGATGGCGCTGTGGGCCCCAGGTACGATCTGCCCTCACCCGTCCTCATTAACGTATCCGCACTGAAGAGCATCATTACTAAAGCACAGCTGAGCAGCTCAACGGTGACTGAGAATAAGATCAATCTTCTTTATTTCTCTTCCAATGGAAATCTCGTGTTATATCTCATTTAGCACACATTCAAGCTATACATGTCAGGACTGTGCAGAGAACAAATTTAAAAAGGTCAGAAATTAAATTGATCAAATCTTTTGCTTTGGTTTTGCCTGCAGACTTTTCCATTGCATTCTTTATGAGGGTAAAAGTCTTTCACTTTTTGTCACAGATTTTTCTAGATTTAAAGTATGGTATAGATATTGACAATTGGCAAAAAAAAAAAAAAAAACATTTTTAAACTTCAAAGGCTAGAAAATGGAATTGGCCCAGGCAATAAAAATCCTAATGCACTTTGTGGTTTTGCACTTAAAGGTCATCCTGATTTTAATATGAAAGCAACAGTAATGCATGATGTGAGTGTAACTTTTAGAGAAAAAAAGACGTGTCAGTGAAACACCATATTTCCAAAATGGTTATTTTGTGACCCGTGTCATTTTACGATGTTAAAGCTATGAAGGTGAGAAGGGAACAATTTGGGGTGCTGCCCACCAGGGGGCAGCACCTCATTACATACAAGCAGGGTCACAGGTGCAGTAAGTTACAATCACCTCAGCTGTGGCCTATTACCTAAAAAACCCTGCTTTGGATTTTTTGTGATTGATGTCTCTTCGCAGCTTTTTCAGTGAAATTTCCTGTCACTTAGTGTTTGAAATGGGGATTTTCTTTGATTTTTGGACAGTTTTCTCAGCTAATAGGTAACTCATTTATTTTGGTTGCTTCCTTAAGTGTCAGTCATGGCAAATCCTTTATAGGTTACACCCACCTGTGTTTTTAAGGAAACTATGAGACTTTTGATGGTTTAGCGGCAAATCGCTCCAGATGTGGTCTATTTGGCAAGGTGCACATGTCCTGATTTTTTTTTTTTTAAGCCTACATTCTTTTATCTCTGTCTTTTCAATCCACTGAAGGTTTTTCCTATATGTTTGACAGACAAGCTCCTGGCTACTTCTTCTTAAAATACCTCATTTCCATTTTATTGGTATGGCTGCCATCAGTTGATCAAACTGTTGTAAAGGACAAACCTTGCCTTAGATATCAGTTCACTGGAATTGAAGCCTAAATGGTCAAAAGTGCTGGATGCAGCCTTTCTGCAGTCACTATGTGATGCTCCAGGCCTTCTATTTGTAAATATTCTGAACATTGTAAACAGCAGTGGCAAACTTAATATTAACGCCAAGTCTAATGAGTTTTGTTTGTTTGTTTTTTTTTTTATTTCAGATAAGTGCTTGGCACTCCCATTGCTCTAAAGGAGAGCAATGAATAGAAGTAGTCGAAACATTGAACAATTTTTATTAAATCGTCAGTTAAAAGGACAAGATGGTGGTAATTGTTACGACAGATTTCTCCTCCAACTTCATTAACAATGGAAGCTTTTGTAAAGTCAAACTTTAACATAAGTGGACGGCAGTAAAAATAAAATTCAGTTCAGGAGTAATTTTAGAAAAAACAAATCTCAAAAGTACAATTTTACATGTCTATCAAGTGTGCTCTACATTCATTTATATATTTGATTGTTTAAACAGTGAAAGTTGCTTATGCCATTATGTCTCAATCAAAACAATGGTACAGTCAAAATTCATCCACAAGTTTCACATTCTGTTTGTTTGGTTTGCCAGGTTTCATACTATGTGAAAATTTAGGTTAAGATTCTAATATACTTGCACTATAAAGATGAAAATGCTGTGTTTAAGTAGTGTTTTGCTCTGAAATGTTTTTTTAATACAGTCCTTGCTCTCATTTTGCTTTAGATGATAATTGGATAATTTTTTAGGCCAATTAATAGCATTTTCTGGCTTTATAGAAAATTTCAGTCCAAGAGACCAGATTTCTTTACATGCATACCTCTGAATCTGCTGGATCAAGTGGAGTTTTTTTGCCATTTTCTTGACACGGTGATCGACAGTCTACATGAGAACTTACATTATGCCTAAGCCATGAAAGTGAAGATGTTTTTGCCCTCATGAACGATTTCCCCTCCAAACTCGTGTTTAACTCTGATAGCTGTGATCAGGAAAGTTAGTTTTTCAGTAGTCTTATACTGTCACTGTCATTATTTTTTGTTAATTTTTGTAATGCCATTTTGTGCCTGGGTGTGGCATTCGATAAATTATTTCCAATGTTACCTCATTTAAGTAATTCACTCTTCCATGTATGCAGTTACTCTCTCTTCTGTTATCACAGTATGCATACTTGAACAGAGTGTAAAAATATATTTTTTGAAGGCGTTCACTGCCCACTTGTTATTCCCTGACGAGAAGTGTTGCCCTGGTGCAGATTATTTGAACGTTGTCCTTTTGGGTTGGATATTAGCTTCAGCACGAGCACCTCTGTATATGACACACAAGAATACGCACCCTGTATTTGGTCAGGTGCTGCATTAATACGGTGGGGTGGTGGTACATTCAGCTTTTTTGTTTTTGTTTATGGTAAACTTGGCCAGAAGAGCACCATGTGAATAATAAGACTGGGATAGGCCAGGCGCCCCGGGCTCTACTTAACCCCTAATTGCAGCCCCTGTCATTCTGTGGAAACCATAGCTCTCCCCAGCGTCCTGCCTGGGCCACAGATCTCTCCTCCCGAAGGCCATGCGCTGATTTCCCCTAACACTGTGGTCATTTCCTTCACACATGGCCGACAGGTTTAGCGTTTCCTCAGGCCAGCGTTTCTCTTGAAGACTCCATGCGGTCCAGACCGTGCTGTCCAGCAGGGCCCTGCTCAGTAAGGGCCCTCAAGCAGGGTTTGGGTCAATTCTGGAATGGCAGTTGGAAGTGGAATTGATAAATCAGGGGTGGAACTGTATTATTTGGAATTGAATTGGAACTGATTGAACAGGATTGATTCCAACCCTGCCCTCAAGTTTGTGGAGCAGTGTGTCTCCTGATCTATGCAGCAGTACAGAATTGGTTTGGATTTGACCTAGTATCCTGCTGGCTTAATAGGAATTGGCCCGTGTAATGCTGTGGTTAGGTAGCTGGGGTTGGATTTGCAAGTTTCAAGTTGTTTGATTGAGTGGTTTGTTGTAAACATTCAGCTCAGGTGGATTCTGGGAATGAGCTGTACTGTAGGGGAAGGACTTCCTTTGTTTTGCTCGGATCAAATGAGACGAGTGAGGACTGTTGCTGTGTTTGTGTTTTAACCTGTTTTTCCCCTCCGCTAATGGCTGCTCTCTCACTAATGCTG
This sequence comes from Gymnothorax reevesii, assembly GCA_029721435.1. Lineage (NCBI taxonomy): Eukaryota > Metazoa > Chordata > Actinopteri > Anguilliformes > Muraenidae > Gymnothorax > Gymnothorax reevesii. Next base: position 69,126,003 of record CM056586.1, read on the forward strand.
CCTTGTTGGTGTGACACTAACCAGGACTCTACACTGGGACTCTGACCCCTCTACTCTGCAGCTTCACTCTGACTCTGACCTGGGGTACTGTTCGTCCTGTTGCTGCGCTTCATCCCGCTCATTCACTGTCCCCGCCCCCCTCTCTCTCTCTCCCCTGGGCTTGTCCCGGTGTCGTGTCAAATCTGGTCCCCCCATGTCACGTCCATTGCATAATGCACATCAAATGTCACGTCTTGTGAGATTGTCGTACCGCTCGCGGTTGAAATTGCATCGAATTGACTGGCAGCTGCATTCATGTGGTGTACTGTAGCCTTATTAGCAAGCTAGCTAGCTAGCTTTCTACACTACTGTGTTAGCTAGTCATTAAAGAGTTTATCACTTTAGCCAGTTAGCTAGCTAGCTTGCGAATATTACAGTATACGCGAACTGTAACCTTATTAGCAAGGTAGCTCGCTACACTACTGTGCTAACTATTCATTTAAGAGTTTATCACTTTAGCCAGTGGATATTACAGTTGAAGTGAACTGTAACCTAATTAGCAAGCTAGCTTGCTACATGACTGCTAGCTATTCATGAAAGAGTTCGTTATCATTTTAGCTAGCGGAAATTACAGTAGAAGCGAACTGTAGCCTATTAGCACGCTAGCTAGCTTGTTATTTCAGTACAAGCAAAAAATATGTATGTGATATGTATAACAGCAATTAATGTGAGTTTAAAATGCTATGAATCCGCTTATTTATTTCTGAGAATTCCTCACTACTGTGAAAATAACAGATTTGACTCAAATGACGCGATTTGAAGCAAATTGACATGCAGTATATGATGACAGTCACGTTGGGGGACCAGATTTTACAAGACACAGTGTTCTTTCTCTGCCGCCTCCTCATCTACCACATCTATGCTTTCAACTCCCAATGCTCTCCTGAATGCGTACAGTCTTGCCTGCAAAATTTAGGAGAATAAATCGCTGGATACATAGTTGGAGGCTCGATGTCTTAGCTGCATGTCCATGTTTGAGAGCCTGTGTTGCTACTGTAGGTGTTCTTTAAGCTGGGCGTTTCCATCATATAATGACAAAGTTAGCCTATGGCTAATCACTGTGGCAGATACAGGTGCTGATGCTCATTACAACGGTGGGCTGTTTGCTTTTACTGAGACGCCCTGGGAAGCACAGGTGTGACCAGAATTCCCAAACCGTATTTCTCTCCTTGTTTCGAGTGTAGATTTGGTTTTTTTTTTTTTTTGTTGTTTTTTTTTGCCCTTACAGCACTAAATGCAGCTATTGTTACTCAGTGATGTAGGACTTCAAAATCAAAGCTGTTGAAAACCTATCATGCGGCTAGAGCTGCATGCAGGGGAGCTCTTTTAAACGAGTTGCCGCATGATAGGTTTTCAGCAGCACAAGATAATTAAATGTATATATATTTTTGAAATTCATTCCAGCGGTCTAAGGGTTTATTTATTTTTTATTTTGTGTATAGGCTATGGTGAAGGGAAAAAAAGTTTGCCCCACGAATCCCAGATAACAATAGCTTTGATGAAGTAGCTCTTGTAAACGCGTATTTCCTCACGGGCAAAAGGCACGGATATGAGTGTATGGGAGAGATGCATGCGTTGCAGTAGCTGTAGTGGAGGCAGAGTTTATTTTCTCTGCAATCATGTAATTTTACGCCATTTATTTTGTACAAACTAGCAGACATGCGCTTCCAGCTTTAGTCCTCAGTAGAAGTTAGCCTTGGTGTGTCCCGTGTTCTCGCTCTGTGGTGTTTCTGAAGCTGTGATGTTGCTGCAGGCGCGGACCCCTGAAGTTGGGCATGTCCAAGGTCACTCATGTGGACTTCCCTCCACGAGAGATCGTGTCCTACACCAAAGAGACGCAGACACCCGTCCAGACCCAGCCGAAGGAAGGTGAGCGCCCCTCCAGGTCCCACCCCCCTGCAGGCTCCGCCCTCTGGCCTTACCCTGCGCTGCCGCAGCCTGGCCTGGGTTAACGAGCCGCCCCGAGCCCCGAGGCTCCGGACACAAATGAGAGGGCAGGGGGGTGATGGGTGGGTTGTAGTTGACATCAGTGGAGCCCTGGAAATATCATTCAGAAAAAGGAAAGATTAAATTCACACACAGGCGTATACACACCCAGCTGTTTTCTTCAGAATAGCATCCAATTAGCCTCCAGCAGGGATGGTGGGAGAGGAGGGTTGCTGGTGATTGGATAGTAGCCTGCAGATGCCTTGCTATTGCATCTGAAGAAGGACGCTATCTATTTAATACGGAGACACGTTTGTCGTCAGCTGTGCATTCCTTCAGATAACTGGCATTTTGTCTCCACGGGCTTGTCCAATAACTGCCTTATAATTCGTTGATTATGGTGAAATTTTTTTATTCAAATCAAGCTCCGGTTAGTCTGCTGTGATTCAAGTCCCTTTTAGTGCTTGACATGTTCAGGTTCTGAGATTGGTGTGTGGGCTGTGTGTGGTGGCGTTGGTCATCTTGACTGATACTCCAGCTGATTGGTTAGCAGGGTCTGAACCGCTGCGGTCATCGGACTTGTTGAATGAACGATTTCGCAGAGTGTCCTGAGAGATTTGGCACTTGTTGGCTTCGCCGCCGGCCTCATCACCGATGAATTATTCCCTCTTTTTCTGCGGGCTTCCTTAACAAGGCGGAGCATCGACGGCTCTCTCCGCTCCGAACACGCTAGCGGCCGCCCCTCCGCACGTCGTAAAAAGGATGTTAAACAAGGACAGTTTCTGCGGGCTGTTGAGCAGAAACCCATCGCCCGCTGCCACCGTGTAATCATTTCATCAACTCGCCTGCTTCTGTCGCCGTCGCCTTCGTCTCGCCACGCACATAACAAAATGCACTCGAATGACACCTTGCACTGTCACGCCTTCGCATTGGCAGGTTTTTTTTTTTTTCGCCGAGACGACGTCCCCTCGCTGGGCTGCCTCTCGCCTGACCGCCTGCTCGCCCCCCCGCCAGGTTTGATATGCGAGGAGCGCGCGTGTGATTGAGTGATTCATCTTGTTGTCAGAGTGAGGTGATGGCGCTGTGCTCTCAAGGTCAGCAGGAGGTGGCAGGAGAGGGGGTGCGGGCTGGGCCCCGCTGTGCGAGGAGGGGGGCCCCCGGCGATCCTCCCCTTAAGTGACTGACAGCTGATTACAGGTCCTAATGGCCACAGAAAACCAGGCCACCGCTCACCTCTTTCCATTAATGCAGTATTCACTGAGCTGCTGCTAATACACTTCTGTCGAAAAACCCGAAGAATCCTCGCTCTGCACTCGAGTGTGAATTGGAGGAACGCAGAGAATGTCCACTCAGTCGTGAAAGACCTTCCTCTGCCACTGCATGGACCCGGGACTGCTGTTTCTCTGTTTAATTAATCCATTTATTTCATTTTTCATCTTTATGTTTCAGTCTGGTATTCTCTCAAATGAAAGCTGAATATATAATGGGGAAAAAAAGAAAATGATAAAACATCTCTGTAAATTGAAACAAAATTTTCTTATTTTAGTTACATGGTATACAGGTATATTATGTTCAAATGTTACAGATCATTGAGGATTTTTTTCTAACACTAACACATCTTTGAGATGCGCTGAAGAAGACTTAATGCAGCGGTTCAACTCTCCCATCCTCGAGACAAGATCTTGGCTGAAAATTTTGCAACTGTTCACAGAAATTAGTGCTGTGACAATGCATAAGCTTATTGAAACGATGCCATGGCGAATCCAGCGCCATCCAATCTAAAGGGGTCTAACGAAATATTTGAGTATGTGATTTAGTTTTGGCCGAGCAGTGTATGTAATCTTGACAACCTGCAAATTGAGCATATCTATCTGATTAACCCTCAGAGTGCTCTAGGAGACTGTAGTTGCCCAATGATGTAGGATTTCAAAATCAGATTCTGTTAACCTATCATGTGGCAACTTGTTTGGGAGCGCTTTTGAACAAGTTGGCACATGATAGAAGTTCAGCAGCTCAGAATAATAACATTTTTAATTCCTTGAAAATTTATTCGGCGCTCTGAGGGTTTCATTTATTTTATCTCTAAAAATACTGGAATGCTTAATCATACCGTATTCCTATAGCCATGACACTTGATTTGTAAAAAGTTTGTGTGGTTAAAAACGGTTCGACTTCTGGGTGGAATGCCCCAATGTTCAGAAGTCTGGCTGTTGACCCTGAAGATTAGCGAGCATGTTGGGATGCCATCTATAAGCTGTTGTGCAAGGCAAGCCTCCGCTTAGAACTCAAACACACTTCACTGAAGCAGACTAACAGCTAATCCATCTACGCCAAGCTGCTGTACTGTCTGTATAGCTGTTAAGTGGCTAGACTAGCCGCAACTCCAGCCTATTGTTCCGGTTTGTCGGCAGAGCAGCCATTACAGTCGGGAAATTTGCAGGCTGGCACTCTAAGGTGGGGCCGTGGCTGAGGTGAGGTGCTCATCTGACACATCATGAGTTCACCGGTTGGGCATGCAACTCAATCACTCACCGTGGTGCTGTAATGGCAAAGAGTGCTGTTTTGACTGTGCGGAATACAGTACATTTGATTTCCAAATATAGGCTTGGAAGGAGAGTCACAGAGCATCGAGCACTACCCCCAAATTCCTCGATGGACCCAGATGCAGTGAGCCGTGTTCATTTGTCAGTGAAAGCTATTGTGAGCAATGAGGCATTTAACTTTTGGCAAGATCATCTACCGCCACTTTCCCATGTGTTTGTCATGTCATCCACATTGGGTCTGGATAAAGCTTTCATTCCTCTTCCAAACTTTTCCGTTGGACAGTGTGTCTGAGGTACAGCTGAGTTGGGCAGACTGATGTGCTGCCTGGATGGAGAGTGGTGATGGGTCTGCGCTCGTACCCACAGGCTGTGAGGTTGAATGTAGTGCATTTCACAATCTCGTGCTCTCCTAATGATTTTCTCAAACAGTCTTGGTTCTTACTTGGATGCGTTTGCCACGGAGCTCGGCACGGAAGTCAGCTGGGGAGACAAAGACCTCTCTTAGTTCCAGAACCTGGCTGGTTTCTCTCCATAGAGAGATACTTCCTGCTCGGAGTCCCCTGACTGGTTAAAGAGGGTTGCCCCTCCCATGGTGCTGCTGGTTGGACCCATCAGGCGGACTGGATTGGGCCACCTGACCTCCTGCAGTGCTGTTGTCACGTTGTTGCCTCAATTGCTTTTTCACTCTCCTGGGTAGCAATTTCTTCACAGCTGCCAAAAGATATTGAACACGAAAGTATGGGAGACTCTACCTTCTGTGTTTTGTAGCAGAAATTAAGGTTTGCCAAACCAGGCTATATTTTTCCAATCTTTAGCTTTCCAGTTTTTGTGAGCCGTGCCCACTGCTGCCTCATTTCTGTTTTTTGCTGCTTGGAGCGGGACCTGACGCGGTCCTTTGCTGTTGAAGCCCATCCGCCTCAAAGTTCATCCCGCACTGCATTTTTGGATGCCTTTCTGCGCACTGCTGTTCTGTTTGAGTTACCAAACACTTTGTCACTTTGAACGACTTTGCCATTCTCCTCGAACCTTTCTCTTCGAGGCCTTTCCTTCCACAGAACTGCAGCTCTCTGTGTTTTTTGATGATGTTTTGCTTGCTGTACAGTGTTAACTCTACAGATAGAGAGTGAGAACCCCAGATCAGCAGTTTCAGAAATGCTCCAACTAGCCCATCCGGAACCAGAAACCATGCCCTGGTCACTGAGAACATATTTTTGTTTGAGCTGTAACTGAATGACCATATGCATTGAACTTTTGCCACATAATTGCTGATTGGATAATCGCATGAAAGAGCAGGTGCACAGGTGTTCCTAATATAGTGTTCAGTGAGTATATATGTATAAAAGGGTACATCCAGGTCAATTGATGGATGTAAGAATTGTGCACCTTGCCTTTTCTTTATGCACCTGAAAATAGTTAAACATTTTGACTGCTCATCTGTGCAATTGCCTGGTGTGCATTTATTACAAGCTAAGGCAAACACCAAGTGTTGATTTCAAGTATGGCATTTGCATTTGGAATTCTTTGCCGTTGATATTCGATATGATGTCCGAAGACCTGTGAATGCCAATGAATTATGCCATCATTGTGCTGAATTAAAAAGAGTTATATCAGACCCATCAGAGGGATGACGGAAACATTATATGTAGCCATATCGACCAACATATGCTCTGTAGTGGTCTGGAACACCAAAAGGCCTGGAAGAACTGTGGTGGCTGACAGAAGAATTCCTTCTTTAGTGAAGTAAACAGTGTGTCAGCTGATGCTCAACAATTAAAGGGGCAATAAGCGAAATCGTTTCACCACTAGGTGTCCTGTTGTGCACTGCCTGTAGACCAAAACAAACTGTGTCATGAGCCGCACCTCCCTCTTCCTCTGCTATTCGGCAGAATGACGGGCCAGTATAAGTTTCCGCTGCGTTATTACTCATTACATCGAATCTGAAATGCTCACGAAACTGCAGATTTGCGCTAATTGCAAATGTAAGCTGGCTCCCTGGCTACTCACCTAACACAACCGTAACGCCTGGCCCATTGCTGGGACCGAGTCGCTAACAACTCAAGCTCTGGACATTAACCCATTCCACGATTGTAATATTAAATTTAATTGAATTGACATAGCGACATGTGCCTAACGATACCGTTACACGAATTAAAGCAGACATTTGACTTTATGTTGTTACTTACCTGTCCAGGAGAAGAAGAGCTAACGTTAGCTCCGAGTCTAATTTAGCCCCTTTAGCTCTATCAGTGCTCTCTACCTTAGAAATGCAAAGCTAATATTAATCCGGGTTCCGTCCTTTTCTTTATCCGACAACTTCTTCGCCAATGACCGTTGTTTCTTTAGAAGTAATTTCGGATCCTGCTCGTGGAGGTTTTGTTCCGCTCTCCGCCATTTCGCCTTATAAAAAAATACGCGCTGCCACTGCTCACTGGCTGTATGAATGCATTTTCTGGAAGGACGAGACCGCTATTTACATGAACTCGCATCAGGACCGGGCTTGTAAACAAGGGGCTGGAGATCAACACAGAGAGCTGGTATGTGACGTCCTGCTATACTACAGATGAAATTACGCCTCTCGTTCTTCACATAGCAATTTTTAATTCCTTCAATCTAGAAATGATGCATTTTCGCTTATTGCCCCTTTAAGAGAAGACTTCACCAGAGTAAATACCGAGGGTTTGCCACAACCATTTTTAAGCCTTAAAAGCAGGGAGACTGGATTAGAGTTTGCCAATAAACATCTAAAAAATGCCTGCACAGCTCTTACAGCAAGGTTTGGACTGAGCTGAAGATCAACTTGTAGCAAAATGATGGAAAGGTTAGAGTGTAGAAATGGAAGGAACTGCTCTTCTTTTTTTGAAGCATAACACCACCTTTGCAAAGCATATTGGAAGTAGTGTTGTGGCGTGGGCATTGACAGCTGCCAATAGGGCTGGTCCCTTGGTAGTTAGTGGTGGTATGACTGCTTACAACAGCAGCAGAACTCTGTTGTTCTGGGATGTATTACCTGCTCCGATTCGGCCAGGTGTTTCAAAATTAAAAATTGCGGATGGACAATGGCCTGAAGCATATTCCTTAGCAACCCAAGACTTTTTTTGGCCAAGAAGTGAAGTTCTACAATGGCCAAGTCAATCACGTGATCTGAATCCAGTTGAGTATGTGTTTTTCTAGCTGAAGGCAAACGCCCCAAGGAAAGGCAGGAACTAAGCTCTGCTGCAGTGAAAACCTGGCAACCCATCTTCAGAGAAGAGTCCCTGCATCTTGTGATGTCTTTGGGTTCCAGACATGAGGCAGTGAACACAACCGTGCATTAAAAATGGCAATTTATGATTGTATGTCCAATTATTTTTGAGTCCGCAAAATTAGGGGGTTAAGAATGAAAATGGTTGTAATTCCGACATGATTTGTTCTGTAAAATATAATAAAACTGTAGATTAAAGCTGAAAGTCACACTTCCCACATTCCATATTCACTGAAGTTTGGTCCAGAGCCTGAAGGATGGAAACTGTCTCAGTCTAGATTCTCATGGGGCTGACTGTGTGTGTTAGAGAGTAATCATTTAAGGTGCCAGATGATGTTTTTTTGATTGATCAAATGCATTGCCATCGAGTGGGTCTGGCCTGGTCCAAAAATTAGTTTCTGATTCCAGTTCCAGATTTTATAAAACCACAAATCTGAGAATCAACAGAAAAAGTTAGCCTTCCTGCGGCTCTGCTGAATGCTAGATGACTGCTGTTAGGGTGGGGGGTGGGATTCCGTGACGTTTGTTGTAATCGGCAACATTAGGCTATGGGCTGTTTGGCATTACTGTACGGAAGAACTGCAAAATGCTTCAGTTACACAGGCTAAGTACTTCTGCCTTATTTAAGTGTGCTGGAAAGGCTGTGGACGCACTTTGAATTCATGGAATGAAATAGTCAATGTAGTCAATAAAATGATGTACAAATGTTAAAATTATAAAAGGGAAACCAATGTTTTTGAACGAGAGATCATCATTAGGTTATCTATTGATCAAAAACATTTCTTTTCCTTTGATAATTTTCACATTTGCACATCATTTTATTGAATAATTCATGGAATTTGCTTTACATATCAGTCCTCTGACTGATACTTGAAAGGTAGCTGGCTTCGCAAGTGAAGAATGCTTAACGAACAGGCCCAATTTCACAGATGATTTCACCTTGATTAAGCTGCTGCTCAGAGCGGCACTGTGAAAGCTGCTGTTCATTATTGGTGGGTGTTCATGCCTAATTTACCTCCTTGTTTTCTATACCTAAGTCCTGGCATCTCTTTACAATTTGTCAAGAAAAATTGCACAGATGAGATCAGAAGGAGATCCTGGTCTTTCCATCTTGTGATTGAGAGGGTCGAACCGTGGGGGTGGGTGGGAGTGTGGTCTATCAATGCCTACTACCTTCAGCTGGCTAAGCTTTTTGGCCGCAAGTTGTATTTTTCATGGTGTAGTCTTTGTAAAGCTACATTTACCGCATTATGATTGACATTGCAGTCTTCAGCTGTTTTTTTTTTGATTTAATAAAACATTTTCCTGCATTTTATTTTGCTCTCCGGCGTGTAACGTATCCAGCTTTTTCTGTCAGGGGTGTTTTATCCAAAACAGTATTTATATGGGTAAATAAAAAAATATATAGATGAATGAAATGCTGTAAAATGGTAAATTTCTCACTGCAGTAGGTCCCAGCATTGATGCCGTTGAAAAAGAAGACGGTCATAAAAAAAGATGATATTGTAGAGAACCTCAGAATGCCAAAATTTGGGAAATCTTGCTCAATTAATATTTTATTGGAACCAACCAAAATTATTTTTCATTTACTTGAAATCTTTCACCTCCAAATCAAGGTTTTACAATTACTGGCACCCCGAGAGATTATTGTAAATAGAAATCACCAAATTAAAACCAGGAATGTAATTAAGCTTAAATTCTTGTTTAAATTCTGCGATAAAAAACTTACAGGTACAGGATTTGGACTAAGCACCTGTGTGGACACAAGAAAGCCAATTGTTTGTGAGTCTAATCAGGAGAAACAACTTCAGTTGTTTGTATATAATGTATATATATTTTTTTGTCGGCAACATGGCATTTTTCAGTTGGTGGAGAGAAAAGGTCTACAGCCCAGTGACTTTCAGTGCTGTATGTCCTGTAAATAAGTGTTTTTGCCTTGCATTGGTATGGGTTGTTCATTACATATACATGGAGTCTCAGCGCACTGCCTCACTCCACGATTTTGGCCTGAAGTTTCTGACGCCATCAATTTTGCTTCTGAGGATCGGTATGATAAACTTTGCCATCTGTCAGTTTGACTTTATCACAGTGAAGACAGTCAAATTCAGCTGTGGGAAACTTAATTCTTATGAAATACAATCCTTTGATAGTTATTACCAAATTCAGGAAGAAACTGTGGAAAATGAACCTCAATAAGTGGCAGAAATGCTTGCTTTTCACAACGGTATTGCGGCCACACATCAATACATTTTTGTGGCTGTAGCTAATTTAATTTAAACTGCTGTAACTTGCGAGGGGATGTGCACTGTCTGATCCTGTGCGTGCGTGCTGAATTTTGCCTCTTTCCAATGAGTGGCGTTATAAGCAAATATGCCAATAGGCCTGTATCTCTTCAACTGTTCAATCACTCTGCTTCAATTTTTGTACACTACATCTGTTTGAAAGCCCAGGAAAAAGCTTGCAATAAAGAAATGCCGTCGGAAGAACATCAGCCAACATCAGCCAGTCCGTAATGATTGGACAGGTTCAGTGAAGGAAAATCAACACAAAGCCCGTGTGGTAATATTTCAGATATTTATGCATCTCATTTTGGCATATGGACTGAACAGATTTTACACTCCTTCAATATGTGTCTTTACATGGCAAAATCTTTTACTAGAATCATGTTACTTTATTGCTGCCTGCAGCTATATTTTGAATTATTTCTTAATAAATAGATAAGGTATGTGCTGTATTTGAATGAGTTCTGTTCTTTGTGTCGCACCAGTCAGCCTGGCGTATTGCCGTGTCATTGCGTTCATTCAGAAGGGCGATGTAGTGTAGTCCTGGTTTCTTTAGTTGCCTTCAATGAGGAGTAAAGGGATTGAGGAAGCCCCAGTTTCTCCGGGCTGCTGGGCGCCAGTGCGGGAGGTTTCCTTTCTTGTGGAAGCGTGCCCACACCTGCAAGTCTGAACGGTGGCCATCGGCTTTGTGCTTGTAGACAGACGGACCCCTGCGAGCTTCATTTTGCATCTGCGTTAACATATTGTCCTGTGACAAAGCATGAGGGTTTTGTACGGAGCTGTGTGATTGCCTCCTGTGTTCGCCCTCCCGGAGTCCATCCCAAACGGCTAAAAAGCTCAATTTCTTAAGTGGCACTAAGTCTGTGATTGAGGCTGCTTTGTGGGGTGATGTTGGCGAGAGCGAGATCAGAGATCGCCTCAATTCTGTTAAATGTTTCTTTCCCCCCGTATTGACCCACCCCCCGTCCAGCCCAGCGGGGTCACCGGGATCATTAGCTTTCCTCTAAATGGCCATTTCGGCTGGCAGGTGCATTACACCCTTTATTTTCAGATAGTTCCTCTGCTCATAATGCCTGGCGGTTTGATTGCTCTGGCTGCATTGACAGGGACAGGGCTGACGAGTGCGGGCCGGCCCTGCCTGAATGACAGTGATTACTGTTTTCCTTGAAGCCTGATTGAGACCCTCGAAGAAAGAAATTTTAACCTTACCCATCTGGTTTTCTGATCCCCGACGTGTACTGAAAAGTATATCGGTTCTGAGCGCGCTCTGTGCCTTGCCATCATGCACTGTCTGAGGCAGGAAGGGAAGGGGGAAGTGTGTTTTTTGTATGGTATTAGTAGGTGGCATTATCATTTTTATTATACTGGTGTCTAATGAGCATGCTTCTGTTGAGTGGTCTCTCACAGGTCATCAGCGGTAGTTGGTTCATATATATGTATAATTTCCATAGGGAGCTGGGAAATTCCAAGTTTCATATTAAAATGCCAGCTGATAAAAATCAGGTAGCAGTCGCTGAGCTTGAATTTGGGCCGGCAGCTGGTTTGGCCTGCGAGCTGCACTCTGTTGTCCTTCGCGGTGGGGTGAATCGTGGCCCTTGGGGCCCCCTGGTGGGAGTGTTGTTATGGGCCGTGCGTGTTTGCCATTGAAGGAAGCGGTGGGGGGGGGGGGCGGTAGTTTGGACATGTCCTCAGCACATCCCAGAATATCAGAGCAACTTCAGCTGCACCATCTGCCCCAGCACCACTCTCTCCCTTTGGCGGACCCACAGGAGCCGAGCCCACAGCTGTCTCCTGTCCTGGAGGGGGGCAGCCTGCCGGGGGACGCTGTGCCCATGACCATGCAAGTGTCCCCTCCCCCCCCACCCTGCACCGCCCATCCAATTTTATTTTTTGAATAGCCACTGTCTCATTAAGACAGCCATCGCGCATCCCCCCCTACTGCGGCTCCCCATACACACAAATAATGGCTCCCATAGATTTCTGAGTCTCTGGACTTTTAACACAATCACATTGTGTTTGATAAGCCCAGAAAATTCTAGGCTTGGAAGCACAATTATTTTGTCTCCTCTGTCCACAGTACCCAGGTTCTAATTGGTTGTATTCACTGAAAGGGGGGAAAAAGTATGCTACACAAGGACTGAAACATAGTGATTGTTAAGAATTTAGCGGAAAGAAAGGAGTCAGAGATGCAGCTCTTGGCATTTTTAAAAATGCTTAATGGAGTAGAGCAACCGCATAGAGCTTTTAGTTATGTTTAGAATGCTGATGTTCTCGAGCATCACGTTATGTGGCATAAGAAATAAGTGTTTGTCTTTCGCCCCAGTCAGCTGCTTTTGTAGTCCCTGCTTCGAACCGTTCAAGGCCTAAAGGCTGAAGATGGGCCGCAGAACCAGTCGGAGAACAAAGCCCGCTTCAGTAATGGGAATTCGAGTGGGTGAGATACAGCTTCAGGAAGGATTTAGTCACGGCACCGCAACAATAGCCAAGTTAGTTGAACAGAAGGAGGCTGTGTAAAATGTGATGCATTAAATGTGATAAATTAACAAAGTTGATTTGTAATGGAGCACTTTTTTGATCCTTTTTACTTTGGTCCAGGTGAGCTAAATCATTTGGCGTCTGTAGCCAGTTGCCGTCTGTCGTTAACATTTTACTAGAATCTTCTTCTGGGAAACTACTGAACAGATCCAGGCCAAAGTTAGCCACAAGCATCCTTAGGATGTCTACTTTAAAAAATGTGTTTATCGTGCCTGCTGTCTGAATAGCATGGACGGTGTTCTTAAAAATAGAACATGGAGGTAAAACCACCTATTTTCAGTTATATCTCAGGAACTAAAGCGGCTGGAGAAAAAAACTTATCGCAAAATGATCAGCAGATGAAACTACTACAACTTTATGTCTCACATTGTTAGAAATATTGATTGACATGATTTTAAGGTTTAGGCTATGCTCTGAAATTTAAGGAAAATTACAAAAAGTAAATAATGCGATTTTATTATGACTTCATCTTTTTGAAATGACCTTTGGTACATATCACTTTTTATCAAAAATTTCATTGGCTGAGATCGTGGGAAAGAAATCGCTCCATGTTACATAACCCTGTAAATATTTAGCCAAACTGAATACCAAGTGTAATGTTGGTTAAATCAGTGCGGCTCAGCACTGTACTGAGGTAGCTTAGTGCCGCTTGCGTAACTAAGTTTGTGCTAGTTAGCTCACTAGCTAGTGTGCACACAGCACTTTTTCATTACCATTATGTAAGACTAGTTTGTCAGCTTGGGAGCTGATGTTAGCTGGGTACTCAGTTCACTGAATTTACAAACTGTTGATAGTTCAACTATGAACGTTTGTGACTCAGTGACTGAGTAAGCAAAGTGATATAGTTAGCTCAATGCTATCATATAGTGGATGCTAATGGAAATTACATTTGCTTCCAATTAAAGTATGCATTTCAGTAATGTGATACAGAATCTTAGACCCTTGGTTGTGTCATCAGAAAATGACAGAACTCATTGAGTAAATTATGGGTTTTTTTGCTCGTTAAAGCTTGCAACAGATGCAAAATTTACTCATTTCATAACATTCATATGGCACACGCACTTGTGTAAGATCGTCTATTTATATTTAAAATGCAGCCTAGTCTTGGCAAATTCTAGCAGCGTTTAGAAAATATTCCTTTGCCTACCGCCTCCTTGCCGCGTCAATAAAGATCCCTTGCCATGTCTTTCTCAGCCACATTGCACTCGTTTGGAGAAGAATCAGAGCTGCTGGCAAATGGTGCACCATATTAAGGAGATAACAGTGATTGCACTTGTTTTGGATGTTCATAATTTTATTTATTGCAGTATATATTTCACTTTTAAAGGCTAGGATATTAATTGATAAATCCTTTTGAAAATATTTACCATGGGTGCCGGTATTAGCGCAGGGTGTGGTATGCTGTAATATGAAGAAATCGGGGAAAGGGGGAGATGTGTTCAGATGGCAGTTCAGACAGTCTGTGGTATTAGATTCAGCAGCTGAGCCACTACAGCCCGAAGCAGCAGGTCTGAGAGCCTGTCCTCCGCCTCAATCCCTCCATTTCTCATCATTCCATGGCCTTGGAGCTCTTATGCTGACCTGTCTCTGTTCTAGATAGAAACAGTAATTTGCCATGGTTCAGTCTGAAATAATTGCGTGGTATGAATGTGCACACAGTATTTTTGGGGGATTGTGCTGACACCTGTGTGTGCGACAGTGCGCTGTATTTACTGTGCTTGTTTACCTGCCTGTGTGAGCGCTCGCTTCCTGTGCCATTCCCTCCTAATGAAAGGTTTCCCTCACAGAGAATGAGGAGGAGGAAGAGGAAGAGTTGAGCAGGCCTCAGGCCGTCCTGGAGCCCGCGGAGGAGAAGGAGGCGCAGAAGGTCGAAGAGGAAGGTAAGGTCCTGCGGGGCTGTACTGCACTGGGCCCTCAGAAGGGAACAAGGGCCCCTGTTCAGTCAGACAAGAACAACCTTAACTGCTGTGTCAATAACTTAGTTTGAGAGAGCACTACAATCCATTTTATTTGGTCATTCCAGTTCAGTCAAGGCCTCGGGAGAGAGATCACTGCAACAATTTGCTAGTTGTTCAGTATATTCAGATGCACTTACGTTGGCCCAAACCAAAAGTTGTTGATTTCCTAACTTAGCCGGTTCATTGAGTTACGTAATGTGCAACAGTGAATGTAATCCCATTTGTTTAACATGCCAGACAGAAAATTGATGTTGACACAGAAATTGTGAGTGTGTTATCCAGCAAACATTGACTACCTAACGTTATCTGCCTCTTGTCAATGAATTTGGTAAGGCCGCTTGCCAACATTAATCATTTGCAAAGCAATCCGCTTACGGCGCTGCAAGTTGGTCTAGTTTGTGATAAGTTAATATCTGTCACTAGTTAGCATAATTGCTTAAATTTATTAGCTGGACAGCACAGGAATGGGTTAATTTGTTTGAAAACCACAAATGGCTGTAACCTGGACTAAAGTGTGAGTTAGTTATTCAACCTTCGAGGCTTTAGAGGAATTTTATTACAATATGACAGGCTAAGTAAGGTATCGAAAATAATCAGGAAAAGGGGGATATTTCCGGGACTCAACAAACCTATGGAATTGTTGTCCATAAATGGAGCTCAACTGCTGATTTTTCCAACTGAAGGTCAAAGTGAAGCTCTGTCATTTTCAGCAGCGCTTTTGCTCGGACCCCAATAATTACTGCAACAATTTTTTATTGTCATCATTGCTTGAAATATGACTGTCTTTTGTCATGGTCCACCAGACTCTGCATACATGCGTGATATTTGAATGAAAGGTGGTATATTGGCTGTGTCCTCACAGCTCTCCCTCATGAACTGACGGAGGAAGAGAAGCTGCAGATTCTGCACTCGGAGGAATTTGTGACCTTCTTTGACCACAGCACCCGCATCGTCGAGCGCGCCCTGTCCGAGCAGGTGGACGTCTTCTTCGACTACAGCGGGCGAGATCTGGAGGAGAAGGAGGGGTGAGGTGTACTCTTAATCACTTCCCTTTTCCGGAAGTTTCAGAGCTTTTTAGTGCTTCCTGGGCATCTTTAGCAATGAGAAATATCTCAAAGCATGAATCCCTTGTCGTCCAAGTTCTTGAGAAAAAAGTGACTGCCATGCCTATGGAAATAATTTTGCATATCGCTGAGCAATTATTAACTCAACCGGTTGTTGACCAGCTTGTTTACTCATCCTGTCCTTTACAAAACTTAACATTATGTAGTTTGCGGTAACCTTCAGAAGGACTGAGGTATCTGTGAACCCCTCTGAAGGTTATTGCCAACTAATTTTCCAACAAAAAATTGACAAAATTGTTCTTTTGAAGGCTGAAATCTGAAATTTCGCTTCTAATATTTCGTGCCTTGGGTGACTATAGCAGTTGTTAGCACTTTAAGGGTTAAGATGGTGTGAACTCTTGTCATCCATTGTCACCTGAAAACAATTGGACCTGAAACCCCTTGCAGCCGCAAGTATTGGTCAAATTTAACAAAACTTGGTGTGCTGCATTTCTTAGCATATAAACTGCTTTGGTTTTGCATTTCAGCGTAGCAGGGTGGTCATATTGGAAAAACTGACATTTTAAGCCTTTCCAATACTGAAACTTGCTACATGTCTCACCGTATAAAAAGGCGGGTTTTGACGATTTCTGAAAAATTCCCGTTTTGTGAAGTTCTGTATTCCCTCTCCCATAGACACCCATTTGAAAGACGGGGTACCTCTTGAGGTCACAAATACTGAATAGTTTTGATGAAACTTCGGGTGCAATATCTTTAGGATGTAAACTAATTTTTTTTCCATCTTAGTCTTGTTCCCCACTCATGCATGGCGGGGTGGCAGACGAGTCGAGTTTCGATTCACTTTAGCCATTAGTTAATGTTGCTTTTATCCTAGTCATTTATTATAGTGTCATTGCATCAGAAAACCTCGATGAATATCTCTACCTCTCTTTTAGAGTTTATATGTGATTTCCACAAAAACAAAATGACAAGCTCTGTACTTGATAGTTTCTGCAGAAAGGGCCACTGTTTCATCTTCTACTCCGCTACAGACGGATGACAAATTGATTGTGGACGCTTTCATAAAGATAGAGTGAATGATGCAGTTAGGACGTTGACGTTCTGTTTGTCGGGCTGCGTTAAGCTGTTGACCTCTGTTTTGGACTGAGATGGCCGGAGGAGAAAGTAACGGTGAAACGGCTCTTTATTGTTTATAGATGGCTGGAGCTTCAGTGGCTGGCTTGTGTTTCAATGGGAACAGTGACTGGTTACGTCCATAGTTAGATCAGGACATCAGTAAGTACTGAATTTGTGGTCAGATGTGCTCATGCAGTGACTGATGTTCGTATGTTCGTGCAGGGCGTGATCAGACAGTCTGTCAACAGCTACGCAGAGAGGGATATTATGTTCGCGCTTCCTTGCTTACACCCCTCATTACAAAGACAAATACACACATTACTTCAGTGGTGCAAAAACAATAGGTCTGCTGAGATGTGGGATAAAGTGATCTGGTCATATGACTCGTCCTTCACCATATTCTCAGCGTGTGTGCGTGTGCGTGTGCACACATGGGTTTGCTTAACTCGTCCCCTTAGAGCGAAGGGTCACGGCCGACTGCAACAGAGTAGGGTTGAGTGAACTCCTTGATCCTGTGAAATAAATTCCAACTCTGTACTAATGTGCCTGATGTCAGTGGGCGTGTTGAGAGTGACGATGCCCCGACCCACGGGAACGGAGGTGGGCAATTAGGGCCATACCTGTCCCCTGCTTATCACACCAACTTCTGGCCTTAAATTAGCCAAACCATTCATGAAATCAGACATTTCTGCCGCGTTTCTGTCCAAAGAAGAGTCCAAAGACTCTTCTCATCACCCTTAAATATAACATTTTCCTTTGGTCTAATCCTTGTGCAAACCTATGTTTCTGTATACAACCCCTCATCTCAATTAGACAGGGTAATTGATAGAAATAAAAACCTGCACACACACACCGGCCCTCCGGGACTGGAATCGCCCGCCCCTGACCTGGAATGAGGGGTCAGTGAATGATGTGATAAATATTTAAAATAATGTGAGTCGAATGCCATGGTAAGAGTTGGTAACCTGCTCCTGGAGAAACGCAGCCCTGCATCTCGTTGATGTCTGTCCTCTCTAACACCAGAATCAAATGCCCTGGATAGTCAAAGGCATATTTACTGGGGAACCATTTCAATCACGTATTAGAGGAGCGAGACGTCGGTAATATGCAGGGATCTGGGGTCCCTCCCGCTGTGCTGGGCCCTCTGCAGTCGCCAGATATCAGTCCCGCTAAAAACTGAGGGGAGGCTTTGGATGGGCATGTTAGACCATCCGTGCTCTCTTACATCAAACGCCAAATTATGGAATATATGCTGGAAGGATGGTGTTCTTGTCGTATCGGTACCAGAGCGCATTTAAGCTGTGGCGGCAGGTTCTGGTTGCCAAACACCTGACTGAGACCTTTTAAAGTTGCTGTGTCCTTTAACCCTTAGAGCGCTGAAATAAATTTTCAAAAAATAATAAATTCTATTATCTTGTTCTGTTTAAAACCTATCGTGTTGTTTTGTTCAAAACAAGACGCCACATAATAGGTTTTCCAACAGCTTTGGACTTCTTGCATCATTGAGCAACTGTAGTTGTATTTAGCACTTTAAGGGTTAATGTGCCTCCTGTCTGCTTAATTTTGTAATGAGATGTCGGCGAGTCTCCATCGGTCAGCGTCCTCACTGCGATGTGCGCGTTCTGTCGCAGGGAGATCCAGGCTGGAGCGAAGCTCTCTCTGAACAGACAGTTCACAGATGAGCGTTGGTCCAAACACCGCGTGGTCACCTGTCTCGACTGGTCTCCTCAGGTACTGTACCTGCACTCCTAACTCCCCTCATTCGAAATTGGACACTAGATACCAGGGGTGCCAAACTGGACCGTAAAAGGGCCGAGGGGCTGTAGGTTTTCATTTCAACTGAGCAGAAGTGCACCTGATCCAGCCTGCACAGTTGATCAGTTGTAGCAGGTGTGCTTTTGCTCGGCTGGGAGGAAAACCTGCTGCTCCTCGACCCTTATAAGGACCAGTTTGGGACCTCTGCCCTGTACCATGTGCAGCTGAGCTGATGAGAATTCTCTCAGCAGTGCTGGTGAGTTCAGTGTTATCTGCATTGAAATGATGTACTTTCCATAAATGTTGTCTAATTAATTAGTTAAAATATTGATTATACAGCCCAAGGCTTTTCATTTAAAATGAGGGATAATGTTTTAGAAATTGTGATATTTCCTCAGTGGCTGTTCAGATCACTGGAAATTTTGCAGCTGATCTTAACCCTGAGAGCGCTGAAATAATTTAAAAAAAAATATTGATTTAATTATCTTGTGCTGATGAAAACCTATCATGTTGCGACTTGCTTCAAAAAGCTCCCTTTTAAACAAGTCACCACTCAGTAGGTTTTCAACAGCTTTGATTTTGATTTATTACATCATTGGGCCACAATAGCGGCATTTAGTGCTCTAAGGGTTAACAAGGTAGCATTGCTGGACATTTCTGCAGTAGAGGGGTGGTTTTCACTTCCCAGGGCCGTGTACTGTGTAAGTACCAGAATATTTAAGCATTGACTTGGACTTTTGAAACAGATTTTTCTCCCCTGTAGCCATGGAGCTCTCTGACCCGGGTGCGTGTAGAGCCTTAGTGTGCTCAGGCCTCAACTGCAGTGAGCTGCCAGGATATGAGTACTGTCCAAGGAGCTGGTGTATCGGGGGAAGAATCCAGATGTTGCCTACTGTCGCAAATTTAGAATTTTTACTTCCCCAAATCAAAAAAGGCTGGGATGGTATGATAAATTAGAATGATTTGTAAATTATCTTTGACCTGCATTGTATTGATAACATCGCAACAGCACATTATTTGATGTTTCCCCACTTGAAAATAAACTGCTACTTCATTCTTGAAACGTATTTCAAAAAAGTCAGGACTGTATTTAGTTATGTTCTTGTGTGCATTCCAGCTTTTCCTGATTTGGGTTGTATTTGCTTTGGGGTTTTCAGAAGTACCCTGTGTACAAACTCATCGCTGCAGATTTCCAGCATGCGAGCGACTGTTATATGTACCAGTAGGTCGGGTTGCTGCTCGCCCTGGTGACGGAGGCCTATAGAGGAAAAGACACACGTCCCTCTCCCCATCCCTCCCTTTGTGACATCATGTGTTTCACGTCCGCCCACAGTATCCAGAGCTGCTGGTAGCCTCGTACAACAACAACGAGGAAGCCCCGCACGAGCCAGATGGAGTGGCGCTGGTGTGGAACATGAAATACAAGAAGACAACGCCCGAGTACGTTTTCCACTGCCAGGTGAGCGAACTCGGGATTCCAGCTCTCTACACCCGCGACTCCATTAGCCCTGCCCTCTGGTGATGTCACCGCCCAGCCTGTGCTGGTTAGTGGACCACAAACGCATGTCGAATGAGGTGCGAGAGCGGATCGGTGTTGCCACACGTATATTCAGTTTATGGCAGGGCGGTCCGAGTTGCACGATGCAGTGGGCTGAGTAATGCAGGGTTTAAACCTGGAGCCTCTTTCACTGCGAGGAAACACCTGTGTGAGATGGACAGGAAGGCCGTTCCGCACTCGTCCAGAGCAGGATTCCCTGAATGGAAACACGTGTGCTGTATGCAGATTGGAAGTGGGTGTGGGTGCGTTGCTTAGCCCAAAAGCACGGCCCTCTGCACTGGCGCTGGAGGGCACTTCCTCTGTGAGAGCTTCCTTTATTCTGCATTTAGAGGGTGCATAAATTGAAGCCAACGTTTGTGTTGACATCACCTATTGCCCTGTGGTGGTGGACATGACGTTGGGCGAACAAAAGGTTTTCTAAAAACACATGTGTACTGTCCTGGTAAATCGAAGATGAGAGAGCCCGTTAGGGCCAGGGGGAACGCAGCTTAGGATGCCGGGAGCTCAGGGGGTGTCGAATTCAGCCTGGCGCGACCACCTTTTAAACTTACCATTTTCTTAAATGTATTGTTTTCATTGGTGTCGGTTACAGTCGCTGTCATAGATACAATTAAAGCGGCGACCACAGGCGGTTCAGTTTGGGCAGAGAGCCACATTCTGTGAGCTGGTAACTCACCGTCTTCTCTGAATTCCTGGGTCTTGTATATTATGCTTGGCGTCTGTGTTGGAAGCCGCCCGTCTCTCAGTTAGAGGTGATATGAAACATCGCCGACATCATTTCCAGGAGCCCGTCATTGCTTCCTCGTGTAGTCATCCATTAGCCTGGGAGTAACTGTGCGGAGCTAATCCGCTCCACACCTCCCCCCCCCCCCCCATGTGCAGTCTGCAGTGATGTCCGCAGCCTTCGCCAAGTTTCACCCCAACCTGGTGGTGGGAGGGACCTACTCGGGGCAGATCGTGCTCTGGGACAACCGCAGTAACAAGAGGACCCCCGTACAGAGGACCCCACTGTCAGCAGCTGCGCACACGGTACGCCTGCGTCCTGCTCAACGTCCCACTCAGAGCTGGGCATGAACTCTGTGCTCTAATTTCTGATCACATTCATTTCATATTCTTCTGTTTAATATCACCTCTGTGAGTTCCTGTAAGTAGTCATTAACCCTGCCAAATGCAGCTATTGTTGCTCAATGATGTAAGATACGAAAATAAACGCTGTTGAGAACCTATTACGTGACAATTTTTTTAAAAGAGCTCCTGCAGGTTTTCAACTGCACAAGGCGACAAAATGTATATATTTTAAAAAATTTATTTCAGTGCTCTAAGGGTTAATACACCTTAGAAGTAGGTCAACACGAGGAGTTAAGATTTGTGAGACATTTTGGTTCATTTTGTGTCAGTATCTGGGCCATGTTGGTTTAGTCCTTGTACTGTTGGTCCACTCCTGCTCTTTCTGAATTGAATTCTTTAAAACATGTAAAATATTCTGTGTAAAGTGTTACCTACTTGGTCAGAGGGAGGCTTTGTGATACTGGGGTGTTGCTTGGATAAAATGTGTGATGAAAGTGTGTATCTCACTGGCCCCGTTCAGCACCCGGTGTACTGTGTGAACGTGGTGGGGACGCAGAACGCTCACAACCTGATCAGCATCTCCACCGATGGGAAAATGTGCTCCTGGAGTCTGGACATGCTGTCCCAGCCACAGGTACGGCGCTCTGTCCTGCCGGACTCACCGAATCACCCAACGCACCACTGCAGTCCTGTCGAGTCACCGAGGCTCTGAGGAGATCGTCTACACGAGTGACTGCTCCGCCTTTAGACATACACAACAAAGAAACCATCATGTTTCCATTCTGCTGTCTCCATATGGGGTTTATAATGCAGTGTCCTGATTCTGTCAGTGCTTTCAAGATGGAGACGTGGAGGTTGTGTTTTTGCCGGCGTTAGTTTGTCTGTCTGTCTGTTTGTATACTCGATAACTCAGAAAGTAATGGGCGGATGTTTCTGAAATTGTTTTGAGTGGGTTGCCATTACATCAGGGATGGACCATATCAATTTTGACCGCAATCAGTCAATCAAGTGTTTTGGCAGAGGTATGCGCTCTACCGTAGGCCCTTCTAGTTTATCACTTTTATCACAAATAAACTAGTTTATCACGAATGTCGGTGAATTTGTCCGGAGGAAGTGACTGTGTGCGTGCTGAGGGCGGAGGGTAAGGTCTGAATCTCGCTCCCTCTCCACAGGACAGTCTGGAGCTCGTCTTCAAACAGTCCAAGGCCGTAGCCGTCACCTCCATGTCATTCCCCCTCGGAGACGTCAACAACTTCGTAGTGGGGAGTGAGGATGGGTCCGTCTACACAGCCTGCCGCCATGGAAGGTACGTCCACCGGCTCTGCCCAAAGCCGGCATACTGCTGCTCCTCATGGGACGTTCGGAGAAAAAGGCCTGTCAGCAGGGGTCAAAATATATAGTCCGGCGGAGGTGATGAGAGACCCGGCCCCCCAGCCTCTCCTGGTCACCTTCTGCTCTTTCTGTCGTCCCATTTTTACCGTTTAGTGTGCAAACCGAATTTCCTGAGACAGACCCAAAGTCCAAAATAAGCTGACCTTTTCAAAATCTGTCAAATACACTGACTGTGACGCTGGCCTGTGGCAGCCCCCGAGAGGCAGGGTGTCCTCGGCCTTTCAGGAAAAGCTGTTTAATACATGGATGACAGAGCTGAACCGTATTAGGCAGCGTCTCTGGCTGACCAGTGACGGGGTCACTGATGACCCTCTGTGACGGACCCGGCTGTCACTGTTAGGGTCCAACCGAACTGCTGCAGAGTTATTTTGTCTCTTCACCATTCAAACTGCTGTGAAAGTGAAGCCGCGCATACGCCATATCAGCAGCCGAAACGGATGCTCAGCTAATTGCATAATGTAACGATGTCCTGAGTGTGACGCCTTTTCGCTGATACTTTACCGAAATTTTACTTTTGCTTAGAAAATATTGTGTACTGTTTTCAATCATTGTCATCTGGTTAAATTCTAATTTCTCACCTTTATAACCAGATATCCTCTAATCGTTTACTTGAGCTGTTTTTGGTAAAAGTGGCCGAAGTACAGGAGTGCTGGTGATTCCGCTGTGGGGCAACAGTTTCCTGAGCGGGACACCGTACCCCCCCACTGTAAACCCTGATTCCCACTGGGTTTGGGGGGTATATTGGCAAAGCTGCTAATGAGTCAGAAAAATCAAGATCAGTGGTTGGTTTGGGCCAATTTATGAACCACGATAAAAACAGATCTGAATTGAATTGCTGAATTGCTGATCTGAAAACAGTTTTGTGTTCAGCCTTCAATGTATGGTGATGTTTCAGAGCTGAGAAAAAAAATACTGCATTTGCTAACGTTTGTGATTCTTCGTTTGTCTTTCCTTCAGCAGCAGCTTCTAGTTTTTTATGCGCCCGCCCTCCAAAGTGGAAAGGGGGCATTATGTCGACACCATGTCCGTCCGTCGTCCGTCATCCGTCCGTCTGTCCTCCGTTAACTTTTCGTTTCTGTGGCATAACTATAGAATCCCTCGTCGGATTGATGCCGTTTCTTAATGCCGTATTGGGAGTGGCTAGAGGAAGGTTCCACTCGAAAACCAGCCTTGTGCGATATCTACTATGGCCGCCACAGCAGGCATCTGATTATGCCCTTGATCAACATACAGGCGGGGGCATATGCCACGCTCTGCGTTACTCGTTTTTTTCCTCAGATGTCCAGCATTTCTGCCTCCCGAGTCCCTTACCTCAGATTGTGATCCTTCATTTTCAGTAGCTCGACCAAGCAGTATAAAAGCGCAGTGTAAAGCGATCCAAGCCTTCTAGCGGCTTTCTTCCTCTTTAGTAGAGGAGTTAGACGTGTGAATATTTATGTATACACATTACGTTTTACATGTACTCTCAAAGCTGCAGGTCAGTAACTCTAAAGGTGCGGGACGGGTGTTTTTGAGGTACACTACGAAAGGTTAAATCTGTTAGCGAAACCCTGAGATAGCGGAGTGTGGCATTTCCTGAGGACAGTAGAAGGGATGTCGTCTGGGACAGTTGATTTATGGGCATCAACCCTTTTAAAAGCTTCCTGGCATCAGCTTCTGTCAGCCGTAGATTGACTTCATCAGGTGGGCTGTGTGTTGCTATCAGTGGGTTTAGGTTGAGAGAAGCAGGAATGAAAGTTGTTCAGCTCATCGGGGAGAGAGGAAAGGTGCAGTTTCCCACACTGGGCTCAGATTCGCAGCCTGTAATCGCTGGAGGCCACCCGTACTCGTGCCGTGAGTCACAGCGACTGTCGTTATTTTCCAGTTTGTGCCTGCGTGGTATTTATTTCTGTAGTGCTCCTCGTGCCCCGATTTCAAAGCAGTGAGACGCTCCCTTAACCGCAAGGGAGCGTCTATTAATCCAGGTAATCTGGTGTGGATAGGAGAGGGTGGTCCGTACTGGGGTACAGTTAGCCACATAGTCTAACATCGTCCGAAGTCTTGATTGAAAACAATTTTGAAGTTAATATCTGTGTTCCGTAGTCCAGGACTGTACTGTCCTCAGTGGGTTTGTGCACTTTGTCTTGTGTTTGTGGGGGGGGGAAGCAAGATCACTGACTGGCGGTCAGATTTATTTCCCAAACTGAGGTCGTGGGACAGACCTGTCAGCTGCCTAGATTGTAGAGTAACAGTGGTGAGGTCTAACGGTCTCTGGGTTGGGCAGTTGACCTGTTGGTAAAATTTTTCTAAGGACAGATCTCTGGTTTGTCATTGAAGTCCCGCTCTGCTATTCTCCAGCCTGCAATTTAATCATCTCGGATGGGTCCCTGCGGTGCACAGAACGCCCCTTCGGTTCTATAGCTGTATCAGGTGCAGTAGCGCCCAGCCAACTCTCTCCAAAGCAGAACTCATAACAGCCTCTCATATCACTTTCAATTGTGATTCAGCATTTAAGTTCTGCCAGCTTGTTGTTGAGGAACTAGACGTTGGCTAGCAGTGTGCTGGGAATCTAGGTCAAGTAGGACGCCATTGTAACCTCACCGGGACGCCACCTCATTTACCTCCCCCTCCGTCTGCATCACCTGCAGCCATTACTCTATGATTGTACCTGTTTGTTGCTGGCAATCTCTTCTGGTAGGTCCTGTGGTTTCCAGCTGTTGGGAAGACCTAATTTTGTGTGTAGTGAAGTCTCCTGGTCATTGGCAATTTTGCAAGATGCATTTTGTATAGAAAATAAAATGCTACTGATGGACGTATAGCACTAAAATAAATAACAGGGTACAAGCCTGGGCGGCACGGTGGCACAGTGGTTAGCACTGCTGCCTCACAGCAAGAAGGTTGTAGGTTCGAATCTGGCCTGGGGCCTTTCTGTGTGGAGTTTGCATGTTCTCCCCGTGTTCGCGTGGGTTTTCTCCGGGTACTCCGGTTTCCCCCACCCACAAAACATGCAATATAGGAACACTTTGGTATGGCTGTGTGTGAATGTTTGGTGGTGGTCGGAGGGGCCGTAGGCGCATACTGGCAGCCACGCTTCCATCAGTCTGCCCCAGGGCAGCTGTGGCTACAAAAACATAGTTTACCACCATCAGAGCGTGAATGTGTGAGTGAATGAATAATGTATCCTTGTGAAGTGTCTTTGAGTGCCCAGAAAGCAGAAAAGCGCTATATAAAATTGATGCATTATTATTATAAGCCGCTCGTAGCGAATCGCCTCAGTACGG
This sequence comes from Gymnothorax reevesii, assembly GCA_029721435.1. Lineage (NCBI taxonomy): Eukaryota > Metazoa > Chordata > Actinopteri > Anguilliformes > Muraenidae > Gymnothorax > Gymnothorax reevesii. Next base: position 69,151,740 of record CM056586.1, read on the forward strand.
TGCCACGATGACTGCAGGCAGGCCATTCCAGCACCCATACCCTCATTACTAGTTTTAAATTGCCCCTGTCCCACCATTTTTGGAATGCGTTGCAGGCCTGACTAGGAGGAATGGATGCTATTTGCAAATAAAACTAAGTGGACTCAACAAAATATACAAAGTCTTGTCTTCATACTGTCAGCAATAAAATGTAAGTCGAAGTAAATTAAGAGATCACTGTTTAATGTTTTCATGTGCATTTTACATGCTGTATCAACATTTTATAAGTGTTATGGTTTAAAATGGAGAGAAAAGCGAAAAGCTGGAGTAGGTTAATGAAGTGGCACATGATGCTCAGAAGTGTCTCTGTGGAGGAATTTTATGGAAGAATTTCAGCTACTGAATCAGAAAGCACACTTTTCTGGTGATTTTATAAACAAAGCTCACTCTGCTGCAGTAACCAGACAGACCATCTCCCGGTGCAGTATGACCCCGAGAGCTGAAGCGAGCTCCACCCTCCGGTCTTTTCCAGCAGTTTCATGAACTCTGTGGCTGATATGAACCACTAGGGCACATTTGACCATCAGTGTTTGGTCAAACAGTTACATCATGACTGAGTGTAAGACTAATTTGAGAACTACTATTGCCACTAGCTATGAGCCCTTAGAGTGCTGAAATAAAAAAAATATATATATAAATTAAATTTTCTTGTCCTGTTGAAAAATCACGTGTTTAAACAAGTCGCCAGATGATAGGTTTTCAACAGCTTTGATTCTGATACCTTACATCATTGAGCAATAATGGCTGCATTTAGCACTGTTAAGGCCCTGATTTACTAAGACCTTTAGCACATACAAGATCTTTTTGCCTGTGCAAAAGCAGTGACATTGCCCCTGATTGGTGCACGGCCCAATCATAGGCGGAGTTATAGGTTTTGCACGGGCAAAAAGATTTCGCATGTGCTAAAGGTCTTAGTAAATCAGGCCCTAAGGGTTGAAACCTTGTTTGTCTTGAAACAGCAATCGCCCCTCTACATGCATCTACTGCATGAGAAATATTGACTGTGTCAACGTTTTCATTCATATTTAGATGGTGGTCATTATCTGCCCCTGAGAAAGGCATGCGCTGATGTACATTTGACTCTGGTTAAAATCATGTGACACGCAGGACATAGGGTGCAGGTTTCCAGCAGCAGGGCGGTTGGAGGCTTGTAAGAGTGGGGCCGCTGTGATTGGGTTTTTATGGCATTTAATAATGTAACCAAGTTGCTGACCGACTGACTCATTAACAGTGGTTACACTTCAGAGTTCTCTCATCGTAAGCAGACAATGTGATCGAAGGCCCTACACACTGTTGGGTTTGAAAGCGACTCCTCAGACGGATCCTATTGGCCCCAAATGCACCAACGCAGAAAAACCTGCTGGTGAATCAGAAATGTCCGCATGTCTCTGTCTGATTTAAAGCAGGGCAAGGAAACAAGAATTGCTTATGTCTTGTGAAGAGCCGTTTTGAAACGCTGACTCATAGGGCAGGTAAGATGGCAGCACGGTGGAATGTGGTTTGCCACGTGTTTTTTACGTTGGCATGGGATGTGAGCAAAGGGAGGGTAGATTATAGCTGCGTTTGCTTGTATTTAAACGGTATAGTTTTGTTGGTCTACATAAAATATGGTAGGTTTACTGTAAGGCCTACGGTTATCAAGGTATAAAGGGGATAGAGGCAGTCAAGCAGCCTGACACTCATGCATTTGGTGTGTCACCGCTTACAGCAAAGCCGGTATCAGCGAGATGTTTGAAGGTCACCATGGACCCATCACAGGGATCCACTGCCACACAGCCATTGGCCCCATCGACTTCTCCCATCTCTTTGCCACCTCATCCTTTGACTGGACCGTCAAACTCTGGAGCACCAAGGTACTGAAGGACACTGCCATTATTGCCATCATTACACAGAACTGTCTCTGTCCTCTGCTCTGATGGCACCATTCAGGTCCATCTACAGAACACTGAGATAATCAGGCCATTGCTAAATAGTCACCGGTGTCAGAGGTAAAATCTCTATGGGAATTTTTTATGGGTCTCAGACACTCTCCCGCCCAACTCAAATTATACTGTCACTGGTTAAAATCATGAGTTTATTTTATGAGCCTATACACTCTGAGATTAGCCCATGGGGCATACTGTTTTAAGTGGGTGCATCAAGTTGGTAATTTACTGTTGAAAATGTAAAGCTATTACTCTCATAGTCTAGTTTGTAGTCCATTTCCCTGGATTGGCTATATTTCCACTACAGAAACATGCAAATTGCCCATGATCTATTTTCGATCAATTGGGTTCCTCATTTTCAGTTAATGTTAAGGACTGTTACACAACAGTGACTGATCAGAGATAAAAATTGTAATTTTTTTTTTTTTTAAATTGAGGTGTAGCTCTCTTGCCTTGGCCATCTCTGAAAACCAGTAGAACCAGCTACCAAGCTAGCTTTATAGCTGGCTACTATTAGCTGGCTGAGATGTGGTGCATAAAAATTAATCTTGAACAGTGAAAGGTGAATATTCTGCTTTTCAGCTTGGTCCACGAGAACAGTGAGTTGTAATTACTTGCTAGGTAGCCTGCTAGCTAGGTCAGTGACGCATTGGCGAGATTGATTAGTTAGCTTTTTAGTTTTCTAGATGCAAATTTTTTACAGTACTTTACTAAATTCAGCTAGTAACACAACAGAATAACTAGCTAGGTTTGCTGACCAAGAGGGATGGCTAACCAGTATGCTTGGCTTTCTTGCATTTTAAGCCGTGTTTTATTGACTTATGAAGATGGCAAGGTGCTGGCAGTTTTCAAATGTAAATATGAACTCATTCCTATTTTACTTTGGAAATCAGGTGGATCATGGGACCTGCAGTTTCTAGACTAAAGGGGGCGGTTAGCATGTTGCTGGAAATTTAACATGTAATTGACTACAGTTTAGAGAAACGTGTAGTTAGTTGGGGACATAATACAAAATCTTAAAATCGATCCAGACTTGAAAATAATGGGAAGTACCTCAAAAGTGAATTTTAAAAAATGCCTAAGGCTAAAATTAGTGGGAATTTTTTATTTCTGACACCAGTGTGATTCTTGTCATCAGACATTGCAGTAACGGTCAGCTTATGATTGGGGGCACAGAATAAATGATTCTTGCGTCAGGAAAGATTCATTTTATTTTTTCAGTGATGTTTATCAGAGTACATTATTACACTCTTGGATATTTCCGCCTCATTACTGGATGAGTCGTGTATTTTTAAGGAAGCCAGTACAGCGTTAACTACCTATATCCCACTATCTCTCTTTCTCTCTCTCATTATGCGTTTGTATTTATCCTGCTGTAAATTGTGATAATGAGTACATTTGTGTGGGCAGTTTTTATGCCTGCCTGGAGTGTGTGTGTTTGTGTGTGTGTGTTGGTGAGCTGGGATAATGTCACTGGCCGGTGAAAACTTTCCCTTTTCTTGCCTGCTAGAACAACAAGCCGCTATATTCGTTTGAGGACAACTCTGACTATGTCTACGACGTCATGTGGTCCCCAAACCACCCGGCTCTGTTTGCTTGCGTGGACGGAGTCGGGCATCTTGACTTGTGGAACCTCAACAATGACACAGAGGTACAGTGAACAGACTCATCGGCTGTCATTTCTGTGGCCAAGGCCCTAGGAGGTGAAAAACTAAGCCAATGATTGTGTGGTTATTCCTGTGGTGCCCGCAGTTTTGGGAAGCTGAATGGCACAGTGGCCATTGCTGAGGCACAGTACTGCCGTACGCGGTTTATTGTCCCAAGAGATAACATATGGGAACTCAGAGTTTGGGCAGTTATTCACATTACCTGGGAAATGCTGGGTGTGCAGGTCCGCAGGTATGGAGTCAGTTCTGCGCCCAGCTAATTGACATTCAGCGGCAACATTAATTGGTACATTTGTGCACCAGCTCGTCATTGCAAACGAATCATGAACAACAAATCATGTGGCAGCAACTCTGCTAGTGAAAAACTGAAGACGCTGTCAAGAGGTGCAGTGCTTATTAAGACCAAACCTCAGAATGGGGAGGAAATGCGGTCGACGTGACTGACTGTAGAGAGATTGTTGGTGCCAGATAGAGCAGTTTTAACCCTTAGAGGGCTTAAATAAACGATTGTGCTGTTGAAAACCTATCACGTGGCAAGCTGCTTGAGAGAGCTGCCCTGCGGAAGCTCTTTGAAACTAGCTGCCACACGATTGATTTTGATATCTTGCAACAATAGCCGCATGTAGCGCTTTAATGGTTAAATTCTCTCAAACTGCTGATTTCCAGAGATCTTCATGCACAATCTTTGTCTATAGTCAACTGGGAATTGCAGGATAAACAACAAAAAAATTCAGTGAGCAATTCTGTGGGTGAAAACGCCTTATTAATGAGCAGCGTCAAAGAAGAATGGCTGGACTGCGTTGGAATCACAGATCTGCGGCATTAATTTGCAGCTGACAGACCTACAGCATCTGCATGGGCCAGAATCGTTTAAGTAGTGGAATTTTACCTGGGATACGAATGGTGTATGTTCATATTTAAGTGGCCATTGAGTGCATTTGTGCTAAAAATTTGATGAATAACGCACATTTACACATGCTTTGTTTGTATTCAGATTCATTTCTAACTGGACAGTGTACTTAAGTGTACCAAGTGGGGCTCTTTTTGGTTGCCGTTTGCAAACACGACATTCAAAACAAGCTCCTCCTCCCTGGCTAAGTGACACGTGAGGTGCTACGTCCTGCCCTCACACCATGCACGCCATCATTGGCTGGCGGAGACACCCAGTACCCAAAGGCTGATGCCCAGAAATGTCCTATACAAAGAGAAATGGGAAAATGCAGTACAGGCAGAAGGCAGGGTCTGTAGATTTGGACGCAGTGACACATTCCTTGTTGCTACAAAAATTACTCTGAGGAATGACTTTTGTATAAGTCTACATATTTATTTATTATTTATTTTAAAGGAAAATCCCACTTACACCTTTAATAAATTACTAGCCAAATAATTTCTATTGCGATAGCCTTTTCATGGAAAGAATCATTGAGTAATTTTATCATTTCTGCAGACAACACTAAGATAAAAATAGCTGCTGTTTGGGAAAAGCTGGGAATCCTGGCTTCCGCAGGGCTTTATCAGACGGAAGTGCTTTGTTTGTATCAGGTTCCCACGGCCAGCATCACAGTGGATGGAAACCCAGCTCTGAACCGGGTCCGATGGGCTCAGTCGGGGAGAGAGATCGCAGTGGGCGACTCGGACGGGAAGATCCTGATCTACGATGTTGGAGAGGTGAGTCTCTCAAGTTCCAGAGCTTAAGCCTCTCAGAGCAGGTTCTCCAATAAGGATCGGGCTTTTAGCACGAGTTAGCCGCATCATTAACCCTCTATTAACCAAACCCATTTCCAATTGTGTTAGAAATTTTTGCATAGGGAAATAATCTTATTTTGAGCCATTATTTGAAAAACAGTAGAAAATTTTTTTTTCTAAATTTATCCAAATTGTTGCAAATCTGCTACATTGGGTAATAATGCTAATGAAAGAATTAAAGTGAGATACCATTCAAGTTATTCTCAAATGTTTATTTGGCAATAAGAAACAAAACCAACAGGCTGTTAACCCTTTTACTTCATGTAGCAGATATGCTACGCTGGTTAAGAGGGGGTTAATGGTTTAGCCCTAAGATGGAGGCTGATTGCGCGCGATTGTCTCCTCAGGAGGCCTCAGTTCTCAGCGGCAGAAAAGTGACCTGTGATCCCGCAGCGAATCTATAGTAGATAAAAATAATTACTGTGGCTAAGGCCAGATTAAAAAAAAAAAAAAAGAGGCCTGACGAATATTTACATTTGCAGCAAATTGCCGTTCCCCGGAGCGACGAGTGGACCCGCTTCGCCCGCACGCTGGCGGAAATCAACGAGAACCGCGATGACGCCGAAGAGCTGGCAGCTCAACGGCTGTCGGCCTGAGTGTCTCATGAAGGGCAGCGTTGGGGTCCAACTGCTTTCAGTCTGTCCGACCCGAGCCCGAGGTTTTCCCCGGGGATAACACTGGCGGTAACGTCGGCAGCAGTCAAATGGGTTCTTTTTATTCCGGATTTTTCTAAGCGTCAGCAAAAATCAGTTCCAACTTTTTGATATGCAAATCTCGTTTGTCTGTTATTCCTCACGCCTGTATTTTCAGTGCCCGGGTTTCTGAAGGAAAATATTTTCGGACTTGGCTGGCAGCGTCAAATGGTGCATACACAATCAAAAGGGTTTGTACTCGCGATTTTGTAATGTCTTCTGGAAGGTTATCCAAAGCCTTAAAGTGCATGTCTGACATCCTCAGTCGTACTCCAGCCAGGCTCATGTACGGTGACGCTCGATCCGCTGTGCTCTCTAATCACGCTCAACCCATGACTGCTGAGTCCCTGTTTAAATATCATATCTTCATTTTGCGTAGAACAGTAGTGTCCTCTTCAAGTAACTTAAAATTCAAGTGTTAACCCTTAGAGCACCGAAATAAATTTCATTACCTTGCGCTGTTGAAAACCTATCATGAGACGACTCGTTTTTAAACGAGTCACTGCATGATAGGTTTTCAACAACAAAAGATTTTGATATCTTGCATCATTGAGCAACAATAGCTGCATTGAGTGCTGTAAGGGTTAATAGCAGATAGTTTTGCGAATAGTCCTAGCCCTCGCGAGTGTCATAAGTTTATTAGCCTGGTTCTTTTTTTTGGTCTTGCCACAGCACGTATATGTACACTACAGTTTACTGCCGTTTCCTGAACCGAATGATGTAGACCAGGGCTGGTCAACCCTGGTCCTGGAGAGTCGCAGTGTCTGCAGGTCTTTGGCGTCGCTCAGCACTTAAATGAAGAATTGGAGCAGTTCATGACACACTTAACTCAGCTGGTGTCTTTGGTTTTCTCCACCAAACTCTGCACACCCTGCGGCTCTCCAGGACCAGGGGTCGGCCAGCCCTGACGTAGACTTGACTCGTCTCTGGCAGGTTTAACCAGGAGAAACATCTTGATCAGAACCTCACAGTGCTAGAAGTGAAGTGAGACCATCCCCACCTTAAGTATGTATTTCACTAATATTTGCGATGCACATTTAAAGCGAATGACTGCATTAACTTGTACGAATCTATTTCTTCCCCACTGTGTGATCAAGGGCCGCTCCCATTTTCCTCACAGAAGTGTAAACCCATAATGATTTATTTCAATAAAATACAATAATGAAATGCATTAAATTATTTACCAAGATTCTTATGATTTTTGATTTTTTTTTTTTTGCATAAAACAATTTGAAAACATCTGTACACCATATGAAGCTACAATGCATGATTGCAGACGCTCCTAACTTTGAAGCATCACGGGTCAACGGGCAGCGACTCGGTCTCACAGGCTCCACTCGATCATGTCTCTGTACAGAGATGTACAATATGTACAGTAACGCTGTGCAAGCTACGCAAAACAAACAAAGCTCTATTCATGCAGCAGGTTAAATTAAAAGAGCGCGTCTAAAATAGGCTGAAATGAAGCCCACAACTCGAGCTTCGTTATAGTGAACAATCCCCCCCCCTCCCGAAAAGATTCACACGTAAATGGTTTAAGTTGACTCATGGCTCACAAAGCATGCAGCCAATCAGGTTCCAGCACTTGTAAAAGGATTGTCTTAAGAGCCCTGCGGCTCCTCCTTGGGAGCGGCCGGCTGAATTGTCACCACGCCGGATGACTTGAACTTGGGAAGGTGCAGGCCAAACTTGTTCTCCACGCCCGCAAATGTTGCGGCGGCCAGACTGTAGCCTCCGACGTGATCAGGGCTGGCAGGAGGAAGTTCCGAGATTCTAGATTTGGGAGTCGGGTCAGAGCCGGAAGGACGACTGTGGAAGTAAGAGGGGTTTAAATGTCAAACATTGTAATCAATTAGTGAAGCATATTGGTAAAAAAAAATATTATGAGTTAAAAATGTGCTTACTGTCCACCAAAATCAATGTAGAACCATCGCTGCAGAAGTTCATAGGTCAGTAGAGTGACAGCAAACTGCGGTGAGGATCTGCATACGCGAGCTGTTGGGGTGAGAGAGCAATGAAATCATTAATGCTGCCATATTCGCTTCTCAAAATGGCTGCCAGTACTCTGGCTGCAGCAGCCTCTGATGCCCCAGATTCCCGCACAACCAACCTCCAGCCCCCTTCCACAGGGCCCTAAAGCCCTCCTCCTTCATGATCTTCCTGAAGCAGTCGATGACTCCGCTGTACGTCGTCTGCCCAGCGCGGGCGGCAACCTGCAGCCTGGTCTTCACCACATCAGCAGGGGTCACCAATGAGGCAGCAGGGACACCTGAGATTTTTATAAGCACAGAGGAAGAATAATTCTGCTTATTGTGAACCACACGGAGCCTCCATTTCATGCTGGGTCTCTGACATTTGCAAATGGGGGAGTTCGTCCAACTGAATTTTAAAACACTATTCTCTCCATCATGACCAAAAAAAAAAAAAATCACAGATAGTTGGCCAATACAACTGTCAGATGTTGCAGCAAAATAACCAACCAACGCAAGCCGGAGGACTCATTAGCTACATTAGCATTAGCTAGATTTCCACAGATGGGTAGTGCTTTGAATTACTTGAGAAAAGAAAATGGGGACAGAATTATAGTCATGTAAGAATTCAGGTACAGATTGACACAATTGTCATCATTTTTAGTCCGTGCTCCATCAGAGTGGATTTGAAATGAAACAATCACTTATTGTAGAATTGTGGACTGTTAAAATTATAAGAATTTAGTCAAAAATATTGTGTAAACAGCACTGGAATTGAAACCAAAATGATGAGTTCCCCAATTTTAGGAGCTCAGAAGTAATTGGAAACTCAAAGAATAAAATGAGTCCGGGAGCACCTGAAGCTCAGAGCCTGCAGACCTCAGCACGCACTGGGTTTCCTCCGTGAGGTGTTTACTCTGCAGTCTGCCTCAGTCGCTGTGTTCTTGGGCCATTTCGCCTTCAGCAAGTGAAATGCAGTCTCAGTCAGATACAGGTCAGGTGATCGACTTTGTCATCGTAAAACATTCCACTTCTATTCCTAAAAACTGTGGAGCTGCCCATCCGTACTGTGAAGTGCCGTTCAAGGTATTTTTCCCTGGCATCAGGGAAATACCAGAACTAAAATGTAAAATGGAGAGAATGGATAATAAAGACGAGTTTATTTAAATGATGCTCCCGTAGAATACCAATTTGATAAAGCAGGAAACCTGCAAATTTAGTAATCAGCCTTATAAAATGGCTACTAAACAATATGGTTATTTCAATTCCTAATTTATATAATGGATTTAAAATTTATTTAATTGTGTGATGGATTTTAGAGTTCCTTGAAAGACCTTTTGACTCTGCTCTCATTCATGTAATATCAAAATAGACATCTGGCTTAATTAAGGAATTTACTAAACAGACTAATCTGACCGGGAAGGTAGTGAGAGTGAGGATGAGTGTGTTGGTGTATATGGGATCAGTGCACCATAGTGTAGATATTAGTGATAAGAGATGCAACAGTTGACTGACACTTCACTACAAAGCAAGACCAGTGTGAAGGAAAATGAAAGAACAGAAAAGGCTGGTGGGGTAAGAACATCCATCATGCAGTGACAGCTGAGCACCCATTACTTGGGCCAGGCTACCAAGGGAGACTAAAATCAAAAAGCTTTAGGCTGCTTATATGTACAAGTCCCAGTCAGTCACCTGAGCCATGCACAAGGCAGCTGTATATCACTCACCTGAGCGCCACACAAGGCAGCTGTATATCACTCACCTGAGCGCCACACACAAGGCAGCTGTATATCACTCAATTGAGCCACAGACAAAGCTGCTGTATATTGCTCGCCTGAGCCACAGACAGGCAGCAGTATATCACTCACCTGAGCCACACACAAGGCAGCTGTATATCACTCACCTGAGCCACACACAAAGCAGCTGTATATCACTCACCTGAGCCACACACAAAGCAGCTGTATATCACTCACCTGAGCCACAGACAAGGCAGCTGTATATCACTCGCCTGAGCCACAGACTGGCAGCTGTATATCACTCACCTGAGCCACACACAAGGCAGCTGTATATCACTCAATTGAGCCACAGACAGGCAGCAGTATATCACTCACCTGAGCCACACACAAGGCAGCTGTATATCACTCACCTGAGCCACACACAAGGCAGCTGTATATCACTCAATTGAGCCACAGACAAAGCTGCTGTATATTGCTCGCCTGAGCCACAGACAGGCAGCAGTATATCACTCACCTGAGCCACACACAAGGCAGCTGTATATCACTCACCTGAGCCACACACAAAGCAGCTGTATATCACTCACCTGAGCCACAGACAAGGCAGCTGTATATCACTCGCCTGAGCCACAGACTGGCAGCTGTATATCACTCACCTGAGCCACACACAAGGCAGCTGTATATCACTCAATTGAGCCACAGACAGGCAGCAGTATATCACTCACCTGAGCCACACACAAGGCAGCTGTATATCACTCGCCTGAGCCACAGACTGGCAGCTGTATATCACTCACCTGAGCCACACACAAAGCAGCTGTATATCACTCACCTGAGCCACAGACAGGCAGCTGTGTATCACTCACCCGAGCCACAGACAGGCAGCTGTATATCACTCACCCGAGCCACAGACAGGCAGCTGTATATCACTCGCCTGCCTTTTTCAAATTACTTTTGCATGGCGTAGGGCAATATAATTGTACTGTTCAGGGCCAGAGTGGCACTGCTCACACGATATGACACAAGCTTTCTGACGAGTCAAATCAATGAGAACGTCCTATGACTTACTGAGCGCATGTTGCAGGCAACTTTCACCAAAATTACATTGAAGTGAATTAGTCATGACAGTATTTCAAATTTGGAGCATCATCCATTTCTAATAATTTTTAGATGCTTTTATCATGTACCTGAGACCTTAACTATGTAATTTAAGAGGCTATTGTGGATTTGGGATTCTGGAGGCTTAGAGTGTAATGGTGTGGGCACGTCTGAATTCCAGCAGAACTGGTTCTCTTTCATGAATAGATGACGTGACGACAGAAAAAGCAGGATGAATTCTGAAATTTCCGGTCATTTTATCAGCTTAGACTCAGCTAAAAATGCGAAACCTCATTGTCCATCGGGACTGTGAAGCACCATCCAATGAACCAAAGCATTAGGCACAAGCAACCTCTGAAGCGCCTCCTCAAATGACCCGACCTGAATCAAACTGTGCATGAATTTCACCAGCTGTAGGCAAATCCCCCAAGAACAAGTAGCACTGAAGGCCTCTTCTTACATCACCAGGGTTTCAACCCAGCATCTGCTGAGGACTTAGTTCCAGACCAGGCAGTCATCGACTTGTAGAGATGTGTGGTGCTTATGTATGAAAATGATCATAATTACCACACAGTTCATACAAAACCTTTGACAAAACATCAAATCACATCCTCAGCCCTCTCTTTACCTGGGAGTTAAGAGTTTCCAAACAGAATCTCTAATTGTTCAGTTCAAGGGCATCTAAAGTCGATTCTCAGATGGGACGTTGAACGTCCAATGCTTACGAACAAATCACTTGCTTTTGTTGACCTCTTGCATTGTCACATCACCAATTTCAACACCAACCAATGTTTTGTGTACACGCGTAGATAATCCTTCTATTTTGGTTCGTTTGCACAGGTCCAGCTTGCTGATTGGCCAAAAAACAAAAATAATGGGAATCGACTTTAGATGCACTTTAATTTGTTAATTAAAGAAAATAAGGTTATGCAATCTAAAAGCTTACAGTCCACACTTCAACTGCATCTAACTTGTTTCATTTTAAATCAACTGTGGCGTCTTAAAGAGCCATTATGAAAATTCTGTCACTGTCCAAATGTGCTTGGGCCCAATAATGTGCTGGGGGACGGCTAAGCTTGTTCCACTGCTGTGTGTTTGGTGAGTGCAGTTTAGGCCTGTGCTTGTAGCTGAAGGCACCTGCGATGGCGCCAGCGGTGAGCAGCTGTAGAGCGCCCAGCCTGCCCTGCTCGTCCGCCAGCTCCATCTTCGTGTGGGCGTACACCGGGAAGTAGATGGCCGAAAAAGGGATGTCTCGCAGGAAACAGGCCTTCGCTCCCTAAGATGAGATGTCCCCCCCCACCAAAAAAAAAAAAAAAAAGAAAATCAGGTGCTTCATTCAGTACACATTTGCTTTAGCTCAGCGCAGAGCTGACTTAGGGGACCCATATTACATAAAATTTTTTTCCCCAGTTCAAAACTCTGAGAAGGCTGACTTTGAAGACCCCATACATGAGCTGGAACACACCCCCTCCACTTTAACGTGAAGCAGGCGCTCACGTTAATGTGAACACAGATTTGAAAACGCGTGCACAGATTCGTAAATGCGTAAATACATATTGGTGGCTGAAATTTAGTATTTTGCTCCAAATGCAAGAAATGCACAGAGTCATCAGTAACAACTAAGGCAGGCCCTTTAATTGGCACCTGACTTTTTCAGCAATTGCATATGATTTTTCTGGAGCTAGTTTTGTCCCCCTGAGCTCAGGCTCACGCTCTCGTACCATCTCTTCACCAGCTGGCTGTAGCAGCTGCTGTGATTTTAAGTCTTTGTTGGGCTGAGCAGTGCTTGTGGCTGTTTGAGTTGAGCTGGAGCTGGGTCTTTGAGAATTTTTTTTGCACTTTGTCACTCTGATGAACTTGAAACATTAAAAACAGAATATTTATCTGTGAACAAGTTAAAGTTGTTCAGCTCATAAGCTTATGCATCACAGACCAAACCCATACATTGATTAACTGTTCTTGCCCGTTATATATAGCCTCTCTCAGGACATCAATTTCATATTTATTTATTTAAAAAGCAGCATCAAGTTTAACCTCCCGATTAAGAGCTCATACTGTATATAGGCTTTGGGGCAACTGCAACGAAGTGGGTACTTACACCAATCATAAACTACCACAATTAATTTCCCGGCCTCTCTGTCTGTGCATTCCTTTGAATGACCAATAAATTCTAGTAACTAGCTTGATAGTTCAAGTAATCAGTGTAACCCAATTCCATGGTTGCGCTTCCAGTAACACTAGTTTTATGGCGGCTACGTGATGAACTGAAGCTGCATACGTTTATAACCAACTCAAACGATCTTCATTTCTAACATGTGGGCTTCACATTAAACCTTTCAGTGATGTTAGATGAAGTCAGGTGCTGTTGAAAACCCATCATGTGGCTCCCGCAGGGGAGCTCTTTTAAACAAGTTGCCACATGATTTTTCAACAGCTCAGGATAACTACATTACTAATTCCTTGAAAATGTATTCGGCGCTCAAAGGGTTCAGTCTCAGAAATGTCACTGAGTTTCAGCTGCGTCCGCCCAAACGATGGATGACTGCTAATTATGTCGGCTTCCAGCTTGACTTCCTCTGTCACTCCTAATACGGGCATAATGTAGCTACAACATTTTTAGCCCAGTTAACTGGTCTAGTCGGCATGGTAGCTATTTGACGTTGGCTGTGCGTTTGCATGGTGATGTTTCGGCTGAACAAACACAAACTGTTCCCAGATTCTTTTTCTATCATTTAGTGCAAAACTCAGCAATGTGAAAGCTACTGCGGAAACGTGAACACGCACTCTGCTCTAGTCCATCGCATCGGCAATATGCCACTGCAGACTGGCAGAATGCAGGTTGTATGAGAGCGCGAGCCTGAACTTTGGGGATAAAATGGAATGACTGTTTTTCCACGCACCTTATAGAGTCCGAAGAAACCCAGGTCTCGCACTACACTCAGGGCGCTGACCCGAGGACCTGTAGTGATCTCTCCTGCCACCTGCAGGCGGATCTTCACGATCTCGAGCGGGTTGGTGAAGATAACCTGGGAGCCTCCAGCCTATGGGCGAACATCAGGAGAGGAAGGAAGAGGAGGCGCCATGAAACGTCACAGCCGTGTCCTGACACAAAGTTACACGGCTGGAAGCCATGTTCAGTCGACACTCCAACCATCTACCCAAGGCCAACTGTCAAGTCTGACATTCGAGTAACTGAGAAGACTTAGCAGTTGCATCTAAGCTTATGCACCATGTGAAATGCGACCACTGTTAGGCCTCGACTCTTTAATTGGTAGCAAAAAATTGAGGAAAAGATGAGCCCACAGAGTTGTGGACACTGCGGGGCTCCAGTGCAGTGATCTGATGCCAGAAGAGCAGGTGGAAAGAGGGAACGTCTTGTGGTCCAATATTGAATCTTCTTTGCATTGATCTCCAGAGCTGCTCACCAACGTGCGTGGAATTATTGGAATGAAAATGCAATAGTAGTGAACTTAAAGATGGAGATCTATGTCCGCTGCAATAAAGGCAGAACTTTACTCAAATTAAACCCATAGAAAGTATTCAGAAGGAATGAGCTTGTAGATGAAGCCTGAAAGGGCACGCGCATTAGCATCGGTAAGCATGTTTATCGTCACCAGAAAGTATAATTAAATTAGTACGTCTCAGCTGGGATAGAGGGGGGTATTTAGCCTTGATGAAAAAAGAACAAACAGCCCATTGAAAGAGGAGGGCGCAGAGGTCAGGTTCTGAACATGCCTGGGGTAATGGGGGGTGAGAGGGAACTGCCATAACCTTTAACCCCAAATCCCACCCACTTCCCCGCTGCCCCAAACCCCCCGGGCACCTCCTGCGGAAGGGGTGAGCAGCCCTTCCCAGCCCCAACTCGTCTCCACCGCTGACTCACCCCGACCGGGCCGAGACGGAGCGGGGACGCCCCCGAGCACGGCCTCACTGACTCGAGCATCATTAATCACCCCCCAAAATCTAATCAGGACTCCCGAGAGCCCGGGCCGCAACACACAGGATGAGCACCGCCTCGATAAACACCCCAACGAAGATTTTAAAAGGCCAAGGGTGGGGGTGGCATCCGCGCCTGCCCAGCTCTGTTCATTAATCCCTTCTGCGTCTGTCCTGTCATCTCTCCCATTGGCGCATCTCAGTCCGGTGGGCTGCATTTCCAAAAACACTGCTGCTGTGTCATGTGACCCAACATGATGACAGTAGTAGCTCTTGCCCTTGTGCGATGAATGAAAATCTTCCACAAAAAAAAAAAAAAAAAGATTACTTAAGATAGCTTTGGAGAGCAGAAGAATAATTTGAGAGGAGTTGGAAATGAAAGCTGTTTTTCTGTCATTGGCCTCCCTCGACAGCGCTGCCAAACTGCTAGCTCAACAGTGCAGCGCAGCGGGGCCCTGACACATACATCTGCAGCCCCTCAGGGCTCTCTTCCGCCAATTACGGCCTGCCAGAGGTTGCGAGCCGGCAGACCCGGCTCACTGCCTGTCAGTCTCGACTGGCTGTGGGCCATTTGGCCTCTCGGGGCAGAATTTGCCTTCCTCAACGCGCCAATACTGCAATGTGACCAGCCTTAGCAGAGCTTAGCATACCAAATTAGCTAGGGCAAAAATAGACTGTTCACAGGCGTCACACTTCAAATTGCTCATAATTAGTGGGTTATAAGACCAAACAGGCTGTTTAAACAGAGGGCTCGCACTCTTTCTGAAACAGGAATAGGCTGTGGGAGGTCCGTCAGCGAGCTGAAAACTTCAACCTCTGATGTAATGCGAGAGACCGCTTCTGTAAACAGTGTAGTAATGCAAGACGATGAAAAAAAAAAAAAAAAAAAAAACTGAAACTCTCCTGAAATCCAATACTAAAGAAATGATAATCCACAACATTTTGAAACAATGTTTTTTGCACTGAAACCTTAAAGTCTAGAAGGACAAACATGAAAGATTTTGGAGAAGTTATAGGGAACATGAACTACTTACCTGGCTATATGAAATATTTTAATAATGACAAAAACATCAGGTGCCCTTCCTCTACATCCAACTCAATTAGAGTCAAGCAGGTTTGTCATAGTTCAGCGCTGTGTAGACTACTGGCCCCAGTCTCAATTGCTTTTATTTCTGTTCATTTGTCACATTTTCATATTTCAGATCATCCAACTAATTTTAATACAAGGCAAAGATAGTGTGTGGAAACACCGAATGCAGCTTTTACATGATTAAAGACATGCATCACCCATATGAAAAAATAACTGCCCCATAAACTTCACTGGTTTTGCCAGCAATTGATGGCAACAACTGCAATCAAACATTTGCGATACCTGGCTATTCGTCTTTTACATTGCATGGAGTAATTTTGGCCCACTCTTCATTCATGGCTTTAATTCCACTAGCCTGGAGTGTTTTTCTAGGATGAACTACCTGTTCTAAGGTCATGTTATAGCATCTCAATCGGATACATGTCAGGACTTTGACTAGGCCACTCCAAAACCTTCATTTTGTTTCCTTTGAGGCTTTCAGGGGTGGACATGCTTGCTTTGGATTATTGTCCCGCTGCATCAGGAGCCAATCAATGCTGAATGTGCTTTTTTGGCGTGGAAACGCGAGCCAGATCTGTTCTGAGGATCAGAAGCCTACATTGCGAAGAGCACTGGATGCGTTTTCTTTGCGGTTGATAAGTAACACTCCTGCCACTCACTTTCTGAACATTCTGAACACCGTTAATGGCTGTAGCAAACTAATTCCACCGTAAAGTCAGTGTTTTGTTTGTATGTTTTTTTTTTAACAACAGATCAGCGGTTGTTACTCGTTTATGCTCTGAAGAAGGATGACCAATAATATGAGAAGACAATCGTTTGTTATCGGGCCAAGACAGTACCAGCGGAAACAACAAATTTCTCCATCTTTCTCTACAATGGAACCTGATGTAAAACAAACCTACGCCTCTACTTCTGCATACTTGGACAGAAGGATAAAGACTAATAGTGATATGAAGTGCTTCTTTATTTAAGCACTTGAAAGAAAGAATGATTTCAGCTTGACGCGCCCTCTCACATGACTGCACACAGAGGCTGTCCGAGAGCGGGGCATGGAGAGGCGCACCTGTTATGTCCACTGTAAACTGAAAGTGGCGAGAGCGCTCAGAACTGCGTTTTATCTGATCACAGCCATACCCAGCCATGTATCAGCTCAAAGTCACAAACCAATGGTTGGACATAGAGAGCAGAATCATGGTCGCATCAATTATCACAAGTCAAGCTAGTACTGGAACAGCTAAGACAGGCCCAGTCCGTGAGGCTACCACCGCCGTGTTCGACTGTTGGTTTGATTCATGTTCTTACTGTGAAATGCCGTGTTGGCTTTGTATTGTCTCCTTAATTAATGCTTAGTTCCCACTGTTGTGCGCTCCGTTACAAACACCATCATTGGCCATTCGTAGCCGATCGTGGAACTTCTCTGAAGCTGCATTCACACCGGACGCAAAACAAATTTTTCGCAATTCAGATTACATTCAAAGTCGATGCAAAGACGCAATCGCGTCTTTGCATCGACTTTGAATGTAATCGGACGTGCGAAAAATTCAATTCACGTCCAGTGTGAAAGCAGCTTAAAATTTCAGGTTTGGATAGGAGGTGATGCGATGATCACAGGAAATTTTTGAACCGCCCAAAACTTTTCTACGATCAACGCGATTGCCACACCTGATCTCAAGATGTGATGAGATCTAGTAGGATCACCACGATTATCCCACTATTTCAATCGTGCCGCAAAACGTGACAGTGGGAACCCAGCATTAGCAGCCAAGATTGTATGGGATGACTGTCCAGACATTTGGATACTGCACAATACTTGCAATATGTTAAGACTTGGCATCAAGGAAATGACTCAGAGGTAACAAATGTCTTCTAGAAAGTTCCACTTTTGACTCAAGTCTACACAATATTATCCCAAAAGTCTTGGAGGTCATCAAGATGTTTTTTGGCAAATGATACAAGCCTTCATGTTCTTTTTGGTCAGTTTAAAAAAAAAAAGTTTAACAAGCAGTAACAAACAATTTTAACAATTGAAGACATCGGCCTAATATCTGAAATTTTTTCATTAGTCTACCACAGGAGTATCGGAGAATTTTCCCACAAAATTCTGAGGGGGTCAATTGGGGAATTTTCCAATCTCACGATGATTTCACGTGGCAGTTCACCCTTTTCCCACACATGACCATGTTAAAAACTGCATTTTGGGTTAACTCTGGTTATATTTGCCAAATATGAAATTTAGTTTAATGTTCTGAGACATTTCAGTTTGACAAATGTGCAAGAACAGAGAAAAAAAACGGAGCAGGGCGAATACTTCTCGCAGAACACTGCAGCGACTCCATTCTGCACCAGAATTAACAAAACTGACATGTCAGGACACCTCCACCCTCTTCACAACCACCGTTCAATACTCACGCATCCACCAGCTAGCACCTCGGCGAACAGTGGAATGGTGTCATCTTTAGTGGTGAACTTGTCTCTCACAAAGTCATTCACCTGCAAAAACGAATGGAGATCAGTCCAATGATCTGCTGCACAATTGCATTCTGCTCTGTTAGTGACTGGTGTCATAGACCTTGAGACAAATTATATCAGATCTCAATTGTTTTTGAGCGGGAAAGATAGTATCAAACACATTTTCATTACATTAAAAAAATGTATAAATGAAGCAGACTTTTGAGAGTCCTGAATGAAAACATGTTGATCTTGAGAAACTTTGGACTTACCGTGAGTTTTATAGCTTTCTCAGGGGCGACACCTATAAGCTGCGGTAAGAGACCTGGGTATGGGAAGTTAAATATCGTTCAGAATTTTCTGGACAGAAAATTTTTTTAAAAATCAACGTAACTACAGCAGACAGGTAAAACAGAAAAGACAGATTTTAATAAGTTTATTTGGGAGATTTCATTTTCATCATTTCAGTCAAATTATAACCTGCCTGATTCCTCAAGGGTCTCAAATCATCAAGCACATCTCCAAACAGACAGAGCCAGAATAAGGATGGACTGTCAGGTTGACTGAGAGGAGTGAACCCGACAGAGATGTTTGTGCAGCGGGAGGAAGTGGCCCCGCTGAGGCAGATCTGTGAGGCCGCGGACAGGGGAAACGGCCCTTTGGCGACAATAACAACTGCACTGTTTCAGCGTCATTCATCGGGACTGGTAAACCTCCTCAGACACCGCTGACTGATCGTGGCCGGCAGACAGAGACTCGCCGAGCGCGCCTACCCCCCCCCCCCCGCCCGTAAGGGCCAAACCCCAGGGGAGAGGAGCGCAGGAGGGAACGGAGAGAGAGCAGTTTAAAGGAGGTGCACAGGCAGCAGATGGCAGTATTAACTTCCATAAGGTGCGAGCCCGCATGCTTAACCCCTCCGTGCACAGCAGACGCCGCCATCTGCAAAATTCTGATATTTAACTGCTGAATAATTCTGTAATTTAATTTCCAAATGATGCAAGAGTCCTGCTCCATTGAAATAATTTTTCCAGTCTCTGTGACATAAATCCTGAGTTTTAAAGCCTTAAACTGGGTCACGCGCGATCGGCAAGGATTGGATTTATTTAGAATTTGCAAATAGGGATGGAGTACACGCACTAACACACCACAGCCGCATTAGTCCCAACACCAGACAGTCGATTCTTTCCGTAGCACGTCTGTCATGCGCCTTTTGTCTGTCACCTGTCTTCAGGCTTTTTTCCCACATTATACATTCTAAATGCATCATGGAACAGTTTTACAATAAAAATGGAGAAAATCAGAAATCCTTCTACAGGAGGAGAATCTATCCCTAGTGAGACCACTGAACCCTTCAGTATTACCCAGTACAAACAGTCCTGGGGACCTGAATGTGTCACAAACGCTCAGTCCACAGCTACTGAATGTGTTACTGAATTAATTCATAGGAGTCGACCTTGAGTGGCTGTACGAATCCACAAGGATGGCCATGTGACTGCATGAAACTAAACAAGGCGACCAAATTACAATACGGTTCAACCAAGGTCCCCATGTGACTGGAGTGCAGCTGAGGTCCCCTGTTACAGGGCAGAGCAACAACCACCAAACCTAAAATGTACGAGGAAACTTGAAAATTCTGTTTCCTTCCACGCTGAAAGATGAGCAAAGTTAAACGGAATTTGCACACACTGTATATAGTCCAATATATGTATTTACAATTAGCAAAATCACTTGCAGGCTATCAGCCTTCCCGGTCCGATAAACGGCCTTTAAAGATTAAAAGGAACCTCTGATGTGTTCATAAATTTGTGTTACATGGCAGCGCTGTACAGTGTAAACACTTCATTTTTATGGCTTGACATAAGTCTCATGATTACTTACCTCTATAAAAGCCAAAGAGGCCCTCATATCTCAGCACCTTCTTGGCACAGTCAAAGCTGTTCTTGTACATCAGCTCGCCCACGAAGGAGCCCGTGGAACGCTGGTTCTGCATGCGAGTTTTCACCAGGTCGATGGGGTACACCGCTGTCGCCCCCGTAGCTACAGAACACAAGAACAAGACCAGTTCCCTTTTTAGCACTCCATCCTGACGGGAAGCACGCTCCTGAAGGCCCTTTATTCTCAAACCAACACGCAACTGACGATGCACGGAACATTTAAACCTTAGAGCGCCAAAGGCAGCTATTGTCGCTCAATGATGTAAGATATCAAAGCTGCTGAAAACCTATCACGTGGCAAGTTGTTTAAAATTTTTTGTTTTTTTTTAATTTAGCTCAGCACTCTAAGGGTTAATGGAGGCCCTCTTTAACTCCTGTATCTGAACAACAGGGGCACAGATGAGCTCTCCCCCAATTGTCCGAGACAATCATAAGTTGGACCGAACAATTAATGATTTCCTAATACACGTCCGTCAAACGACAGTATCTAGAGCTCCTATCACGACAGACTAATATTGTGCAGGCTTTTGATGTGCTAACCATATTACAAATACAAAAAAATAATCAAACTACATTATGAAGTGACCCGCGAGGCAGAGTCATTCTGTTCCAAAACTCAAATGATAATCCACACTGAGCTTGTCCACGAACAACTGGATTGCTGCCATTGTCTGGAGCTAAAAAAGCAGATAGGACGTTCACTGGTTTTGGACAAATAAGAGTCGACAAGACTGATTCATTGCAAGACCGAGTTGATGTAACTTTATTTCTATATTGTTGGTTTTCTCCGGAAGTATTTTCATGCAACTGTGAACCATTTCTGTTAGTTTAGCTAATGGTATCAAGCCATTATTATATTTAATTCATGACTTGGCTTAGTTGGCTAGCTAGCATGCTGATGTTAGGGCAGTGTAACCTTAGCAAACCGTCGTCAGCCATCCTGACATGTTTGCAGTTGCAATGTTACCCCAGTTATACTGCAATTTTTCATACGCCACAGTTTTCAGGATAGCAACATCATACTTGTGATTTACTCACAGAATCAGAGGACAATCTGACATTAACTTCTGAGATAGAAGATGGTCTGACAGAGACAATACCTTATACGTTACATTAGTGCACCGATGCTGACGAAATGTTTAATGACCGTTAGTCATTAAACGCTCTCTAATTTTAGTAGGCCACTGAAAGTGACAGTGTCCAGTTGACAAATTAGCATGGGCTATTAGTGGTAAATTGGCTTCTGTTGTGCATGGTTTCAATATAAAGTTACAGTTAAATGTAGCTATATGAGGATAAGAGAACATCCTATAGCGCAGCCAAGGGAGAGAAACACATCGTGCTGACAGCTGAATATCGGATTATATTAATCATTCATTCATTCATTCCTTCAGAAAGTTGGTTTTGCTACAAAATCTGACTAACTTTCAGTGCAGGCTAATAACTTCTCTAGCGATCTCAACCAGTCTGATTTTGTTCTTTATCTAAGCCCTCACGCAAGAGCAAAGAGAATGGCTGCCAGTCTCAGAGAGCTGTGACTCCATGATCTACGGGAGACGAACAGCCGACTGACTCATCACCAAGAGAGTCGTTTACAGCTCTCTGGCGCAGAGGCACATCACTTTGTCTCTGACATCAGAGAGTCGGGGATGACTCGCGGTGAGGCAGGCTAAAAGCATTTTCTCTGCACTCCGCAGAATACAGAAGCATTAAAAACACTTCAAACATCAAAGTCGACCCTCGATAATCCAAAAGCATTCAACCCGTCACAGACCACAGGGATGACTGGAAAATGAAGTTAAATGTTTGAAAAGTAAAAAATAACAGCCACAGGAAATAATCACGGCGGCCTGGACAAGATGGCAGTGCCCGAAAGGCATCGTCCTCTCCCAGGTCAGTCTTGCGGACACAGATTATCTGACCTGTCAGAGCGATGTAAAAAATGAAGCGCTTTTCCTGAATATCGCAATCCCGTTTCAAACCAGACCTCATTCTGACTGTCCCCTTTCAGACCAGATCCCTGACTGACTATGCCTTTTCTGACGACATATTACTGTATATGGACCATCTCTTATCTGATATCTTATTCTCCATCTATTATATGACCAAATCGCTTTTTGAGCACAGCTGTGCCGGCTACCATCATAGTAACCTACTCAGTTCCTGAGCTGCAGACTTACCATAAACTAGTCAGCCGAACAACCTACCGAGGACACAGTAAAGCCGGGGATGCAGAGGTAAGGGTCAGGGGTCAAGGGACGTAGGAGTGAAGCAAAATTAAACATTGTGGAATGACAAATCGCTTTGAATGAGATTTAAAAAAAAAACACTCAGAACAGGGAGTAAATAGCTAAGAACAAGTAGTGGTTATGTGACAGGATATCGGTCGTCACCCCCCTGGATCCTTCACCCCCTCAAGGTTCATTCTGTCCCAGGTAATTACAGTGTGGTTCCGGAAGACAAGTCATTCCGGACCTAGTAACCCCACCCTACCCCTCCACGCACCCACAAGAAAGCCGAGAGCCTCCATCTGTTCAGCAACAGTTTGGGCTGCGAGACCAGACGCAGGGCTGTGAAAGCCTGTTCTCTCAGTAGCTGAACGAGCAGCCCCTGGAACGCCGTACACCTCTCCGCAGGGGTCACGTTACCCCACCCCGGCGCTAGACGAGCCGCGTGGTGCAGACATGTCACTCACCTCCAGCGATGGAGCCCAGGGTGAACCTGTAAGCGGACTCGGCGGCCTGAAGCCAGATGGGCCGGCCCGTCTCCCCGTACGCATGCTGTGGGGAGAGAAAACGCCCCGCTTAAATGAATCTTGAGACAGACAGAACCGAACAGGGCACACAAATCCACTCGTAACAACGTGAAGTGTAACAGATAGGCGGCAGGACTTCGGAATGCAGACATCCTGCAGTGTTAACAGTCACCAAAAAGAGCGGCGTTACTGACAGAGCTGGCTTAAGAGCGGCCAGTTCAGAGACGACCATTATATTCCCAGAGGAGATTTTCTCAGGACTCTGCAGCAGGTCTCTACGGTGACAGTCTTGTGTTTCCTGTCTCAGGAAACGGCAATTCTCCCCCCCCCCCCCCCCCCCCCCCCCCGCCCCCCATTTCTTGTTCTGTTCAATGCAGAAAATCCTTTGACCCTTAGAGCGCCAAGTACAACTAATGTTACTCAGCGATGCAAGATATCAAAGTCAAAGCTGTTGAAAACCTATCATGGTTTGACTTGTTTAAAAGAGCTCCTGCAAGGGAGCTTTTTTAAACAAGTCGCCACATGACAGGTTTTCAAGAGCGCAAGATGATTAAATTAATAATGGTTTTCTTTTTTATTTATTTGTTTCAGTGCTCTAAGGGTAAAAAAGAGAATTTTGTGACCGTTTTCAGAGACAGGCAACCACACGAGTTATTATTACACAGATCGAATTTGAGAGGTGCTTTCCTGTGACCCTGAGCCCAGCCGAGTCGCTGCCCTGAGACGGCTCTCGGGACGCTGCACAAATGATTTTACTGGGGTGTGCAGGGTTCCCACAGAAAATGGTTTCCAAATTCTCCACCAGCAGGAAAATGCCATTGTTCTGGGCTGTACCGGATGCCTGGATGTGGGGTCCGGGTTCTGACCGCATCGACTGCAGGCACAGGCTCTTTTAAGCCAGACCCACCTACGTCCATTTACACAACATTTATTCGCCCAAACCCAAGGTACTGACTCTTATTTTCGACCAAAGAGTCTCTTCAAACGAGCTATTTTTTTCCCCCTTGAACTCAGGAACACACAATGTCCATTAGTGGCTTTCAGATGTACAACTGTGCATTATGCCTGCACTGAAATCAAAGCACAGCCTTTTAGCACTGGGAGCATTTAAATTATTATTACAGAGAGGTAAATTGCAGAATTTATAATTCGGTAATTCAAATTAGATTTTTCTGTAATGCACCTTCCAGGACAAAAGAGAAAAGAACCTCAATGCCTCCAATTATAGTGGTGGAAATCTGCCTGTACGCAAGTCTCTCCCTTATTATAAATGTACTTTAATCACAGACACGTCTGGTGGGGTCATAAAAATACTCACAGCCTATATGAGCCTGCATTACAGCTCCCACATTCTGGACTTTAGTACTGTTACAACCAAACTTCAGCGGTGTCCCATCATCTCAAATGCAGGACCGAGACAGAAACATCACTTCTGCATCAGGTATTTTGCCAAAGCTGCTCGTGACTTTGCCTATTGGTAAACCAGCAATATCCTCAATATCGTCAGGAATCCTGATTCTTCAGATTCTCTTTCTGGCTACAGATGGACCTCTGTGCCTCTCCTCCACAGTCTTTTTCACACACATCTGGTTCCAGACCCCTACCTGCCTCTGGATCTCTGCCAGGTGGTGGGGAAGAGCTCCCTCCTCCAGCGGCACTATCCTCTCGATGTCCGCCAAGTTCAGCCTCCTGCAGGAGACGGGCAGCTCGTTAGGAGAAAACGCAATCCTAACAAGTTACACAAGCAGTTAGCTAACGCATGCTAAATAATACAAACCCCAACTCCAATGAAGTTGGGATACTGCATAAAAATGTGGAAAAAAAAAAAAAAAGAATATGATGATTTGCAAATATCTTGCAAGAATCGATTTTCTAAAACAAATAAAATTCATGTGGTAAAACATCAAATAATGTGCTGCTGTTTTGTTTGTGACATAACAAATGTCAAATATAATCAAGGAATCACAGCTTTCAGTTTAAGGGTCAGTTTAACATACCATCCCAAGACTGTCTGATTTGGGGTTGTTAAAGCATCTATTTAGTTGCACTAACGCTGAAATAAATGTGCAGGGAGCTGCCAGGGAACACGGTCATGAGGGCTGAGAGGTGCGAAGTGGTGAAAAATCAGGAAACTTAATAAAACCACAAATGCCAAATATTCATGAGCTAGAAATACCAAAGAAATGACATTGATGAAAAGACCAAAAACTGTTTTTTCTGCTGATTAGCTAAAGGTTTACATTTTGATTCTGTCTCAAGTTATCAAATTGGGATGTCATCAGAGCCATTAATATTATTTATTAAATACACTTGGCAAATTGAAATGCGAAACGGAAAATGAAACAGAAAATGGTTCTTGAGGCTTCACCCAGAGTGAGTGTGCAGACTCGCCAACTGGTACAGGATGTCGATTTCCATGGGAGTGATCTGGCCGAACTTGTTGGCAGCGTGGACAAACTCCTCTGTTTCAGCAAGAAGACAATGAAATTACCAGATCACTTACTAAACATTCACTCCTATCAGCATTCTTGCAATTAAATTTTCATATCACCTGTATCTATGGACAGGTTGTGGAAAATATGCAACATATGGCAAACATTTGGAGAAAAATATATGAAAGACCTTCATGATAACTTTAGCAAGGAAAATACAAAAACATACAAGAGCATAACACCTCAAATTTGGCATGGTCTTCACTGAAAATCATCAACAAGAAGGTGATGCCAAATATGTAAATCTGCAATTTTCTGTCCCTTAATTTCTAAATGCACTGTTTTTGCAGAAACAAAGTTGAGTATGATTGGCTCCTGCATGCGGACCAAGTTAGCTCCTGCCAACAGAGATGGTTCATCACACAATCCACAGATAGTCTTTCATGGAGTGCATTTGACACAATCCACAAACAAGAGCAACGCAGAGCGTGGCATATGCACCCGCCTGTATGTCGATCAAGGGCATATTGAGATGGCTGCTGTGGTGGAAGCAGCAGTGCAGTGTAATCAATATCCAGCCAAATTCCGCCAGTCCATCTCAGCAGTGTACGCCACCGCTTTTATCAGCATATCTATCTGCCAACGCTTCAAACTTCATTGATGTTTGCAATTACAACATTACATGATGACATTTATATTAACCTTATTTTGGCAAGAATTCATAAAAAACTGCAAACATTTGCATACAGTATATGAAGCTGATATTGGAAGGGGGAATAACTCTTGATAAAAATATTACCGAACTAATGAAACACCCCAGGATGCACAGTATACGCCCCCGACAGTGCAGCTGAAGAATCAGCGCAGATTAAGTGCATAAGTTCCTGAGACCTGCAAGAAGCTCTGAGAACTTTCTTCAGCACTTGGCTGACAGGCGTTTGGCTGGTCGAAAAATCACAGCACAACCAATTTCGAAATGAACCCCTCTCTGCTCACCCGCAAAACAGCAACTTCAAACTTAACTGGAAAATTAATTCTCCTTCAAATCGAAAACAAACAAAAACCAAATTTAAGACAGCTGCCGTAACGGCCATACAGAAAATCGCAGCAAGCTCTATTTTCGAATGCAACGTTGTTCAGCCCATCCCCCAGACAAAGCAAATTCAAATTCGGTTGGATAATCCATTGTCTTTGAAATTAATGGAAACCAAAATCAACACAGCTGCCATGACAACCATGATCACAATCTCTCTCTAGCTCATTTCTCCAAAGTTACAGACTGCAGTTTTAACCAGTAAAAAGAACTCAGATAACAAATAAATACTTGGAGAAATGATCTGATTTATAATGACAGATAATCGAACTGACGCATGAGGCGCCGCCGAAATGCTCTGGCTAAGTGAATGTAGTGAATCCTCATTGTCCAGCTGTTGCTCTGACTGCAGCAGTTCAGCCAATGAGTGTATAGTGCCTGCGCGTCCCGGATTAACAGCGTTGTTCGTCATTTCCCCTGGAAACACATTTGCCAATCCGCAGAGACAACACATTTTCATGGCCATTTGTGCTGTGTAATCAGATTGGCAATCTTATGAACTGGTGCCGGAAATAAGCATCCATGGTACGCCATTTTTATAGATGGCGTTGGTCAATTCTGAACTTCCAGGGCTGAAGTAGCTAGCCTAGCATCTCCCATTGAAAGTAATAGGGGTGGGACTTCCTCGCTCTCTCCAGTTCTATTATATTACCTCCATGGACAGCAGCTCTGAGCAGGGCTTTGCGCAGAGGAGGAATCGGCGTACCTTTGGTGACGAGCGTGTCCTTGCGCGAGCCGGCGAGCGTGCTGTAAATCTTGCGGATGAGCTCCATGTTGTTGAGCAGGGAGTTGAAGGCATTGAAGTATGAGAAGCTGACCATGTGAGAAGTGCTGCCCCCTGCAGCCTGGGAGGATTAAAACATCACACGCCACAATCAGGAAGCTTTACATCAGGGCTGGCCAACCCCGGTCCTGAAGAGCTGCAGAGTCTGCTGGCCTTTGGTGGGACTCAGCACTGGATCGATTGATTAAAGCAGTTGATGACAAACTGAATTTGCCTCACCTGGTTTTTCAGGTACAAATAGGGTGGTGAAAACAAAAAACTGCAAACTCTGCCGCTCTTCAGGATCAGGGTTGGCCACCCATACCCTACATGAAAACCAGATGGCCAGTTCTTGCATTCCCTCGGTCCGCTCCACGTTCTTACTTTCGATAATTTCAATTTCTAACAGGCTACATCTGTTAGACTAATTATAATGACTACATCAATAAACCCATCATGAACTCATAAGCAGTTAGCCTATAAAGAAATCTTAGGCTTTAAGAGAGGAAACCTCAGAAATACGGAGCAAACCACCTCGTTGGAATACTGAGAGACATGAAGAAGGATTAACATTAGTCCTGGTTCATTATTTTTGCATATTTGTCACAGTTAATTATTTTAGATTGTCAAACCGAATTCAAACATAGAGGGAAAAAGTTGCCCAACACAGCTGTCCCAGAATGAAAAGGTAACTGCGACCTCAGTTACTCAATCAGCCAATTACCCTCATTTAATTCCATTTTGGTTTAAATTAGACCACCCCTCGCCGCGCTTACTGCCAGTCCTGTTGAGTAAGGACATCACTTGAATTGAATCTTCCCAGCAATGAGAAATAGGCCAGAAGGTCCCAAAAATCAGCAAAATTCTGCTGCAATGGAAATACATTCCGGACACAATGAGAAAGTAATTAAAACAGATAAATAAATAAAATGGTGGCAAAACCATTTCTGAGGCTGTGGGACCCCTGAAACTCACAGTGAGGGCCCTCACCTACTGCTCCCTCTGGACAACCTTCCATCAGGAGCAACCCGACAAACTTCTAAGGGCCTGCAGCTCTCGTGCACCCCTGAGCTGGTCAGTGTTTCACCAACTGAAGAGGAATTTCACCAGTTGAAGACTCTGGGTAAAAATGGTTTCCATGAAGTTGGTGGAAGGTGAAACCAGAGCTAACCAAGAGGAACATGATACCTCTTCTCAAAGAAAGTATTTATGAACCTCAAACCCAACCGATAATGTTCTGAGGTCAGAGGGAACTAAAGTGTTACTTTTAGAATTCAGGTCCCCTGACACCAGGAGTAAAGGTCACGTGCCATTCTGCAATAAGAGCATCATACCACCAGTGGAACAAAGAGGCAGTACTGAGATTCTGAGGGGACGATTCGCAGCTTCAGTGCTGGGATGAGTCTCCATAACTGACAAAGTGATGAATTCAGCTCAGCCCAAGAGCTCTTAGAGGACAATATCCAGTCATTCATCTGAGATCTGAAGCTCAAGAGCGATTGGGTTCTGCTGCAAGACCAAGAAGGCAAGTACAAGAGCCAGTCCACCCCTGAATAGTGAAAAAGAAAGAAATTCAGATTTTGGACTGGCCTGGTCAAAGTCGTCCGGAATTTTATTACCCAATGAAGATGCTCTGACAGAACCTTAGTTGATAATCAAACCCTCCAATGCAGCTGGCTTTAAGTGATCACACGAAGAGCAGACCGTTCCTCCACAGCAGTGTGAAAGACTGATCTCTTGCTGTTGGAAGCATTCTGTTGCAGTCACTGCTGCGGATGATGGCACAATAATTTAATAGTTAAGTTTGGAGGACGTTTGCTTCTTCACATGGGCGATAAACCGCAGGTGTTGGACAATCTTCAATGAATGAAATGGTTTTAAATGCGTTTCGTTTTCCCTCGTGCTCTTGTCCTGCAGAGCATTCTGAAACCACTCAGTGCAACAAATATGCAAAAATATAGCCAATCAGAAAGGGGATAAATATTTTTCTCAAGGCACAGTTGATAATCAACAGAGAAAATAACTTGAGCAAAGCACCAAGTAAAGGATTTTCAGTGTGCTACCAAGTACTGCATGAATTACAACAAAACTTAAGACAACCAAGACATTTTATTTATGAAAAACAATAAAGGTAAATATGGCTTGTCCCCATTATGTTGAAGCAATGCAGTGTGGTATTAGAGGCAGAGCATCTGTTGGAAGCAGGTGCTCATGCGAGCCGTAGTGACTGAGGTCACTTACTGACACCAGGTTCTCCTCCACAAACGGGGTGAGCATGTGGTGCCGGATGGTGGCCATGATGTCACTGAAGTCTAAGGCAGATATGACGCCACTCTTGCCCTTGTCCTTCTGCATGAAGGCCTGGCGAGCGTGCTCGAGCTGCAATTCCTTTGGGGAGAGAAATTACGTCAGACACACACCCAGGGCTTTTAGAGACTGCAGGCTTCAGGGTTAACTGCTGTTCGGCTCACTCCATCGGTACCGTGCAGGAGCCCGGCATTTAACACAGATCACAGGGGTTGGGTTGTAATGGCTGATCACCTTAAGCTGATCTGACTGGAATGCAACAGTAATTCCCTCCCGCTGCCCACATCCCTCCCTTTCCTGATGTCGGTTGACAGCAGCATTAGGTTGAATAACATCATACATGAGGCGTATGAGCCTAATCAAGGCCAGGCCAGGAGAAGCCCAATCCCACGACAAGAAACACAGGAAGCTCAAGACAGGAAGCAGGAGTGTTCAGACCAACTAGAAGTCTGATTCAACATAATGGCTGAGCAAATGTCTGGGTACAACTGCAGTCAAATGCAATCAGTCTAATCCAATCAAATACAGCCAAAATAGTCATCCGATCTGTGTGGCACACTGGAACTAGTCAATTCTTCAATTCAGCTAATGTCCTGCGGACACAAAAGGCATATTCAGTCACACAGCAGCTGAACTTGGCATATAATTCTGCTTATCCAGCCAGTGGCCTGGAGCGCAACAGGCACATTCAAACACACGCCACCCTTTCTGATCCACTGTGGTTGTAAGTTTACTCATATCTTGGTTCAAGAATATGGACCAGGTCCACGTGCCAGTTCACACGGCGAAAGGATTAACAGAGGAACGCAAAAAACTGGCCACTGAGACCTGCAAGTAACTCATTTACACAGCCACGTCCATGGCCGCGTTAGCCTCTAAGTCCATAGCCATGTTAGCCAATATTCTGTATTTAAAAACCTTAATCACTGAGCTCAATTGAGAGAGACAGAGAGAGAGAGAGAGAGAGAGAGACAGAGACAGAGACAGAGAGAGAGAGAGAGAGAGAGAGACAGAGACAGAGACAGAGAGAGAGGGAGAGAGAGAGAGAGAGAGAGAGATTATACAAAATGGATCCTCCTGAGCTACTACTGTGCAGCAAGCACAGCACTGAACATATGTATGCAGCTAATTGAATTCAACTAGGAGTTCTCTCTGCACCAGATTTCATTTTAGGAATGATGCCAGCAAACGTCCAAACGAGTCACGAGACTTGAGTACAGTGCATTGATGTACAGCCCTTGCCATCTCAGTCTGCAGTCAGCCAGCTAGCCTTCTTCCCTTGCTGCCAAGACAGTTTCAACTTAGGGTTAAAAATACCTTTGGAAAGCACTCAGAATTCATAAGAGTTGAGTAGGCTCTGTAAATGTTCTTTCCATTTCATTACCAATGGATGCAGCACCATGGCTGGCCTACGCCCACTCTGAATGCATCCTTCCTGTCTCGCTGCTGTCTGTACTACAGGAGAGTGGGCGGAACGTTTATCCAGCACAGTCTGCATTCGCCCTTCTTCCACACCATTGAGTGGCGGACTGCCGTACTGCTCTCATTTTCAGACTTCAGCCATATCTGTTCTAATAATGTTAATGAATGTCCTCACAAATGCACACAGCGTCCAAGTTTACGACTATATGACCCACGATCAAGGAGAACTTGCAAAACTTGGTTTGTTTGTTTGGTTTGCAGGGCAAATTTGCCAGCCTTTACTTAATAACTGAAAGGTAGACAGAGGAATGAGTATTTTTAAGTATTCTGACAGACCATCATGGCTCATATATTCATAATCACATGCTTCAAATTTTTTCAAGGAAACAAATAAATCCTATAATTAACATGAGCTCGGGTGTCAGGGAAGTGCATTTTATCAAAACAATCCTTCTAACTTTTACTGTTCAGTGACAGGCTACGACATGCCAATATATCTTAGCAGAGCATAATTGCTACATAACAACATTGAGAGAATAATAAAATAAAATTTAAAAAAAAACATTCAGTTCCAACCACATTGAAAATCAACTGTAGTCTCCCTCAACAGTGTCTAAACATTTCAGAGTTACAAGACAGTCCACATTTTATATATTTAAAATTTTGCAATATAGAACATATGCTCAGTGACTAGATTTATCAGGATAGATTCATTATTGCCAGGCTAAAAAAAGCAAGTGAGTTCGTAAAAAAATCTTTTAAAAAGTTTTGAGACCTCAGTTCAGCTACAGGTTGCCAGTTAAGCGGCAGTGTGCGTCACTAAGGTCAGTATAAATTACAATATAAAGGGCAACGAAAACGATTTCATTTGGCTTCATCTCTTTCGCCAACAAACTAATAACGGTTTAAATAAATAAATAACTGACGTTCAGAAGTGTGCAGATCGACAACAGCGGTTACAAATGATCAATTTATACTCATTAAGTACTGGTAATGATGACATTAAATGTACATTATTGTGACAAACTAAAAAATTAAATGTTAACCTATTGAAATATTACCATATTTTATAACTACCTAGCTCAGCAGCTGTGACGGAATATATTTGAATATATTTATTTTGATTCTTTTTAAGCTCTAACTGTTCACGTTCCAGCTCTGCCTCAGTAGATAGCAAACACTGAGATGGGTACACAATTCTATCACAGACTAATAGCTGCTCACCTTCACTGTGAAATGGAATGCGATTTTTAAAAAAATCCTGGTCGTATATTAAAATGAAAGAGCTTGGATACAGGTAGTACCCATGAGTCAATGGCAAACCTGAAGGAACTGGGTGAACTCGAGATAATTGAGGTGCTTCTTCCTGTCATGACCGAAGTGCAGCCTGATGAACTCGCAGTCCCAGTTGAAAGGGATGTGGTGGTGGACAGTGGTCTGGCTAAAGATGTCTCTGACATTTTCTGCAAAAGGGAAGGCAGGCAAGTAGCATCCAAGATGAGCGATGACACAGCAGAGCAGAGTCTCAGTGAAGATGCATCAAACAGGTTATTTACTAAACCTCTTATTTCACAGGGAATTCGATCAAATCAAGTCAAAAATGATAACAAGAGAAAAACCCGACAGATAAGCCCATGTCAGCATTTTCCCTCCACAGAATTTCTGCTGCTTTTGTTACGACTCGTCTAGAAAAATCGGAATTAACACGGCCCTTTTGTGAACCTCGTGCCCCTGGTTCAGTCCCATGTTGGGCCCCCGGCTGCACTTCAAATGAGGAACGTCGGTCATTATCCCAAACTCCCCTTTCATTTATTGGGCCAGAATGTTGGAGATAATGTGGAGCTGAGCAGTACTTCGGCTGACTAACCCCGATCAATCCACACACCCCACCCACACATTAACAGATCTGGACTAGAGCAAAGTTCCGTAACATGTGTTAAAACAGTACCGCTTCAAATGGTAGCAGTGCCTGAACCCATACTTAAACAAGAAAACTCAAAATCCACACATCATCAAGCACATTGTCAGTAAAAACGATTAAGTGACTGTGGTACCTTTGGAAGTGTCACAGTAATAACCCATGTTAACCCTTAAAGTGATAAGCACTGCTATCGTCACCAAAGGTGCAAAATATTTAACCCTCTCCAGCCCAATTTATTATATTGAGATATGAAAAATCTTTCATTCGTGGAGAATAGTTCTCATACACTAGTGGCTGCAGGTGGAACTAATGTTGTATTTTTGCAATACTGAGCTGGAAGAGTAACTTTATCAAACCATTTCCCGTGTGGTCTTTATATTTTATCATCAGTCATCAGTTAATTTATTGTTGCAAATTCGCAACATGAGCCTGGAGAGGGTTAAAACAAAATTTCCAATTTCAGTCTTCAAAAGGTCAACAATCTCATCAATTCTCAGTTGGCAAATTGGTTAGCAACGACCTTCAGAAGGTTTCACAGGTACCTGCGAGTCCTTTTGTCAGTTAAACGAGAAATGATTAACTTTTGGAGGGAAAGGGCGAGTAAGAATTAAGCACTTTAAGGGTTAAGTGTGTATTATGGAAAGGATGGTGAGGGAAATTATCTGAAGATAATACCGTAATGGACGTAATGCATTAAGTACCTTTGGGATCGACAGAAACAAACTGCATTAAAGTTCAATTAAATTTAATGTCAGAAATATTAACTTTTTATTTTCACATATTTACTGAGAAAATAATGTTGTCAAAAAAAGATACCAGATTCAAGATGGCTGCCATGACAGCCATATTGATAATCGCAGTGTCTCCACTTTTGAAAGGATCCTTCCTCAACCGACCCCAACACACACAGCAAATTTGAATTTCATCAGATATTCAGTCCCCACAAAATTCATGGAAAACAAATTCAAGGCAGCTGCTGTGGAAGCCATATTGCAAATGGTGTGCAAATGACGGTGTGCCCGTTACTGAAGAGAACCTTCCTCAACCTGTCACCAACACACAAAGCAAATTTGAATTTGATTGGATTTTCTGTCCACCGTGAAATCGACGAAAACCAAATTCAAGATGGCTGCTTTGGGCACTGAAGACTGTAGCACACCCATCTTCCAAAAAAGCCACCCCTACCCACCATCAACGCAAACATCAAATTTAAATTTGATCAGATAATCAGAAACTGGCAAAAACAAGTTCATTACAGCTGCTGTGGTGACGATATTGAAAATCGAAGCGCACTCATTTTCAATAAGAGCCCTCTTCATCCCACCACCGATACACAAAGCAAATCGGAATTTTATCATATAATCAGTTATCCTCAAAATAGACAAAAATCTAATTCAATATGGCTGCTGTTATGACTTAATTACGAGCAAAGGGTTTTAGACCGCGGGGAAAATTTTGTCTTTGAAATACTTAACAGCAACAAATATAGACTGAAGCAGAATATTAGTGAATTTTGGATTTTTTTACATCAATCTTTTTTCAATAACTTTTGGCTTTTGGAATTTGAACTTTACAATGCTCTAGAGATTGGAAACGTTTGAAAAAAAAAAAAAAAGGCTGCACTGCATCTGACTGTTGATTTAGAATTCAAAGGTCAGGGTTATGAATGACACTTCAAAACTATTCAGCACAGCCTAATTTTAAACAGCACAACACACAGCCTAATGCTGTCGACATCAATTCTTATGCACAAGTTTTTCAGACTCGACTTTCTGGGGGGAAAAAAAAAAGCTACATGGGGATCGAGTGATCTTTTAAGCAATGGGACGAGTTGTCAGTTAGACAAAATGGCGAATTACACACCCCTAACAATACTCTTTTCTTATGGAATCAGCTTCTGTAGGTCGGCCCAGAATAAGTCTTGGGGCCAGTCGTTTATGTTCTCTGGCCTAAGCGGGCCGGATGCAAAAAAATAACATGACCTTTGAACCCTGAAGTATAAGGAAATTCTGGCCTCAGCCAGAAGGCTGAGACAAGTCCTTAGGTGGACTTTCCAGAAAGAGAATAAAGCAAAGGACACCTCAAGATCCACACGAAAACAGATCTGAGATGACAAAATCAACGTTCTACAAGGGCCATCTCAGTCAACACACATCAATCCTTTCAAAAGCTCGAGAGCTGAACTGAAGAGGGCAGTTGCTAAGCGCAAACCCAAGAACGAGACTGATCTTAAAGGGACGTGCACAGAGGAATGGTCTAAAATCCCTGAAACTGTGCGCCTTAACTTTCTCAAACAGAACGGGTAAGACTCTGTGCCATTAGCCTTGCAAGAGGGTAATACTGTATCAAGTACTAATCCCAAGGTTTAAATAATTCTCAAACCTTAATTTTATAACATTTGTTTACTCATTCAATACATGTTTGATTTTAGTTGTAGCAACATTAAAAGTACAACATTTTTGCAACTTGACATTATGAATTTCACTCTACAGTGATATAATTTAAAATAAAATTATGCAGTATTGTTTGTGCATTTCCAGCCAAGGGCGCCAATAATTCAAGAGCCCCCTTCAACTCCCCAGATAAATCCAAAATCATTAAACTGAAGTTTCTGTATATGCATGAACCTTGTATTCAACATCGGAAAGGGTTCTGATATAAGTATCGTTGATTTACAAAAACACAACAACAGTGGCTTAATTTTATTCAGACAACATACTTGGATAAGAAGTTAACAGAGTGAGTTCATCTGCATTAGACTTGGTCAGCCCTGCGTAGCCACAGCCACAACACATTTTTTTTGTGAGTGCAAAGTTCACAAATGAGGCCCCATGTCAGCTGTTTTTTTTTTATTTTACATACCAAATGAGATGTCTCCAGTGCCGGTCTTGTCAAATAACTGAAATGCTACTATGAAAAGTGCATCCGGGACACAAAGTACGGACTCAAAGGCCTGAAACTCTTGGAATGAGATCAGTCTGGGGAAAAAAAAACAAAGAGAAAAGTTTAGAGAAGAGAGCTTAGCTACAACACAATACCACAGCTTTACAACAGTTTTTAACCTTTAGAGCGTGGGGAAAAAACTATTTTTAGTAAATTATTTTATTTATTTTTTGTAAAAAAATTATTCAATTATCTTGTGCTGTTACAAACCTATCATGTGGAAACTTATTTTAAAAGAGCTCCCCTGTCTTCTACAAATCGCCACGATTGATTTTCAACAGCTTTGATTTTTATATGTCACGTCAGTTAGTAACAAAAAGCTGCATGTAGCACTATAAGGGTTAAAAGTAATTTGGCATGTCCTTCCCACCCAAATCTCGAATGTCCAATCAACCAAACAAGCTGCCATCTCGAGAGAGCAAAGGAGTTTGAGGCTGTCTGGAAAACCCGCCTGTCAGCTGCTGGTTTTTTTCACTCGCAGTTGCACCCCTTACACGCATACACAGATCAGAGGCAGAGGAAAACTCAAATATTAGTTTCCTCAGAATGCAACAGACAAGCGCTCAGACGGCCGTAACAGGCTATTCAGCAACCAACTGTAATTACCCAATACGACTATATTCTGCTCATATCCCTGAGCAGCACAAAGCCGATTATGCTCTGCTCTCAGGAGTCTGCAGGCCGCAGTCAACACGAGCACAATACAATCCAATGCCAGGTCACTAACACTGCAAAGTGTCCCTTTACCAAGCGGGCCAATCCAGCAGCCTGCATTACAATTAAGACGAGGGCCAAAAATAATGACTTCTGTTTTTCCCTCATTTAGTTTGAGAAAGTTTCTATCCTTCCAATTTCTAATTTCATTTAAAAAATTGAGCAAGGCCCTAAGGCAAGAGGTGTTAGCCGGCTGTTCATGAAACGCGCAGCTGAGTATCATCAGCATGGGACTAATAAAATAAATTGCGTTTCTGCAAAAATTGGTCAAGGGGGAGTACGTAAAGGGAAAATGGGAGCAGGCCTAAAATAGGTCCTGGAAGAGAATAACAAGTAGTGGGTGCTCATGACGAAGATAGACTTCCAATCCTAACCAAGCAGACCCATCCTTTACACATAAAGCGAATCAGCCACGGACAGGGCTGAATCCCAATGTCACAATACAGTCGTTTCAGGAGAGTGCGGAGGTCAACATTGTCACAGGCCGCACTGAGGTGGAATAAGCGGAACATTTGTCTATGAGCTCTGATTGAATGTTCAAATCCCACCCACACCATTACAGGCTCGGGCTGGACGTCCACATGGACGAGGGGACAATAGGCGCAGCCTCGCAACCTCGTTGGGGTCAAGCCGGTTGAAATTTGTTAGTTTCGTCGCTCCATAACGACCAGTTCTGGTCAGCCAGGGGCAAGTCGCTGCACTCGATAGTACGCCGAGTGAGTGATCCTCTGACGGCATAAGCAGTGTGTAACCGGCGGTGCGACTGCGTAGCGTAACAGAAGCGAGGGCTGGTAGTCATGCTAGTCGGAGGAATCGTGTCAAGGCATCTCTCCCCCGAGTCAATGGGAGCAGGTTGCTTTGAGGCGGGCTAAACAGTTAGCCTGCGTTTCGGGTTGGGGAAAAAATGGGGAAAAATCAAAAACTATTAGAAAAAACAAGTTGTACCTGGAAAAATTAACCTTGCGCACCAGCACTTCTTTTAGTGCTTCTGATATGGACTCATTTTACATCCGTCACCTCAACCGTTTTCAACTTAGTCTTTTGAAAATCTGTGACCTTCAGCTTGACCTTTCAAGGTCACCGCAGTTCAAAGGTCAGGGCATTGTGTGCATGTATATGCAGCATGTTTTTGAAAACTTCGATCCCCAAAATCACAAAAGTGTTATTTAGTGACTTAGGTACTTCTTGCACACAGGTCTTCAATTATTGTTTTATATGACCCATCTTAACAGCAAACACAATTTGCATATTCAATTTCTGTAAGGTCTTCCCATATTTCTTTCATTCAAATAATTTCAGCAACCCCCCTTTCCCCCCACTTTCACCCCCCTCCCCAGAACCCAGTTAGCACCGAAGCACTCTGTAAATCTGGAGAAACCCCTGATAACCAGTACAGAGAAAAGTATTTGCATCCTTCCTGATTCCTTCAATCTTCACATATATAAAAGACACGGTCGTATTGCATCTTCGAATGAAATAAAACAAAAAAGGCAACCTAAGTGAACAGAGCATAGTTTTAAAATTATTTCATTTATTATGAGGCTGGTACATAAGCAAGGTGGGCAGCACTGCTGCCTCACAGAAATAAGGCCCTG
Organism: Gymnothorax reevesii; assembly: GCA_029721435.1. Lineage (NCBI taxonomy): Eukaryota > Metazoa > Chordata > Actinopteri > Anguilliformes > Muraenidae > Gymnothorax > Gymnothorax reevesii. The sequence goes on from CM056586.1 coordinate 69,189,960, forward strand.
GGTTTGAATCCGGCCAGGGGCCTCCTGAGGGGATTTTGCAAGCTTTTCCTTTGTTTGAATGAGTTTGCAGGAGGGCCTTCAGCTTCCGTCCGACAGTTCACTGACCTGCATGTCAGGCCAATCAGAGACTCTAAACTGCCCACTGTGGATGAATACTGTGTGTTTCATACACCTGCACAGAGGAGCGCCAATGGTGATACAAAACGACCTAAAACTGTCCTTGAAAGACAACTAATTTATTTCAAGTCGAAAACTATCTTTGCACGCACTGGCCCTACGTGAAAAATCCCTGTCAGACTGTCGCAGCCCTGCTGTTCTGCCGGTCTGTGCTTGAATGCCAATCATCAGGAAAAGGGATGCGCCAAAAAAGATCCCAACTTGATAATTGGATCAGATGGATTTAATGTGATTAAGTCTCATTGTTGGCGATTCTTGGGTGGAGCTGTGAAAAGCCATTTGAAGATGACGAGGCCCTCCTGCGCACAGCACTATTTAATGACACCCTTCTCCCATTTTAGCAGGATGCTTGTAAGTACTTTTTTGCTGCGCTCTTCCTGTTTTCAATTCATGATTTGTCAACATTTACTTAATGTCCTTAGTTTAATAACTAAATAAATAAGTTTTTACTTGTATTTCCCTGTGCGATCTGCCTTTTTATTATAACCTTCGAGCGGTTTCATAACGATTGGGGACTCTTCCGCAGGCGGACATCTTCCTTTCAGGACTTTTAGCAGTAGGTAGTCGCCGTTGCATTTGCTCGTGTTGGGCTTGGTTTGTCGCGTCTCGTTTTCCCCTCAGTTGGTAGTTCCTTACGCGACACGCACTGCACTTCTCGTTTGCAGCCGTTTTTGCAGCAATTACTTTTTAAAACTACTTGTCTTTTTACCAATGCACTTTATAGCTTTGTAGGTTGTTGCGTAGATTTATCCCTCAGCCTTACGTGAGCGGACTTTTGTACACCATCGTTGTTGGGAACAAGGCTTCACTACCTTTTAAAAATGTCCGTTCTTGTGCTTGTGCAATCTGTAGCTTTGTACTCTGTAGTTTTTCCAGCTCCGAGCGTAGCGCTGTGCTTGGGTATGTATCGGAGTCAGTCTTCCTGACAAGGGATATGATTCTCATATTGGATACAAGTGGTCCCCGGGCAGGAGAAACTGACGTCTGTGTAGATTTATAGGTCTCTGGTGGCCTTGTTGCAACATTATATTACCTTTGGCTAGCAGTCAGTGTTGATGCAATGTTTGTAGAGTCATGTCATTTGCGCCACAGGGGGATACACAGGGAAACTGTTTGACAGGCTTTGGTTGTACTTTTGCAATGCTTTTGTTTCTTAAAGGTCATGTCATTGAGGTGGTGCATTTAAAGGACTGAATTGTGAGGGACATTATTTCAGTCAGTGGTTTTTTTTGGGGGGGGGGCGCAATGGAGCAATGTTTCCCTGGTTTAGGCTGATACCAAAACAGAAGTGTTGTTCAACCAGTCCACACCAGTGAGATTTTCTGGGTCGTTGTTGGGGAGCCCAGGTAACTGGCTGACAAAAGACAAATCGCACTGAAGGTGACGCATCGACTTCCCGCTTTACCACAATCTCCATCTTCATTGGTGCACACTTTGTTGCATAAAAAAGTCACAAATAACTGAAGATTTTTATAAAGAGCCATGGCGTATTTGTGGCACAAGCATGACTCATAAGGACTCTACTAAATCCAATAATATCCAAAGTGGTGGAAGTTTCTTTCCATTTGCATGATCCCATGGTAACGTGTATGTGTCAATCCTTTTAATCACGCTACGCAGCCAGATCACAGCCAGATTGCTCCCAGAGCGATCAATATTTGTATCTGGGTTTGAGTTTTCCTGGAGGCATGATAGATTTGGATGCCATGTACACACCAGAATGCAGTTGTTTTTACAAGCGGCTGTGTCTTTATTTCAAAAAATGTTCCCTTTTTTTAACCTTTACGTTTGAACAGACAAAGTAACAATATAAGGTTACCCACTGGCTGGTTCAAACTTCAGTTACATTACCATACATTTTTACTAGGGGCGTAACGATTCTGAACCGCGGTTTTTTTAAGGCGTAAGACTACCTGCTAACATGGGGCGAACATCCAAGCTTTCGCTTTTCCTTTATTAACCCCCGTGTGGTCCTGAACGAAAGTGCCAAACATCAAAGGGCATGGGAAATGCTTACGGAAAAAACTTGACTGGCATCAGCATTTTTTGGCTACGTGCTGAAAGGAGCCAAGCAAATGAAAACAGAATAGTCTCCAATTGACCAATCAGGCAAATCGAAGAAAAGTAACCTGTTCCCGTTTACTTTGCTTGATTAGAAATCAAATGGTGGATTCCTTTACTCCAAGTTGAATGAGTAGAGCTCTTTATTAAGACAACACAAACGGCACAGATTTGCATGAAAATGATTGATTATTGCCACGCTATTTTGTGCAACTATAATGATTCATATCTCACATTCACCATTCATCTGCTTTTCAGAATGTTTTCCACCTTGTGTATTTTTTAGACGCTTAAAATCCAGGGCGATCTTATAACAAATCTGTTTTAAATTAATCTTGAATAATGTCCTAAAATGCTGCAATGAGAGATGCAATACGAAGGAGGATTTTTTTTTCTAATTATTCAAATTATTGGCATTCTTTTAATCTAAGACCATAACCCACTTAGGTTTGTCGGCTTTTCACAATCACATCTTAATCACTATAGGCTACTGAAATTTCTTGACTGTTATTTAGGCCAAGAACACGGGAGCAGATTTAAGGAAGGGCGGAGCACCAGCAATTAGTGAAATCTAAACTCAGGCTTCTTCCTTACGGCATTTTAAATCCTTTAAGCCGCTACAGGAGTGCACGTTTCTAGAAATTACGCGCGACTGCCTACACACCTCATGACAGTAAGTGGTCTCATCACACTTTAAAAAAATCCTCGTTCAACATCGCCACATCCCGACTCAGCATTTAATCCCTCACCGTGGTATTTTTTGGAGATATATAATGATATAATAAAAATAAAGAGATTTATTTTCAGATTGCTCCAGACTTCAAGTGTCTAGAAAATACACAAGGTGGAAACATTCTGTAAAGCGGCTGAAACATAAATGTGGGATATAAATTATCACACAAAATACGCGTTCTGTGCGGTTCTATGGCCATTTAACTTTCAGAATTCCGCAATCAAACATGCAGTTTTAATAAACAGCTCCACTCATCCGGCAAAGTAATTAATCGAATCCCAAGTTTGATTGCTAATTGAGCAAAGTAAACAGGGACACAGAGTAACCTAATTGGTTAAAAGGAGTCGATTCTGTAGTCCTTTACTTGGCTCCGTGCAGCATGTCGCTGAAAAATACTAATGTCAGTCAAGTTTTTTTCTTCCCCTGAAGCATTTCTCAGGCCCTTTGATGTTCGGCACTTTTGTTCAAGACTGCGTCGGGTTTTATAAAGGAAAAGGGAAAGCTCGGATGTTCGTCCTATGACAACAAGTGGTGGTATTATGCCTTAAAAAAACCGTGGTTCAGAATCATTACACCCCAAACTTTTACAGTAACTATGCACATTATTTATGCCATTCAGTCCTCAGTTTTTCAGGCGCGCAATTGTTCCTGTGCGTCATAATGTGCCTTAACAGGCAAGGGAAGGACCCACCTGACTTACCTGAAAGCGAGCGGCTCATGAAGCCCGAGTGAAAATAACACACAGCTCTCCCTTTTACTTGAACCACGTGTATGCCCAATTATTTGCATAACGTAAACGAACCAAACACTTCAAACAGCCTGTAGCCTAGTGAAGGTCATTCCTGACAAACCGTGATCATCAGATAAGCGTAGCCTGTCACCTTGACACCAACTAATCTCAATGCATTTTACACCTGATGTTATGAGTTTCAGCAAAACATGGCAATGTCATATCCGCAGGGGAATGGACAGAGATGCTCCATCCCACTATAAGCAGCAGAACATTTATCGATTTAATTTCACGCTAGGTTAATACATCTATGGCCTTGCTTCTATAACACATTTTAGATCACGTGTGGTGCATATTTATACATGTATTTTGAACCGCTTGATTTGATAAATAAGCCCTGCAGTTAGTCGATATATATTAAAATGCACAAATGAAAAAAAAAAAAAAAAAAACAACATTTAAGGTTTGCCACAATTCGGTATTTATGAAACAACATAAATCCTCTGTTTAAGGATGGTTAACTTCTTTAATGATCCAGTCATAATAATCTTCAGAACACTTGAGAGAAGATTGCACAAAGCAGTATCATTATTCCACATAAAATTAAATGTAAAATGACCCCGCTGTTGCCCAGCCAAATCAAAACCTGATCTAACTGTCATGATCTAACTGTCATTAAATGCAACTTCATCTGCAACAAAAAAGTCAACTTTCCGTCCATTTAAAATTCACAGAATTTTTTTTTAATTATTATTATTTCCAATTCTGTTCACCTGTGATAGACCTGTTTTTCCAGTCAGTTTTAGTTAACAGTTAGAAAAGACACTAACAAGCCGTCCTTACTACTAACAACATTTATGGCCGAAAAGCTGAAAAATTCAGTCTTTATCTGTGATTGTGATGGAGGAAGTCAGCTGGCTCAGGAAAGCATGATAAACTTAAAGTGCAAGAACATGATTCTCACATGAATGAGACATTATCAGTTGATCTGTTGCAATCAAAGATAAACACCCTCTACTTAAGCTAAGCTACAAACAGAGATTAAAATAGCATAAATGCTTTGGGCAACATATATGTGCAAGTTCCTGTCTCACACCTAAAGCAGCACAGGGGCTGTAAAGTCAGTTGTCAGTTTGGGAGTCGCAAATCACTTTGCCTGGCTTTTTCAAAGACCATGTTTCCACATAGGCTCAAGGTGTCTTTTGGAATGCAATACAGTGCTGGATATACCAAGGACATTTAAAAATGGTCTTGAGAGGCATGATCTGTGAATATTAGACATATGCTAATTCAACCATTTGTAAATTATTATCGCTCATACTATCCCCTCACTAAAGAGGAGAGAAGAACCATGTTTTCAAAATAATTATCATTCATTGAAAAGAGACTGTGGAAACCAAAGCATAAGAGGGTCACATTCTATAATACGAGATAAATGAAAGGCAAAAATGGGCTATTTCCTACAATCTTGATAAACCGCTCTAAAATTTGAATGATTAAAGTTTTCAACATATTTACTTCCGAAAATATTTTGAGGACATGCACATACTCCAGATAGACATCAGTTCCTCCATACTTGCTGTCGCAAATCAACAAAAAAATCTCCAAAATTTGAGTCTAAATTTTTGATTTTTAGACATTCTCTACACATAAGTGGACTCGGGAGAAAAACGACCCTTTGGTCATCAAGTTGTAACTGTCCAGTTTAAAAAAGCTTTGAACCATTTGTCAGGCATTTCTTTTTTTTTTTTAATACACAGTTTTTTGTAACAGCAGCCAAAATAGGCACAATTTCAAGCATTTTCCCCTCAGACCAGTAGAGTAGAAGAAATCTTGCCGTGGTTATGAGTGTTGAATAACCCTTTTCTTTCAATATATTACATTTTCTATGAACATCTGAAACAATTCAGTGTCACAAACAAGCAAAAACAGATGAAATCTGGAGGGGAAAAACATTTCACACCACTGTATGGTTTTCATTAACATTTGCCCAAGCAGTATATTTATTTGATGTCTAAAATTGATTCTTTATTGTTTAATGACACTTCCAGCGAGCTCTCATCCATCTCATGTCTGCCACGAAGGAATCAAGGCACATAAGATTCATTCATACCATTATGGGTAATGTTGAGTCTGTAATTACCCTGGTAAGGATGTTTATGGACTATGAGAGGTTAATGGAGTCCGCAGTGGAAACCCATGCGAACAAGGGGAGAACATGCAAACTCCACACGGAATGGCCCCAAGCTGGATTCAAACCTACAACCTTCAACCGCTGCACCACCCTATTTGATATCCAAGATGTGGAATTACGCAGTAGTGTTCACACAGAGAACAAATTTCAGCAAAACCTTCTTCAATACTGCATGCATTTCATCAACAGTCTTGAAAAATACAGACAAACCTCTCATCCCATTTTACAGAAAAAAGACCCTTACATTTTGCAGGGTCCATCACCATTTCCCAGAGCACATTTGCCAAGATAGCGGCCGATGCCAAACTTACCCATCTTTAGTGGTGTCCGCTACTCCCGCTATCAGCTGCACCGTTTTGGGGTTGTGATGGAGCCGCGTGTGCAAGCCCAGGAACTTCTGCACGAAGTCAGCCGGGGTCATGTAATGCTCCCCATCCGTACCCACAAAACTCGCATTCTAAAAGTAAGGCACAGACAAATGCAAAGCACTCAACACAGTTGGATGATTCCACAGGTGTGTCATAAGAGAATGCTCAAAAGTATGCACATTTAAATCCTCTCCTTTTCCCTTCCGTTGACTTGAATTTCTGACTGTTAACCCTTAGAGCGCTAAATACAACTATTGTTGCTCAATGATCTCAGATATCAAAATCAAAGCTGTTGAAATTTCATTTCAAACAAACCTATTTGTTTGAAAGCGCTCCTGCGGGGGGCTCTTTCAAACAAGCGACCACATAATGGGTTTTCAACAGTACAAGATAATTTAATCTATATTTTTTTGAAAATTTATTTCAGGGCTCTAAGGGTTAGCAATCCACTTCACTTTTATAAGTGCCATTGAGCAACTGGCCCTCGACATTGTTGCCATAAAGATCAAAATGCAAAAATGCTAATCCACACTTCTCCACTTCCTGATCAAACATCACCAAGACAAAGCAAGTTTGCCATTTTGTATGCAAAAGAAAAACTACCCACATACCAATACTTACACAATACAGCACAAATGCAATCGGTGTTAAACCAATACAAATTGTTTACATTCGGCTGCCGGATGGCTCACTCGGTAAAGCATCGCGTTGCGAAACAGAAGTGACCATCACGTTGCGGGTTCGAGCCCCGCGTCGTACCAGCCGGCAGTGGTTTTTCAGAGTAGCGCACAATTGGCTATTGCACTACAGGATTGCAAATTTCGAAGGGACTGCTGGGAAGGGAATATAATAGTTGCCTTGTTCGTAGCTCAAGCGCCTCCTATTGGCCAGACGGGCACTCTTCAGGAAGATTCTAAGTCTGTTCATGTCCGGGTATCCTCCGCCCTCATTCTGAACTTGCGAAGATTCAACCAATGAGTGTATAAGAAGCGGTGGCTGACAGGCTCCTGCCTCAGAGGAAAGCAGTGAACTGTCTACACTCTTTTGAGTTGGCAGCAAGGGGTCGCGTACGAGCAAGACCTTCACCAATTGGGCATTCCAGATTCGAGTGGGATTGGAGATGCAGAATTTAATTTTTTTTTTTTAAATTAAAAATCGTTTACATTCGGGTCATTCCACTCCAAAGCAACCACCTTATATACCCTCAATATGCCAATTTTGGATAGAATTTTGAAAAGATGTTCATCATGGTAAGAAAAGGCTGTATTAGAAATTTCAGCTGCATATCTTTCCTACAAGCCGATAAATCTGAATTTAAAGAATTTCCCTGCTCTGCCCTATTAGCAGTTAAACGTTAATAATTTTAGTTCCCTTGATCCAATTTGGCTCAGCAAAACCTCATTGTAAAGCATTTTTTAAGCTTAATTAAAAAATGATAGTTTCTTCAACCTCCCCTACCTGAAAAAAATGCTTCCGATAAACTTTCCCCACCTTCCTGTGCTCTCTGTGAGTTCATACATCTCACGCCCCCGGAAAGTTATACCGTTAAGTTTAATCTGTGTTCGAATAACCTTCATACAAATTTCTAGAGTTGGACCCCAAAGGATGGCTAAGGTATGAGAGCATGTCTTATACCTGGTATGACTGTTATTGTGCGTCAGAAATTCAAAGGTCACGCTGAAGGTCACCAAATGAAAGTTTATATATAACATCCTATATGCCTCTAATACAAACCTAGGCTCCACCTGTGACCATTTTGGTGATACAAGTCAGTGAAATTTCACTATGTCAAGTTAAGCCTTTGAAGGTCACCAAAGGTCAATTTCAAGGTGGCCAAATGAAACTTCATATATAAGTTATATAACTTCCTATATGTCCCTAATACAAACCTAAACTCTCTCTGCAATAGTTTTGGGGAGCAGTCATTGAAATTTCAGTCTGTGATGTTGACCTTCAAAGGTCACCAAATGAAAGTTCTTTTGACTTCCTATAACAACTCAATACACATACTCTATTTGGGATATTTTCAAGTCTAAAAGCCTATGAAACTATCAACATTTTGCTTGACCTGAGGTCAACTTTATTACTGCCAAAATATAGGTCTTATATGACCTTGTATATGTCCACAATACAAACGTAAGCTGTAACTGCAACCATTCAGCTTCCACAGGCCATTTCGCCCATTCTCCATACAACCCAATGTTAAAGTACAGCGCCCCCACTAGACCCACTTCTGTCAATTCAATCAAAATGGCACTCGTACTGTACATCAAGTGTACCAAGATTAGTTGATAGCCCAATTTAGAAAAAAGTGATCGAACAGTTAGAGAAATTATTATTTGAAATATCAAGTTCTATCTTTTAACATTAACATTTTGTCTGACCCTCAGTTTGACCTTCCTTGGTCATCTGAGGACAACTTTAACCCTGCCAAATATAGGTCATGACCTCCCGAATGTCACTTAAACTTAAGCTCTATCTGCAACCATTTGGCCTCAACAGGCCATTCTGCATATTGTAATGTGAATATAGGCCACTAGATGGCAATATTTACCTTTTTTTTGTAAAGCTCAGACTGGAGTCATGTTTAGACATGTCCTGGACATGTCTGGGGCAAGTCTCAGAAAATTTAAAAAAAGAGGTCTAAATGTGGGTGGGGTCTGCAAAAGAGTATATAAGGAAAAGAATTGAGACAGTAAAGTAGTAGGAGAAATTACAAGAAGAAGGATACGTGACCAGACCTTTAATTCTGTTCAAGACCTGTGCAGTCTGTTGTGGATTGTTTTTCACCCAGCACATCACCAGGAAACCCCACCAAAAACAAGGGACTGTAATTATTTCTTTTTTTCTTGATAATCAATCTTGGTCTTAGCTGTTATTTAGTTGTTATTGTCTTTGTCTGTTTAATTAAATGTGTTTGAGTTTTAAAACTGTGTCTGTCATCCCTTGCTGTTGCTGTTGCTGTTATGTTGTAAATGTAATAAGAAATTGGGGCCATAACAAATTGGGGGCTCAAGGTCCGGGATAGACCATTTTGTGAGTAATTTATTGAAAATCTAACATTTCAAATTGTGAAATTGTTTTTGTGAATTTTCCTAGATATATATTGACAACAGCAATGGATGATTTCTTGGCATCACCAACCGTAGGGGTTTTGAAGTCTTTTAAAAAGACGGAACTGCTAGAAATTTGCAGACAGTTAGAGCTGACAGAGGTAAAACCAGCCATGCGAAAAGCAAGACTGGCTAGAGAGATAGTTGAATATTACATTGATGAAAATGTGTTTGCACCAGGAGATCTGGAACAGTTTCCAGTGGAAAATCCAAATATAGAAATGGAACTTAAATTAAAAATGCTAGAGATTGAAAGGGAGGAAAAAGAAAAACAAAGGCAGTTTGAGTTGGAAAAATTAGCAAGAGAAGAGAAAAAAGAAAGGGAGGAAAAAGAGAAAGAAAGGGAGGAAAGAGAAAAAGAAAGGGAGGAAAGAGGGAAAGAAAGGGAAGAAAGAGAGAAAGAAAGAGAATTTGAGTTAGAAAAATTTGCAAGACAGAGAGATTTTGAATTAGAGAAATTCGAGAGAGAAGAAAGACTCCAAATGGAGCAACTAAAAATAAAAATTGCAACTGAAAATAAATTTCGGGCTAGCCAGGAGGTAAAACTGGTGCCTCCATTTTCGGAAAAGGATGTTGACAACTATTTCCAGTGTTTTGAAAAGGTAGCAAAGAGTTGCCAGTGGCCAAAGGAACACTGGCCTCTGATGTTGCAAACTGTCCTCAAGGGTAAAGCTCAACAAGCCTATTCGGCTTTGTCTGCAGATGATTCCTCTGATTATGAGGTTGTCAAAAAGGTTATTTTGAGAGCTTATGAGTTGGTTCCAGAGGCTTACCGACAGAAATTCAGAGGTCTGAAGAAATCTGAAAATCAGACTTATGTTGAATTTGCTAATGAAAAGCAGGTTTGCTTTGAGCGCTGGTGTACTTCTATGGAGGTCAAGGATGATTTCAACTCACTAAAAGAGATGGTGTTAGTTGAAGAATTCAAGAATGAATGAATAAAGATGATGTTAAGACCTACCTTAATGAGAAGCAAGCACTGAATTTGCAATCAGCTGCCAAATTTGCAGATGAATATGTTCTCACACATAAGTCTAAATTTCAGTCTAGCAGTAACAATAGATGGTCCCAATTTCAGAAAAAGGGTTATGGTGATACCCAAGATTCCTCACCCAAAGACAAAGACAAATCTGGTAATGGTGCTCAGAAATCCAGTTACAGGTCTGATCAAAGTGTGAAAGCTGACAGTGACAAAAGTGGTCTAGTTGGTGGGCGGCATGGTGGCATAGTGGTTAGCACTACTGCCTCACAGCAAGAAGGCCGTGGGTTCGAATCCGGCCTGGGGCCTTTCTGTGTGGAGTTTGCATGTTCTCCCCGTGTTCGCGTGGGTTTCCTCCGGGTACTCCGGTTTCCCCCACCAATCCAAAAACATGCAATATAGGAACTCTCCCTCCTGTATGGCTGTGTGTGAATGTTTGGTGGTGGTCGGAGGGGCCGTAGGCGCATACTGGCAGCCACGCTTCCGTCAGTCTGCCCCAGGGCAGCTGTGGCTACAAAAACGTAGTTTACCACCATCAGTGTGTGAATGAATAATGCCTCCATTGTAAAGCGTCTTTGAGTGTCCAAAAAAGCGCTATATAAAATTGATGATGCATTAGTTTGCAGATATTGCAAGAAATCTGGTCATGTTACAACTAACTGTTGGTTCCTTAAAGCTAAGAAAGAAAAAGAAAAGGATACCAAACCAAATGCCTTTGTGAAAACAAGGTTAGAAACTACCCCAGTAGTAGATAACCGATCTGCTAAATTGCCTGCTTCTTGTGGGGCTAAAAAGCCTGATACAGCTGACTTCGTGAGGGAGGAATTTCTTCCATTTGTGTCAGAGGGATTTGTGGCTCTGAATGAGCATACTACTCCTGTCCCCATATATATCCTAAGGGATACCGGAGCTTCTCAATCACTTTTGTTGATGGACTCCTTGGAGTTACGTGATGAGACCGCTTCAGGGGATTTCATACTTGTACAAGGTATTGAAGGGAGGACTGTATCTGTACCCCTGCGCTCTATATTCTTGAAGTCAGATTTAGTTACAGGACAGGTAAAGGTGGGACTTATGTCAAGTCTACCTATAAAGGGTGTTTCTCTGTTGCTAGGCAATGACCTGGCTGGGGGCAAAGTAGTTCCCCCTGTACATCTTACTTCACAGCCGAGCACTGAAGATGGGGATGTGGACCCATCTCTGTATCCTTCTTGCGCAGTGACTCGTGCTATGGCCAAGAAGGCTAAAGAAGATGATGTTGTGGTGCCGTCCAGTACATTGAATAGTCAGGACTCAGGTGGTTCGCCTCATGACTCTGATTGGCCTACTATGGTTTCTCCATTTGAGGACTTATCAGATACTTTTATCAGTTCTCTATTCAGCCAGCCGGATGGGTCTGGTGATTCTGATGTGTCTGGAGACTTGTCTCTGTCCAGAAAGCGGTTGATTGAGGAGCAAACTAATGATCCTGAAATTGGTGTACTAAAGAGGAGAGCCCTTCCTGAAAAAGAAATAGACGCAGTTCCAGTTGGGTATTATCTCAAGGATGGTGTGTTGATGCGGAAGTGGCGCCCTCCTGATATCCCTGCCAATGCAGATTGGGCAGTGGTCAGGCAAATTGTTGTTCCGAAGGTCTATAGGAATGAGATCTTAACAATGGCTCATAGTTTACCTTTAGGAGGTCATCTTGGTGTTAACAAGACTGTTGATAAGATCATGAAACACTTCTTTTGGCCTGGGCTTCGGAAAGACGTTTCCAACTTTTGCAAAACCTGTCACACTTGTCAGGTAGTTGGAAAACACCAGTTAGACCCACCTGTAGCTCCATTGCAGCCTATCCCAGCATTTGGGGAGCCATTCTCTAAGGTCATTGTTGACTGTGTTGGTCCATTACCCAAGACTAGATCTGGAAATCAGTACTTGTTGACAATCATGTGTGCATCTACCAGATTCCCTGAAGCCATACCTCTACGCAACATCAAGGCAACTGCAATCTCAAAGGCTTTGATAAAGTTCTTCACGTTGTTTGGCCTTCCCAGGGAAATTCAGTCAGACCAGGGTAGCAATTTCACTTCAGGATTGTTTCAGCAGGTTGTGTATGAACTAGGTGCAAAGCAGATTCTTTCTAGTGCCTATCATCCAGAAAGTCAGGGTGCCTTAGAGCGGTTTCATTCCACTCTCAAGACAATGATGAGGACTTATTGTTATGACCATGAGAAAGACTGGGATGAAGGTGTTCATTTGCTGTTGTTTGCAGCTAGAGAAGCAGTGCAGGAGTCTACTGGATTCAGTCCATTTGAGCTAGTGTTTGGTCATGAAGTGAGAGGACCTTTGCTATTATTGAGTGAACAATGGCAAGAGAAAGAGCCGCATATCAGTCTGTTAGACTATGTTAGCAAGTTCAAGGAAAGATTGCGTGCAGCTTGTGACCTTGCCAAAGAGAACTTGAAATCAAGTCAGGGAAAAATGAAAACTTGGTATGATCATAAGGCTATAAGCCGTGAGTTTAAACCAGGGGAAAAGGTCCTTGTGTTGTTTCCCTTGCAGTCCAATCCATTGCAGGCTAGATTTCATGGTCCTTATGAAATTCTGACAAAACTCAGTGATCTCAATTACATTGTGAAGACTCCAGATAGGAGAAAACCAAAACAATTGTGTCATATTAACATGCTAAAGCCTTATCATGACAGAAATGCTAGGGTTGCAGCTGTCACTTCAGATTCTCCAATGGTCGAAACGTGTGAAGATGAGGGGGGGTTTCAAGATGATGAACCAAGAATTAAAGCTGAAGTTCTTTCATGTAAATTGTCAAACACTGAAGTGTTGCAAAATCTTGATGTAAAACTCCAGCACTTAGAACCCTCACAGAGAGATCAGTTTGAAAGGGTGATCAAGAAATATGAGGATTTGTTTCCTGATGTTCCAAAGAGAGTTACTATAGCCTCTCATGATGTAGATGTTGGTGATGCCAAACCAATAAAACAGCATCCATACCGGATGAATCCTGAAAAGAGAAAGATTGCTGAGAAAGAGGTTGAGTACATGTTAAAACATGATATTATCAGACCCTCCAACTCCGATTGGAGTTCACCCTGTGTGCTAGTTCCAAAACCTGATGGAAGTACTAGATTCTGTACAGATTATCGCAAAGTCAATGCTGTAACTAGAACTGATGTGTTTCCAATACCTAGGATTGATGATTGTATTGATAGTGTAGGGCAAGCAAAGTTTCTGACCAAGATTGATTTGTTGAAGGGTTATTGGTGTGTGCCTTTAACTGAGAGGGCCAAGAGCATCTCTGCTTTTGCCACACCATCTGGATTGTACCAGTATGAAGTCCTACCCTTTGGCATGAAAAATGCCCCAGCCACGTTCCAAAGGATGATACAGTCTACAATCGCCGGATTGCCACACACGGGTGCATACATCGATGACCTGATCACATGGAGTGACTCCTGGGAGGAACATCTAAAAGATGTAGAGACGTTGTTCCAGCGCCTGACCCAGGCTAACCTGACTGTTAACCTGAGCAAGAGTGACTTTGGTTGTGCTACTGTCACCTATCTTGGCTACGTCATAGGCCAGGGTAAGGTGGCACCCATAAATGCTAAAGTCCAAGCCATCATGGACTTTCCAGTTCCTGACAACAAAAAAGCTTTGCGCCGCTTCCTTGGAATGATCGGGTTCTACCGCAAGTTCTGCAAGAACTTTGCTGAGATTGCTCTCAGTCTAACTAACCAACTGAAGAAAGGCGTAAAGTTCACCTGGGATGATGCATGCCAGAGAGCCTTCGATCACCTGAAGTCTCTGCTGTGTCACTTCCCCGTGCTCAAATCTCCTGACTTCAACAAACCGTTCTCCATCGCGGTCGATGCTAGCGACCAAGCTTGTGGATCTGTGCTCCTACAGAGAAGTGACTCTGATGACATTGAGCATCCCGTGGCATACTTCTCCAGGAAGTTCAATCGCCACCAAAGGAACTATTCCACAATAGAGAAGGAACTGTTGGCCCTGGTCCTTTCTTTACAACACTTTGAGGTTTATGTTTGTACAGGACAAAAGCCAATGATTGTGTACACTGACCACAATCCGTTAACATTTTTGAGTAAGATGAAAAACAAGAATCGGAGATTGTTGAATTGGAGTTTGATTTTACAGGAGTTTGACTTGGAAATTAAGCATGTGAAGGGTACAGACAATGTAATTGCTGATTGCTTATCCCGTGTTTGAATGTGTATATATATATCATGTGTTTGAATATTGTATGATATGTATATATAGACAAGTGTTCACTTAACCATTTTGTATTGAAAAGAAAAATTTTGCCTTTATGAGTCAAAATTTTTCCCTTTTGGAATGGAGGTGTAATGTGAATATAGGCCACTAGATGGCAATATTTACCTTTTTTTTGTAAAGCTCAGACTGGAGTCATGTTTAGACATGTCCTGGACATGTCTGGGGCAAGTCTCAGAAAATTTAAAAAAAGAGGTCTAAATGTGGGTGGGGTCTGCAAAAGAGTATATAAGGAAAAGAATTGAGACAGTAAAGTAGTAGGAGAAATTACAAGAAGAAGGATACGTGACCAGACCTTTAATTCTGTTCAAGACCTGTGCAGTCTGTTGTGGATTGTTTTTCACCCAGCACATCACCAGGAAACCCCACCAAAAACAAGGGACTGTAATTATTTCTTTTTTTCTTGATAATCAATCTTGGTCTTAGCTGTTATTTAGTTGTTATTGTCTTTGTCTGTTTAATTAAATGTGTTTGAGTTTTAAAACTGTGTCTGTCATCCCTTGCTGTTGCTGTTGCTGTTATGTTGTAAATGTAATAAGAAATTGGGGCCATAACAATATTCTCCACAAGACCCAATATTAAAGTATAGCGCCCTCTTTAGACCCACTCCCATCGATTCAATCAAATTAAGCTCGCACTGTACATCGAGGGTACTTAGATTAGTTGATTGCCTGATGTAGAAAAAAAAAGTTATCAGGCAGTTTTTGAGAACTAATTTTTTGAAATTTCCATTTCTCAGTCCAATCTTTCAGCATTGAGGCCAACATTTCATAGGCCCATAAAACAGACAATTATGATTCATTCAAAAATTAAAAAAACAAGAGTTTGTCACTAAAGTGACTATATCCCCCGCTGTTAGGTCACCAAAACTGACTGGTGTCTGCGCATTCCCAGTAGGAAGGTTAGTACCAAAAAGAATTGAAATAGGTTGACTCCTTCTTGAGATATGACAATGTTCGGGACGGACGGACGTACGAACGGAGCTGAATACTATATCCCCCGCTTCGCGATAAACGTGCGGCGGGGGATGAAAAAAATGTCTGGAGATATGGCCTTGTAGCAAGTAATTGCAAATTTATACAAGAAAATTCATCAGTCCAAGACAAAGATAAAAGAAGTTCCGGATGAAAACCCATGACAACAGCTTATTAGCCCACAGGGTCCGAAAACGAATAATAACCACTGAATTCAACATTCTTCTCGGTCACCAAATGTCTAGAAAAAAAAACACACTGCAAAGTTTAGCATGCCGCTCAGAGACTGCAGAGGTCTTCTGCCAAAGGGAGAATGTACGGATGAACCGCCGGACATACGAATGGAGAAACACAGTCTAAATCAGTCATCCCCCGACCTACCCGTCAGGTGGCAAGGGACGGCAAGTAGCTTGGGAGATATTCTCCAGAAATGGTACTGAGGCAATGGATACAAGTCAAAAGTCCCACAAAATTGTCCCGTAGCAGTTGTAGGTCAATTTTAATACTTGCAAAAATTTCCTTGAGCTAAACCCAGTAAGTTTTGCACTGCTACATTAAAGGATTGGATGATTTTTAAATCAAGTTAAAATTTGAAGGAAAAAGTCAAGGTCATTGGGAAAAGATCAACAAAATACTCAAGGCACAGCTACAAGACTGGGCCAACTTGCATAACCAACTTTGAAAGGCCACTGTCAAAAGTGTTAAAGATATTCTCCAAAAACAAAGAACAGTAAATGAAGTCATCACTGGAAGGTCAGAGGTCAGAGGTCTCAAGAAAGACAACAGAAAACAAGCTTTGGTAAAGGTCATAAGTCTGTGTGAAATGGCAAGGCTGCAGCATACAGTTTTAGAGTAATGGATCCAGACAGACGCACATACAGGCGCACGCAGATGAACACGGTCTAGATCACTAGTCCCCCAACCTACCGTCTAGGTGGCGGGGGGACGAAAAAGCAATCAGCAATTTATAGGGCAAACTGCTCAGAGATACAGGACATGACGTAAGGTGCAACTGCGCCATACCTGGATCAGTGTGCTTTCCAGAGAGAGCGCACTGCCTCATACTCTCAAACCCAGACGCACTTGGGGAAAAACTAAACATCCACCTCCATTAACACTGTACAGCATAATGGTGCCCTCTTGTCTGTTTGTACTGCGGAGTGAAATAAAAATCCTTGGATTTCACTGTGTGGTTGAGGGCATGACAAACAAAATACAAGAATCCAAAAGTAATTTTATAGAGGATGCTGAATCACTGCATCACAGCTATTTTTGCTCAGGCTCTACAGGACAAAAAAAAAAAGAAGAGAAAATAGTTGGAGGCGTCCTTTACAGGCTAATCCTTTAAAGTCAAATCGTGCAATTGAAATTTATTTTTGTTCAAAATTTTGGACTACCAAAATACACGTTTTACCTATTTAATAATAAGTACAGTTCTGTGAAAAAGTCATTTCTCCTGACCGATTCTTCTTGAATATTTGTCGCACTAAAAAGGTTTCAGATCATCAAACCAATTTTAATTGACAAAGAAAACCGGAGTAAACAGCAAATGCAATTTTTCATTTATTGAAGGAGAAAAAAAAAACTATCTAACCCTACCTAACCAAATGTGGACAAGTAACTGTCCCCTTCGTTACTAAATCTACAAATTAACTTTAATTGATAATAGGGTTCAGCTTCACGAGAGAGACACCCCAGGGGGCCGCCAAGCTGTCACAGAATTACAGTCCCATTACATTTTGGGTTGCAACTCTACAATTAAATAAGATAAAATAAAGTATGATATGTCATATTGAAGGTATTAACTTGTTCTTTAATATTATTTAGTGAAAAAATATTTTTTGAGAAATTTTCATACAAGAAACAAGCAAAAACTACTCCGTCACGAAATTACACAAAATTGACGTGGTTTTTTTAATGTTGTGTTTAACTATCCAGACAGTGATGTTCCTATCATAGTTATGAAACTTCAATATGTTCATATTTAAGGTGTTTTTTTGTTAATACTGTAAGTTATAGAAACAAATATTGACTTTAACCCTGCTTTAAGGGCAAGAAATTTCAAAAAGTCAATGTCACGGAATTACAAGTGGCAAATTGTCACGGAATGACAACAAAAATATTAAATAGTTTCAATGTATTTATTTCAATATATTATACATATATGCATAATTATTTACATTTTTACAGTTTAGCTATATATTACAATGAGTTTTCCACTTGTAATGACCAATCATAATACATACTTCAAAATTATTTTTTAATCTCCATGTCAACATTGGCTTGGCGGCCCCCCCCCCAGCATGATTCCTGCCAGCCCTGTTGACTCTAAATATCACCTATATAGAACCAGGATGGCAATGAGAAGTAGGAAAGAAAAAAAAAAAAACAGCACATGATGCCATGATCTTAAGAAAACCAAAAAGAGATGAGAAACAAACTCATTGACATTTATCAGTCTGGAAAGGGTTACAAAACCATTTAATAGGCTCTAAACAGCAAAGCCTTCCTAGGAGAGGCCAGCCAACTATAATTCTACAAGAGCAAATCAAGGACTCATCCAGGAGCGAACAGAAGAACCCAGACTAATATCTAAAGAACCTTAGGCCTCACTTGCCTCAGTTAAGGTCAGTGTTTGCAATTCCACAAAAGGAAAGAGACAGGGTAAAAATGGCATCAATGGCAGAGCTGTGAGGTGGAAACCACAGCAAAGCAAAAAGAACAAAACAAAAAGACTCATCTCACACTTGCTGAAAAACATCTTGATGACCCTCAAACTTTTAGGATAACATTCTGTGGACAGATGAGAGGAACATGGAACTTTTCTTTTGAAGACATAAATCCCATTACCTCCGACGTAAAGCTTGCGCAGCATTCCACAGTGACAACATCGCACTCAGCTGAAGATATTTAAATATGTAAATCATTACACTAAGACAAATATGCAAGAATAGGAGAAATAGGAAAGAGGGCAAATACTTCTTCACAGCACTGTAGGTAAGTGTAATTGCCTTTGCTTGGCTTTGAGTAGCCTGCGTTTGTCCATTGGAAACATCAAAATTTATAAGCCGCACCAATTACGTCAATTTGGTAAAAAGGTTTGTAGAAAAGTATGTTTTTGAAAAACTAAATTGTCAGTTATTTTGTCATGAAAATTTCATAATTTAATCATAAAAACGCCACAATAGGAGACGAAAAAGATTTATATATTTTTTCCAAATTATTCACATTTTTGACACTCTTACAATTTCACTCGCTTCTCATCATCACTTCTTTGTTTGTATACAACATAGTTCACTCATTGATTTTGATTTGTTGGTAAATAAATGGCTTGACTGTTTATCAGGCAAAGCACACTGGAACAGAGAGTGGAAAATCATGTGATAAAAGGTGACAAGAAGTGCAACATCACTGGAGATTGACTTCAACACAACTTTTTTTCCCCAGAGGCATTTCACTTGGTCTCTCTGACATTTAGTTGCCAGACCCAGTTCAACTGCGAAGGCATGTTTTCAAGTGGGTGGATGTCTACAGACCCCATGACAGTAGTTAGTCTTATTGCTGCTTAGAACTTCAAAAAAAAATAAAAAAAAATAAAAAAAAAAAAACTGAAATTCGAAACTGATTCAACTTCAACACACCTCTACCTTAGACTGTAGGCTATAAAGACTACTGACCCATTTATAGCGATCATAGCAAAGTTAATCTCTCAGGCATGTTATCGTGTTGTGCAATTCTGAGTTAGAGTCTGTGCAGTAGAGCTCCCAAATCAGTCTGAGCGCGCTCTGTACCCAGCTCCTGATTCGTCCAAATAACATTTATCTACTGCCGAAATAGCACAAATGGCAACAGTGAGAAAAAGTGAAAAACAGCTTCTTGATGAGTCAGAATTGGGGGAAAATTATCGACTTGAGATTTTCACATGAAGTTTACCACTGAATTGAACGGGAAAACTTGAATGGGTCCCCCCCCTATACTGGAGCCAGCCAGGGAGGTCCTGAGCAACATCTCTCCAGCAGATCCGCAAATGAGCCGCAAATATAAAGTCTCATAGTAACAGCTTGGTCACAAAACCAAGCCCCACAATCATGCACATGCACAGGGGGGCCGCCAAGCCAATGTTGACATGAAGAATAAAAAAAAAAATTGAAGTATGCGTTATGATTGGTCATTATGAGTGGAAAACTCATTGTAATATATTGCTCAACTGTAAAAATGTAAATAATTTTGTATACATGTATAATATATTGAAATAAGTAAATTGAAACTAATTAATACTATTGCTGTCATTCCGTAACAATTTGCCTCTTGTAATTCCGTGACATTGACTTTTTGAAATTTCTTGCCCATAAAGCAGGGTTAAAGTCAATATTTGTTTCTATAACTTACAGTATTAACAAAAAACACCTTAATTATGAACATATTGAAGTTTCATAACTTAACTATGACAGGAACATCATTTTCTGAATAGTTAAACACAACATTTAAAAAACCACGTCAATTTTGTGTAATTCCGTGACGGATTAGTTTTTGCTCGTTTCTTCTATGAAAATTTCTCAAAAAATATATTTTCACTAAATAATATTAAAGAACAAGTTAATACCTTCAAAATGACATATCATACTTGATTTTATCTTATTTAGTGGTAGAGTTACAACCCAAAAGTCCGTGACAGCTTGGCAGCCCCCACAGGCATTCGTACACCATGCCATGCCGCCACTGCATTATGAATTTCTTGCAGAAAAAGAGAAATGACGGCAGACAGATGAAGGTGTCCAGTGACAGGGATGTTAAACCACCACCATAAAAAGCCAGATTTGCATAAAGAAAGGCACCATGACACAATTTTTTTAAACCTTAAAGCAGCAAATGCAACTATTTTTACTCAAAAATGTAAGCAATCAAAATCAAAGCTGTTGAAAGCCTATTATGTGGCCACGATAGGTTTTCGACAGGACAAGATAATTAAATTCATATATTTTTTACATTTATTTCAGTGCTCTAAGGGTTGACAATCGATCCCTACCCTTTGCATCGCCAAAGTTTAAGGAGGCCAAAATTAAAGTCAACTATGAAATGAATTTCTCGCAGAGTAGTGTCAATGCCAGCGAGCACTTTAAAGGCGGAAATTTCGATATCAAATCACACATCCCCTCATATTTATGAGCATTATAAGTGAGAGCATTAATTCCAACCAATTAATTGACATTTTCATCAAACCACTGAGCACAATTTCACCAACACTGTGTCAAGCACTTAGCCCAATCATTAAATTAAGCAAGAAACTCAGACTGCAATTTTATTAACTGGCCTAAAAAGGTACTCGTACATACAACAGCTAATTTACTCATTCATTTATCTCTACAGAAACCTGACCCTACTGAATTGTGATTTTTTTAAGCGGCACATTAAAATGCTGTTGTCAGATATAGATCAGAGAGCATTCAGCCAGGAATACAGTAAAGAGTTCAGCAGGAAACAGGGTCAAAGAGGAACTTCTCTAACAAGCTGCTCTTGTAATAAGCGCTTCTCCTCACTGGATGTGAACAAAAGTGAGCCATCTCAACACTTCAGCTTACAGCAGCTAATAACCATACCTAAAAAAAAAAAAAAAAAATCCGCTAATATAGTCAAAACACTGACTACGCATGGATATTTCCACAGTCAATGAGGAAAAATGGCCAATGCTATACTTCAGTTACGCCTCTGGCAGATGTAGCACACAATACCTGGAATAACGTGTCCTCGCTCGCTCAGACAGCTGAAGATCCATGTTAATGTCAAGCTCTCAAAAAAGTCATGCAATGAGAAACCGCCTGCTGCAGGGGACCTGTGAATAGTCCAGGCATGCGCAGAAGGTCTTTCCTCAAATACGCTGGACACCATAGACTCGAAGTACTGAATGTACGTTACTTTAACTGAATCAGCCGCGAGAAGGGACACCTACATGTCCTCTGATCTTCCACAGGACGGACACAATTTACTTCTCTAAACTCTCCTAAGGGGTCAGCTTAGGCACTATGCGGTCCAAAGTCCGTTCACTCAGTCCACTTGAACCAAGTTCATTGACCAAACAAAAATATTTTTACCCTGCTGTATCAGTCACTGCGTTCGTTTCCGTCCCATGAATGTCAACATAAACTGAATTATGAAAACAACAATGACCTTACAGAGGTTATTTCAGGATAACAGAAATTTGGCCATAAAGACCCAAAGGTTACATTGAGTGGCCAAGATAATCGCATTCCAAAACAAGAAAAGTCTATAATCTGCCCATTGTGACTGACGATCTTAAACAGGCCTAATTATGATTACCTAAAATGGAAAACTGCACAGAATAAAGGACTGTACTGAAATCAGGAAACAAGTAAGTGTTTGAACAAAACAGTCTGTCACCAATCTTAAGAGGTGACACACTTTACATAACACAGAATGTGTGGCACATAGAAAAGGGAAAATCCTTCACTTCTACAGCTAAAGTGGATAATCCTTCTGCCAAAATCATTTTACTGCGCATGATCACACGTCCCTGCACACACGGTCATTTTTGCATTCACAACAATCATCCATTACATTTTCACTGTAAGCAAATATGACCTCGTCAAAAAACACAACAAACAGAAAACAAAGTGAAATCTAATCAATTATGTGCGCCCGTCATTGTGTGAAATTAATAAATACAAAACACATAAACCAAGTAAGAGAACATGCAAAAACTTTTATAATTATAATGACAGTGTACAGTTGGCAACAAGAGGCCAAACCTCCTGTACTCCAAAAGGTGAAAGCAAGGTTACACTTCATAAACCTGCCAAGAAGCCGATAAGTATGTAAAACGCGAACAGGCACCTCACTTTACAGCCAGAAAACACATATAATTCAGTTTCACCCCTCTTACCTTCAGAAAGATGGCCTTCAGTTCATGAGGATCGGCCCTTTTGGTTGATTGCACCTGAGAATATTTTACACACAGCTAATCAGATACAGGAAGCAATTCATGACGGACAATAAAACTAAACGCAGAGTTGAAAATAAATGACAGATTACAGCTCGATTCACTTTTAGTGGAGGTGACTAATGGTCGTGCGCCCAGAATAAGCCCAAGATCAACAGCAAGCGAGCAAATTTAAAATATCTAGTTAGACAGCACAAGGCGACCACCGAAACTCATACTCCCGATGGCACGATATGAAGCATCTGCCTTTAACTTCCACCCTCTCGCAGCCAGTCTGAAGCAGGGAGTAGCCCAAAGTCATCAGATTATATGAGTTAGATAAATGTTTTATCATGGAGCTATTCCCCATTATCAAATGTTGCGACATGCAGCGTAATGACAGTAAAACTGCGCGCATCATAAACTCTCCCACGACCCCCTTTCCTCGTCCTCGGCCGTTTAACCTATGGACTACCAAGTCAATAATTTAACAAAAACCAAAGTGCAAACGCAAAGAGCTCGAAGTCCAGAAAGGTACATGACAGGTAGCGTTAATGCAAACCCAGACAGCCAGCTGACCTGCTGGAAGACAGTTAACTAAGGTTATCTCAGTCAGTTAAGTCGGCTAACATTAGCCAGCTAGCGTTATAGTGCACCCCAGCATCAGAGCAAAAAATCTCCATTCACAGAGAACCGGCTCTGACAAGCATAACGCAGAACAGAGGAGCAAATGACCAATTCAACAGCGCTGTGGTGAGCCGAGCTGATCGGTCAGCTGCTAAGCGCACAGCCGGTTTGCTAGCTAACGTTAGCTAAAAAAAAAAAATAAACATAAAAAGCCAATTCCAAGGCCAGACAAGCGGCAGGGCGTCAGCGCAGGGATGCTTGCGGCAGTACATGCACTGCAATGTAAAAATCAGCACCAATTACATGCGCGCACTCAAAGATCTCACTATTCACTTGTTTTATCAAACAAAATTACGAAAACTAAAAGTAGCACCAGACTCAGTTAAGAGAAATATAGCCGGAGTCACCTTGACCGCCATGCTCGCTATGACGTCACGCACATTCGCGCAGGCGCACGGTGGTCTATTATGGGGACTTGTCACTAACCTGGGCTGCGGGCCAATTCATAAACGAGTTATTCTCCCCTACCACTCCATTCGCTGAAATGCTGCCAGTTCGCTGAGATGTAACGAGATGTTTCTTTGTACCATCACGGCACTCATATTATCTACAAAGTTTAATAATGTGCAATTTTCAGGTTGTCCTTATAACTTAGAAAGTATGGAATGAACATCATTCCATTTTTCAAAACTGAAAAAGAAAAAATGAGAAACTGAACAGAAAATGTTTCCAAAAGGTAGAAACTCACTATATGAATACTTTAGACTAATAAAAATGGCTTTGCATGACCAAAAGTAAGTTTTGAAGGTTTGCAAATGGTTTTGATTGGCTGAATTATTTTTTTTTATCTCTGCAAATGTTAGTTTATTGGTCTTTTCAAGTTCCCTTTCCTGTTTCCAACTACACACACTTTTTTTACTGTTTCGCTGGCACATTTTCCGAGCTTCAAATTTGGAACTCTCTTCCAAATTAATTCAGACTGTTTTCCAGTTTTGAAACCTTGCAAATGTTGATCAGAAAATGGTGCTATAAAACCCTTTAACACTCCAACGGCCCGAATACGGGGGGGGAGGATAAAACAAGAAAAGATTTGCCTTGAGTACGTCCTTTATGGGCATTTTAAGAATATATTACCGGAGTGGTAAGGGGTTAATGTGAGGAAAAGGTTTTGAAAAGTTGAGACTTGCATTGCGAAAGGGTGAAATTAGAATCTTTGCAGATGTATGTTTGCACTTGAATGGCAGGCTGTTCATTCAGAGTTCAGTTTATCAGTTTATCCCACTTTTCAGAGATTTACCCTCACAGCTGTGAACTTGCGAGTCACATGATTTCAGGCAGCACTGTCTCGCAGATCTGAAGCTCTGAAATCGCATTTGGTAACTCCAAAAATTATGCTCAGAAAGAAAGGCTGGGATCATTCTTCTTCTTCTCCTTTTATTCCCATCTCCCCACATCTGGTGTCTACTGATATGGAATCAGGTAGACACCAGATGCGGGGAGATGGGAATGAGGATTTATTAAACAAAAAAACAAAACAGGCACGAGGGCCAACGAAAAACTTGGCCCAAAGGGTTGCAAAAGACAAACTAAAGTACGCTACACAGAGCGGGGAAACTAAATAGCAAAAACTAAAAACCACTGGAAACTCCAGGGAGATAAGCAAGAAAAATAAACAAGACTATGGCTATATTTACAAGGGCTATGAACATGAGCAAAAACTTGAACATGAAACGAGACTTGACTAGAACCAAAACTTGCACATGGAACGAGACTTGGAAACACGAACTTGAACATGGAGCGAGACACTGTCTCCCAGCCAGCTTCCACCGCATCCAGATAAAGGCTAAGACATAATGGCTCATGAGGGGCAACACCTGGAGAAAGAGAAACAAGAGGCATGGCAAGATCAAGACATGGACAGAGATTGGATGACAAGACTTGCTCATTAAGAGAATGAGCGTGCTCAGCTTAAGTACCAATTAAGTATGCAGTTTGGAAGCAAGCATGAATGTTAAGAACAGAAACGCACAGCAAGATCTTGAAATAGCAAAGCAGGAATCATGACAATAAACTCCCTGTCTAAATTAGTAGTATTAGTAATGTGCCTATCTAAGAATTACACCACCCAGTGAATTTAAGTAAATGTTAGTAACTTAAAAACAGTTAATTGTCAATTAAGCTTCGAAAGCCCCGAATCAGCACAGCATGGAAGGAAGGGGAAATACCAAAGCCAACCATAGCTCAGAAATGTGCAACAACGAAGGCACGGGGCGGAACGCAGACAAGCGGTGGAGTGGCATGGCAGACCTGGCGAAAACAAAAACATGGAAAAGTAAAAACATGGACAATAAACATGAATTATGAAATGCAATGACCTGATACAAGAAACTGTTAAAACTGTGACTGTGGACATGAACTATGAAACTATGAAACTGAACTATGAAATCTTGAGCATGAAACTGTTAAAACCATAAATGCTGTCCTGGCCAAAGGCCAGGACCCCAGAACACAACAACAAGTTCATTTTTGTAGTATATGCAATGCAACTAAAATGCAGTGGTGTACAGATATAGAGTGTAATCAGATTTGACAGTGCAATATTTGGTAAGAGAACTCAAAGACTCAAGCGCAGACAGGAGTGGAAAAATAGGAGTGTTTATTTGCAGGAGAAGAGTGAAACAGGGAGGAATGAGGTACAGAATCTTGAAGCCAAGATGAAATTGTAGAGCAGACAGACTAAAAAAATAAATAAAAATAAATAGTAACAAGAGTCCTGTAGTCCAGTGGCCCAAGATAGAGAATTTGGAGGAACTTCAGAAATTTTTGCAACAATTGGCACTTTGAAGGTCAAAGGTCATGGCACCAACTGTAGTGTCAATACTTTCAACACCAATAGGTAATAATACCAACATGTTTAAACATTTCATGTGATAAGTTACTGAGACTATATAAGGCCATGCTACCATGTTCTAATTGAAAGGCATGTAAGAATTTGTAATTATGAACATACTTTAGAGGATGACATCAGAAATGATGAAAAATTAATTTTAGAAAATTCAAAATTTTCAAATTTTTTGAACAATCTTGGAGGACCTACTCTCCAGGATGTTCCATAACAAATTTTAAGTCATTCTGGATGATGGTTTCAGAAAAGAGGATTTTTGAATATTTCAACCAAGTGACCTGAGGTTTCACGTTCAATGTCACTCAAGGGCAAATGTCGTGATACCAAAGGAAAGCGCTCATATGACTTCCTATCAGTTGTCAATATCTCCAATCGTTTCCATGTTATACCCCATTGAAATATGGCCACTGCTGAGTACGGGAGAGAATTCAAAATTTCGAAAATCAGAAAAAAAAATTGTTTTTTTAAATGTATGCTTTCAAATTCTTTGAACAAACCTGGTAGAACTTGTCACAGGGATGCCCCATAAGAAATATCAATTCATTCTGGCCGACGATGAACCAATCTAAATGCTGATGGTGTCTTTATGGATCTTACACTATTTAATCCATAATTCATGGTGATAAGTTACGGTGAAGGACAACGTTTGTCTGAAGTGAACTGCAAACCGAAGAACAGCCCCAAAGGTCTTAAAAAATATGTTTTTGGTTATTTAAAGACAAAGCTGAGCTGAACAATAAAAATCTAAACATCTGGATTGAAACACACATGGACTCCACCATTTTTCTTGACAAAGATATCAAATGTTTCATAGTGCTTGCCTCTTTTATGGCAAAAATATGGCTCTTGTTGAGGACTCAAATTCTTAGCTTTCTTGCATCAGTGTTCTGACACCAAAAACACATCGACAATTCACTAAAGAATTGTATACACCAATATAACAAATGCTCAGCTAATATAACCATAATATAACACAATTTTACAGTTAAATAAACTATAGCACATCCAAAGCTATCTAAAAATGATGCCAGCTTGGCTAGCTACATAAGATAAAACAAAAATTAGTCTGCTAAACATACTAGTAGTGAGTACTGCTCAAATAAGGCGAACTTCCCAGATCCCAGAACTATAAAAGGAGCGACGTACAGCTCGTAACGGTAATACCAGTGCTAATGTTAAAATCCGCTCAATATTATAAATATGGAAACAGGTCATAAACGAATCTCCCGCTGCTAGACAACCAGCATAGAAAGAGAGGGAAACACTATCTCGTGCATTAACCAATTTAAGCTAATAAAACAGCACAAAACAAATGGAAATTTAGTACAAAATGTGTTAAGCCTATACAGACTTTGGGAGAGCTATTGTCAGTTGATGTCACTGTCATGTGACTGCCAAAGCCTTCCTCGACCGCTCATTAGCAAAACCTTTTTGAGGAATTGAAAGATGGCAACCCCCGGTTTTTTTAATTGTATGGCCTCATTTTTGTTATTTGAAGCATTAAACAACTTTTTAAAAAAAATTTTGCAAAAAATCCATGTCATTATGTCTGGACATAGTTGTCTTTTGTGACCCTCCAGGTCTTATGGTATTTCTGAGCTCTACAGAGCATTTCTTCTTTTTGAGAATGTACTGAACTGTTGGTTTAGCCCAAGGGTGTCAAACTGGTCTGTCAAAGGACCAAGCAGCTGAAGGTTTTCATTCCAACTGAGCAGCAGCACACCTAATACCACCTAATAGCCACATTCTGACAGAAATATCCATGTCTGAAGAATAAAAGGCCCTTGAACATATTGTGTTTATTGCAGCCCCTGGACAAAATCGGGCGGCTACTATGGTTTCATGCTTATCATCTCTGCCGCCAGATCCATGTTGGTTCACACTTCCTTGCAGATGCTGCACAGGCTATAATTTTTGACCGATTAGTTCCATATTTGGTACGGACATGTGTTATACTTCAATTATGACACCTATCGATTTTGGTTGCCACTGCAACAGTGTTGGCCGGATAATGCGCAAAAAAGGGGAGAAGCAGATCTTCAGGGGGTATAACCATGCGGTCACAGCTGACCAGACTGTCTAGTTTTTATATATTGTAGGCAATTTCAGGTAACAGCATTTTTAAACAGGTGAAATAAAACACAGTGAAAATGAATAACCTTCAGATTGGGTTGCTGACCACAGGTGTTTTGAGTTTTTATAAAACAGGTGAGACTGCCATTTGCTTGCCTAATAATTTGTCTTGACTATTTTTCCAGTTTCACGGTTTAACCAATGATGAATCCATCATCCATGTCTTTTTTATGATAGATTTGTATTTGTCATAGTATTGCGATCAATATCAGTATTGTATAATAATTCAGAACAATGGCTATGCTGGCTTGTGATGTGTTAGGTCAGTTGGATACAAACACCCAAAATCTACATTGATCGAAGTATCTGCGTATCCATTTGTATCTCTGTTTTTCAATCTGTCTTGCTATGAAGGTTGAGTGGAGGTTGGAGGTTGAGTGCAGAAATCTTTTGGGACAGAATACTATGATTGGGATAGCAGTTACAGCTCTTGCAGTGCCAGTGTGTGGAAGGCTATTTATTTTTGACAGTCGTTGAGCTATTAAATTTTTGAATACATTTGCCAGTTTAATCCTCATTGACCTCTCATAACCAGAAGTATGGAAGCTGTTAAGACATTCCAGCCAAAGTCCATCACAAATGCTACACTGTGCAAATGATGCTGGAAGAGATAGCATTATTATATTCTTTGCATCCCTGAAAGTCCAGGAGTCATAGAATTCACTTCGTGTTTGTTCGTTTTGCTTGTAACCAACTTATGATAATGTTGATGACCACATGATCGATGCCTTCAACCTACAGCAGTGTTTCCCATACATTGACGAGATTATGGCGGCCCGCCATAATCTAATTTACCCCCGCCATAGTCTCGATATGAACAATTGCCACGTGTTGCCTCCCCAGACATCGGTCTGTCACCACACATGCCCTCATATTCTCCAAAAATTCTGTGGAAAACACTGCACAGAGCTTTCATGGCTTCTGTAAACCTCAATTGTGCTGAAACATATTCATTCAGCCAGAAAACTTTGTGTAAACACTCCTTTTCTGACCAAAATCTTCGCTTATTTCATACTGGTTATGTGCAGGATCTTTAGTTATCCTTAGTTTTTGAACTGTGTGCCAGTCACATTCAATATGGCGGCTCCTAGTAAGTAGACGGCACTGGAAAGGGTAATAACAACACTGCGGCGGTGTGAAATTCGTGAGTTGCTTTACTTCAGCAGTGTCATTCATTTAACAGAGCTTTCACTCCCCTCTGCTTGTCAAGTCTGAAAGATTTTTCAGAATTAAATGCTTTATTCATATCTGAACTGAAGTGTGCTAATAGAATTTAATGGGTCATTTATTTTTGACAACAGATCATTTTCGAGTGCTCTTCACTAGGGAACATTTGTTTGTCATTGTGACCTTGTTATACTCTCTCACATAACATTTGGAGCACTCTGTATTAACTACTGTTGCATGCTTGGTCTAAATTGCAATACAATCGTGCCTATAAAAGCTGTTCTTGATGGCTTTGATTGATCAACAACATTATAAACTGGTTTAAAAAAAAAGACATTTCAAATGATAATAAGTATTTGATGCATTGCAAAAATGACCTGACTAATATGATGGACTTTTGAATTGGGAAAAAAAAGAATCATACTGTTTTTAATATTTCAGCATTCTAGCATTGCTTGTCCCTTCCCACCTCTCCTAAAAGGTCCGTTGAATGATGCATGCGTCATTGATGAATTAGAATGGAATCAGGTTGCATATGGGCTGGAAATTCTTTGGATACAACAGCTATTACTGTTTTAAAAGGATAATCAAAGCCATGAAATGTTTAATAAGCTTCAATTTTAGTAAAACATGCCAATTAGAAAAGCTCCGTAATGAATGGAAAGATTCCACTCAAACAAAAGTTTGAAATACTACTTACATAACTGTAATCAAGGTTTGGTGTGCATGTGAGGATGTATAGGATGTTACAAATCATAATATAAAAACAATGCTTGATGTGAAAAGAATTTTTGTTAACGCATAATGTAAAAACTTTTGACACATAGTGTGAAAAATCAGCTCATAATGTTAAAAATGATGCATAATGTTAAATATTTTTAATGCATAATGTGAAACATTTTGACACTTAATGTAAAAAAACTTTCTAACACATAATGTAAGAACTTACCGACGCATAATGTTAAGCGCACCGAATATTCTAAGGCACCCTATCCCATAGGTTAGAATTCAATCTTCCGACCAGGAAAAATTTTTATTAATGAAATCGCTGAAAATTTTGCTAGCTTTGGAGAGCACTGAACGATAATCAGGTCCTGAAATTGTTCTTGGAACTTTTTTGCACTCAGTTGACCATTTCTAGGGGCAATAATAGACCTATGACCTGTTAATTATCCAATCAGCAAGGTCCAAGGACCTTGTGCTCACCTCAGTGCAGTAATTTGATAAATAATGTGAGCCCAATTGGCCAGAAAGTATATTAAGTATTTAAATCAACATGGTCAATGACATTGGGAGACCTACATGAAAACACATTCATAAAATAAAATTATTTAAACCATAAAATCAAGCAAAATCAAGCCTAAAAAAATGAGTCTTTAAAAGAGATTTAAAAGACAATAAAATCTTATCGTCCATTCAAATATACCCTACCTGGTGGCACTGTCAAATGTCAAAACCAGAGAAGTAATAGAAAATATAGATAGATATCAAGAAGAGAAATTTCAGCACTCCATCTTATACAGGAAGTAAATAAAAGAACACTGGTTATTTTCAAGTCACGCACCCTGGAAGCCATACTGGAGGTCAAATCATGCTGAACTTGTGTGGCCTGCACAGTAACAAATGATACCCAGATATCAAGTGTCAGCACTCTAACTTATACAGGAAGTAAGTCATCAGACATTGGGGATTGTCTGGTCATGTCCCCTGGCAGCCATATTAGTCCAATCATGTCGAAACTTGGTGTGTAGCCTCTAAAGTTAGATATGTGCCCAGATATGAATTTTAAGGGCTCTAGCTTTAATACCCAAAGTAAGTAATAGGACATTGGTCATTTTCAGGTCATGCTCCCTGGTAGCCATATTGGATGTCCAATCATGCCAAAACTTGGTGTGTGCCCTCTACAGTTAGAGATGCAGCTTTATCTCAAGTTTCATCGCTTGCGCTTGCCCAGATAGGGAGTAATTGGACATAAGTGATTTTTAGGTCACACCCTCTGGCTGCCATATTGGAAGTCCGGACTGAAATTGAGTGTTTCGGTAGAGGTTCCCTCATGTATGGTACCTTTCTACATGGTTTGAAAGTCCCAGGTCAAGTAATAACAAAAGATGACCCGATTGTAAAAAAAAAAGAAAAAAAAAAGGAAGATTTACCTCTTTGACCTTAAAAATAGGTCAAATTGAAAACTTTGTGTATTATGTACTGTATGTATATGTTCCTCAGATATGCCTCTCACAAGCATTTGGTGACTATCTGACCAGTATTTAAGGAGAAATCAGACTTTTTGTGTTTTCAGTTTTGGCCCCTTAGTGGCAAAAAAGCGGGTGAAATGGCGATGATTTTTAGTGTGCAAGTAAAGGTTGTCTAGATATATTCACACTCTAAAGCAGGGGTGTCAAACTGACCCGTAAACGGGCCAAGAGGCTGCAGGTTTTCACTCCAACAATGCAGAGGCGCACCTGATACAACTAATCAGTTGTGCGGGCCTAGATCAGTTGATTAAATCAGTGCTTTCAGGTGAGCTTCTGCTTAGTAGGATTGAAGACCTGCAGCCTCTTGGCCCGTTTACGGGTCAGTTTGACACCCCTGCTCTAAAGTCCAAAGTTCCAGGTGCTTAGATGATGAAATGTGCCCCTGTTATTGATGGAAAAAAGGACGGACAGACAAGCAATGGGTGGATTGTGATGACACCGTGCTCTAAATTCGTAGAACAAGCGCAGGTGTGGCGAATGGGGGAAGCGCCGCGCCAACAGGGTCTATCCAGGCGTATTTTTCAATTTCGTGCCAGGTGCAGCTCGGCGCAAGTACTCCTCTGTCCTGCCTCTGTCCCTCCTGCCGGTGCAAGTGACAAAGAGGGAGGAGAGAAGGCGTAGAGTGGGTTCAACACAGCCGAGTCAAATCTTCACCAATCAAATGAGCTCCTCTCCTCACCTTTAAAATAGGAATAAAGAAGCCTCTGTCCTATATCTGCACGATGCGTTAATGTTGCATTTTACTTTGCTGCTTCAGGCATGTTTTCTGCTCCGCTTATGTCTATATTAAGCATTACGAATATGAGTTAGCTGGCTAGCTAGGGCATTCGAGAATTATTACCAGTAGCGAACTTGAATGAAATTTCAAAATGAAACTACGTCAGATCATTCAAACTTATGAAGTTGGAATGAAATACGACAGCCGCTCAATTATTTCTTCTGCCTGCATCATTGGGAAGAGAAATGATGGATAGCGGGTTGCTATTATGACACCCTGTTGCTGCTTAAAATTTTGGGATTAACATGCATGGAGAACAATGCAAGATACGTTACACATTTATTTTCAATATGTGATCTTAACTCAGTGATCTTAACTATGCCACGCTGTGCCACCCTGCGCTGTGCCAAGAAATTAGAGACCGTAGCCTCACTAAGATGAGCCAAAAATGTACCTTGAAATCCCTCCAAATTTAAGTATTCTCTCTGAGCCGCCAGTATAGGAGCACAGGAACTTGAATCATAGGTTGTAAATAAGATAAGTTCATAATCAGGAAGTGCATTTTGCCATCACTACGAATTACACTTACCAGAGAGATGGGCAAAATCTGATCAGCAAAATCAGGGGGTTTTTGAAATATTTTAAAAGTTGATTTTTGCCATTTTCTACAAACTGACAATAAAGAATAATATATTTTATGCAAGTACATTTAGCTTAAAATCGATCACTTTATTCCTCATGCTATTTTTCTCAACAAATTAATCAATAGAATCCAGAATTTCCAGATTGCTTCAAAGGTTTCGCTATTTTCTCGAGATTAACAACCTACCCCAATACATTGAAGCCAATGAAGTGAATTTTTTTCACTTCGTTATTTCAACACAGTAGTCTTTAGCCAAAGGTGCTAGACCATTTTATGCAAGATAATCAGAAAAAAACTATTTAATGAAGCATTGTTTTGTGATTGAAAAACGGATCCATCACAATAGATACTTTAAAGCTTTATGTTTGATCCATTCACTTTACGCAGTTCAGGTGTTTACAACAGAGTCTCTGTAATACAGGTTGTACTTACCACATGACCTTTCTGGTGCAACATGCATGCAATATCACATATTGAACAAGAAGAACATTTGCATGACAGTAATAAGAGTTATGAATATAATCTATCTTTTTGGGAAAGATAAGATGCTTGTCCACCCCCAAACATAATGAATTCAAAGCAGTTTTTGCATCATTTCATCATTTTAGTGAATTCTAACCTATGGGATAGGGCGCCCTGGATGTATTCAGTGTGTTTAACATGATGCGTTGCTAAGTTCTTATATTATGCGTTATAAAATGTTTTTACAATATGCGTCAAAATGTTTTACATTATGCGTTAGGAGAAAATTTTACATTATGCATTGTTTTTGATATTATGAGTTGATTTTTCACACTATGCGTCAAAGGTTTTTACATTATGGGCTCTAAATTTGTAGACCAGGCGCGGCAAATTGTGGGAGCACCGCGCCAACAGGGTGTGTCCAGGCGTATGTTGCAATTTCGTGTCCGGCGTAGCCTGGCGCAAGTACTCCTCTGTCCCGCCTCTGTCCCTCCTTCCGGCGCAAGTGGCAAAGAGGGAGGAGAAAAGGCATAAGTGGGTTTAACGCAGTCGAGTCAACTCTTCACCAAAAAAATGAGCTCCTCTCCTCATCTTTCAAGTGTTTAAAGAAGCATCTGTCCTATATCTGCATGATGTGTGTATGTTGCATTTTACTTTGCTGCTTTATGCTTGTTTTCTGCACCGCTTATAACTATATTAAGCATTACGAATATGAGGCATTCTCAAATTATTACCATTAGCGAACTTGAATGGAATTCAAAACAAAAACTATGTCAGATCATTCAAACTTATGAAGTTGGAATGAAATACGACAGTTGCTCATTTATTTCTTCTGCCTGCATCATTGGGAAGTGAAACGATGGATAGCGTGTTCCTATTATTACACCCTGTTGCTGCTAAAAATTTTGTCATTAACATGAATGGACTACAATGCAAGATACGTTACACATTTTCAATATGTGATCTTGACTCAGTACGAGATCATAACAATCAGGCTGTATTCCTTTCCACCACTAAAAAAAAAAACATGATAAAACCTAAGTGACAATAATAGTAGTATTAAGCGGCTTGAAAACTGGACGCAAAACAAATTTTGCGCACAACAGATTGCGTTGCACGCAGTGTCTGTGTGTCCGAAAGTCAGACAGGGTTTTAATAGTCCGACAGTCGGATGGTTTCAATATTACTTCGTGTCCGACAGTCGATTGTTTTTAATTTCTTCAAATCTACTGAATCTTTTAGATATTAAGCGTGAAAGTTTTGATAAGTGGGCTCAGTTCTTCAAGAGGAGTACCGAGATCAATGTTTCTGTATAAGCGCTACTCAATAGAGTGAGTCGACATTGGCGCGGGACAATGTACAATGCCTGTCGAACATTAAATGCAAAATACTCCGGGTCTGATAGCCCAAAAAAAAAAAAAAAAACCCCCACAAATAGAACAGGCTGATAACGGGAAAATTTTTTTTTTTTTTATCAAAACATCCAATGAACACTGTGTTTTATTTGCGGGCCATCTTTTTTGGCTGTTCTGTTTGTGGTATATTTTTATTCTTTATTTTATTATAAATCTGTTCTCATATCAATCCTTTTACTTTTTGCTGGCTGCTGGACATGGAGCATTTCGCGTCAGACAGTCTTTATTGTGCATGCGATATTTAATTCACAATGTCAATGGTCATGGAATTGATTTTGTGAGGTACAGTTCAGGAACCACTCGCGAGAGACAGAAATTCAAAAAACGTATGCCTTTAATGGTGTCCGAGTCAAAGCCAAAAAACGCAGGAATTGTAAAGCCACAATACGAAATCCAAAAACAGTATCGACTAGACAGGCAGGGGTCAGAACCAGTACGACAGCAGAAGTACAAAAACGATAAGCAAAAAGTCGAAGTCGATGAACAAAGCTCAGGGTCATACACAGGGCATCCAAACCGAGAAATCGTGGTCATGAAAAAATGCGTTGAAATTCAGAAAGACAAACATACAAAAATGACAAGAATCGAAGTCGGACAGTCCAGTAGAAGAGAAGCAATATTCAATGGCATACGAGGCGCTCTGCACAAAGAAATATTGATCAACGTTCTGACAAGAGCTGTGAGTGAAAAGACTGCTAATATACACACAGGGAAGGTCACATGCTATACGGGAATCAGGTGTAGAGAATCAGACTAATGAGGGAAGCCCTAACCATGAAAATTGGCGAAAGACAAAACACGAACGGCAATCACACAAACAACCTATGACGTTTAAACAGCTCCGGTCCAGGAGTTCTATGTGCACAGATAACGAGCGCAGGAGAGTGATTAAACACGTGCGAGAGATTCTCGCTGAAGCTCAGGAGAGGACAGAAACAGGCTAAGAGGCGGAGAATAGAACGGGGCGATTGCGGAGAGGGAATTAGTCTAAATTAGTAGCGGTGCAACTTTACTTATTAAACTAGAGTGCTTGTTAGTAAGTTAGTAATCTTATATACATGGATTAGTTATGTTAGTAGACGATGATACAAATGCAAATGTTAGTTTTGTTAGTAATCAGAACAGAAAGGCGAAGGAAGAAAACGAGACTCGAAGGAATATTTTAAACACCGAAATTCATTTAAATCACCCGAACTCAGTGGGCACGCAGACAGGGAAGACGGACTGAACCAACTAGATCACAAGACAGGGGAGACAAGTGCAATGGAACTGAGAAATGGAATGAACTAAAACCTGAGCATTACAATAACCAAAAAGAATAAATAAAAGACAATAATCATGAACACAGAAACAGAACATACACATGACCAAAAACCATAACCATGACAGATTTGGTCACTGACTACAAGCACTATTTTATCTCTGGAGTGGAAATAAAGCGTAAATCTGTTCGATCCATCTGACTAATTCTCAAAGAGAGACTGAATAAAGGCTGTTGTCTATCTCAACTGAAAAAAACAGAAGAATAAACAGACGCCTTTGCATTGACTTTGACCTGTGTTGCCAACTGGGCGACTTTCTTGCTAAATTTGGCGACTTTCCAAATCATCTCGGCGTCTTTTTTTGTCGAAAGCCCCTAGCGACTTTTTCTGGTGTTATTGGAGAGATTTATGCTGTTACTACAGTTACTGTCCTTAACGAGCCCCTCCCCTGGCTGAAAGCACAAAAAGTCTGGAGGATCCACGATTGAGTGCGCAATGTGAATGAAATAAACCGCGTCCACCCCACCCCCCCTGCCGTCAACAAAACAAGCCGCAACCCCCCGCTCAATAAAATACACGCCGTCTCCCCCGCCGTCAGGGTGCTTAACGACTTCTAGTGACTTTTATCACAGCCGATAGCGACTTTCCTTACTGAGGATTTGGCAACACTGACTGTAATCATTCGTGCAAAAAATTTGTTTCGGATCCAGCATGCAAGCGGCTTTACTGAGAGCAGAACGCAAGCATTATATATGTGGTTGGCTGAGAAAGATGTGAAGTTGTTAGTTTGCATTATAAATTCAGCTGCGTTGATTAAGCCAGGTTGAGTTTCCTTTGCGCGTGCCAACCGCCTTTAATCTGACATCAGGAGAATCGATATAGATAGTATAATTTATGTCCTGATTCAGATAGTTACATTAAATAGTGCTTGCTGTAAGGAAACCTGCATTTGAGGTTTCGGTGACGTGTGCACACGGTCAGCCAAATTACCACTGCACAGAAAGTAAACCAGGATGGAGCTGGCGAGTTTTCTGCGCAACTTCATCGGAGACTTTTTCTACGAAATTGTCAGTGCGTCTTGATGAATATGTGACACCTCCCTCTACTACACCCATCTCGGCGCACGTCCATCTACCAAATTGCCAAAGTGGCTGCGCACGGTGTAGCA
Organism: Gymnothorax reevesii; assembly: GCA_029721435.1. NCBI lineage: Eukaryota > Metazoa > Chordata > Actinopteri > Anguilliformes > Muraenidae > Gymnothorax > Gymnothorax reevesii. The sequence goes on from CM056586.1 coordinate 69,227,268, forward strand.
CCGCACGAAATTACCACTGCGCGGGCTGCACCGGACGAAATTATCACTGCAGGGGCTGCACCACGCTACGCCACACTGCGCCACCCTGCGCTGCGCCAAGAAATTAGAGCCCCTTGTGTTAACTAAAAATCTTTTCACATTACGCATCATTTTTACATTATGAGCTGTAACATAGGACACTGAATGCCAAACAGTTAAATGTGTAAGGTTATAAAGAAAATCTGTCCAATGAATAGTTTCACATTGGTCATTCTTCCATGGAAGAAACTGAATCAGAATTATAACAAAACAAATGAAGTGTAACAACAAATTAAACTGCATTCCATATCCAGCATATAAAAGTGCAGATGAACAAAACCAAGCTCAAGAAACATCACGGCAGGGCTATTCAGCCACCAACTAGTATTACAGATTTTCATTTTAATTAAAATGTTCATTTCAAACAAGGAAATACAAATGCGGCCAAAAAATAAAATATTGAATCCAATGAATAAAGAGAGATTGAGTAATAAATTTCATTAACGCACAAAAACAAAATTGTTGAAGGTCTACTTTGGATTTATTTTGTGAAAAGCGGAGTGACAGGTGATGCAGCTCTTGCCATCAGTAAAGGACGTCGTAAGTGATGCTCAAGTGAACGAGGATGTCTGATTTCCCATCGGTGGACTCCTCTGCTTTCGTATTTCCATCCTCACATCTCTCCCTCATGTCCTACAAGCGTGCAGGGAGAACATGCGGAAAAGATGCGAGTAAGGGAATGAGGATTCAAAATAAGGGCTGCGTTCAAACCCATCTGCAAGCTCTGCAGAGGCACATGGTACTTTTAGACGGGCAGAGAAAAGTCAGTTTTAACAGTGAGACAAGACAAGTTTGCTGAACTGATTGGCTGTATGGGCGTCTGTATGAGACTTAACCATGGACTTCACACGGGTCCAACTGTCAGTCATCTTGTCAAACAATTTCTACATTGGGTGAAATCAGGTTTGTTTAGTATTTGTGTTATCCTGATGTAAGGCGTGATAATCTGCATCCTAATGCCGTGCCTTTTGATAACACCAGATTTTTAACACTAACACAAATGTTAACACTGACACTAACAACAACACCGATGAGCCTAACTGCTATTATCTGCGATGATCGATACTAACACCTGACATCACCTCACACTGGTGTCGACTCCCAAAGGTTACTGTTAATAACAAACTATGAATGCAGATAAGTTTTATACATGTTGCTTTCATGATTGATAATGATTTATTTTTTCCACAAAACTAAAAAAGGAATTACTTGCGGTGTAATATTCTATTGTTTTGTTGATATTAGATATTTTATGAACTCATCTGGTTCTGAGCATAACACCACTTATGATATCAACGCAAAAACAACAAATTCTAAAACTAACACATTTTCACACTTTGTTAACATCTTAAACCAATGGTAACACCCAACACCAATGATGAGTTCAGATCAGGGTGTTAGACAGGGGTTAGTGTAACTCTAACACTAATACTCTACACTAACACCGTACTTGACCTCACGCACTGTGTATATATACACGTGCTGCTTTTGCTTTCAAGGTGTGAGAGTTACGTTTATCATATGTTTTAGTCTTACAAATGTGGCGTTAGCAAACAGCACGGCATTAGCATGGAGATGTTAATATCTTAACACCAGGATAACACTAACAGTCCACAATAATACCGTTCTTGACGCCACCTTTGTTATAATTCACTCACTGCAACCAGCTACACCAAATGCTTCTGTGAAAGGTGTATGAACCATACATTTAAAAATTACAGTGCATGACTCTGAACATCATGCCAACCTTAAACATCTTTGGAAGATTGACATATCATTTTTGCCATTAAGCAATTTCTCGCGTGGAGGTGCAGCACTGAAATGTTAAGCTATGAGATTTGGCATAGGGTACACCTGCGTTCCAGTGATTTACGGTCCTTTGAAAACCTCCTCTCTCCTTGCTCGGCATTCCCTTGGGGAGCATTTAAGGGATTGGAGAATCTTACATGATGGTGGAGGTGGAATGATTCACAGGTCATTGATCAGTGGAGGATACTAGGAAGCAGACATCAGCATAATAAAAAGGTCCCTTTGTTTAGATTTCAGGCTCATTCGGGATGAGCTAGGCCTGTTCTGATTCGATCACCATACAATGCATACTGATTAGATTTGTGTTCCACTTCATCCTGAATTGCTCCGATGTCATGCACATATTGTAAGTAATCTTGCGAGATTAAGGTGTCCGTAGTTTTTGGTGCCAGGCGCTGCAGTTGCCCTCCACCGACTGCAAGGATCAGGGGCCTGATGGGAAATGTCTGCCAATCCCCAGACTGAAGAGCTGTTGGACATTGTTTTTGACCACAAACACCATATTTGTAGAAATTCTAATTTTCTGTGTAATTATCATATATGACAATAGATTGTATTAGCCTGATTCCGTCCGCTTTCCAGACGGGACGCTTTTCAACTGCAAAGAATCTAGGGTGCGTTCGAGCGCGTCTGCAAGTCAGCTGACTGCACGAGATTCCCGACAAATTATGCGAGAATCTTGTCCAAGTTGCGCGATAAGCCCTCCAAACGCCGCGATGGCTGCAGCTATCGCGGGGTTTGGAAGGCTTATCGCGCTCGACACGCACCCCTACTTTCTGAAAGCCGTCTGCAGAGCGCTCTTATGGAACTGACCTATGTTCTCGCAAAGACACACCCCATCGGAGCACCCAAACGCTAAGATTGGCCAGATCTTAAAGGGATTTAACGGGTAGAATTCCAATTCTTGAGCTGAATGGCTGGCTAATCCTGGCCCTTGAATGACTGGCCAATCCTAGCGCTTGAATGCTCCAGAGGGGCGTGTTTTTCCAGAACATTGTGGGTTGGCAGTCGACTACATCAGCCGAACGCGCCCTTTGGTAACAGGCTTGCGGAAACACGTGGGTAAACAGGAAGTGCCCTGCATTACGCGGGTTCTTGTACTGCGAGGCGAAATGGCGGGTAAGTTACATATTTAAAAACAGATTCGGTGTTTTCACGGGAAGGATAGGAATATTTTGGCACTGCAGTTGCCGATAAACGGTAGCCTATTTAAAAGTAGTCCAGAATATTTGGTACAAATCTTAATTAATGATGGTGCGGTGGCTAGCTAGCTACTGAGCTAACCACGTAACATTCGCTTACGTTAACCAGCGTTGGGATTAGGCTGTCGTTTGCCACTGGTAAGTGTAAATACGACTGAAAAACGATTGAAAGGGTATTTATGAAAGTTATATCATCGTGGTTAAGTATTCTGGAGCCAAATGATGTTCTAACCACCTTATTATGCGGCCTCGACATTTGTCTGGTTAGCTAGTAGACATTTCACTTGCTCACTGAAGATGGCTAACCTTGCTAACGTTTGCTGTCAACATTGGTCGTTTAGCTAGGTAGCTAACTAGCTGGCCTGGTTTCGTGTAACGTTGTCAGGATAACGTTAGCTACCTAAATGTATACGATTTGCTAGCTGAGAGAGTTAGCTGCCCGTGCAGGGAAAAGTTCTGCGTGACTCGGGGTGCGTCCGAAGTTTCTGAAAACAAGCAGCACATTCCTTTCCTCAACACGTTTCCTTGGCCTCGCTGCAAACCTTCACGCTGGTCTTGGGAAAGGTGCGTGGGGATTTAAGTCTCCATGGGACATTTGAGTGATCGGATGTCCTTTTCAGTGGTGTCTAGATGGTAATCTCAGATTTGCCGAAGTTTAACGAAATTGGCATTAAGTTAAGCGTTGTTGGCACAGATTGTTGCTACGAGAGGCGTTGCGTCTCCTGCGAGCACTACTTCAATGTCAGTAACGAGACAAGTCATCTGAGAACCGCTGCAAAAATATGGGTTGAGATGTGCTAGTCATCGTGTTGGCGTTTGTCTACGTCGTTGTACAAATGAACTAAAGCCGTCTTACACCTAACTACTCCTGAAGCGATTACATTGCCGCGTATTTCTTATGTCGGAATACAATCCTGGGACTTTTTGCTCGAGTTGAGTGGCGCCTTTGAAGTTCAGTGACGTCAGCATTGTAAACTGCCAATGATTTTTGCCAAATTTCACAGTATGTGCGAACACGTGGACTTTCTGAAGGATTGTCCTTTAAACTGAGAGCAGGTGAGACATTATTCTTTTCAAACTCTCCTAATGTGTGGTGGACATAAGTTGTGACCCGAATAACGGGCCAGACTTTCCTTCACTCCAGAAAAACAATGAGTGGAACCACGAGCCAAGTACGGCATGAACATGGATTTCAACACATTTAATAAAATGGACGATGACGTTGGGTAATGTCATCTGCAATGTGGCAATAATGGATGCCATCTCGGACAAGACTGAATCGTTATTGCAGACGGCAGTGACACCGGAAAAGTAGAAGTCTACATTTGGTCAGTGGAACAAGTCACGTTATCTCAGACAATGGGCGCCATCATGGGCATGCCTGAACCGTTATTGTCAATCGTGTCAGTGACGTCTGAAAAGTAAGACGCATCCGCGACTTATCCAGTATGACTGACAGGTTGGCACGTCCTTGCAGTAGGCATGAATCCGTGATGAAATAAGTAGGCATGTGCCCGACTGTTGCGAGTGTGGGGTTACCACTGGGCTGGGGGGTCTGTGGTCTTTCAGCATGCCCTTATTCACTCATCCCTGGCCTGTGGTTTTACATAACCGCATATGTTGCATGTAGGCCAGTTTGACAGCTTAGGGAAAGTAGGATGCGGGAGGAGTTGGAGATTGAAATGGCAGTTTGGTCGATTTCTGGTTTTGCTTTCAGTGTACAAGCTTAAGTCTGTTCGATTTTATGGAAACTGGGTGAACTGGCATCTGTAATTATGACACATTCTGTGAACTAATGAAGCAGCCTACATACATCTGCAGCTAGGGTCTGTCCTGGCCCCAAATCAAATTTGTATTTCATTTTGTCCCATGGATAGCACAAATTTGCAAGTGACATTCCTGGCGAAACCCGTTTTTCGCACCTTGAAGTACTACAGTGGTGCCCCATTCAGTTGGCAAACCAAAAGTAACGGTCAGTGTGACTGTGTGTTGGTGACGTGTAAATTATGCGCAGGCAATGACAGCTTACTCGCCCCAATAACGAGCTTCAACCATGGATGTATTTTAAGGACTGGATTTGGAATGCAAATGTGGCCATTCATTTGTTTTGAAGGAAATGGCTCAATGGCCCAGCACACCGACATGGTGCCTTATTTCCTGAAGGATAAACCATGAACCAGCAACAGGGTTTTGGATGCCTCAGGCTCATCGACACACGAAGGCTATTCCGTGTGTTAGCTTGGGGACCCTTGGCCCTTTTCCATCCTATTACTGTGTAAACATTGAACTAGCCAAACTGTTTCCTGTTCATGTCCATTAGCGTGGAAGGTTTCTCCCTCTGTAGGGCATTCGGATGCACCCTCAGTCCTCAAAATGTACAGAATTTGAGCAAGTGGTTACAAAATTGAATGCATTCATTTAGCTAGCTAGCTGGCCTTCCAGTACCTATCTAACAACATATCCATGACGTCATTAAAGCAGTTGCCTATCAGTAGTGAGTTTGCAGGCTAGTTTAAGTTCACAGTTCAACGATCTACATCTGGGCATAACACCACATTGAAAACATGTAATTTTATTTTATAACCATTTTGTCGTATGTTGCTCTAAGAGTGTACCATTTATGAAATATTATGGTCTAACGTGTATATTTTGCTTTCTAGGGGTGAATGCAATGGAAAAAAAATTGGCCGAGTACAAGTGTGACACCAATGACGCCATATGTCTGAAGCTGGGTAAGATGTGGTCAGCTGTGCGTTCATTTTTCTGGCCTGCATTCGATGACAGTCCTTGCTTTGCTCTTACTATTTTGTGCTGTATTTATGGCCAAAAATTAATGTGTGATTAAAACCTGTGGCAGATGTCATATTTTTTTTTTTTGGCCAGTGAAGTTCTGAAATGATTGATGGTTGTCAGACTAAGTCCTCGTGATGTCCTTCTCGACAGTGCGTTTCCCCGATGATATAGAAGATGATGCTACAACTTTTCATCCAGAGTACAGTCACCAGCTCTTCGGAGATGAGTACGTAATGTTCATTCAAAAAAAATGCTGAGTCCTTTTCGGTAAAATATCTTGAAATGTAATCTTTAGTCTTCCAAATATGGGAGACTGGTTGTGCCTTACCTATATTGATTTATTGGCATATTATGAATTTTTACATGGAATGGATTCTTGCATAATCATCTGCAGTGACTTCTTTGAACTCTCATTTCTGTGTTTATTCAATGCTTTATGTCGATTGTTAGCCAAGTAAAGACTCATGATACGAACATACTGTTTCATTGGTATGCTTTTATGATTATTGTTTATTTAATATTTATTTGATTGGTGCACAATTTTGCCACTTAAAATGTGTGTGCGACCGTGGCTGAACAGTGGCTGCCCAGTAGTCCAGCATTTAGTTAAGCATATCGGCCCGTCACATCAGCAGAGATTCTCATATCAAACTGACGACGATGTTTAGTTTTAAAGCCCGTATTGACCAATGGGTTGTATTCTTGTGATGTCATTGGCCAAACCGCAAAGTATCTCGGAAGTTTTCTTCCCTTGGTTGCATTTCTGTCAGAGTGGAAATGTATCATTTTTGCTGTACCTGGGGTCTTTAAAAACGTTCTTTATAACCATTATTATTTCTAATCAGGGTTACGAAACCTACGAGCTTAGGAAAGAAAGACTGTGATCCTGTGCTGTAATAGGAGAGATGCATTTCTGAAGTATGATCCCACTTTTTTACCCTATTAACCTGTTTGCTAACAGATGTAGGTTATATAATCAAATAGCCTTTCAGAATAATGCACTAGCCGTCTACATTGAGAGTTTGAAATGAGAATTTTTATCTATAATGTACAACAAACCTAATAGCTTAACTTCCTGTCTGGAGTTGGGCATCTGGTTTCAGAGAGAGAGATGAAGGTAGAATCTCTGAGCTGGGGCGAGCCACCTGAAGGAATTCGCTCACTTTTCATCTGTTGCATGTTGAAAAAATATTGGTAATATGACTGTAACGGACTATAAAGTGCAATGATGCAAATTGAATTTGTCAGAATTATAAATAACTGAACTTTTTTGTTTTTGTTGCAGTGAAGTGGCATTTGGATACAAAGGTCTGCAGATTCAGCTGTACTACAGTGCTGGGGGCCTCAGCACCCTCTTCAAGGTCAAATATACAGACAAAGTCACAGACCAGTTTGACTGTGTTCAGGTAATTTTTGCATTAAAATTGCTTTTGTGCCTTGATTTGATGTTGCCCATAATATACATGAAACAGGCTGGTCATCTCGAGCAAGACTGAAGTTTCAGGTTTTGTTCTGCATCTGAAAGCAGCGTTGGGGATGTGGAGTCACATTGTTTGCAAAATAACTCTGGCATTGGGTCTGGTGAGCTGGCTTCTCTGGTGAGTGGTGAAGAGTTGTGATGTTATGAGTTAGGACCCCCACTCAGTCTGCCTTTGCCGTCTGCACAATTCTGAAAGTGAAAATCTGTGCCGTTGGTGTGTCAGTCTCATTTGCATAAAATATTCCTTCACCTGCCAGGTGCCAGCATTGCTCGGCGTGGCTCTTATTTGTTTGGCCTTGAGCAGAGTATTGAAAAATGGTGTCTTCAGGTAGTGAACGGTTTGCCTGCCCTGTGTGGTACTGAGATTAGTTGTGACCAACAGTGCCGATATCTGATGCTTTACAATCAAGGGAATGCTCAGCCAATCACAGTGGGCCTAATTGTGTCCTGCATTGCGATAAGAAAGCAATAAAACAGGATTAAAAAGGGATTAATGCCATATTTGTGATTGACTGTGTCTGAGGTAACTGCCACATGAATTTTTGTTTGTGACGCACAAAAATGAATCTTGTGGTTGTCCCATGGTTTTTAATCATTTTTTACTCGCTCTGTAATTGGTAAAACACACTAGTGCACTGACTCTGCGCACTGATGCACAGTGTTCATTACTGGAAATTCAAATTTCTAATCCAGTTAAAACCTTTCAAAATATTGAACTTTGTTTGGACATTAGTTATAAGGTAAGTGAATTACAAAAACATTCAAACCCTCATCTTCTGCCTTTTCCACCTGAATCATACATTCATATTGAATCTCTATTCAAACTTTAAAATGTTCACAACACTTTTGCCTTTGCACCTTAATTCAAAATTTTAATGTCCGTTCAAACTTACACAAGTGGAATTCAAATTCTTGCAATTTTCAGCCCCTGTGAGATTTATTGCTTTGGGGTCTGTTGGGTGAGAACTGCCATTTGTTGAGTACTGCCCATTTTATATTTCTTTGTTCATTACAGTGCCACCTTGCAATCATTTGACCGCAGATACTGTGGGCAGCCATAAACCTTTGTGCATGAGACATGCAGAGATATCAGTGAATGAGATGTTGGGTTCCCTAGGTGACTTGCTTCACGTTTTGGCATCTTCTCAATCAAATTTTTTGTTAAATTATGGCCAAAGAATGTGAATAGAGAAGTGCCAGAAATCTTGGTGATTACTTTTGTGTGGAAGTTTCAAGATCACTGCCAATGGTGGCACAGATTGGATACACTTTTTGAATTTTTGATGAAATGGGTTTTTTTGTAATAAAATTCAAACTGGAGGAGAATATTCTGAGGCGCAGACTGATTTCATACGCTGCGGTTGATTTTGCTTCTCCTGTGGATTATGGAGATGTCCATTTATTAGAATTTCCACCCTTTGGTGAGAAGTTATAACCAGAAATGTAAGTGCAACATTGGCCTAATGTTGGCGCTGCAGTACGTCTGGCATAGAGTCCAGAATTACGGTGAATGTTTTTTGGGACCGGATCTGTGCACCAAATTTCACATCTTTCTACAACATGTTTCTCTGATTGCTGTCGACTTCCATTGTGTTAAATGGTCGCATGAAAAACTGAAACAGTCTCTTTTAAACATTAATTGCTTGATATTTTGGTATTAAATTGCAGTTTTATGCCACCATTTTGTGTGTGGTGCTCCATCACATTCACAATGAGGAAATGTAGGTAAATGAAGTCTCCTAATATAACACAATCTAAAGTAAATATTTAAAGGCCGTAATCGTATGACTAATGGGATCCGCAACCAGCACTTCAAACCATTTTTTTTTAAACTAAAGACATCTTGCTGATGCTCCTGGTCCTGAAATTCAGTTTTATAATGATATAATTTACAATGCAAAAAAAAAAAATGAATTCTCCCATTTCATGAAGTACATCCATGTGGGTTATTTGTTCATTTTTCTTTTTTGAAGTATTTGTAAACAGTTGAATTACTTCAAGAACCTCTCAGGCTATTAACTAAGGCCAAACATTTTGTCTTTAAACTCTTTGTCCGTGAATGACCCACAACTCGGTGCAATTATACTTAAACCGAGCCACCTCTTTGTTTCCAGTTTCTTTGCGCCAATTGGTAAGTGGCATCCTGGCAATAATGCCAGACAATGCAATTTTTTTTTAGGCCACCTCTTCTGTGGGGTTATTGTTCTTGAGAAATGCAGTTGAACAATCTCAGCGGTGAAGTACCATTTGGCTGCAGGTGCATTGCTTACAGTCGGGCATTAGGTGATGTCCGAGGCGGGAGGAATTAACCGTGTGTTGCATTAGCCTTTTGTGGCGCATTTTGTTCGGGCCCTTCTTAATTTCCCTGCTTTGAATGTTGAGCAGCACGGATCCTGATATAGAATCTAATGGCTTTCAGCCATGTAAATGGTGCGAATGAACTGCTTAGCAAGTAAATGCAAAGAGTCCTCATGTCAGCCCTCCTGGAAACGGATACAATGCAAACATCACAGCTGAACTAGCAGAGCATTCTCCTGTGCAGAAATCTGAGGGCTGTAACCGGGGGGGGGGGTTCCATTCATGGTCTTTCTGACTCTGAAACATGGGGGCAAGTTCACTCAATTGAATTGAATTTGCTAAGCAGGGATTAGGAAGGGGTGGGGGGGCTCTTATTGATGCACTGGATTTTGTTCACTTGATCAGTTCATTAAGTTTTATTGCCCAGTGTGTAGCAGGATGGCATTATTACAGGGAGGGACTTCATCAAATATTCATGGTTTAACATGAGTTGTAAATGTATTCAATTAAGTGGCCTTTCACTCCGGGATTTGGGGGGGGGGGAGCAGCAATTGTTTGCTCTGTTCAGCTGTCCGAGTTGCCTCGTGGTTTTCCTTTTTTTTTGCCGCGCAGAAATACTCGGGCTATTCTGCGCGTGTAATTCCGCATACTCTTGCTCAATCAGGTGTAAAGTGTACACTAATGACTGAACAATGGCGGCTTATTTTTTTTACAACTCTTCCCTGATTACACAGCACAGTTTAACAAATCATTCTTTATGGGAAAAAATGTCACTTTAATTAATTAGCTGATTATTTTAAATCCCATTTTTTCCATGCCTTTAAACCGCACCACTGATGCTGAGGTTTGCATGTAGTTATCGGTCTGTTTTATTGCCTGCATTAAAGCGCTAATGGCATGTAATTGTAAGAAGTGTTTTGTGCCGTGTAAGGTAATATCTCTGCTAATTTCCATTAGCAATAATTGATTTTGGTAAAAAAAAAAAAATGAATTAAAAACTTGATATATAGAATTTAAATGTTTCTGAACAATAGTTCACTGAGGCATTTTTCCCTCTGAGTTTAAGCCAGTGATGGAGTCTGCTTTTGAGCGTGGTATTTAATCTCATCGAATCGGCTTAAAAGAATTTGTGCCTGTTGTTCCCCAAAGCCCGATGACGTGGAAAGTAAAATCCGGGAGGTGATTCCTGCGGGGTTCAGCTGTAACACCAGCGACTTCGTTTCGCTGCTGGAGAAGGAGGCGAATTTCCAGCCCTTCGGCGCTCTGCTCCACACGTACACCGTCCACAATGTGGAGGAGGGAGACGACATCACCTATCAGATCTACAAAGCAAGTGTTTCTCTCAGCATTTCCTCTCTCCCTGTGTTCATCGTTTGGTTCATTATCATATTAAGACTGTTAATATTTACGCTCCAATTTTTGCAATTTTGCCCTCAACTAAGTGTGTGTTGGGATTTCTGCCTCAGGTCTTGGAGTAAAGATAGTCTTACTACTCCAGTAATGAGTTGGAAAGAAATTTTCATTTGCAGATAATTTTCCATTTAGTTTTTTCCATTTAGCATTTAGTTTTTCGAACCTAGCAAATGAACAAAAATGTTTTTCCAGGTAATCAAGAAAATGCGGGAACCTTTTTCTAAGTTCTCACTCTAAGAGTATCACGTAACACTTGGGTTATCATAGTGTCTCTCCTCCTGATTTTGGGTATTGTGCTGTGAGGAACCGTGCGCCCATATCACCTGCTGGTAATGGTCAAATGTTTATAACCCGTCACCTCCAGTCTTCACTGTGGCTCTGATTTTCAGGCCGATATCTCCTGCCCCGGATTTCGAGAGTACCACGCGCGCCTCCAGACCTTCCTGTTGTGGTTCATCGAGACGGCCAGCTTCATAGACGTAGATGACGAGCGATGGGACTTCTTCCTCATGTGAGTGCCCTTCACGGGCGACGACACTCCCCCACAAACTGCTGCAGCTTCCCTTTGTGGGCTCCTGTAACCAATTACCAGGGCAGTTTGATTGCATTTGTCCGGGGTTGGAGGGGCATTGTTGCTTTGGAAAGAGTGCTCTTTGTGCCAAACTCCTTTTTTCTTTTATTCCTTTTGGGGTTTAATTGAACACTGAATGAAGGCTTAAACAGTAAAAAGAGCCTCTGTCAGTGTTTTCTTAAGCATGTCACATGCACGTCTGGACAATGGGCAAATGGACTGAAGTGATGTAAAGTGGCTCGACACTCCCCTCCAAACCCCCACTTCTCCTCGAAAATACTCTTTCCCCTGTACGTCGCTGTGCACCAATTAAGCTAATTATGCATTCAGACAGCAGCAGGTGTAGCCTGAAGCCGCCCTGAGTTTGGCTCTGGTGCGCTGACACTGAGTGTGGTGTTGGGTGAAGCCGGCTCCGCGAGGAAGCGTGCCTGTAATTGACCCGTACTGTTTTTAAATCCACAGATTTGAGAAGTACAATAAGGACGGGGAGACTCTCTATGCGACTGTTGGCTACATGACAGTTTACAATTACTACGTGTACCCAGACAAAACCCGGCCACGTGTGAGGTAATTGCACCCCGGTTTGCCATCTTTTGGGCTCAGGAATTACACATTTGTGTTCGTCTTTTAGCTGCGCAAAAGTACTGGCTTGTAGCTACTCAGTATTGTATCCAGGTCAACTGTAAGCTGAAGATATTGAACTCCTGGAGAAAATAAACATGAGTTCTGTATGTGCTGCAAGGCTTAATGGTACATGGCATTTTCCACTGAAAGAATCATGCAACAGAGCTGCCAACTCGCCCAGATCTAACAGGGTCCTCCAGGAGAATGTCTCTGGCTCCTGACTTTCTCACACACTTTTTAATATATAAGCAATATGCTGTGACGTGCCAGTCATTATGTGCACTTAGTTGTACAATTACTTCTGAATAATGACCAGCAAGGAGTTGTTTATTTTGCTTGTACCATGGTTACCACTTGGGCGTATACACTTAAATGCTCAACTTTTGAGTTTTTGCTCCAAATCGTATTAATTCAGGCTATTCTTCGACCACATATATAACTTGTGTTTCTTTGAAACGGCTGACATCTCAGTTGCGATGTGCAGGACTGTGGTCGTTAGTTTTATTTCGTTTCGGAGCCCTGGTTACCAATTATACTGTGTCATAGTTCCACTCGGACTGTCGTTGTTGTGTTGTGGCTTCTTACATTTTGCGGAATCATCAAACTTGCCAAAGATCTTTGGAGAAATATTGGAAAACGCAATAAAAGTTGTATGTCTCCTGTCCTATGAGAATTTATTTGCGCCATTCCAGTTTTTTCTGTTTTTGCTTTGTCATGTTTGAATGTTTTAGATAATCGACTAATATTACTCTTAGACATTCTGAGTAAACACAAAATGCAGCTTTTAAACGATGATTTTATTTATTGAAGGTAAAGAGTTATTCAATACTTGTATCATTCCTTATAAATGATTTCCCCTGTAAGCTAATTACTGGTTTTGCCACCCTTGACAGCAACAACTGCACTCAAACGTTTGCAGTAACTGACAATGAGTTTTCACGCTGCTATGGAGGAACTTAGGCCCACTCTCATTTGCAAAATTGTTCTAATTCTGCCACACTGCTGAGTTTTTGAGCAGGACCTGCCTGTTTGAGGTCATGCCACTGCATCTCAATTGGATTAAAGTCAGGACTTTGACTTGGCCACTCCAAAACCTCCATTTTTTTTTTTTTTTTTGAGCTGTTCAGAGGTTTCTGATCATGTTCCTGCTGCATTACCCAATTGTGTTAGAGCTTTAGGTCACAAACTGATGGCTGGACATTCCTTTTATTATTTTATGGTAGAGAGCATAATTTATTGTTCCTCAAAACATTGAGCTTCTGTGGCAAAGTGAATACCATATACTGTCAGTTTATTTTTGCAAAGGCATATACACACAGTTACAGTTTATGCTACATGTGAAGGATGAAATTGCAGTCTCATGCCAAAATACCTCTTACATTAACTACCAAAACATAATGTAGGCCTATGCCAAAGTACTCATGGAGTTGTGTGTTATCGTGTGTAGTAGGGATGCGACTGCTGCCTTGGGCTGTGTAGATGGTTCCGTGCAGTTTCTGGAAACAGAATTCTGCTCATCTTCGACGAGGTTGGGCAGCTTCCATCACCTTTTTAAGGCTCAGTTGGCCAACCCTAAATCTGATCCAGTGTTCTTGGCTTAAATGACCTTCAAACAATTTAGCCAGAAGCCTATAATGATTAAGAAGTGATCGTGAGAAGCAGACAAACCTTTACAAGGCTATCGCGTTAGATTTAAAGAATGCCCTCAATTTGAATAATCAGAATTCAGAGGAAGATTTCTTTTTATCTCTCATTTTAGCATTTTTAGGAGATTATTAAAGCTTTAATAAAAATAACGAGATTCATTTCAAGATTGCCCTGAATTTGAAGCATCTGAAAAAATACACAAGGTGTAAAACATTTTGCAAAGTGGATCAAACGTGAACATGAGACACAAATTTTTGCATTTGCACGAAACTGCCAAATGTAAGCCCACAAAAAGTCATGCAAATCTGTGCCGTTCTATTGCTGCTTAAGTTTCCAAATTCTACAAACATGCTGCCTTCTTAAAATTGTGTGATCCACTTATTCAAAACAGTAAGGAACTAATTTAACAGTTTGATTGCTTATTGAGCAAAGTAAATGGGAACAAGACTTTAGCAATTATATCCCCTAACGCCGGTTCAGCGTTCGGGGATATTGTTTTTGGTCCGACCGCCGCCGCCGCGCCTCCTTACGTGTTAACGCGATAACTTCAGTAATATTTCAATTAGAAATTTCATGTTTTGCATATAAGTAAGTATCATAAAGAGGAAGAACTGATTCGATTTTGGACAATTTACAATTTCTAGATTGGCCACCAGGGGCCTAAAACTGAAAAAATCACTGTTTTTATCACATCTCTGGAAATATTTGTCCGATTGACCTCAAATCAAGTGCAAATGAAAGGTCATGACCTGAGGATGTGTCCCACGATGACATTATACCTGTTTGGGTCAAAATTTTGACACTAGGTCAGCTTTGTCACTTAAAATTCACCATTTTTGCCATATCTTTGGAACCATTTGTACAACTGACATGAAACTATGTGCAACTGCAAGGTCATGACCTCACAAGGTGTCACATGATGGCATCATACCTGTATGTTTCAATATTTTGCCACCAGTTGGTGCTTTGTGGTGGAAAATTACCATTTTGGCCATATCGTCAGAACCATTTGTCCGATTGACCTGAAATTAAGTTCAAATGAAGGTCTATACAAGGATTGGGGAATTGGAGGATTGGGGAAGTTTGGGGATATACCCCAAGCCGTCGCCTCCGGCATAAGCCTAGTTTGTTAAGGGGACTCAATTTGCTACTGTCTCGATTCGGAGATCAACAAAAAAAGCACACGGCCGCACGTTGATGGCACTGTGAAAAAAGTGGCTAAACTGATCAAATCATCAGTCAACAGTGGCTGAAAATCTTCTCTTGAACACCAGCGGAACTACAAACAAGTTTGTGTTCTGTTTTATTTGACAGAGAGAAGTGCTGTGTTCGGGGTCTTTATGTTCTATTTGTCGGTTCTGGAACGAAACAAATGTCATTTTGAGAAATGTTTTCTCTTTGGCGCCATTTCCCTTTGGACATGATTGTAGAATTTGTCTTCCAGGATACTGGCAGATATATTGTTTTTAGGACACAGAAATAGTGGTTTGAAAGTAAATCACTAATGTATAAATCACTGATGATTATTATTAGTTCCTTGTGACAAAAAGTGTTGCTAGGCCTGCTTGTAAATTGCATGACTCCACTGATGCTTAAAAATGGCTCGACGGAGAAATTGTTTAACCCTTGGAGCGCTGATGCAAGGTATCAAAATCAGATGCTGTTGAAAACCTATCATGTGGCAACTTGTTTAAAAGAGCTCTCCTGCGGAACAAGTTTGCCACAAGATAGAAGAATTTATTCAGCGCTCTAAGGGTTAATATGAATACAACTAGGTTTCACCATCAGATTTGTCAAACCACCTGGGTTGTGCATCCTGTGGGGCGGGGGGGTTTTGGGGGGGTTGAAGAGATTTGGTTGCTGGAGTTCCACCCCCCTCCCCCACTCGGCATTGACTCCTCGGCCTGATTGTGGCCTGCAGTCTGCCTCCACCTGCTGCACTTAATTAGCTACCGTCCACAGCGGTCTGTCAGCTGTGAGGTGCAGTCCGAGCGAGCGGCGACTGAGTGGCTGCATGGGCTGCTGGGAAAAATCCTTGCCCGTTTCAACTTCATCAGCTGCATGTGATCTTTTTTCAAAATTTTTAAATTTAAAAAAAAAATTTTTTTTTTTTTAAATGTGGGGTTTGCCGAAATAACCGAACGATAAATGCGCTGTCCAGATGATGGATGAAGCAAATGACATTGATTTTTTTTGTAACAATGGCGTGTGTCAAGGTCTGGGCTGTGTTAAATGGTAAATGAGCATTCGGTACGCACAGTTTACATTTTGTATTTTCAAGAAATGGATAGATGTTAAAGACCTGAAGAACTTCAACATGGGCTAAATCGTTATGGTCAGATTAATTAGTTGGCGCATCTCCAAAATGGCTGGGGTTTGTTGGGTGCTCCTTGTCCACAGTTGTAAGGACCTTCTAGTTTTGGTACACGCAGGCATTTTGAAAATGAAACGCGTTTAGATGGGTCAAATTAGACATGTAACTAAAAACTCCACACCCCTCTTAACCGGTCTAAATTTTAAAATGCTCCTCTGTGAGATGGAAAGACTGGTGCGTAGACAAACCCAATGGAAAATATCAGTAGAAATATTGCGGAAAAGCCTTGAATGCTGGACACCATATTGTCTCCAGTCTTCTTGTTTTAGTTTCACATTTTTACATTACTTTTCACATCTTACATGCTGCCTTTGAGCGGAGACATGCTTTACTGATTAAAACATGCTAATGAGGTAAAGTAATGGACACCGACATCCACTGAAACACTCAGTAGCATCGGAAACCTCTCTGTTTCCCCCTACAGCCAAATGCTGGTCCTGCCCCCGTTCCAGGGCGAGGGTCACGGGGCGCAGCTGCTGGAGGCTGTGCATCGGTACCACTGCACCTCCCCGCGGGTCCAGGATATCACAGGTGTGTGCGCTTTCATCTCAAAGGGGAAGGTGAACCTTCACCTCACCTGACCCCTTCTCATTTCACCGTAACCTGATGGGTTTGGGTGAATAAGACCTGCTGGCTCTTACTAAAACCTGCTCACTCGTAATGAGCAGAACTTTCTATGCGGCTTTGAGCTCCAGCCTGAATTTTGTACTGAGAAAAGCTGCTCCAGGGCAGCTAGTGTTGGGCATCTGGATAATGCATGGTCACTGATGGCAGTATTGGCTGGGGAATTCTGACGTAATTGCCCTGAGGCGAGGTTCTTTGCAGTGAAATGCAGCCCCCACTGCTTGCTCTGTGCGGACTCCTCAGTCAGGGAACCAGGGGGCAGACCGGATACGGGGAAATTACGAGTAGCGAGGGCAGAAATCTGCTTGCCACATGCAGCCACAATCATAGCCTCTCCGCAGCATTATTATTTTCCACTTTCAAGATGGAGACTTGGTTGGAATCACTATTACAAAATCTGGAATGGGATCTTAATGGTGGGGGAAAGTTTTTGGAAATTTTCAGGGGGAAGAAGCCTGTGATATTGCGTTCCTTTTGATTTCATGTGTCTATTCATCTGTTTGTAATTTTTTTATTATTAGTAAGCTTTGCTCAAATGCACATCAACTTTAGACTGCGAACTGCAGTGCTCTTCTCATGCGTTAGGATGACAGACACGAGCATTTGAGGAGGAAATGCATTTGTGTCTTTCTCAGCCGAGGACCCCTCGGAGAACTATGTGAAACTGAGAGACTTCGTTCTGGTGAGGCTGTGCCAAGAGCTGCCATCTTTTTCTCCCGAGCTGCTCTCTGCAGGCTTCACTGATCACATGGTCACCGAGGCCCGCGAGAAGCTGAAGATAAACAAGGTACGCCCTCTCATGACCTGAGGTTTTGTAATTGATATCAGGAATATTGCAGAACATGCAGAATGTGCTATTATTTGTTAAGATTCTTGATGAATGTACTGGATGTTCTTGATGATTATTTCTCTCTAAAGAATATCGTCAGCCTCCTGATGAAACCTGCTATCTCCAAAAAAATACAAAAAAAACCGATTCAAGGATGAAGCAGTGTTCAAATTCAGTAGTGTACGATGATGATTATACACTTAACAAAATGAAGATAAATCAGAAGCAAAGTACTATTCAAGTATTTATTTCATGTAATATTGGCTCATATAGATGAAAATAAGTGAACGGATAAAATTATTTGGTATAAACAAAAATTTAGTCTTTGAGAGGAAAAAGTCAATATCTAGTGTGGCCACCTTTTGCTCTGGTTAGCATTTAATTTTTCAGGCATAGTTTTCTCAAATCTTTATTTCCTCACTGTCTGTGAACCATTCCATATGATTCGAAGTTCATTCCAAAAAGAATTTTTCGATTTTACGACAGATTTGCTCACTTGGATTAAGGTCTGGATTTTGCGGAGGCCAAGTCATAACTTTTTTGCTACCAGATGTTTCTTTCTGACCAAGATGATTCTTGAACAACTTGGAAGTGTGTTTAAGGTCATTTTCTTGTTGAAAATAAAATCCCCGACCAATCGGTCTCTTTCCAGGTGGCAGTGCGCGCCTCACAAGGATGCTGTGATACTTCTCATCCACGAGGGTTGATTTTTATAAGATCACTGGCTCCTTTCAAGCAGAGTGAACCCCAAAACATAATATTGCCACCTCCATGTTTCACTGAAGGGGTTAAACAGTCTAATGAAACATTCTTCAGTTCTACGGCGGCCATAAGCTCTGCATTTGAGTGAGAAAATTGCGAATTTTGATTCATCTGTCCTTTGGAATCAAAATTGAAATTGTTCCCCATCTGTTGATGTCCAATCCTTGAATTGTTTGGCAAACTCGAGTTTTTCTTTTGATGTTACCAGCTCTTGGCAGCAATATGACCAATTGGACCATTTTCACACAGTCTTCACTTCTTCACTTATGGCACTATTAATATCATCAGGGAGTTGTTGTGCTGGCGAGCTGTTTTTTTTTTTTTTAATATATTTGTCATGCACCAATAGGCAACTAGGCACTCAATTTCTGTTTTACTCCTCTATTGCCACCAGTTTTCAGCAAACCGGAGTGTTTGGAACACTTGATGGTGTTTCTAACAGTGTTATGGCAGCATTGCATTTGGCAGCATCTTCAGGATAATGTAAGGCCACAATATGGCTACGAACAATTTGAGAGCTCTTTCCGTCGTGCCATTGTGTTTAACTCTGTGACACTGCTCAAAGTCCATGTCACCTTGTATACTGGGTCAACTGACCATCAGAGGTAATTGTGAATAATAATGTTGCCTGAAACCAGTGTGAACAATTTTTTTTGCATCAGTAATCCTGGAATGAGCCTTCAAGCATGCATTCAGGCTATGCAAGAATAAAAAATTAATAAATTTGTGACTCCTTTCAACTGTTACATTTTTTTTTTTTTCAGTGGTTTTGTTTGTTACCCATATATTTACCTCAATACACTTGGGGGAATTTTTTTTCTCATTGCCTACTAGAGTATTTTTCAATACATTTTCACTAAAAAATTATAGAGAAGGAATTTATTAGGACCCCTTTTAGACGAAAGTGAAGGTGTATAATGATCACTGCACACTGCTGTATGCTCCCTGTTCATATAAGAGACCAGTCAGACCTGGCTTTTCATGGCTTGTTTCATTTGAACAGACAGGGAAATGCTCTTTTTTGTTGCCCAAGTAGAGGACAGTCGTGAGGTGATGCATCGAATCCAGAATATTCTGTGCCATTGACCACACTGCTACTTTGGAATACAGGAGCTACAATTTTGTGTTGTTCTGCTCACGTGGGGCCAGTGTTTATTTGAACTAAAGTTCTTAGATGCAGGTTCCCATTGCGCAGTTGCATGAAAGTGGTTCTTTAACACGGGACTTTGCATTACGGTGATTTAATGCACTGTTTGGCAGCTCTAATTGCCTGGTTTGTCAGCTGTTAAACAGCCCGGTACCTTCCGTTTGCAGGGCTGTAATAGCTGCCACTTCTGTCCTGCCCTGCTCTGGAACGCTGTAAGAAAGGCAGCGTTCTCTGAGCAGTCCTAGACTTTCACTCCTGAAATAAGTGTCAAACTAGCAACTTTTTTTGGACCTGTTTTTCTGCCTCATTTCCATGCCTTTTGGCTCGTTTATAATTTTTGTTCAGCTTTTTTGATTGTTGTTGCCTCTACAAACTTTCAGAAACATGCCAGGCGAGTGTATGAAATCCTACGCCTGCGGATTACAGACATGAGTGACGAAGAGAAGGCAAGAGCGTACCGGCTGGAAATTAAGCGGAGGCTGTTTGGCCCTTACAAGGTAAAGGATCATTCACTCAATTTTAAGTTCCAATACTGCAGTAAATTTTTATTGCTTTTTCCTTATTGCATTGGGTAGATTGTGGCGCTTAGCTTGTAGTTGCTGATGCCAAAGCTGTAAAATTCCTCAATATTTGATTCCTAATTAGGTACACGGTGTGCCAATTTCCTGTAGCCTGAATGCCAAGGCTATGGTGCTTAAACAAGCAGATATGAACTTTGTAATTTCACAGAATTTGTTGCGTGTGAATTACTTGACCTCACGGTCGATCACCTGCTGTTCTACTGTCAAAATGATAGACGGCCTTCAGATTTCTGTGTCCTTGTTAAAAAATTCAATGACAAAAAATATTCAGTTAACATGACCCCTTGTAGAGGACGGATGTTATCATCCCATGACCTTTCCTCTAGCATCACAACCAGTGTAAAACTTACATTTACAAATGCAAGAACTCAAACAATTTTGACGGGAATCCTGTCTCACGTCTTGTAATTATGTCTGATGCCTGGAGAAGGGCTGTTATTGGTCTTGCCGAAACTGCGTTTGGTAAGATTCTGTTACTCAGTTTATTTCTGTGACTTTGTTTGTCTGTGGCATTACTTCTGGTCGCAATTATCACCCATAAATATCATGCAATTTTGGTCACATTCAACATGCGAGTACACTAACATAAGGTCTTTTGATATGATGAAACTCATAAGTCTTGGCGAAAGGTCAAGGTCATATGTAAAAATTCTTTGCCAAACTGTCCTGGTTGCAGTTTTAGTCCAATCGACACTAAGTTTGGTTAGAAATGAGCTTGTTCCTGGGTTGATAAGCCATTTCTTTCTTTCATCGATCAAACTTGACCTTCATGGTGAGCGCCTGATGCCAAAGGTCACCAAAATATGACCTTGTACATTTTTTGTGGGCTACCAAAATGATTGTCTGGACGACTACTTCACGAGTCTGTAATCAGTTTTTCAAAATTATGTTGTGATGTTATTATGACATAAAAAAATTTGAATGAAATTTTTCTCTTTTTCAAGCCAAATTTCTTATTTTATGTATGTATTTGAGTCATTTTTAAGATGCTAATGTTGTTATTGGAATTTCAGAGCCTTAAGTCAAAGGTCAAGGTCACTGCAACGTTACATGTGAAAATCACTTTATAAATTTTTCTGGTTGCAAATTTAATCTGATTGACATTGAATTTGAACAGGAACTAGGATGTTTAAAGTTTTTTACGATAAGTAATCAACGGTGACCTTGATTGTATCAGCTGACCTTGAAAATCGCCACCATGGCTTGGAACATTATTTTTGACAAACCGCATCAAGTAACATATCACGAGAAAAGGTTTGAGGAACACAGTATACGTCTACAATTACTTGTTTGATATATTGTCATTTGATGCAGGGTTTCCTACAGAAAGTTGGTTAGTCAAGGTAATGACCGGGGGCGGGGTTTACGCAACAGTCGGCATTTATTTAATCTTTATAAATAAACAAAGGAGTTTAAGTACAATAACAAAGTCAACAATCTTGTAACTTTATTGATTGGCACTCAGATATAATAAAATTCATGTATTATGCTTTCATGGAAGTGACATCAAAAATTGCAGTTTGAAAGGGTTTCTGGGTTTCAATGGTGCATTTTTTGTGCTTAACATTCTAAGAGTTACACTTGCTTGTAAACGGTGTATTTTAACCTTACTGTAAGAGCTGAGCTGGAAATGACAAGATCAAATAAAAGCACACAATGTTACCAAAATTCATGCTACCTGAATGAACACAGCCAAAATTATCAAAAAAGAAAGAATGAAAAGTGCGTAAAATGCGCACAACCGTCCCTAAGGGTTAAACGAAAATGAACGTAAGAATGGAAAATGTATTTGTTGTCTGTTTTGACTTCAATTCCCCAAATGCTTTGCAGTTGTGGTTATGTTTGGGGAGAGGAGAACGGTATCATGTTCTGAAGTGCTTTGCATTCACAGGATAAAAAGAAAAGAAAAAATACACCTTATCTCGTAATTGCAAGATCTAATTACGCGCAGATGATGAAGTAGGCCGACTTCTTTGAATAAAGTACCCTGAAGTTTTTGACTGCTTTTTCCTCATCCGTTACATTACCACTTGAGAAAACCATGTGCAATTGTCATATATAGGAGAAAGCCACGCGCAAACACATCGGTCGCCTTGATAAGAAACTTAACAAATTGCATATAGCAATTTGCATTCTAGTACATATTGTATATAGTTATTGTATATCCAGATAATTGGCTTCTTCCCGATACGAAAAAATAATAAAATAATAATGGCGCAGTAACATATTTAACCAACAGATGCCGGCTGCTATTCGGCCTCATCGAGATGTGGCCTTATTTTACTGTGTTTGCATGTGTGGATGCAGCAGAATTTTTTTTTTTCTTCTTTTTCTCCGGGAGAACGTATTTAAGGCGGGGGCCATTTGATCAAGGCGGCCGCCCTAACTATAAAGCGCTGCAAATAGTCAAGACATTTTTGATGGGAATCACGTTTAACCTTGAATGATTGTTCTCGGTGTATAGAGGCGATGTTGGTGAATGTATGATCTTCCCATTTGCTCCACCATGAGGACACTTTTCTTTCCTAACTAGACGCCTTGTAGGCGTACATGTGTCTACTCTTGGCCTAGATGGAAACGGGTACTTCAATCGGTCAAGTCACTCACATTATCTCACCTTGTGTGTAGCCTTGTTTTCATGACGTGCTACCCAATCCCTTCTGAGCAACTTCCAATTCTCGACGTAGACGATGGATAGAAAGACGAAACTGCAGACCTCTATACAAGCGACCTTGGTGGTAGCCCAAGTGAAAATGCAATAACTAATTGGAATTCTGTAAATCTGCTCTCAAGCTTGAGCATAGAGGAAGAACTTTATTGATTTGAGTGGCTGGATTTTACCATTTGCCCCACCTTTAGGTAAAATCACATTTCCAAATGTAGTAAGTCAGACTGTTCAATTGAGCGTCAGATCAACTATTTCTGTGAATGTCTAGTACTGCATAAAAGTGCAGTCCTGTTGTTCTGGTGGTACTTTGACTGTTCCTGTTACGCCGCCTTTAGGTCAAACTGAGCTTGTTAAAAGAATGCAGTCAGTCAAACCGCTCTTGTGGAAGTCGGTTAAAATTTGCTGAGAATTATCCCGGAGCCCAGAGCTGGTGGATCACTCTACAGTATAGAGACAGATAATTTGCGATTGCTTGACCAAAGAAAATACTGCTCGACCAACGGCCTAAAAACCAAGCAGCTGATCAGCCCACTTTATGGGGTCAGCCTAACAGTGGAGTTGACCTTTGTAATCATTGTTTCATTTCAAATGTAATTAGTTGAAGTGCGGTGCTAAAACCTCAAAAATTGCGCTATAATCACGGACTTCCATCCGATTTCCATCAAGGCTGTGCATCCTTTGTTGCGCTCATCACTGAAATGCTGAATTCCACTTTGGGACTTATTTTCAATGTGAGAGCTGAACTTATGCATGAAAATGTATATATTAAGATTAGTAAGTCTTCGAGTGACCCTTTCTTACAGTAAAACAGACCTTGCTGTTTAGTATTCAGAAAGGAGGTGGGGTAACTGATACTGAATGAATCATTGCTCGGCAGTTACCGATGGGCTGTCGTGCTCTCGGACCGGTTTGTCTGGAACGTTCCTCATGTCTGAATGAGGCGTCTCACAAAGGGCAGATGCTATGGGAGGTGATGTGTTTGGGGTCCTAAGGTTGGGTTTGGTCTGATGTAGTTGACCGTTCAGTTGCAGGCTCGGACTCTCCAGAATAAACCTTATGGGAGAATGCAAGAATGAGAGGACCCCTTATTGGAGTGTCCCCCCCCATATTTAGAATTACAATATGAATGTCATGCCTGAAAGTAGTTAATGAGGTCTGTGCTGCACCCGGCCTTTAGCCCCACAAACTGGCCCCCCCCCCCCATTATATAAATACATTGCATTTAAATACCAGTGTATGATTTCCATCACTGTGGAAGACTGCTGAGGCGGATTAGGCAAGCAATTGCTTTGAAAGCAACAGCCCTCCTTTTCTCCAACAATTAAATCTCCTTATTTGCTTATTGCTCAACATTTTTATTTTTATTTTTTTCTTCTTCTTTTTTACTACTGTTTGCATTGTGACACTTGTAGTTCGTATCAGGGGGCACTGTCAGAATAACTGTAGCATGTAAAACCAAGAGGAAAAGATCCCCATTTATATATTGCCATGCATAAATTTGCAAAGGATGGCCTTTATTGTCCACACAATACACCGCATCAGGCTTCCAGAGGAGCAAGAGCTGCCCAGCGAACCAGCTCCATTCACTTTCCCTTTGTTAGTCAGGATTTGCATGTCATTCAGCAGAGTAATTTACTGAGTGCAACTTGCTTTCTCCAGCTCGCAAAATCAGAGAGGGGAATTATCTGAGGTTTTAGCTGAGGATTGATATCACAGCTTTGCGGTTTCTTTTAGTGAGATGGGCATTTCTGAGAATGTGGCCACAGTTTGCATTTTTCTTGACGTCGTGTGTGTTCTTATTTTATCACTGCCATTACTTTTCCTGGTGAGGGTTTTCATACAAACTTGCACTACTGAAGAGATGCTTCGTACTTTATTCGCAGTATGTTATGGCACTCTTCCCAAAAAGCACTAACCCAACTTGTGAAAAGTGAGGGTGGTATGGAAAATGCACATAAAAATAGAAAGCTGTGATTTCAAAATTTATAATTGACTTTGACTTGTATGTCAAGAAGAGGAGCTCCATTTTGTTCCTTCCCAAACGGAAGCACAAGCGGCGGTAATATTGCCAAAATTTTGTCCGTGGCAAACGGCATATTTATCGATTTCGCCCAGTATGGTTGTTTCCTGATCTAAGACAAAAGCGCTTGCAACAAGGTGCGATGTAATGTTCGTGTCATAGTTTGCCTTGCGTTTTGACTTCCTCAAACCATCTTTTGACTAAACGTTATCACTCTGTGGTAGTTTCATGGGACTGAAACTAAGGAGCTGCTCGCAAATGAAGGCATGTAGTTTTCTTCCCATTTTCATTTTTGTGATGCATCCTATAAATTATAAGTAGGAAGTGGTGGTGGGGTCTGATGGGATCGGTAGGGTGACGGAAATGCCAATAATTAACTTCAGTCTCGCCTTTTGTTTAATTACCACAGGTGTGCATTTTGTATAAGGTTTAAATCACCCGCATATTTTCATACAATATGTATTGCTTGGAGAATTGGCCGCTGTCCCTTCAAACAGCACCATGCATTACTTCATTGGAGCTCAGTTCTCAGAGGATTGAGGGAGGTGAGGGTGACGCAAGTCAGGTGCTTGTTTTTAAATTTACAAAATTCCCAGTTTGCTTAGGCATTGATGCGCTGGTTGTAAAGGGAAGGACATCAGCTAATCTGATTGGTCTTAATTAAACCAAACCCCCTCTTACCCAGAGGTAATTAATTTGTCTTATTCCAACTATTTTGACAACAGTGCCACAGTTGCACTTTCCCCTCCTGTCATGAAATTACCACAATGGAGTTGAATGCTGCTAGTTTTGAGCAGCTGCGCTGTTACCCCTTGTGTTTGCCCACTGCATTTAGGTTGTCAAAATGGGACCCAAGTGTAACTTTTTATCTTGTTATTGGTTAACTTCATTTTGTTTGTAAATATCTATTCCTACCATTCAGAACTGATTTGATTTGAAATGGCCGATGTCAGCAGGTGATGGTAATCATGGTAAGATGGGCTTAGGTTCACCAAATTTGCTCACAAGTATGTGAAAGAATCAGAGATTTTAAAACATGTTCCTTAATGAATGATGGGGAGGGATTTTGTTATTTTACCCTGTAAGGTGTAAGAAAAAAATTCAAGGAATCTGAAGGAAATTCTGTGCATGCAGGGCTAGAACACAAGCGCAAACTGAATACCAATGATCTCCGAGCACTTAGACCGCACTGCATCAAGAAGTGCTCTCATCACATGTGCTCTGGATTACTTTGGGAAGCCTTGGTCCAGTATTTAGTGTTAGGCACATCCAGAAATGTCAGTTAAAACTTCAGCATAAAAAAGAAGCCTGATGTTAACTTGGTCCAGAAAGGCTGTTGACTTCTCAAGGTTTGGAGGCATTTCTGATGGACCTCCACTCAGCGGAAGTGAGTTTTGTGGTCAGACGAATCAACATTTCAGGTCTTTGTTTTGGAAGAAATGGATTCTGTGTGCGCCAGATCAGAGAAGAAAAGGATCACTCAGACTTTTACAAGCATTAAGTGCAAATTCCATGCCCTACCATGGCATCGGGCTGTGTTGGTGCCCTTGGCAAGGACAGCTTTCACTTCTGTAAAGGTGCTATTAATGCTGAAAATTACTCTGAGATTTTGGAGCAGCATGTGCTGCCTGCAATACCACATCTTTTCCAGTTCTTGCATATTTCGGCAAAATAATGTAAAACCACATTCTGCACACATTAAAAACTCAGGGCTGTGCAAAAATAGGGTGCGGGTGCTGGACTGGCCTGCCAGCTGCCCTGACATGTCCCAATTTCAGAACGCGTGCCACATTTTGGTACACGAGAGGAGGTGACAATGACAAGTCCATTCTATTGCACAAACTAAAGGGCGTATAAAGCCTGCAACACAAGCAACATTTTAAAAAGCTGGAATGTACCAGAGGAAACGATGAGACATTCATATCTGCTGAAATCAAACCCCAATCAAAGATGATCAATACTATTGACGGCTTGGAACGGGAACTGCCAAAGGCATCCTGAGCCTTATGGGGTAACTTATTACATCAGCGATGAATCAAACGGGCACAGGCCAGTATATCAAGTACGGCAAACGGCGGATTTTAGAGCAGGAGTTTGGAAGACTGGGGTGACGTCAAATTGGATTATGGTCGTGGAAGCGAAGTTTTTGGTCTTGGTAGGGCTACAGCCCCATAAATACGAACTCTCAGGGGCCAGAGGTAGTGTGGGCACACAGGGATTAATATAAATCAATAAATTCCATAATATATTACTTTTCAGCAGAACACATAAATTATTGTGCATAATTATTTCGAGACATCCATCTGAAAACCAAGTCCTCGTTGCAGTCAAAATATAAAGTTTTTCCCTTAATCAAAATGTTTCATTTGTGGTGTTTACTGTCTATTTATTGCAATTCTCTGCATATTCCAATTACATTCCCTTGATAAGCCCTCCAGGATCATAATGGTTCACGAAACATGGTTTCAAAAAAAATCCTTAAGCAATTGGGCTTCAAGAAATGCAATTTGAATTTTTCATTTGTCAGTTATTTTCATGTGATTTTTCTGAACGTAAAGGAGCCAGAAATGACATCACAACCATTTCTCCAGAGGAGAGGAAAATGCTTAAAATTGACAGTGCTTTGACAAGGATGAGGCGCTTTATCAATGAAATGTTTGTCACCAACATTACTTTCTAAGACCATTTAATCAATCCATGATGTAAAAGTGGATTGTGGAACAGGGTTTACTTGACCTTTAAGACTTGCTTGCTGGAAAAATTGAACAAAATTACTCCTGTAACAATCAATCAATGCCTTCAGTCCCTAAGTATTTGTTTCATGAAAAGGAATGGCAACACTCAGTGGTAAATGGTTTACTGCCCCAGTTTTTTTTTTTTTTTTTTTTTTTTCTGAAATGTGTTGCAAGAATCAAAACTTATTGTTTTAATTTTGACAAATCAAATTCATGTGGTGAAACGGGAATAATATGCTGTTGTATTGTTTTCAACACAATGCAGGTCAAAGATAATTTACAAGTCATTGCTTTCTGTTTCAATTTCAGTTTAAGATGCCATCTTTACGTTTTTATGATTTGGCATCGTACGTTAAACAGCTTGATAGCCTCCCTAATCACTTTGATGAAGTTTATTTGGACATCAGTCAGTAGTGTTGTACGGATTTGGTCTGATCGATGCAGGTTTCCGAGAAATTTTAAAGCATAAAGCTCCTTTCACGTTTCGCGTGTATTCGCCTCTTTGCATTGACTTTGAATGTAATCAGTCGTGCAAAAAATTTGTTTTGTGTCCTGTGTGAAACCGGCTCAAATGTTTTCATGCTGCAGGCATTAGTCCACAGTTCACTATTATGATACTGTGACTGCAGGTCCTGTACTATGTTTGGCTAAGGCCTTGTACTCTGTGCCTATTGCAATAAATGCATATTTGTTTGTGCTGTTCTTTATTGATAACTGTGATTGCAGTGAATTCTCCATCTTAATTGTGTTGGCATTCCACGGTCGGTTATGAATGGTAAATGAGGACCCTGATGGTTCAAGACTGATCCCCTTGGTTTCAGGTGTTGAGGGTTCTTCACGGCGGAGGGGCCTAATCTGTGTGTTTTCTGCTCGTACAGAGGAACCAGAGAGAACTAAGCAAGATGATGAAATGTCTTCGACCCGAGGAGCTGGTCTCCCACATTAGCCAGACGGACACCAAGCTGCAGCAGGAGGAGCTGGAGAAGAGCTACCAGGAGCTGTTGGGAGAGTACAGGCGTGTCCTCGAACGGCTGGCCCGGGCCTGATCGCAGCGAAACGGCCTCTCCACCCCGCCGTATTTGCTCTCCTCTCCGGCCAGTGTTTATATAAATGTACAGTAGATGTTGGAGCGAAGGGAATCCTGCTCTTTCGTGCATATTGACGTTCTGTTTGAGAATGTGATTCTAATTCACTTGAACGTCATTATTGAATTTAGGTGAACTCACCGCTGAGATGAACTGTTGCTTGCTCATCCTGTGGGTGGGGCCCCGCCCATGCCCCACACTCTCACCCAGCAGTTTCTTTTACCAGACAGATATTCAAGCTTGTCCTGAAACATCTATAGTTTGCAAGCACTTAATTACAAAATAAACTTGTTTTATACATTGCAGAGAAATGTGATCTTTTCTTTAGCTTTATTGTTAAAATTGTGATGTTTCCATTCACTGTGGGACATTCAAAGTGCCAGAATAAAAATTAGGAAAACAATACATATAAGTTGAGCTTCAAAGAGGAATAAATAACTTGGTGAATAAAAAAAAAAAGTATAATATGTGGCCGTTTAAAATTGAATAAATAAATGAATTGCGGAATAAATAAAAATGGAAGTAAAAAGAGGAATGACTAAATAAAGAATACATATATTTAATGTTTATTTGCACATTTGCTTGTTCATTTGTTTCCGTAGAAATTTCCTAATTTATTTCCATTTATTTTTTACATTTTTTAAATTAATTATTTCCATATACATTTATTTATTTCCATGTATATTTATTTCATATGGTTCAGGCTCACAAACTGGGAACTGGGGGACGAGGTTTGGCGTTTTTAACCAGAAGTAAATTGCATGTGCTTTTCACCTATTGCCGCCATTATGCTTAAATATATCTTTATCTCCTTATAATGCTCTGTTACGTATTTTTGAGACTCTTGGGGGGGAAAAATACAAAATAACCCTTGTGAGGGGTGAGTAAGCAATTGTTTCACATCCCTCTAATTCTGTTTTGCGCAGTTAAAAGTGGCATTTTCAATAAAACACTTCTGACATTTCTTATGAAGTGAAAATATAGTGGCTGAGGTCCTCATTCATTATTTTACCCATAGAGATATTTGTCTACTCTGATATGCAATACTGGGACCTAAATATTTGCCGAGTTATATAAACATCCCTACATGCTTCAAAGTGTTACGGTTACAATATGATGGGGCCTAATTTGCTTGGCATGCTCGGAAAGCCCCTCCCTATGTTTTTTCATGAATTCTAGTATTAAATCAATGTTGTAAGCATAGAAAAATTATGCTCAGACCTCTCTGACCTGAGGAGTGAGGTTTATAGTGATATTTTTCCCCCTCCCATGGCTTCATGGTGCTGAAAAATAAAATTTTCCGCACCTTTCACCTGAATAAAGAAGCATGTTACCATAAGTACCGCCTAAACACATCCTTTTCATGTGTTTGACATTAAAATATAGGTAGACTGGATGACACATTCCTATGCAAATTAATGCAAACCGCGCCTTACAGTTTAAACGGGACTTCAGGTTA
Source organism: Gymnothorax reevesii (assembly GCA_029721435.1). Lineage (NCBI taxonomy): Eukaryota > Metazoa > Chordata > Actinopteri > Anguilliformes > Muraenidae > Gymnothorax > Gymnothorax reevesii. The sequence continues at coordinate 69,257,467 of CM056586.1, forward strand.
GAACTCTCAATTGCCCAACTCTTCGTCCTACCTGGAGTTAGGGAACCTGACTTAGGTTCTCTAATTGAGAGTTTCGGGTTTTTCGAGGCAGCTCAAAAATAAAAATAAAGGGGTAATTTTGAACGTGCAGTGTCGTACACCCGTCTACAGTCCAGTGCAGTGGTGCCATTTGTAAACAAACATTCCGCCTGTGGGCTGAAAACAGTTGGGGAAATAAGTAACCTGTCAAACGCGGCTCTGCAATCACTCTCCCGGCTTCGCTTTCTTCGCTGAAAGGTGCTGCTTAAAGCTCGAAATTCAGAGATGTAGGACTTGGGCTATGATCCCGCGAATGGACGAGGGCGGCCGAGTAATATTTTTTTTATATTGAAATTTGGTAGCTTGCTTATTCTATTATTTTAATTTTTTTCTCTATGCGTGAGAAATGTTATGTTTGCCGTGAGAGCGTGCGAAAAAGCTCATTTTCTTGAGTCTCAAGCTCAGTGCGTGAAGTTAACAGCCAAACCAGCTTTTATGAAGAAATTTAATTTTTCTTAAATGTCGATCGGCAAAATCAACCGGTGGAAATGTCACATGACTATTCAGCAGACAATATGGCGGCCCCCTATACTGCCGTGAGGTGCACGATGAGACGAGGTAAGCTGGCATTACTCTGCGTGTGGAGTTAATTCTCCTGAACTTTGGCGTTGAAACGTCTCCTTTCGTCTTAAATAAGCGGTGCTAATCACTGACTTTGGCTTGAGTACATAGGTTGTTTTGCATTTCGCTCAGATGACGACCTACATGTGGGAACAGGACTGTCCGGCTGGTCGCAGTTATTCAATATTTCTCTTTTGGTCTTATTTCCTCGGATTTCAGATTTTTCCTCCGGCCCCTTGCAGAGGGCGGAGGACGCAGGACGCATCTGTCAAAGTTTGTGCAATTAGTCGCAAGTATCTACTTTTTGCTGCTTTAGCCCTCATAATTTTTAAACAAGACTAAAGTTAGTTTATTCTTTAACCTATTTTACTTATATTTAATCCGCTCGAATTTGTGGAGCGCTTGCATTGGTCACCTCACAAAAGCCATCTTCTTAGCTAACTGATTTGGATGGAACATTTGGAAACGGGGAAGATGAGGTATTGTTTGGCGAATTTTGTCTACATAAGCAATAGAAGTTACTGTTCGCTCCGTGTCGCCGTCAATTCATTATTCGCCCGCATTGAATACTGAAGAAATTCGCTGGACACGCGCAGTTGACGCTTTCGGGACATGAATAGTAACCCGGCTCGTGCTGAAGAGATTTCATGCCAAACACCAACTGCGGATCGCTGTCTGCACGTGACACTGCCGGTTCCTCTCACACGTGGGCTGCGCCCCCAAATCGATCCCCCCTCATTCACTACTCCCTTTATGAACAATTCTTAATTGGGAGTCAGTGACTGAAATTAGAGAGCGAATTCGGACCTCGCTACTTTGGTTGCGATATGAATTATGCTGCAGAAATCTCGCCATCATCTCGACAATCCCTGGTCACGATATAAACAATATGGAATGTCATCAGTTTACTGACTGCAAGGTGTTTAACATTAGTCAGTGCTAACACTTGATGCTTTCAAACCTCAGAAGGTGTATGCTCTGTAGTAAACTATCACTATCGATTAATACACCTAAAATAGTTATAATTTCATCAGTACAAACTAGAGATACTGCTATGAATAGTTTTGTGTTTTGTTTGTTTGTTTGCGTGCAAACATACACTTGACCAAACTTACACCAGGTTGTTGTGAGATATAGTGAGGTACAGTTATTTTTGTGGCTAACTAGCATCCCTGTAATTTTCCTGTAGTCACATCTTTATCTGTTAACTCTCCTCAGTATTGTAGGTAATGTATATATATACTAGCTCTCCGCTCGATAGAGGTGAGCTCTGGCTAACACCAGGTACCTGAGGCTAGCTGTGAATTATGAATATTGACTGACAGTATGCAGAAGATGGCCAATGTTGGACTGATATGCCTTTGCTTTTTTAAAATAAATAAATTTAAACCTAATTTATACTACTTCAAGACTTGTTGACATATATTTGTTGAAGAGCTGTATGCATTTACTTTTTGTAATGCTGTGTCCCATATTGGGGGGGATTCCATGCTTGTCGTATGGGACATTCAGACAGTGTTTTACATCCAGAAAATGAAATGATGACTGGCTTTAAAGAAGGCTGTGACCTTTAAAGGATCCATCACCTGAAAAACACTTTTTTTCCCCCGCAACAACGTAGTTGCGGGGGATAAAAAATGTGTTTTTTCGGGTGAAAAAAAAAATGGGGTCCGTCCGTCCGTCAGTCCATCCGACACGTTTGTTGTCCGGGCTATAACTTTGAAACTAATCATCCGATTCTGATCATATTTGGCATCGATGTGTAAAACCACATAAAGGTGTGTCATGAAAAACAATCTTGAAAATAATTTTGTAATTTTTCACATTTTGGGGCAAAAAGTGACAAATTTGTGGGAAATCTGTAATGTGTCGTATCCGGGCTATAACTTTGAAAATAATCATCCGATTGTGATCATATTGGGCATCAAGGTGTAAAACCACATAAAGTTGTGTCATGAAAAACAATTTTGAAAATATCTTTACAATTGTTTGCGTTTTGGGTCAAAAAGCATCAGATTTGTGGGAAATCTGTAATGTGTCCTGTCTTGGCTATAAATTTGAAACCAATCATCCGATCGTGATCATATTTCGCATCGAGGTGACATAAAGGTGCGTCACGAAAACAATTTGGTATAATTTTCCCAATTTTCTGATGCATTCTCTCCGGCCTATTTTTTTTGCAAGGAAATTAACAGCTCTGCGATTACTACAGTTCTTTAAAAATCTAAATGCACATAAACATTATTCAAAAATGCAATGCCATTTGCGGGGGATATTGCTTGACAATGTCAGCAGCCTGTTCCCAGTTATTGCATGTATACATTAGTCATCCCTCACTCTGAAAAATCTGCAATGTTTTGGAGTCAACGCAGCTTCCTTCCTCCCTTTTTTCCTGCTCCGGAGGCTTCCTACTCCAGAGGCATGAAAATTGGAGATTTCAGTTTGGGTGTGCTGATGACATGTACAGCGCAGAGGGGGATGAGTCGAGGTGTGACTTGGGAATAGCAAACAGCGCCCACTGTTCTCCGCAAACACGCCCAAGACCAATATCGGAGACAAGAGCTAAAGGTTCTGGTCCACACGAATGCTCTGTAGTTGGTTGCCAGAATCTACATAAAAAGCTTTTTTACATTCCATCAAGCGATGAATCACAGAGGAACAAGTGGATTACATTTATTTTTGATGATAACATTCCTGCAGCTCCTGACACAAACCTATTCCTGCGTGCTCATTTCATGTCGGACTCTCTCCAACTTCAGCCATTACAAAGCTGGCTTAGCTAAAAACCTGCACCTCCATAAAGGTATTGTTCCAACACTACGGAACCCGCCACTTTAATATTGTCTGTAAATGTCAACTTTTGCATTTGCTGACAACTTTGTTCCCCCAACTTCGATGTTATCATTACATTACCGTAAGCGATTGGATGGAAGGTGGTGCAGTTCAAGAGAAGCTCTGCAGTAAACCCAATACATAACCGTTAACCGTCACAGCCCGAGGGCTCGCCTGACATGCCGTATTTCTGTTGCTATAGCGGGCTCATTTTCAGCTAAAATGAAGATGCATCATATGAAACTAGACAACCTAAGGAATCTATTGATGACAAAAACGCTTTGCTATGATGTCTTTAAGCAGGCAAAATAACGCTCAATTTTCTTGCGAGAGCAAGATTGGCTTGATAAAAAGGGCAAAATAAATGTAAATGTTGCGTAATTTTTGCAAATTACCCCAAAACATTATGTTTTAGACCCAAATCACTTTCTTTTTAACGGATGTAAATACATGGTAATGGATCCTTTATATTGTGTTCCCATACTTCAACATTATTCAGTGATCAAACTGATTTATTTCCATTTTTGTGGGGTGAAATAAGCAAAAATGTGATCTGTCATACGGGACGCAGAGAAATCACTATTTCCCAACAAAGTCTCTTCAAGAACTCTGTGAATTGGCTATTGAAAACTTCTGGAAAATGGTCAGGAAAATATTGAAGAGTCTGCTGTATTGTGTTAAAGCAGTTTTATTAAGAAAAGTCAACAAGACATGAATTCACCAGGGTTTAAAAATTCTAGGTGGTACCCGTCCAACGGGACAGAAAAAATCTGTCGTACGTGACACTCTGAATTGAGCGCAGATTTTAACTGAAGCACTGACCCCATCTGTTTTTGCACTTGAAACTTGAACAGCTAAAGCTAAATAAATAATAACTGATTACTTTAACAAATCATGTCCCCTCAGTTAGTTCTGGTGCTGTGATAATTCAGTACCTGTCGTACGGGACAAAATATCTGTCGTACGGGACAACTATTGTCTGTAAAAACCCACCAGCCTTTCCTGCCTCATTATTTACCAACTTCAGTTCTTCAGAAGACCGTTTGTAATTCTACCATAACAAACAGAACACAAATCACCAGATAAAGCTCAGAATGATTGAGAAATGACAAGATGTAAACTATGAAACACACTTACTAGTAACACAAATTACTGTCGGTTCATCATTCCATTGCGAACTTGGATGCCGCTTGTAGCCTCAGGGTGCTTTCGCACTAGGGACTCGGCACGGATCCGAGTGCAGTTGACCGTTAAGTCCGGTTTATTTGATAAGTGTGAACACAAGCGTACCGTGCTCAGGTATGGTATGCGATTCTGCTTGGAAGAGCTGGACTCAGACACAGTTCATCCGTACTCGTACTGAATGTGAAAGCAACCGTACTCGAGCACAGAAGTGGAGTATCATGTGACATCTTAGCTATTTGACTCTTGTTCTGACACATATAGCGGCAAGAGGATATCTCTGGTTAAATGAAGAAATTGGGCAGACGAATCTCCTCATCACAGTTAGTAGGCATATCAGGCTACCCAAAAGAAAAAGTTTTATCAAAATCGGATGAGGGCTCATGGAGAACTTCCCAAAATGCCAAATTTCTCTTTTTCCCTAAGTGAAGCGCCACCTACATTCTTGTGCCCTCCACATCCCACGCTTATTTTGAGTCGATTACGTAAAGGATGTTCCATGGTATCATATTATGAATAAACCTTCTTGGGCTGTTGTGGGCGCCATCTGGAAAGACCCCTGATATCACAGTTCAAATGACCAAAGGTAGCATCTTGCAGCGCCCCCTATAGGACACGCCCTCAACAGTCCACAAACATTTTCAGATTATTGTGAGCTTTACTCGCAGTAGATTGAAAATCAATGTGGGCTGTTGTTGGCGCAATGATATAATTGCATTTGAAAACTGAATTTTTGGCAGTGTATAAAATATACACAACCACAGTGCATGTTCACGCGTGAGACGGTCAGTCCGGACAGTCAACTCTTTTCTGTCTTTCTAATGCAAATAAAACTAATGAAATACACAGACATGGCAGATGATACTTTCACAGATATCTTTAACAATTCCGTTAATTTCAAAACATTTTCAATGTTTTACTCGCCTCTGAATCGGTGACTGATACCATTAAGAAACTCTGAACAGCCACTAGCATACCCTTGAAACAGTCACTTGCCTTCCCTCAGTGGATTTTTCCATTCACTAACGCCCCCTGTTGTCTCAGAGGTGAGGAATTAAAGAGGCACCTATTGTTTTTCAGGCAGAACTAACCCACTGAGAAGTAACTGCCTTGAGATTTGGTTGAAGCAATTCTGTAAAGGACTCTACCAATGATCTGTGATACAAGACATTTCCCATACGCAGACAATCTGTTGTACAGGACAATAATTTTTAGGCTAATTATGTGAAAAATAATAAATGTAATTTTGAGGAGACGGTAGCATTTTATTACCTTTAGTCTAAAACTAGAGGATTTGAAATAAAAGCTCAAAAAAAAAAAGGCAAGAATTTGCCTGTCGTACGGGACATGACAAACAGCCTGTCATTTATTATATTTTTCTCCGTCAAGCAAAGGTTCATGTGACAGTCACTTTGCAAATGGACAGACTTTGCTGTAGAGAAGTGACTCGTAAAGACTAGGAACTTGAGTGATATCAATTAGCGGGAAATTAAGGCAATTGATTGAAAATGGAAAATTTGATGAAATTTCATGTCTCCTTTAATTCCACCACAAATCACCACTCTGCAGTCATGTAAGTGAGAAAACTAACCTGTTCTGAATGACTTGGCTATTCAGGGTTACAAATCATTTTAGACCAGTCAGTTAAAAACATTTCTCAAATGAAGCATTTTTTTTTTTTTTTCAGTTTCTAGCGTGGAATCGCCCATTTGGATTTTAGAAAGTTGGCAACCCAAGTTGGTTCACTTCAAGTACTCTGCATTTATTAAAAAGTACGTCTGCACTCAATTTTCAGACCCAAGGGGTATGGCCTGTGAGAGGATTTGTCCCTTTCTGATAGACTCAGACACACTGCCTGGCCAAAAAAAAATTGCGCAATCTATTTTGTTGGATATCCTTTAGCTTTGATCATGGTGCACATTCTATATGGTAATGCTTTGACAATCTTATGCAATATTGCGACATTTATTTTTTAACCTGCTTTGCATTTGTTTTTGGCTGAGATCTTGTATTGACAACAAAAGAGTCAAACTGCTCTGTAAAGCCTTCTCCAGCATGTCCTACATCCTTTCAGTTGGTTACGGTCAGGATGCGTTTGTGGCCTGTTCATTTCTTAGTTCATATGTAGTAATGTTGACATAACAATGAAACAGGTGCAGGCAACAGCTTCAACAGTCTTGCAAGTGCAGAAAAATGCAACCCATTACTGTAATTCAGCTTTTTAAACCAGAAAAGCCAACACTTGTTTCATATCACGATATTACAATAGTCAAAATCCATGACGATATTTTACTTTGCATCACGATATCGATATAATATCGATATATCGCCCAGCCCTACTTGTGAGCATTTTAGGTTCAGATGAAATGTGTAGTAAATGCATTGGAAATGTGTAAATTAGTCAGTGTTTCCATTGGTTAGTCCTGGTAAATTGCTCCATAACTTTGCTTGCTCATTTGGCTAAGCAAATGGAAATGGGTTGAGAGTAATCGTTAAATGGTACCACTTATGGAATGTCACTGATGTCTAATTTCAGTATGTAGCTGACAACAATTCTGCAAAATTTTGTACAAGTTATAGAGAAGGAATGTCAGTAGCTGGAACAAAGTGGGGACCGTGAGTGGCCGCCTGAGAAGATTTGACATCGTGCAGCCTTAGTCATGCATCAATTTCATGCAATGTCAATGTTACTGCATGTTGTATTGTAGTGGCCTTGTACTTTGATTGGAATCCAAAATATCAGTCCTGGTTAAGTTGGCCAGTGGTAATCTTTTAGGTGCATTAATACTTGATAATTGGGGCTCTACATGTCCTGTAACGCTTCTGGACGTTTACCATTTCATCGGGTAAAGGTCATTAACACAAGAAGCTGCACCTTTCCGACGTTTAAGTGTGGTTTCGGCTGCTTTTAAAGACACCCCCCTCAGTGTTTCAGATCAGAAGGTTCTTCTGTGCTATGATAAAACCAGAATACATAATTACTTAGGACTGTAAATGGACAATTCTTTAAGTGAAATGTCACCTTTTTATTCTCTAACGCCACAATCATAGGGAAGGCCTGTCCCACCAAGGTTGATGCAGTGACTGGACGCAAACCACAAGTGTGTTTTTAGCTCGTAATGCTAGAGCAGGGAGCACTGCTGTTCTATAATTTGAAATGCTCAGCCACAGGATGACCAAGATTGGTAGTAATTGCAGTGACTCTGAAGTATTAGCTGGGAAGCGGTGACATTACGCTGTTATCGCCCTGTCTTTTTTGATTAAGTGTTAAACAAAGGGAGTGTTTAACAAACTTTTTACAACACTTGTGATGGCAAATAACTGCTTTGAAAAACTAGCCTAGTCCCTGCTGCCCATGTAAACCTGTAACATCTCATAAGCCTTAGCAGGGCTCTGTCCCATTCTGTCACTCGCACAACCTAGTGAACTGAAATCGCATGCCTGGATGTCGGGCTCTGCGTTGCAGCACTGGCAGCATTTGCTCTCGTGTGCCTCTCTCGTCAGGGTGAATCGTCCTGTCCATCATGTCATCTCGGGGAGCATGGCGGACGGAATTACAGGGATTTCACACCTCATTTTCCTGGTCCTCTTCTCTCAGGCCGTGTGGGTCGATGTTATTTTTTTCCCCATCATCAATTTCATACCGTTTTGTTCGGCTTTTTATATTCTGTCTTTCTGGATGTGACAGCGAGTGGGTTACTACGTCAAACGCAGTTTATTATGGCATGAACTTTAGTGACGAGCAGCGGTATCATAACTTCCATAACTCAAATTAAATCAGTCTAATACATGAAAATATTAGGTGTATTAATGCATTTTAAACTGCTAATATGCAGGGAAAAAACCATCAATTTTTGTGAATGTTTCCATGTACAGTCTTTCTTTGTGAGCGGAATGTTGGCGTGATTCAGGAATGATGATTGAGGCTGTGGTTTAATTGCGTATGTCAGCGTGGGGTCAGTCAGCCCTAATGACATGGCTGTCGTCTGCTACTGTTACCTCATGGCGCCTGTGTATCCCGCAGCTTGGATGAGCTGGAGATTTGGACCGGAGCCAGAACCGTCCGGAGGAACCAGAGAACTTGATCGCTGTGTTGAGCGTCCCTCTGTCTCGATGCCCGCATTCCCAGGAGATTGAAAGGGACTCACGTTGCTCCCCCCACCCCAAAGCCTTCCGAGTCAGTCGTGTTCCTGTCCAATTGTTCTCTGACGGTCATCTGTGTACCCCAGACCGCCTGAGCTGCACCATGAATGACTCCAGCCTGTCAGTTAGTGTGGCAATTTAGGGCTTTTTTAGATAAGGTCTAACGCTGACAGGTGGAGCCAAACCTCGTGAAAGAAACTTGGTTTGACAGCTTTTAATTGCTGGAGCCGCTGAACGACTGACAACAGTCCTTAGCGGGGGTGGGGCTGTTCTTATAGCTGATCGGAGGTTGTTCTCTATCAATGGATGCGATGAATGTGAGGTGCTTAAGCTTAGAGGAGTGTTCAGTCTGTCTAAACAGGCCGCAGAACAGCGGTCAGCCCCTTCAATTACCGCCCAGCTGCTGGTCTCATTCAGGGTCGGGGTCAATTCCATTTCTCTTCAGATACGAGATGGATGATATTCCGTTCATTATTTGAGGAACGGCTTGATGTGCTATGAGAGGTAACTGATTTACTAAATTTCAATTCACTGCAGGAATTGAATGAATACAATTCAAATGACCAAAACTCAGGTTCTTTATTATCTTGACCTTTTTATGGGCAACACCTGCAGATTTTCCCGAGTTATTTGGAGCCATTGATCTCTGCAGTTGAAAGATGACTGTCAGCTACAGCAAGGTTGTAAGAATTTTTTTTTTTTTTGCTATAATCAGAACCTCACTCCTTGAATTAGCAAGAAAAGAAAATGAAAACCTGTGCGTAGGCATACATTTGAAAATATCAATGTGACTAAATAACCCAATAACTGAGATAAAAATACTTTCGTAAACCCCTCAATTTTGTTGAATATGACGGGAGTTTCTCTGTTAAAGCTATGGGGCATCAAAGTCAAAATGAGTGAACATTTCCAGAAAAAAAAAAAAACAATAAAATGTATCCGTTTAAACATTAAATATCTTGTCTCAGTTGTAGTGTACTCAATTGAACATAAGTCGAAAAGGATTTGCAAATCATTGTATTCTACACAACGTCCCCCAACTTCATTGGAATTGGGGTTTGTACAACCTCACTTTAAAAAAATATCCAAACTAACCTATTAAGGCACTAGCAAGCCGAAGTGACTGCCCTTTCCTGCATGGCACTACCTTTACTCAAGTGTGAGACTAAATTGATGCATAAGTCACAAAGCCCATGTGACCCCAGTGCACCACTGACAGCGCCTACAGTACGGATACAGGCGTCTGAACTGGACTTTGGAGCAGTGGACGAAGGTTAGATGCTCCAATGAGATTTTTGACATTTAAATTCCCCAGATCTTAGTCAAATCGGGCATCTGTAGGATTTGCTGGAACAAGAAGTTCGATCTTCAAAGGCTCCACCTGGCAGCGTGCGGGACTTAGATCTGCTGCTGAGGCTTGGTGGCAGATAACACTGGAATCCCTCAGAGGTCCTGTTCAATCCATGTATGGGCAGATCTGAGCTGCTTTACTGGCACACGGAGAACAAAAGCACATTATGCAGATTTTCCCAATATTTTAGCTCATTGTTGGACATGCGATCAACTGGCACTAGATGGTACGCTCATCAAACAACACGAATGGTGTAAAATTTGAGCTTGTGAAACCAATGAATTCTTCCGAGACTGTGCCCTTTCGCCGGGTGATGCCCTATAGCTGTGGCGCGAGGGGCGAATGGTCAAACATAGGTTGAGGGGATGGATGGGACTGTAAATCTGTCCTGAAAGCTTTATGGATGATGGCAGAGTCAATGAGGGCTGGCTGATTGGGATTGGGAATGGGATGCTATGTTTGTTATGATCCAGACAAGGTACCAGACCGATTTGGCATGCAATCCAATAAGGTCATTTGTTGATAGGAATACGGTAATAATTGGAGAGGGGCCGGGGCCCAATGCAAGAACAAGACCATCTAGCTTAGGTGGTAGAGACTGGTTTGGGTAAGTAGGTGTGTCCGCTCCTGGCAAGTGGTGTTCCGGGCCTGAAGCCTGGTGGCACGAACCCTTGCCGAGGCAGAACTCTCAAACACCACATCTGAAGGGTTTAGCAGGAATGCTGTTCTGATCCTGGAGTCTGATTGTGTTCCTAATAAACTGGTCAGAGGAACAGACTGGGACGGCAGATCAGCAGGAACTTACTCCCAATCATGGAGACCGATAATGAGGCTTGTGAGTTTGTCCTATTAATAAGGATGTTCTGATGCTGCTGGCTGCTTCAGGACCTGGAGGACGTGTCTTTAGTGCTGGAACCTTTAAGATTGGTCTCTGCCAGAGAGTGCTCAGGGTGAGTGTCCAACCATCAGTGTGTGACCTAATGCTGCCGTTGAGTTATGCAGCAGGACAGTAATCCAAAGCACATTAACAAGTCCACCATGGAATGCTCAAGAGAAATAAAATAAGGATAAAATGAATGATTCGGAGCGGCACATTCAAAGTCCTCACTTGTGCAGGGCTGTTAGACTGGAGCCATGGAAGGCCAAGAGGCTGCAGGTTTTTATTCCAACGAAAAGCTCCAGCAGGTGACTTCACTGATTACCTCACCTTCAAGCAGAGAGAAGGGATTAATCCGTGAATCACCTGCTGGAGTTTCTGGGTGGAATGAAAACCTGTAGCCTCTCGGCCCTCCACTGCACCAGTTTGACACGTGTTCTGTAGCATGACCTTAAACATGCTCAGAAACCTACCTATGCGGCTAAATTTAAAGCAATTCTGCAAAGAGTGAGTCAAAATTCCCTCTCAGCTTTGTGAAAGACTCATTGCCAGTTGTCACAAATGTTTGATTGCACTTGCCACCAGAGGTGGCACAACTAATTATTAGATTTGGGGGGGCAATTATTTTTTCACATGGGTGGTACAGGTTTTGAAGAAATCTTTCCTCCCAGCAAATGAAGTGGTCATTTAAAAGCTGCCTTTGTGTCCACTTACATTGTCTTTGTCTCGTCTCAAAATGAGTTTGATCTGGAACATTTGAACATGAAAATAAGTAAAAAACAGAGGAAGTCAGTCAGGGGCAGATACTCTTTCACAGCACTTTGTGGGAGGAATAGGAGGTGAATTAGAGTGATGTGGATGGTGGGTTGTCTTTAGTGGCATTAGTTATGGGTATTTGCGATGTGTTTATTGTTTAAAGTGATTTTAAGGCACTTTGCGCTTTTTACAATCTTAACCATCAAAGGTTGGTTAGTGAGAGCAGTCTGGGTGCTGTGGGCTGGTATCAGTGATAACTGCTATTGGACAAATCCATCACTGCCTGTGGTTTGTGAAATGGATGCTGCACAGGTGGCATTTTCACTGAGTAATTCCCACCAAACATCAGCATCTGCAGCTCTGAAGAGGCCGCTTTCAAAGCTGACTGGTAACGGCTTTATTTTAAAACCAGTCAGATGCGGGTGAATCCAAAGTTTCTTAGCATTTGCGTTGTTCATCGTTGATTCTCGTCGACACCATTAATGTGACACAGATATGAATGAATGATTGCCTCCATTTATCATGCGGTGGGGTAGTCATTCATATATCTGTCATATTAATGGATGGGGGCATGTTTTCACAGTGTTTTGATGTGCCTCATGCTGCATGGTAGTACTGTCGAATGGTCAAAGTTTCTGTTTGCTGGTGTCATGGGTTAAGACTATACCATCTAGTAACCCACTTGACGATGAGTCGCATTGCGTATGGAGCCTGTGGTGTTCATGCATTATCAATAATAATAAAGGCAAAAGGTTTCATTTGTGATGCGACTAACACATTTTCGGTTATAATTTCAGGTCAGCTGGCCTCTAGCTCATGCCAAGTGCTCCCCTGTAACGCAAACATGCACTGGTTAAAATAGGAACCCCATTCTTGCTCAATTCAGTTATGCAAAGTTCTTATGTTTCCACATGTCGAGTGCCCTGGTCTCCCTTATGTATCAGTAAACACATATTTTCAAATAGCTTCCAAGCGTCCCAAAATTGTTCTATTTGACATGAATTTGATTGATTTCCTAATTTGGATTATTATTGTGACTCCCTGTTGCAGTAAGTTGTATTTAGTTTATTTTTAAACTAAAAGAAAAAAAAAACTAAATTTTGCATCACTGAAACAAACAATGAAATTTGATTTTCATTTGTGCCAGATTTCACTGAATCTAAGATGCAACCCGATATGTTTATTTCCTTATGTCAGTCCTGCTGAACACATGCTAGCCTGCTTACTTTTCAAGTTAATAATTTACGATATTGACATGCAAATTTTACTTTAATCGAGGAGCCATTTTCTACTGATAAACAAGTGTACCCTTCTGATTGGCAGTGTTTTGAACATTACTGTTGCTGTGCTCGTTGCAACCCCAATTCCGAAATAGTTGGGACAAAGTGTAAATTGTGAATAAAATCAAAACGCAATGACTTTCAAATCACACCAGCCAGTATTTTATTCACAATATAACAATGATATCATAGCAAATTTTGAAACGGAGAAATTTTAAAATTTGATCCTCAAAATGTGCTAATTTCAATTTGATGGCTGCTACAGGTCTCAAAAAAGTTGGTACAGGGGCCTGTTTACCATGGTTTAGCATCCCCTCTTCTTTTTAACACAGAGTGGAGATGTCAGGGCATTGAGGAGACAGTTGAGTTAAGCCATTGGATTTTGATCCCACTCTTGTTAAATACAGGCTTCCAGCTGCTGGAGAGTTTTGGGTCTCCTTTGATGGACTTTTCGTTTAATTATGCACCAAATGTTCTCAATTGGTGGAAGATCAGGACTGCTGGCAGGCCAGTTCAGCACACAGACTCCTCTGCTATGAAGCTGTGCTGTTGTAATAGCTGCAGTATGTGGTTTTGTATTGTCCTGCTGAAATACACAAGGCCTTCCCTGGAATAGATGTCATCTGGAGGGGAGCATATGTTGCTCTAAAACCTTCATATACCTTTCAGCATTCATGGTGCTTTTTAAAACATGCAAATGCCCCACACCATATGCAGTAACGCATCCCCATACCATCAGAGATGCTGGCTTTTGAACTGAACGCTGATAACAGGAGGGATTGTCTTTCTCCTCTTCAGGCCACAGGACATGACACCCATGATTTCCAATAAGAATGTCAAAAATGGACTCGCCTGACCACAGGACACTTTGCCACTTTGCTACAGTCCACTTTAACTGAGCTTTGGCCCACAGAACAAGGCTGCGCCTCTGGATCATGCTCAACAATGGCTTCCTTTTTGCATGATGGAGTTTGTGGATGGCACGGCGGGCTGTGTTTACAGACAGTGGTTTCTGTCTGTATTCCTGGGCCCATTTAGTAATGTCAATGACAGAATCATGCCGGTGAGTGATGCAGTGGCTTCTGAGGGCCCGAAGATCACGGGCATCCAGTGAAGGTCTTCGGCCTTGTTCCTTACGCATAGTGATTTTTTTCCAGTTTCTCAAAATCTTTTGATGATGTTATGTACTGTAGATGATGAGACCTTCAAACCCTTCGCAATGTGACGTTGAGGAACATTGTTCCAAGTCTTCAACAATTTTTTTACGCAAGACAGGTTAGAGAGCCTCTGGCCATCTTCTGAGAGACTCAGCCTCTCTAAGGCATCCCTTTTGTAGCCAATCATGTTACAGGCCTGATGCCTGTGTCCTAAATTTTTTGAAACCTGTTGCTGCCAGAAAATTTGAAATAAGGGGGCTGCCAAGCCAATGTTGACATGGAGATTAAAAAAAAAATTGAAGTATGTATTATGATTGGTCATTATAAGTGGAAAACTCATTGTAACATAATGCTAAACTGTAAAAATGTAAATAATTATGTATATATGTATAATATATTGAAATAAATACATTGAAACTAATTAATACTATTGTTGTCATTCCGTGACAATTTGCCTCTTGTAATTCCGTGACATTGACTTTTTGAAATTTCTTGCCCATAAAGCAGAGTTAAAGTCAATATTTGTTTCTATAACTTACAGTATTAAGAAAAAACACTTTAAATATGAACATATTGAAGTTTCATAACTTAACTATGATAGGAACATCACTTTCTGGATAAAACACAACATTAAAAAATCCACGTCAATTTTGTGTAATTCCGTGACGGAGTAGTTTTTGCTTGTTTCTTCTATGAAAATTTCTCAAAAAATATATTTTCATGTAATAATATTAAAGAACAAGTTAATACCTTCAATATGACACATCATACTTGATTTTATCTTATTTAGTTGCAGAGTTACAACCCAAAATGTAATGGGACTGTAATTCCGTGACAGCTTGGCGGCCCCCATAAGCTCATATTGTGGATAAAAATGTAAAAAGTCTCAGTTTCAACATTTGAAATGTTATCTATGATATATTGTAAATAACATACTTGCTCATGTGATCTGATAGTTATTGCATTTTGATTTTATTCACAATTTACACTTCATCCCAACTATTTCAGAATTGGGGCTATATTTTTTTGTGTCAAGTAACATGCAGCATGTCTGGCTTGCTAGAGATGTAAATGGAAGTTTCCTGCAAAATTTCAATTTGGACTCTGCTTGGCAAAAGGAAAATATGAAACATTGATTTTTAAAAAAAATTAATTTCTATTCAGTGCCCTTCTGGCTTTTGCATTTGTTTTGATGTCCTAGATCGCAAACCCATTTGAACATTGCTTAGCAGCAGAATTAAATAACAGTGATTTGAACCTTGGGTAATAAATGATTACTTACTTTTTGTCAGTGCTTGGTTTTATGCTCATAGATGTATTGAGAAAGTAAAAGGATCTTGTTGAATGTAATATTCCTCACAGGTTATTGCAGCTCAAGATCCAGGGCCAGCAGATTAATCTTACAGAAGAGCTGTTCGGTGGCGGTAGAGAGGCTCTCATGCACATGTTTTTGTTATTTGATTTAATCCAACAAAATTTGGTGATTTGTTTGTAGCAGTCTGTGGCTTCAGTGCATGTGTCCCCAGGGGGGTGGGGCCTGAAATGGTCAGGACATGTGGCTGGATCATTGTTTCATGGATTGATGTCACATGCAAATGGCATTTTTTGTGCATTTACTATTGCTGTTAAATTGCATGTAAAGTACTTTCATAAATACCGCTGGATTTTCACCATTTAGGGCCAGGTAGAATTAGGCTAAGATTGCTTGAACTGGAAAACTAACCTGGTTGTATCGCTGAAAGAGCGTCTCCAGCACAACAGGTTGTGGAAGGTTCAATTAGCAGTCCAATTGAAGCATGGGAATTTGCATGTGCATAATTTCACATCATGCAATCATATGCATTTTGTATGCTGGAACATCTCTGTACGCACTGACAGGTCCTGGGCTCACTCTGCTGCATTGGGTGTTTTCCTTTAGCTTTTAATCAAGGTATGTGAAAGATGAGCCATGAGTGAGGATTTTTGCTCACTAATTAACCCCTTTATGCAGATGCCAAATCAAGCTAATCCTTACATGTGTGGGCATGACCCTAATTTAAGACTTTATATCTCACAGTGACAGAGACTGGAACATTTTTTTCAGTGACGCAAGACATATCATTTGGAATTAGAATTTATTTATTTTTATTATTCTGGGACAACATAAAGTATGAAATATTCTCTGGTGGCTTCTGTAGCTAGATCTTCCAGGCTGGTATCTGATCAGGTTTAAAGGGGAGATATGATTCATGCATCGTCTGAACTACAATTTCACACTTAAAAACTGCCATTTTTGAATAGTTCTAGGGCACCACCTCCTCATGAATATTCAATATACCTTTATGTATTCCAGGGACAATTATAGTCCCTACATCATTTAGACACCTGCATGGATGGCTCCTGCTCATCTGCATCAAGGATTTAAAAATTAAAATGGGGGATCATTTGAAAGGATGTTCCACGTTGAAATGAAATGGCTTGCTGTATTGACCATAAAACATTATTTCTTTGACAGTGCACAGGGCCCGAGGAAATTTTGAGCAAAAATCTCACCCACAAGATTTCGCTACCCTGTGCGGTTTTACAGATAACTTGCCTGTAATTATCCCTTTCGATCAAATTTCATTTTCAAATTTCAAATTTCGGAATGTGAGCATATGGGGTGGCCAGAGTAAGTGTCTTTTTCCTTGAAGTCTACGCGTAACACCTTTGGAACTTTTGGGTACGCTTTTATTGAAAGAAAATAGTAGAAATCTAATTTTCTAAAATGTACTGTCGGGATCTATGGCCTACTTGAAGTCGTTTTGGCATTTTTGAGCAATTGAGTTCGGAAAAATTCTTGACCACCTTCTTTATAGTCTACATTTCTATTTTCAGTACTATTACAGAGGAATGTTCTTTGAGTACACTTCTGTGAACATCTGTGTAGCTTGTAGAATTCCCAGCTTACAGGAAGCACGTTTGGTAAATTAGGTAAATAGGAATGTACCATGTGCAGCGCGGCTGCCCATTGAAGTTTTCCAGATGCTGCATGCTGATTAGGGCCAAGTATTCCCCTGGCATTCAGCGTGTGAAATCCCATAATACACTTGCAGCCTGACCTGGTGGCTCTGAGCTGGGCGAAATCCAGAGTGTTTATACTGTATTTGCGATTTGTTTTTTTGATGCAGATGTTATGGCAGTGAGGGAATCTGTTATTTTTCAGAACTAGAGAATGGTTTTTTTTTCCCAGGCAGGGGCTTGGACTATAACTGCCCAACCTTCTCAGATTTTATTTTATTTTTTGAGTCGTTTGGTCAAGGAATAGAGGAAGCTCCCATGCTACCCACTGATGTGTGTTTGTGCCTGCCTTTGATAACTCAAGCAGTGGTGCGGGTTTTGAAAACTTTGACGTCAAAGCCCCACTCGGAGGTGGGACTGAAAACATTTTCGAAAACCTTTGGTGGGATTGTCTTTGTGTTCTGGATCAATTCTCAAAACCTACATACCTTTAGAATCGGTTTTCTTTTGTCACACATCTTAAACAGACAGGAAGCCACAGTTAGCTGCAGCTACACTTTAACATTGATTGGAGTCTGACTGTAGCTACACCTCCTTGGCTGATTTTGGGGGTTCGGAGTGCTAAAATGTCATGAGTGGCAGTCGTCCTGGAAACGGTGTTTACTCTGGACATTTATCCCATCTGGTCCTCGGGGGTAATTTGGGGGCGTCAGCACAGGGCCTTATCAACCATGCAAATAAGTTAGATAATTGCGTCTGCCCTTTGACTGTACCAGCAATTATGTGGCTCTTGCAGTATTTTGCTTGGCAGCTGGAGGGGCTTAACCGGAGTGAGCTCTGAGCTTTACCGACCACCGACTGAGGCCTGCAGAGTGTGGTGGGCTACAGCTTAACCACAAGTGCTCCTGTGAGGGAGAGGAGAGAGTTTCAGGGGTCAGGCTCCAGTCGGCCCACGGCCTGCCTCCCACACCGAAGAGGTGGTGTTAGAACGGAGAGCACCGAGTCGTGTCTGAAAAGTGACGGCCCAGTGTTAAGCCGCTTTCACACCAGACGCGAAACAAATTTCTTGCCCAACAGATTACATTCAAAGTCAATGCAAAGTCGCGAATACGTGCAACACGCGTCCGGTGTGGAAGCGGCTTTAGTCTGTCGTTCCCATCCGTCCATGTAGATCCTGACCGTGTTCATGGTCTTGCGGAGTTGCGTCAAAATAGGACACATTTAGTTGCCATATGAGGAAATTATGGTGCCGATTTGCGATATTTTTATTTATTTTTTGAAATTGGAAGACTGATTATATATAAGTGTTTATACAGTCAGTTCCACAAATATTTCGACGTTGAAAAAGTTATTGTTATTTTTGCAGTCGCCCAGGGAATATTGGAGCTCAAATGAAGTTGAGAACACAATCTAAAAGCGCAGGCTTTGACTTTTATTTTGAGGAAATTTATAGCACAAATCAGCTGAATGTAGCACAAGTCACTGAAAATTTTATTGATGGTTCCTGGAAGAATGTGACTGTAAGCGTGGAGAGCATCGCACCCTTCGTAACTGCGGAGCGGGCGTTGTCCATTCTTGTCTAAAATCAACAGAGCAAATGTTCAGCACTCAGGCATTGGAAACTGGATGTTGGAAGTTTGTCTGGTCTGATGAGTCCCGTTACCTTTCATAACATGCTCATTGGCTCGGTAGGATGTGGAGAACCAACAGTGCATGCATGTGTGTGTTTGTGTGTGCTTGCTTGTGTGTGTGTGTGTGTGTGTGTGTGTGGGGAGAGTTGGGGAGGGGGGAGGCGGGAATAATGCAAAATATCAGAAGCATCTCTCGAAAATGGATTGGTTTTTCAAGTCTCTTTGAATGCTCGTTCACTGCATATTTCTGCAGCAAAGATGTCTAACTACTGACAATTTTCTGAGGAATTCTCCAGAGCTTGTGGACACATACTGAGTTCCAAGGGGACCAAATAGTTGGTGACCAAATTGCATGTGTGTTGGTCACCAAAAGGCAAAATTATTGGAGGTGGGATGGGGAAATGTGTCACAAATTATACAGATGGCAAAAACCAGCAACAGCAAAAAGTCAAAGCTCTCCGACAGAGACCGATGGATACTAGGTGGAGTAGTTACTTATAGCCAGCAAACTGTAGCTCTGATTATAGGATTGACTCAGTCCATATCTGAACCAGCCACAACAAAAACAGTGCATTGTGAGCTGTGCGAAGCTGAAATTCTTGGCAGCGTTTCCACTGATTTTTCCCCTGTACATTGTTGAATTAATCTTAGTCTAGTGCAATTCAACCTGGCCATAACTATTAAGAGAAAGTTAATCGTCTAAAACTCGTGGCTTCAAAATCGGAGCACCAGATTTTCGGCTGCATCCTGTGGTAATTTTTTTTCTTTTTTTTTTTTGAGGGGAAATTGACGCTTTTGGCAGTGATTGATGTGGCCACCCCAGGATCCAGTGAGGTGCAGAATTTTTTTGAGTAACCATGGAAACATTTGAGACTCTGCAGAGGCTTCCTTTGTAATGCCATGTTGCTCCCAGATCCTTCTCACATCGCCCTCAGGGCGTGAACAACCATTTCCTCCCCAAAAAAAATTTTAGGAGGAAGAATATTTAAAACCCCTTGAGTTTCATTCTTTTTTTATGAGCGGGAACCTCACTGGAATAAAAATCAAGCCATTTCTCAAGTTGCATTTTGATTGATTGACAGACATGGTGTTGCAGTTTTGATACAATATTAAATGTGCAGCTAGTTTTCATGTTGATGAAGCTCCTTGCCTAAAATGGTCTGGAATACTCTGGTTCAAATTGATATGGCAAAACATGAGCCTTTCTTGCATATTTTCTGTGATTTTTATGCCTTTTCTTACTCTCAAGTTCTTCTAACCGCCGTGTTTTATGTGGTCAAGAAGCCAGATGACATCACAGTCCCAAGATGCTTTGTGAGCTTACAAATGTGGTGACCCCGGGGAAATTCAAGCCGGATATGGCCTTAATTTCACAGGCAGTTTCTAAAATCAAAACTAAAAACCAGAAAGCGATGACTGCTTGAAAATTTTAATTTATTTTCTGATCGTTAAAGTAGATGAGATTTATGGAAATTTCAGAGGTCTCCTTTAAGACGGCTCCTAACATATTCAAAATGTATTCAGTTACAATTTAAAATGAGAAATAGGGTTCCTTCCGCCTAAAAACATATCAAACTATAGAGCAAAATGGAATTACACATAAATCTAGTTCACACATATGCAGCATTTCATGAGATGTATGATTTCAGAATCTTTGAAGGACACATTGATGTTTTATTCCATCAGTGATGCAGGAAAATATAATGAGTGCCTTTCAGCTGTAGTCCTTTCTTCGTCATTTCGTTTTCTCCTCTGCAGTAGCTGAAAAGACTGAAATGTAGTGACCTGCACCTTCAGCTTTTTTCCTCCACCTCTGGTGAGACTGTGGTCTTATCTCTCGCTCCCCGTGAATCGTAAGGACCGACAGGGAGCAAATGTTTCGAAGACCCACAGCACACAAGTAATTTGACTCTTGATCAGCGAGTGACGGAGTTCGAGGCAGGAGCTCCGGGGGTGTAGGGTATGGGGGGATGTAAGTGTTCCGCAGCTGTGTAATCAGGGCCTCGCTCTGACCTTACCTGGGGTGGAAGGGCCTTTACCGCTCATCACACCCGGCCGTCACACACAGAGCAAGACCAGCCTGATGAAGTGCGGGACCACGTGCAGCCTTCTCACAATCCTGACCCCATCCTTATTTTTTTTTTCCAAGGACACAGGTACCCACAAGCATTCGCTAAGCCTGTGAAAGAAGCCTGCAGAATAATAGCACTACGAGAGGGATGGCATTGCATTAGCATTTAAACGATGAACAATGAGATATCTGTGGTCATCAACCCTTAGAGCGCTAACTGCAGCTTTAGCTACTCAGTGATGTAAAATATCAAAATCAAAGCCGTTGAAAGCCTATCATGTGGCGACTTGTTAAAAATGAGCTCCCGCTGACAGGTTTTCAACAGTACAAGATGATTAAATTAGTAAATATAAGAATATAATTATTCTATTTTTTTTTTTAATTATTTCAACTTTCTAAGGGTTGACATTGCATTTCTTGATCCATAATTGTATATATTTATGGCATTACCTCGTATTGCATTTTATTTCGTTGTAATACACTTGGAATTCACTGTTAAAATCTGTTTTTTTTTTTTAAATGCCTTGTTAGTTTTAGGCTGCTGCTCATCGG
This sequence comes from Gymnothorax reevesii, assembly GCA_029721435.1. Taxonomy (NCBI): domain Eukaryota; kingdom Metazoa; phylum Chordata; class Actinopteri; order Anguilliformes; family Muraenidae; genus Gymnothorax; species Gymnothorax reevesii. The sequence goes on from CM056586.1 coordinate 69,278,917, forward strand.
GATGGATGATCAATGAGAGTAGGCATTGGAGGTACTTGAGTGGATATACACAGTCTCCCCTCCCAGCGTTGTTCGGAGAGCTGTGAAAACTCCATTGGCCCTTCCGTTAGCGGGGCGGCTAAAAGCACACCCCAGAGTGGAGCCCCCCGCTGCTGTTTCTCCCCCGGGCTCTGATTGGGCTGTGATGAGGTTATGAAAGGAGGGGGGGTGGGGGTTGGGGTGCAGTAGGGATAAGCAGTCGTTCGGGGGAGGCCTGCTCTGCGTCCTGCCTGTTTGCTGCTGCTGGTACTCAGCTGTTAAGCAGCCACCGCTGAGCTTTGTTCAGTGTCTGACTCCCCCCAGCAAGATCAATGGCTCTTTACCGCTGCTCCACACAGTCCCCCCCCGCACATCCTCCGGGCTGATTACCGCTATTGCCGCTCTCTGGCCTCCTGTATCGCTGGACACTGCGGCTTTTGCTACATCTCTCTCCCGTGGCGGGGTCTGATTTAAACAAGTGGCGGGACAGGAGAGGTTTTGCTCATAGCCTCAGCGATGCTGGACTGAATGTTCTCACAGCTGTCCTGTTTTAAACAGGGGGCAGCCGGAATCCTGTTTTAATTTTTTGTCATAGGACTAATCGTTTTAACAGAACTCTTTTTGTTCATTGCTTTTTGTGAAGCACTTTGTTACTTCTATTTGGATAAGTCCTACACTAAAATTTTTAATAATTATTATTTTTTTTACTATTATGTCCCCCTTACTGGAGGACGTACTGTTCTACCCTCCATTCGTAATTCTGTGAGTTCGAAACACTTCCGTTTCAACTCTGAAACGGTTTCAACTGTAGATTTTACCTGGGTGTGGGGGCATCACAGTGCATCACATGCACATCACTGTTATTATTATTATTATTATTATTATTAATAATAATAATAATAATAATAATACAGTGCTTAAAAAATTTATTAGACTGTCATTAAAAAAAACTAGAAAACACGAATATTTAAGTAATTTGTCAAAAATTTGTTTATAACCAGGGTCCTTTTTCCGACTTCTTGACTCAGTTATTTCTTCGTACATATGGAGGGGTAAACGACCGCGTCTGAACAGGATTCACCTTCAAAAGACCAAGGCGACGGGGGGTTTGGCCCTTCCAAACTTTCGTTTTTATTATTGGGCTGCTAACTTGCGCTCCCTTGCATTTTGGTCCTCCTGGTATGGCCAGCCTGACAGCCCTGACTGGGTGGCGATGGAGGTACAGTCAAATGGTGGTTTGTCGGTTCTTGCGCTCCTTGGATCCTGGTTTCTGGTTCTGGTTTCCATCTGTTACCCTCTCTGTTTCTCCCTCTTTATAACCTAAAAAAGAGTGAGGTGTGGGACCAGTCCCACACATGCTCCCGTTTAAACCTCTCCTTTTGTTCTGCATCTGGTCTGGCATCCATAAAAAGGAGGAGATTAAGCCGTTCACGGAGCTGACAGCTGGACTTGATAAGGTTGAAAACTGTCTTATCGAGGAGGTGAAACTTGCCATCGCCCTGCCTGGAGTCTGATGCGCATTTGTCCGGAAAGGTTTGTGAACAAGATGTCTGTGGATTTTTGGTCATGATTTTTATCCCCCGGAATGCAACACGAGGTGGATATAGCTATCAGCATGTCAGTTTGTTCCTCCCTTGGCTTGTCCGTCCGTCTGTGATCATTTTCATTTCCAGACCACAGCTGAGGAACCATTCAGTATTTTTCATGAAACTTTCAACGAGCTACAAACTGATACCGGAGTGACGCTAATTTTGAATTTTTATATTGATTTGTCGCAAGTTGGAGCTATAACAATAAAGCCTTTTATTTATGCATATAATATTTGTATAATAAATCTTTGAAATGAAATTATTTTTTTCTGGACTCTGTGGGTACACATGAATCTATCCATTAAAGTCAAGCCTGTCAGGAGCGGCACATTTTCCACCATTTTAAATTTTTAGCTCCTCATTCATGAAATTTGATTCTAGTTCAGATTATAATCTTTCAATGCTTCATACATGGCATTGCTGCATTCAATGATGTTACTGCCATAAGGCAGTTAATTTTGTGGCTGTGGCCTCTCTTGCTAAAGTGAACTCTACTCCTGAATATCATATCCAATCTTCATCAAACTTGAGATCCCCAATCTACTGGCCATAGGACTTAGGCCTTCCAAATTTAGGGTAAATCTGTTCACAGCTTGCACTGTGCAAAAATGCATGGTCATAACTCTTATACCAATTGCCCATTCAGCATAAAATTTTGCATGCTTCATTTAAGTCAAGGTTCCTGTAGGTATTTATAAGTACAAGGTTATCTTGCTTTTAAAATGGCAGACATTAGCCACCTGTGTATCACCATTCCTTCTCCTCTCTTTGACCAATCATATGTCATCACAGCTTTATAAGATTGTTTAGAATGTGTGAAAGAGGAATCAACCATGTGCATGAGTCCCGCCTTTCCCCGTTTTGGAATTTTTGCAAATCTGAAAAAATGGGGTGGATAGGAAATCTCCCGACATCTCTTGTTTATTTATTATTGTCCGCAGCCCCAAAGGTCATGTTGCAGTGAAAATGCGTAACTGCTGTCTGTTTGGTGTAATAATGAAATATACTTGAACATGCTTTCTGTAGTTGTCTGGTGAAGTGGTATTTGCCTTTAAATCCTCAGTTTAGTTTTGTCTGAGGTAATGTGGCAGAAAATGCTCACCGGAGTTGTGTCTGCTGAAATGGTATGTGGCGGAAAATGCCTGCTGTCATTCCCAGTTCTCTGTGGTCTTACCTTTCACTATTTTTTGTAAGATGACTTATTTTATACTGTATATGTGCAACTTTCACATCAACATCTCCTCCTACTTCATTGCAATAGGGTTTGCAGAGTGGATCCTATGCAATGTCAGATATGAAGGCATTTTTTCCTTTCTGTCGAATTTTGATGGAAATAAATTTAATAATACTGGTACAGAACTACATTATCTATAAGGGTCTATTTGTTCGCTAATACTGGGTAAGTTTTGTTTAATTTGATTCCTGAACTTGCTATGAATGAGAGCTAATGATTTAACTTATCCTTCAGTGGGCTAAATCATTCCTGACTTATATTAAATCAAAAACGGAGAAAAGGCGAGATTATTAATGTTTTTCCTTTTCTATGTACAAATCCATTTCTGACAAAGTTGGCACAAGATGGAAAATAATTAGTGATTTGAAAAATCTGTTAACCCTCGACCCTGTTTGAACTCTTTGGCCTACATGCTGGTTCACCTACTAACAGGTTCAGAGAGGAGTTTTTCCTTGAATCATTTCCATTAAATCAGAGCTTTAGATTTTTGACCTTGCCTTGGGACCTAAGGATTTTGCAAAGTGCTGCTCTTCTCTTCACATTTGACTGATATAAGGAATGGCTGCTGTCTAAATGAGATCGGAACTGCAGTTTAAAATAGTTTGTATTGGCAAAGCTGTCAGTCTCATTGCTGTTTGATTATTGTTCGTCAGTCATGAGGCCCAACCCCTAGGAGAATCTTTCAATCATCATATACATGCCATCCTGGGTGAGAGAAAAATAATTTAATGAAAGCTAAACGCTATGAGACTGAAAATGACTAGTCAGAAAATGCTATGCTTGAAAACTGTTGTCCAATAAGCATTCATCTTTACTTTGGTCGGACCAACAATGTGCAAATCTGCTCATTTTTGCTTTAATAAAAAGAACTTCAATTCACGCTGTTTGTGTTGTATAAAATGCAATAAATGGGTCGTTTTTGTCATGTAACGTAACATCAATGGATCCAGTATTTGAGATTTCAGAATTGTCTGCGCAACAATATACATAATATTTTTAAAATTGCATTGTGCCCAAAACTAAATTCATGTGTTTGGTATACCCTTGATTGCCACTTTATTTGGCACACCTTTATAAAGTTGGGTAGGACTTTCCTTTTAAGTACCTTTCTGAATCTTTGTCACAAAGAATTTGGGCTGTTCAGGGGAAAATGTCCCGAAGAGATCTGGTTCACGCAGACTTGAGTGCATCATCCTCTTCCTGCAGATCTGTGAGCTCATCACCCTGCTGCGAGTCTCCCAGGGCACCACACCTCAGTGCTGCCCCAGCGACCGGTGATGTTGGGACTATGGAGGACACTGGGTTACACTGAACTCATTGGGCTCTAAATTCGCAGACCAGGCGCAGGCGCGGCGCAGGCACGGCAAATGGGGGGTGCGCCCCGCCAACGGGGTGTGTCCAGGCGTATGTTATAATTTTGCGCTGGCGCAATTACTCCTCTGTCCCGCCTCGGTCCCTCCTGCCGGCGCAAGTGGCAAAGAAGGCATGTTTGGGTATAACAAAGCCGAGTCGAATCTTGATTAATCAAATGAGCTCCTCGCCTCACCTTTAATGTGTTGGAATATGGAAGCCTCTGTCCCATATCTGCATGATGCGTAAATGTCGCATTTTACTTTGCTGCTTCAGGCATGTTTTCTGCACCGCTTACGTCTACATTAAGCATTAGGAATATGAGTTAGCTGGCTAGCCAGGGCATTCTCAAATTATTACCATTAGCGAACTTGAATGGAATTTCAAAACAAAACTACGCCAGATCATTCAAACTTATGAAGTTGGAATAAAATACGACGGCCGCTCAATTATTTCTTCTGCTTGCATCATTGGGAAGAGAAACGATGGATAGCGTGTTCCTATTATTACACCTATTTGCTGCTTCGAATTTTGGGAATAACATGCATGGACAACAATGCAAGATACTTTACACATTTATTTTTAATATGTGATATTAACTCAGTACGAGATCATGGCAATCAGGCTGTATTCCATTCCCCCAATAAAAACAATAAAACCTACTTTTGTAAGTGACAATAATAGCCTAGTATTAAGCTGCTTGCACACTGGATGCAAAACAAATTTTTCACATGACAGATTACGTTGAATGCAGTGTCGACGTGTCCGAAAGTCGGACAGGGTTTTAATATATCTCCGTGTCCGACAGTCAGATGGTTTCAATTTAACTCTGTGTCAGACAGTCGATTTTTGTTTTTAACTTCTTCAAATCTACTGCCTCTTTTAGATATTAAACGTGAAAGTTTTGATAAGAGGGCTCAGTTCTTCAAGATGAGTACCGAGGATTTCAATCAATGTTTCTGCTTAAGCTCTGCTCAATAAGTTGAGTTGACATTGGCGCGGGACAATGTACAATGCTTGGCGGACATTAAATGCAAAATACTCTGTGTCTGACAGCAAAAAAAAAAAAAAAAAAGGACGATTGCCATAGATTGATAACGAAATAAAGAATAAAAAGAAACATTTTAACAACAAGCAGAATATCGAATGAACACTGCAATTTATTTATTTGCGGGCCATCTTTTATGGATGTTCTGTTTGTTGATATATTTTTATTCTTTATTTCCTTAGCCTATAAATCTGTTCTCATATCAGTCCTTTTACTTTTTGCCGGCTGCTGGACAAGGAGTATTTTGCATTTGGCGTCGAACAGTCTTGATCGTGCATGCAATGATTTATTCACACTGTCATTGGTCATGGAATTGATTTGCTCACTGACTACAAGCACTTTTTTTTTATCTCTGATGTGCAAATGAAGTGTGAATCTGTTCGATCCATCTGTCTAATTTTCAAAAGACAGACCAAATAAAGACTGTTGTCTATCTTCAGCGGAAGAAAACAGACTAATAAAAAGACCAAGAAGAGTAGATAGCTATCAATTTGCATTTTGTTAAGGTTGAACACAAACATGGCCAAGTTTGCACGTCTAATAATTCCTGGAATACTCAAAAAATTTGACCTTTTATTACTTTCGGACAAGGAGATATAAAACCCTGTCTGACTATCGTGTCTTTGCCTTGACTTTGTAATCAGTCGTGCAAAAAATTTGTTTCGCGTCCAGTGTGCAAGCGGCTTTACTGAGCATGGAACGCTAACATTATATATACGCACTGCCTGTTGCTGAGGCAGTTTGTGATTGGCTGAAAAAGATGTGAATTCGTTAGTTTGCATTACAGATTCAGCTGCATTGATTAAGCCAGGTCAGGTTTTCATTACGAGTGCCAACCGCCTTCGATCTGACATCAGGACAATGGATATCGATTCTATAATTTATGTGCTGATTCAGATAGTTACATTAAACAGTGGTTGCTGTAATTATTTATTGCATTGAAATGTGCCTGACATTCTGGAAACTTGCCTGTGAGATTTTGGTGACGTGTGCGCACTGTGCACTGGTCAGCCAAATTACCACTGCACAGAAAGTAAACCAGGTTGGAGCTGGCGAGCTTTCTGCGCAACTGCAGCGAAGACTTTTTCTACGAAATTGTTACTGCGTCTTGATGAATATGTGACACCTCCCCCTACTACGCTGCCACACCCATCTTGGCTGCGCATGGTGTAGCACCGCACGAAATTACCACTCCGCTGTCTGCGCCGGAAGAAATTACCACTGCGTGGGCTGCGTCAAGCTACGCCACGCTGCGCCACCCTGCGATGCGCCAAGAAATTAGAGCCCATTGTCTTATTTGTGCAACCAGCTGAAGATGATGTGCTTATCTGACATGGCACGTTATCCTGCGGGAAGTCGCCATTAGAAGGTCAACTGTGGCTATAAAGGGATGCAGATGGTCAGCAGCAGTTTAAATTCAGATAAAAATTCAAGCAGCTTTATTTATCCCAATAAGGGAAATCAGATTTTTGCTTACCATATTCATGCACAATCCTCTCACAATACACAGACACACAGAGAGCTGTATGGCAGGTTCAACAGCTAGACATATACGGGGTCAAAGTGCCGACAAAAGAAAGGTCCGAATGGATTCAGTGCAGAAAGAATACAGAGCCTTAATAAATACTAAAGTACTGCATACTGTACAGTAAATATGTGCCAGAAAGGGACTGGAAAACCAGTGTAAAAGCTGCTTCTCCACAAATAGCCGAATGGAAGTGGGAACAAAAACGCGTTGAGTATCCGACAGGTCTGCGAGGAGGCGCAGCGTAACACTGGCTGGAGGATATCAAAGTGAACCGACTGGCCAGAACATGGTCTGATGGATAAATAAGCATTTTGGGCTACCGGTTTCTCTCTTAGAGACCTCAAGTCTTTTTGTTTGACTCTAATGATCTTGGAGCGGACTTTCACGGCAGCTGAAAAGATATTCTTGTCATTTATAGACAGACCATTAAACCAACAAATGAAAGCAAAGGATTAAAGGCTTACAATAAAAGATTGATAAAATGACAAGGAGTGGTATCACCAACATAAAAAAACGAGTTGTCTCATGAAATGAATATCTTTGCTGCCAGCGTTTAACAGCATAATCACTGCTGACACCTAACTTGAGTTGAGAGTCGAACACTGTTACCAGCTACTTATGCGCGTCCGCAGTTTGGATGTCCTTACCATGTAGGGTGCTTGCCCTTGGTTTAACGAAGCTGCACCTGAAATTGATGAATGATGATTGATGGTTTTTGCTACATTAGATGAAGAAAGTTAACATCACACCATTTCACAACTGCAGTGCCCTCACGCTATCCTTCAAAAACACTTTAAAAGGGACTCGAGGACGGTGTCGTCTGATAGTTAGACAAGGCGATGACTCTCCTTGGAGCTTCTGCGGCTGTCTGTATAAATCATATAAATGTAGGAATGACAAAATACACACTTGAAGGGAGTCCGTGTTTGAAATGCTGGACGACGACTTGTTCCCTGGAAACTGCTGTTGTGCGATTTGTTAACCAGTCATCAGAAGACGACATATCCCCCCCGGCCCCTGCGATCTAATCTCAGAAACCCTAAAAGCCCCTTTCACACTGGACTGCATAGGGGCACGGAGCAGCGGGATGGCCATATGGCGTTAATGCGCATGGAGAACCCAACGACATCCGCGGGGATGCGCAGGGGTACGCTGTAATGCGCAGTGGTGCGCAGACATCGAACGCAAAAATTTAAATGTGTTTAATTTTTTGCGCAAACAGCTGCGGAGGCATCCCATATACAATGAAACGTGTTACGAACGCTGTCAGAGCGCACCTGTGCTTATTGCACACATGATCTGAACGTAATACGAACGCGCCCATATGTGTTCTGCATATGATCCACATGTGCTTCCGTCCTGGAAGGGGTCGTCCGCGCTCAGTTTCCTGCGGATCTGTCATTTTCATTGCGGATGGCCGCCTGCTCCCCGACACAGCCTGGTGTGAAAGGGGCTGAAGTATCCAAGGGCTCCAACCTTGGACCTGAGTGATCCGCAAAGCAAGTTTCAGGAAAAAATTGCACAGTTTTTCAAGTTCTGTCCTGGAAACAATGTCCACAGACAGACGGTTGGACAGACTACATCAGGAGTTGGTTTGGTTGCTTAAAATGTGATGCAAGACTTTCTATCAGGATGTTTGTTTATATTTTGTTGCAAGCTGGGGATATAATACAAAGAATGGAAAGGCCACACACTTTTAAGCTTGAAAATTTGCAGACAACTTATTTCTGCTCTTGAGAAGTATTTCGCTTCTGGTTGTCTGCGCGGTCTGTGGTGATTAATGGCAGAGCGCAGTGTTTCTGTCTGTTCCTTTTTTGTTGAAGAAGAAATCCGCTCGAAGAAGTCTCTCCAAGACCTTGGGTTTCTAAAAGACTCTCAGTTTGTATTAAGGGGCCTAATATCTGCCAAGAAAATATTCCTCACGACAATGCACTTCCAGCAGGATCCTGAGGTGTCAACGCTAGGCTAGATGGATCCATGAAATAGTATTTTTTTTCTGCCTAATTATCTGATCCTGTTGCCTGCGTGTCCCGGTAGAAATCGAGATCCATCAGTGAAACGCGGCGTGGCCCTGTTCCGCTGCTGCACGTCCTCCGTAAAGTTTGACGGATTTATTCACAGATGCTCCTCTGCTGAGTGCTTCGTTAATTCATGGTTATTCACATTACTGTCGCTTCCTGTCAGCTTGAACCTGTATGGCCATTCTCCTTTGTTCGCTCTCATTTACCATACATTTTCGCCCCTGGAGCTACCATTGACTGCATGCCATATGGTTTCTGCACCATGTTCTGTCAACTCTGGAGACTGTTGTGTGTAAAATGCTTGATGAGCAGCAGTTTCTGTGACGCTCACCCAACTCTAGAGTCTCTCAGATGACTTGTCCTCCTCGGTCTCATGTTTGGTCTGGCCAATGACTGGACCTGAACCTTTGGACCATGTCTGCATGCTTTAGTGTTGAGTTCCTGCTTCCTAATTGGCCGATTAGATACTTGCATTAACAAGGTGTTGCACAAATCTACCTGAGTAAGCGTCCATTGACTGTGCAGTGAGAGTTTTTACCTCCTCTGATTTCTCTCTTCTTCTATTTTTGCATGTTTATCGTACTTACACACTGTATATAAATTTTAGGAAAATTTTCTGAGGTATAGATGCTTCCAAATTAATTACCTGGAAGTAAACGGGTGTGGTACGGAGATCTGTGTACTGTTAAAAACGAAACCAAACTACTCTCTATTATTTGGGATGACTACCATTTGGCTGAAAATTAGGGACTGCAGTTCCCTAATTTCCCTAAGTTCCTGCAGTTTTATAAGATAATTGGCTGTTCGGTTGTGCCGATTGTACTTGAGAACTTGTCACAGTTAGTTTGCAGGCTCCCAGTCTCACTTTTTGTCTCTCACGGTAATCTCAGCCAGCCTTCAGGATGTTCAGGATGATGTCGTCCACGAGGACATAAAGACTCATTACCATTTATTGCAAACGTTTGATTGCAGTTGTTGCTGCAAGGAGTGGCACAACCAGTTATGAAGTTTAAGGTGCAATTAATTTTTCACAGATGCGAAATGGGTTTTGATTGACCTTAAACTACCTTAAATGAATGAAATCATCGTTGCGAAGCTGCATTTTGTGTTCACTCATGTTGCCACTGTCTTGCATTAAAATTAGTTAGATGATCAATTATTTTAGATCTACTAAATAAGCAAAAATAAAAGAAACTGGGAAAGGGACAAATACTTATTCACAGCACTGTAAGCAGCAATACTGCAATATAGAGCTCAAGAGCAAGTACAACTCTAAAAGCTGCCAAAGATACAAAATTAGGATTTGAGTGGCCTAGTCAAAGTCCTCACTTAAACCTCATTTTGACGCCTCGGTAGAGAACAGACAGTTCACCCTTGAAAACCCGACAATGTGTCTGAAAGCAATTCTGCAAAGAAAAGTGGGCCAAATTCCTCCACATTGATGTGAAAGACATATCCTGTTGTCAGAAGCAGTGCTGTTTAGGTGCAGTTGTTAGGACAACAAGTGACAAGAGTTACTAAATTTCTGGGGGCAATTAATTTCTCACTTGGATATAGGTGTTGGATAGCCTTTTTCATTCAGCAAATAAAACAATCATTTACAAGATGTGTTTTGCAATTCCTTGTGTTTCTCCTCTCAAGTATTACTTCATTAATGAAGATCTGAAACTATTAATTGTGACAAATATGCAAAAATAGAGCCAATCAGTTGGGTGTAAAATCTTTCTACACTGAAGTGTATGAAAAAAAAAAAAACTGAGCATTTGAGCATAATCCAGGATCCAACCTGTCCAGCACATATGCAATGATGTTAACAAATGCTAATGTGAAGACCTGGCATGATTTAGCTAGTCAGCTATGTGCAAGTCCGTTGGTAGGAGGAGCCTCTGTGCAAATGTACCGTATCTGTGGATAACTCTAACTCTGACTCTGACGGTTCCTACTGTGTTCTGTGCTGCAGGTTGCGAGACTCTGTTACGGACAGGTAACAGGACACACAGCTTGGCCTGGCCTCCCAAGTGTGAGCGTCGCTCTTTCTTCTGGAGGAAGTGGCAAAGATCCCACAGTGTGGTGCGGCCGGAGACTGTGCGCCCTGCCTATGCAGTCCCAAAGGTGAGCACCCTATGCCTCGTATTCATTCCGCACACCACGGAAATCTTGTCTCAATTCACATTAAAAAAATGCAGATGACCTTGGTTGAGAGATGCAATGCTATTTCGTAGGCTGAAATCGCTTCTGGCTCACCAACTTCTGATCTAGGTTGCAACATTACTCTTTTGTGGACAAAGGATGAAAATTCTACACGCTAAAATATCTGTTTAATTAAAATGGATCCTGTTAAGGAACCTCAGTGAGGCAAAGGACAGTTGATACCCACAAAAGTCGCCCAAGCCCTGTGGCAACAAAGTGTCTACTCTCCATCACTACCACCACCATACTTCACAGTTCACCGTTAGAGCGCTAAATGCAGCTATTGTTGCCCAATGATGTAAGATATCAAAATCTAAGCTGTTGAAAACCTATCATGTGGCCACTTCATGTGGAAGCTCCCGCGGGGTCTGCTCTCCATTGCTCGTCCACAACAGTCCGATTCGGAGCTGGGTCATTCAGTGCCATTGGTCCTAAACTGTGGAACATCTTACCCCAGCACCTCCATAAATCAACCAGCCTGAAGACTCAACTCAAGACACATCTTTTCACCCAGACTATTACTCACTCCTAACATAATCTTACCGCCTTCAGATTGTGGCTGCACTACAGGATGCTGCCTGGCCATTGATTTTACACCGGTCTGCTGTAATTGTGTTGTGTTTTTTGCTATATGTGTATTATATGCTATTTATTCCTTGTTTTATGTACAACGCCTATTCCGAAATAGTTGGGACGAAGTGTAAATTGTGAATAAAATCAAAATGCAATGACTTTCAGATGAGCCGATATGTTATTTACAATAGAACATGGATAACATTTCAAATGTTGAAACTGAGACATTTTACATTTTTATCCACAAAATTAGCTCATGTCAAATTTTCTGGCTGCAACAGGTTTCAAAAAAGTTGAAAAAGTTCAAAAAAAAAAAATGGGCAATAAATATATGAGAGAATCAGCTGAAAGAACATTTAGCAAGTAATAAAGTTAACTGGCATCAGGTGTGTAACATGATTGGCTATAAAAGGGATGTCTTAGAGAGGCTGAGTCTCTCAGAAGTAAAGATGGCCAGTGGCTCTCCAACCTGTGAAGGCTTGCGTAAAAAAATTGTGGAATACTTTAAAAACAATGTTCCTCAACATCAAATTGCAAATGCTTTGAAGGTCTCATCATCGACAGTGCATAACATCATCAAAAGATTCACAGAAACTGGAAAAATCTCTGTGCGTAAGGCCAAAGGGACAAGGCCAAAGACCTTTACTGGATGCCCGTGATCTTCGGGCCCTCAGACATCATCGTATCACTCACCGGTATGATTCTGTCATTGACATTACTACATGGGCCCAGGAATACTTCAAGAAACCACTGTCTGTAAAGACAGTCTGCCGTGCCATCCACAGATGCCACCTAAAACTCTATCATGCAAAAAGGAAGCCATTGTTGAGCATGATCCTGAAGCGCCGCCTTGTTCTGTGGGTCAAGGCTCATTTAAAATGGACTGTAGCAAAGTGTCCTATGGTCAGACGAGTCCAAATTTGATATTCTTGTTGGAAATCATGGGCGTCGTGTCCTCCAGGCTAAAGAGGTGGAAGACCACCCCTCCTGTTATAAGTAATCAGTTCACAAGCCAGCATCTCTGATGGTATGGGGATGCCATTAGTGCATATGGTGTGGGACACTTGCATGTTTTAAAAAGGTATAGAAAGGATTTAGAGCAACATATGCTCCCCTTCAGATGACGTCTATTCCAGGGAAGGCCTTGTTACCCCTCAGCCCTCAAGGCTGACTGGGTATTGCTATCCTTCGTGCGGTTGGGCGGGCGGGCGTCTCCAAAAACTTCGACATCGGGCTGAGGAGTATTCCATGCATTGCACACCTATTTTGTGTTTTAGGACAATGCAAAACCACAGACTGCAGCTATTGCAACAGTTTTGCTGTGGAGTCCGTGTTCTGAACTGGCTTGCCTGCTGTCCTGATCTTTCACTGATTGAGAACATTTGGCATATAATTAAAAGAAAAGTCAGTCAAAGGAGACCCAAAACTCCAGCAGCTGGAAGCCTGTATTTAACAAGAGCGGGATCAAATTCCAATGGCTTAACTGAAGAAACTTTTCTCCTCAATGCCCAGACGCCTCCACTCTGTGTTGAAAAGAAGAGGGGATGTTACACCATGGTAAACAGGCCCCTGTCCCTACTTTTTTGAGACCTGTAGCAGCCATCAAATTTGAGATGAGGTCATTTTGTGGATAGAATTGTAAAATTTCTTGCTAGAAATTGTGTTTTTTCTTGTTTTCCGAAAACGTTCAAATATGACTTGGGCAACTATGCTATTTGGCTAACGATATGAACTTTCATTTGGTGACCTTCATGTGGACCTTCGAAGGTCAAACTTGACCGAGTTAAAATTCAGTGACTTCTATCTTTTAAATGGTCACAGATGGAGCCTGGGTTTGTGTTACTGACATAGGAAGTAACATATGAACTTTCATTTGGTGACATTCAACTTGACTGTTGGTGACCTTTGAAGGACAAACTTGACATGTTCGAATTACAATGACTTGTGTTACCAAAAGGGTCACAGATGGAGCTTAGGTTTGTATTAGAGACATATAGGAAGTCATATATGAACTTTCATTTGGTGACCTTCATATTGACCTTCAAAGGTCAAATGTGACCTAGTAAAAATTCCATGACTTTTATCACGAAAATGGTCACAGATGGAGCCTAAGTTTGTGTTACTGATATCTTGGAAGTCACATATGAACTTTCATTTGGTGACATTCAACTTGACTGTCAGTGACCAGCGGGTCGAACTCGACAGTGAATGTACAATGTCTTATATCACCAAAATGGTCACAGATTGAGCCAGGGTTTGTATAGAGACATTTAGAAAGTCATATATGAAGGCCATTTGCTGACCTCAACTTGTGACCTTTTAAAGTTCACAATTGACATATTGAATTTTCAATGACTTGTTTCACCAAAACTGATTCAGAGCTTAGGATTGTATTTGTATTACAGGAGGTGTTATAAATGTATTTGAACTTTTATTTAGTGGCCGTGACATTGATTTTTATTGATTCAAATGTCAAACTTCACAAAAAAAATCGTTTGAAATCTGGACATTTTAACCAATGTAATTAAAATAGTGTTTTCAAAACCAGTATTTCCTTGTGGTTCCCATAAATTTTGAAGTACTCATCTTGAAACTCGGTATCGGCAAGTACCCAAGACGAGTACCCAGGCTTATGCTCTGTCTGAAAAAAAAAAAGTGGTATCGGTGGGTCCCTGATTGTAAGCTATTTTATTGAGTTGCATCTCAGCTAAGAGCTCTGACTGAGTTGATTTCTCATCGGTAAACCGTGACAGAGTGGAGATCTGGGGCTTTTGTTCTGAAAAGCATAAGAATGGAAGGAGTGACCGCAGTGGGTTTTGATTGATTACGTGCCTGAAGTGAGATAGTCACTGTCTCGCTCAGACGATGAAGCCTCCTCGTTCTTAAGCTTCATTAATATGGTGCTCATGGCATAGTTTGTCATTCACTGTACTATCCTGTCCTCAAATGTTTTATTAAGCAGTGTGGCTTGGCTAGATGTGTAGGCGGTGTCAAAAAGTTGTTTGACTCTATAAATATGTTCTTTGTCAAATGACGCATTTACAGCTATTTGTTTGATTGCTTTCGACTCGTGCACAAAAACTTATCTGAAATTTGATCATTCTAAGCCTCTGTCAGGACAATTTATCATTTCCCATCTGGCAGCGCTGGGATGTAAGAGGGCTAGACTGCCACTTTATATGTTTGAAAACATTCATGTGCCATGTAGTGTGGCACTGAGCATGCAGTGGTGCTGTTGTCACTATTTTGCAGTTGCCCTGGTTTTTGACTGCCCTCTCACAAAGATCAAATGCCCATCTGACTGATTTGCTGGAGCGCCGGTTCTGTGTCTGCAGCAGGCAGCGAGGCCTCTGAGGCGCCGGCTTGGGAGGGTTGCTGGGACTGCAGGAGGTGAAACGCGTTGTATGTCATGTCTTGTTTTTCTTCTGGTGTCAACCTGCAAGCACAACTGCTGCCCTGGACGTGGCAGCGGTGAGGCCTTTAGCGAGACCCCAGGTCAGGGTTTCCCCTAGGTTTTGAAAAACATTCTTCGCTTTCTCCCCCAAGAAATTTTTATTAGTCTCTAATAATTTTTATTTGTCACTCATGGACTGAAAGGTCGAACCTCAAATATTTGCATTAAAATAGGTCTATCCATTATACTTTCAATATAATTTTGGGCCCACTCAAGTCCAGCCTCTAATAATGGGGACCCTGTGCACCATAAAAGCTGAATTAAAGCCTATTGAGCATTTAGCATGGAATTATTCAATAGATTGGCAATAGAAATCCCTTTAAACTCTTTATTTCCTCATTTTTTCTTTACATTTTTATTGATACAGCCATTTTGGGCTACCTAAAATTAAAAGGGACACACCCTTTAAGGGCAATAGAGAGGCATGGCAACAATGACAAAATTGGACTTTTTTGAAAATTTGGTGCTGTTGGAATCAGAATTAGCGGAATTGGCAATGTTTATTTAAAATGTTTAACTTTTAAGATTTCCATTTACTGATTCTAAATTGAACTAAAAGGGTGAACTCAATGTTTTGTGCACAATTTTTTGGAATCCTTCATTTAAATCTCAAATGTTTGGGGTTTCAAATGTTAAGCATTTCAGATAATCACTAATTCCGATGCCAATAACTAACAAGTCTCGGTACTAGCACCCTCATCCATTTCTCTCTAGGGAGTGCTTTCAGATTACAGTACTGTCCGAAACCACCATGTGATGCTGAGCTGGTCAATCCAAACCCCCCTAGCATGGGTGATTACACCACCACACCTAGCCGATTAAGATTTATTGTTATTCGTCAAAAGCCTGGCACCCATTGGGCCGTTTATTGTAGTCGATTTTTAAAAACGCACTGCCACTCCTTGCACTGAGCTTTTTAAAATCATTGAATGCAAAGCCATTTTAGTCATAATAGAGTTTAAAAGAGTGAAACGTCCCTCTAACATTATAAGCCACTCATTAAGAAATATTATTGCTTGCAGCTTGTTACCCCTCAGCCCTCAAGGCTGACGGGGTATTGCTATCCTTCGTGCGGTTGGGCGGGCGGCGGGCGGGCGGGCGGGCGTTGTTAAAGATTAATCGAAGATTAATCAAACTAATATACGACATGTAAAGCTGTGCTTCATGTGCCAGTAGGTAAGCAAACATGAGGCCATTGAAGTTGGGTCTCATACCCACTGAAAAAGACGGAAAGGACCGACGATCAAACGGTAAGGGACCTATTATGCTGACCCTTCTTTTAATACATATAAGTAATTTTATAATGTTGGATGTCCATACCCAACCTCTGAAAAGTTTCTAAACATAAGATACAGGGGTTTTGCCGTAATCCAAGAATGTGATTTTGTGAACGTGATTTCCTTTCTGAACAGCTGGTCCCGAGAACTTCATGAGATCTGGGCAAAACCTGACGTCAGGTTGTGCCGTCCAAAGAATACAGACCTAGCCAGAGCCAATCACAGCGCTGGACCTGCCCACACCGGAAACTATTCTAGCAGGCACATACAACCGCGGATCATGCTATGCCTTAGTAGCGTCTACACTTTTGTAAATACAAAATAAGAACTGCAGATCATTTGAGTAGGTTTTGTCAGTATCTCTCCTAAGGCTGCTCGTCCATTTATTTTTGGACGCGAAGAAAAGCACCTATTTCTCTTCCAAAAGATGATGCAACCTGAAATCAGTGGGTGGCTTTTTTGTTTGCTGGCAGCAAACAGCCACAGCCAAAGGGGACGTCAGCTGTTTGTGCTCAGCATTTCACTTAAAACAGCTTTGTCAATGAAGGATAATTCGACACAGGATAAGTATTTCAGCTGCTTCTCAAACCTAAAGCAGTTGCATAGATCAAGCCACAAGCTGTAAGTACCCATATAACAGCAAATAATGTAAGTGAAGCTAACGTGTTACGGGTGGCTAGCAGGACCTAATCTCCCACGCGAAAAATTTGTTTTGCATCCGGTGTGAAAGCGGCTTAATGCCCCCATTTTCTGTGAGCAAACGCTTTTCAATCCGACGCAATGAGTAAACCATTACCACGGGCAATTTCCGAAAAGGCCGTTTTGCCTGGAGCTTTCAACCCTCTGCTATATACCAGTGCAGAAGCTGTTCGTAACTCCACGCTAATGACACACCACAGTTATGCACTCGAACTAGCTGGTCCTTATACATACCGAAGCAGTCCATAAGCTGTTGGTCCACTTTTTGCTGCTCCTCACTGTCCATGTTTCCCTCAACTCAGACCCACCGTATTTCTACGGTCTCCGGTCTACACTTGGGTATGTCGAGCCGTTCTACAAATGCGTCTGTATGGGGTGGATTCTAGCTTTCTCTCAGTCCTAGCTATCGAGTGGAAACACCGGTGTGCTCACCATAGAAGCTGTAGGTAGATAGCAAATTCATGCTTGAGCTGCCAGACTTTCGCACTGCGTCCTCCACTTTCGCTGCTGCGTTTATTAGAACAAGTTAATTTCATTAGATTTATACACATCTACAGTGTTTGATCGCGGAATTTCCCCGCCGATTCCTTAGGTCAGATGGCGTACGCGTCTCACGTTTCACAATAGGGAGGCGGACCCAGAAAACTGCATTCTGCTGAGTCCCGCCCTCAACAGAGCTGGCCAATCAGAAGTAAGTGGGCGCATGGGGAGGAGGGGCCATAGCGGAAGAGCAGCCGAAATGAGGCATTTTAGGCAGAGACTACAATGGACTACAAATGGGGTTTTTGAGGATGGCAGTATGAGCTAAATAAGGACCCTTTTTTGGACATCGAACGATCTGGAGTCCTCTCGGGGAGTCCAAGGAAATGAAGCAGAATATGTCCCCTTTAACATTTTTCTGATCACTCGACATCAGTTCACCATCATGCATATCTTTTTCTTGAGACGACAGGATACAGAAACGATACCACCATGCAGAATTAATTTTGCTTGCGTACTTCCTGGTTTCTTTTGCCTGTTACATCCGTTTCGGAGTACCGACGGGGCGCTAAAATCTGCGTCGCGATTTGGTCTAGTAGAAACGAATTATAGAGGAACCCGTGCTACTTTGGCAGGGGGTTTCGTTACCGAATCTAACACTACTGTAGTGTGGTGACGCTTGTGAAGGGGTGGCACACGGTGGGTAAACTGCGTGATTTATGATCTGCTCATATCAATCATGTTCACAAAACTGGGGACACGTATAGAAAACACACCTTGTTTTCCTAGTTCATCATGAGGGGATGATTATGCTTCAGCTGCCATCGTTTTACGGGTAAGACAAAAATCTGCAAATATTCGCTCCCTCACACTGAGTGACTGCATGATAACAGTATTTGGCTTTTTCAACCCCACTGAGACCCGTTAGCCAATAAGACAGCATTTAGACGTATTTTCCCGTAAAAACCCTCTCCGATAAGTCTTTCTTGGCTCTGTTCATTGAAGATAAAACAATACAAAAGTGCTGTCCTGTCTTACGGACATTCGGTAACGGAGTAAACTGCCCAAAGCTAAAGAAAAAATCTTGGAGGCTACAGCCTCGATTGCTCTGGCCCGGCGACGCCACTGTTAGCCATTAAATTTTTATTCGTCCTTAAACAAATACATTCGCCACTGTGACTACTGCTGGTAATTTTATACTCGTCACCTATGAATTATTTTCGCCATTGACGAAAATGACGAGCGCCAACAGGAACCCTGCCCCAGGACCTGGTGGCAGTGTTGTGGCCTTTGTTGGAACTCTAGCATGTCGCCTGGCTCTGTGTCCTGTGTGCCTACAGAGCTCACACCAGGACTAGGCCCAGCCTCTTCGTCCTCCGATACGACAGTCATGCGCCACTTGTGGATCATCCAGTGTCTCCATCAAACCCAGGCCTTTATCAGGCCACATGACTCAGCCGGTGCCAGTTCAGGCATGTGCTTGGGCCTCCAGAGACCGCAAGATCTTCCAAGTAATCAGACAGGAAACCCCAGGGTCCTCTGGTGAAAACACCTAACCAACCCACAGGTGAACCTGATATCAGGGCCAACTTGGCGGGATTTTTCCGGAATTTTTCGTGGCGGTTGCTCCTCCTGGGCATTTTAGATGAATCTGGCCAAAAATTCTCAAGCAAAAGCAAATGGGAAAACAATTTGAAGAAGTATTTGCCACCAGGGGGCACTTGTGCCTGTATTCTCATGCACCGTAGTACTGTACTGCAGCAAAGCCAAGTCTGCTTGGTCTTACGCATGGCACTGCTGCCGTGTGATTGACTGATTGGATAATTGCATGAATAAGCAGGGCTCCAGGTGTTCCTAACAAAACGCTCGGCGAGTGTAAATATGTGGCTTTCATGCAATTGGCCTAAAATATCATGTGTGGCTGCGTTGGCTGCATTCCATCTTCTTGTCTAATTCAGCTGACAAACATGCATCTCAATGTTGTTTTTTTTTTCAGAATAAAATGAAGTGTCTTTAAAAATGTAAACACCAATTTGTCAAGTTGCTACTGCTTCACCAAACAATTGTTATATTCTGCACTTCGCGCAGACATCGTCTTTTCAATGTTTACTGTGGGTATCACTGTTGCAGAACCTGAATTCACGTTACTGCTTCACTAAATGAACGGAGAACCACAGAGCATGTTCACTGTGCTGTGTGCTGCCTTGTGTTATCATGGGGTCATTTTGGCCTGACAATAGAAATCTCAGGTATTTTCAAGCATAAAGTATTTCTCAATATGACCTGAAGTATAAATCTTACAGACCACGCTTTGACAGAAAACTAGTTAAAATTGGGATTAACCCTCAGAGTGCTGAAATAAATGAAAAATATATAAATATAAATTTCATTATCTCGTGCTGTTGAAAACCTATCATGTGTCGACTTGTTTAAAAGAGGTCCCGCAGGAGAGCTCTTTTAAACAAGTCGCCACATGATAGGTTTTCAACATCTTTTATTTTGATATCTTACATCATTAACCAACAACAGCTGCATTTAGCGTTCTAAGGGTTAAAAATGAGCATGTAGATATAAGCTTTAACTGCAGTAATTTTATGATTTCTGGTCTTTGATGAAAACAGCCGTTTCTTCTCATTAAATAAAAACGCTTTATCGCTTTCAGTTATTTTTTTTCAGGATTCTGCATGACAGACCGCTGGCACATCACCTCAGTCTGTTCGACTTAGTAATGTTCTGTGAGACAGTGTTTACCACAGTGGCCCTCACTTTTCTATGATGGCACAGTTTTTAATGATTCAGAAGTTTCACGCCTTTCAACTATAACTTTTAGCTCTAGAAGATGTAAAAATGTGACAGATATGTTCATTTATAGTATGAAATTGTCCGCAGTATACCTGGGAAACTCTGCTTTAAAAGAAAAAAAAGAAAGAACATTGCTTAACAATCAGCATGAGCTCAGCTCACAGTTGCTCCCACACTGAGAGGGTGGAGAGCAGGAGGATGTTTCCGGATCCACAGGCTCAGAGATTGACTTGAAGAGGGAGAGTTAGACCCTGAATTACCCCTTTGTTTTGCCAGACTCCAGCCTCATCCTCATGTAGGATTTCTCTTGCTTGTTCTCCTCTCAGCACATAATGAGGCCAGACTATGTGACGACAGGCATCATGCCAGACTGGGCAGAGTACATCGAAATTAAAGATGAAGATCAGATTCAGGGTTTGAGAAGAGCCTGTCAGCTGGCGCGCCACATCCTGCTCCTGACTGGGAGGAGCTTAAAGGTGCTGACCGTCAGAGTGTGTGTGTGTGTGTGTGTGTGTGTGTGTGTGTGTGTGTGTGTGTGTGTGTGTGTGTGTCTGTTTTTATGCATGTGTGCATGTTCTCTGTGTCTATGCATATGTGTGAATGTGTGCATATATTTGTATGTGTATAAATAGATGGGTCAAAACATTACAACAGCTCTCCCTTGAGGCAAATTACATTGATTGTCTCGTAAAAACAGCTTGTCAAAGTGTGTGAGCAGATCTTCTATGGTAAGCGAACAGTCGGTTCTCAGAGTTGACGGGTTGTGTGCAGGAGAAATGGGACCTGAACGACCGTGATGGTTGTGGCCTGATGACCGATTCGGTTGAGCTCTGAAGGCTAGATGGCGGCTTTAGGTCATTAGTGGTGAGAGCCAACCGACCATGGTGTGAGGAGGGACAGACCGGTTCATAGATGCCTGAGGGCAACAAAGGCCATCCTGTCTGATCAGAACCAACAGATAAGCTGCCGCTAAACAGATCACCGAAAAAATATTAATGATGTTTATGGGAGGACTCACACAGTGACAAACATGCGGTGTGTCCACCCTGCTGCTTCCTGGGCTTTGCAACCTGAAACTGGTCAGAGAGCCCATTCATACCGCTGTCTGCGAACTGACAGTATGACAGGATTCTTGATTCCGATTGGCTCTAAAGGAATAGAGTGAGAGCCAATCAGCCCAAACTGAACTGACACTTGACCAGGATTCTTGATTCTGCTGCTAAAGGAATTGAGTGACAGCCAATGTACATGATTTTCTATTCTTATTGGCTCTAAAGTAATGGAGTGATAGCCAATCAGAGTATTCTTGTGTCAGTTCAGTTTGGGAATTATAAATTCGCCCCCTGCCCACCATCTGAAGTGCTCGCAAAAGGCATTAAAGCGTCCAGGCTGGACTGTAGAGCAGTGGGAGAAAGCTGCTTGGTCTTAGGAGAGCCGTTTCCTTTTATATCATGTTCATCGGTCAGTCACGTGCCCCATTTACCCGGGTAAAAGGTGGTATCAGGGTGCACTCTGGGAAGAACACAAGCCGGGGGAGTGTGATACTCCAGTAAATATTCTGCTGAGAATTTTACTACATATTAGACGGTTTAGCAAAATGCGCTGGCTTATGTTTGTGTGTGCGAGTGAAAGTTTGTTCCCTAATTCTGTATGTGTGAGCACAGTTACTATCGCTCAGAGGTTTGGTATCACTAGTGATTTGTTCAGAGATAAAATTGATGAGACTTTGTGCCTCCCCAACAACAACCCAAAACATAATCCCAAACTCTGAAGGTACTTTCTGGAAAGGGAATGGCAGAATGCAGAGTGATCAGCACAGTCTCCTTCACTAAACCTCATATGCTGTTGTGACATTACCTGTATTGTACAGTTTGTGGACCGGCCCCATCTTTACACCACAGGAAACATCGCAGTCCACGTGGACAAAGTCATATCCTTCATGTCTAAAATTTCTGAAGCAGTGATTTAATAACATCGTGGATACTTTGAGTTATTACTGAAATTGACTTGGAGGTAAAATTTGTGAACGAACTTTTGCTGGTTTGACAGAGGCAAAGTGATATCATTTGAATGGCTCTGCCCTGCATTTCTAACAGCCCAATCCACTCCTCTCTATGAAAAACAGTTCAGCAGTCATGAAGGGTGAAGGCTGTGCCTGTCCGCAAAGGGGGCGGGGCTTTGTCACTTAACATGTGACCCTTTCCTGAGCAACCCAACGCCTTAGTCCTTATGACACACGGTCCAGTGGTTACGAAGGAGAAGAGTTATGCCAATAGCCGCATTCATCTGGCGCTTTCATGAAGTATTTATTCTCTGTAAGTGTTCCAGAATGTTACCCTGGTACCGGAAGCACAGAAATGTGATTACTCTACGCAGCAGCGAGAAACCCACGCGAGGTTTGTGAAGTAGCTGAAAACATGGCGGAAGCACATGAATGGCAAATTGCTGGTGTCATGTGTTCAGTATTTGGGTGGTATCGTGTGTTGTCTGGGGGAGAAAATATACTCGAGTGCCTGTATGCTGGTTAGGCGATCGTGCTGCTTCCAAAGATCTTCCAAATGCACTGACATTTTATGATGGGCAACAATGAGCATGATTTGGATTAGGGATTACCGCAAACTGCGTAAACCTGGAAAAATTTACAAAGCATACCCTTTTTTATTACCCCTCAGCCTTCAAGGCTGATGGGGTATTGCTATCCTTCGTGCAAGCGGGCGGGCGGGCGGCCGTCTCCAAAAACTTCGACATCGGGCTGAGGGGTATTCCGTGCATTGCTCGCCTATTTTTTTTGCTGCTGCTTCTTTTATTATGACATGATGCCATGTTTTCTCTACTTTCTCCTCTTAGGTGAGTTTTCCGTTGTAGGAGCTCCACTATCTAGATTCCAAAAACTTGATCGACCGGCAGAGTCACTAACATTAACAATCTGTCACTGTGCAGGTGGGCAAAGAACATTTTTTACTTCTTGGCAACTGCCAGTCAAATACAGACTATCAGTAAAGGGGGGGTGGGGCTTTATCAATTAACATGTGACCTCTTCCTGAGTTCATTGACCTGACCTCCTGCTCTGTATGACAAGCAATTAAAGTCGTGATGAAAAATCAAATACTGGCCAATGAGGAAACGGGTCTGAACTTCAGTGATTGACATGTTGCCCTTTCCTGAGCAACCAAACCTCAATCAGGACGTCGTCAATTAACGAGTAACCCTTTTCCGAGTCCAGCAACCCAGCCCCCAATTCTCACCGACAAGCACTTTAATTGTAATGAAGAATCAAAAATTGGCTCCTCGGGAAAGGGCGCAGGTCTTTGTAACTAACGTTTGTCCCTCTGCAGAGTCCAGCAACCCAACCCCAGACTTTCTATGATAAACAGTTTAATAGTTATGAAGGATCAAACTTCAACCACTGTACAAGGGGGCTGAGCATCACCATGTAACATGTGATCCTCTCCTGAGCTGAACAACCCAATCCCAAACTCTGTGGCGAAAGGTTTAATTGTTATAAAGGCTCATATAGAGAGGGGATAGCATTTTGTCCATTAACATGTGACCCTCTCCTGCGTCCAGTCAGAACTGTGGATAGAGATACAGTGCCAGTGTGGATAAAGGTACCGCTAAAGTTAACGAGAAGTTGGCTTTTCTTCTACCTTTCTCTGATCGGTCTGGCGGGTGGCATGGGATTACAGCAGGTGTCGGTGTAGCCCCTGGCAGAACTTAGGTCGACTGTCGATAGGGCGGAGCAGTTTTTGGGTATGACTGGTCTGTACCAGATGTTATTGTAGGCCTTGAATTTTGGCAAGAATAAACTACCGCAACTGTTTCGTATACGACTTATTTACAAGTCAGTCGATGTTTTTGTTATTAGAGTTTTAAAATATCTAATTCTATTAGAGGCAGTAAGAATTAGGAGTAGTCATGGAGTAGAAACGCTTTCCTTATGGACGACAACCTACGCATTTATTGTCACAAAATATTTATTAATCCATTTATAATTTCTCGTTGGATGCCCAAAATCTTAAATCTTGCTCGTGTCACTGTAAATGTCAATAATTTGGTGTGGTGAAATATTAGTCTTAATAATGGGCTTAATATGTTCGCTCAAGACTAGGTAGCATTCCATGTTTGTAACTGCGTCAATAAGCTGATTGTATGAGATGCTTAAGATAAGTACACAATATAATCACAATAACTGCAGCTTTTATGAAACTGAAATTCAAACTATGGATCATCTGTTTTTCTTTTGTATGCACTGTAAAATTCTGGGAGGATTCGCAGGACTGGCTGTCAATCAAAATCCAACTAATCGCTCTTCTCCCAAGGAAAATACTGCGTTTGGCATTAGGAAAATTTTGGCTAAATTTTCCATCGAAGAATCCAAGTTAAGGAAAGTGAAACCCCTTTTTCTGTTATAAGAAGGGACCTTGTGGACAGTCATCTCGTAGGGTAGCGTATGTTAGGCTGCTTGACTGGTGACCAATTAGTCTTTACCTCAAGCCCTTGGCGGGGCCTGGTATTCTGACTATCTGCAGAGATGAAGTTGGGAAAAACCTAATAATGTATAAACTACAAAAATAGGCATATTTGAGTTCCCCTTTAATTGCACATATTGATGGCCAGGTCCAGTATAGTGTTTGCTTGTGTTTTCTGCGAGTGTGTGGGGTGCATGTGCGTTTCAATCAGTGTTTGTGAGTGTACTTGAGCAAATTTTTGTGCACCTGTCAGTACTAAACAGTAAGGCTGATATCAGTCCCTTAGTAATAAAGTAATATTGTACTAAATCATCTTTCATGCATTTGACTCCTAGTGTAATGAATTTGCCTGAAATGTCAAGAGTGATACAGGCCACATGCAATTCTGGCAATTTTATCACAGAGTTCACAGTTTTTGTATGTTACCTTCATTTCAGTTATTTCCTGAAGTAATCACGTAGTCAGCCTGGATACGATAGCGGTAACGCAACAATCTGAGCTGATACAACTACAAGTGCAAGTTGCTAGATCTAATATGAAGAGGATATTTTGCATGCTATATTCACTGTACTCATTTGTGCAAACGTGGACTTATGTTAATGCATTGCATGCATACCGTATCACACTGGCACTCCACTCATAATCCTTACAGAAATAGATGTGGATTCAGTGTGCTGTGTGCATTCTGTAGCTGCCCACAGGTGGTGGTAGAAAACCTCCTTCTGCTGAAACTGCATCTGAAGAAACTTTGACTGACAGGAAACTTTCTGGGCTCCCTTCTGTCTCTCCAGGTTGGCATGACGACTGATGAAATAGACTTTATTGTTCATCAAGAGGCAATCAGGCATAATGCCTACCCCTCTCCCCTGCGCTATGGAGGCTTTCCAAAATCAGTCTGCACCTCCGTGAACAATGTGGTGTGTCATGGTATACCCGACAGGTATTCTCGTCTCTCGGGGTCCTGGGTTTGGAATTCCCCCACAGCGATTACGGCGGTGCTCCACAGAACTCCCAAACATTAACTGGGACTGCTGGCTGGAGGCTTTACGGTAGTCCAGTTTCACCCAAAACAGAATGATTTCATGAAAGAAAGTGGAGAACGCTGAGTTATATTCATGTGCAGATGGAAGTGATTTATCCCTCGGTTGTTGATAGGGAGGCCCGCTGGGTGGTTACTGTTTCATCCCAGGTTTGTAAGAATAGTTTCTTATTTATTTGGTTGGCATCCTTATTTATTATGACATCAAATGTGCCTTTAAATCTGAAAAAATCAAAGGAACAAGAACTGGGCGACCCCTGAGGTGGGTTAACTAAACAAGGGAGACTGCGAAAATCCTACGCTGTAATGCCCTGAAAATTGTATTCCGGAAATTTTCTGTTCATTGTGACAAAGGCAGACCATCTTACAGCCGTACAGCCTAGCTCAGACGGTCTTCACACACCAACAGTAGACTGAGAGAGTCAGAAACTTTTGGCCAAAATTGTGCAGTGTGCCAGCCGCTACGACAACATTGACTTCTAATGAACAGCCAATAGCCTGTATTGCTGCATTATATTGAAACACACAGCACATGCTCCATTTAATGATTTAGATTGACAAAGCAGATGAGGAATTGTGATTTTTTTTCCCCCACTCTGGGCACATGCTTCACCCCATCAACTAAAAAACGTTGAGGTGAAATAAAAAAAATTAGCATGTGCAATAACAAAATTTAGTGGCACGAATGCATTATCATTGCTCATACCACTGCAAGAATGGTACAGTCAAATGAGGCCGGTACATTTTGGCCTTAAACACCATCAATATGTTTGGAAGAGAAAGAGATTTGCTTACAAGAAGCAGCACCTCATACCTGTGGTCAAATTTGTAGGTTGGTCATTGATCTACAGAGCATATTTGCTGCCAGTGGTCTAGGGAATCTTTTTAATAATAAATTAATAATAGCACAATAAATTCCTGCAAGTTTTATGAAATTTTCGTGGATTATCTGATTTACTTGGGTAATTGGTCATATGTAGACAAAGATTTATCATAATGGACACGGAAAGGGTTAACCCATTTGCAGAGATGTAGATGCCAGTGTCAGTAAATAATTCTTTAATTGAATTTCCAAATGTCTTGATTCTCTGGAATAATTTTCCACAGTCTCTGTGACATATACTGAGTTATAAAGCCTAAATATGCTCATGCAGACCAAGGAAAACTGGCATTACTTGTATTCTGCGCAAAGGGGTTAAATGAAAAACAATATTCATATTCTGGAATGTCTGTCTCAGTTGATGGACTCCTGTAGTGCAACCCAAAGATACACTGCTCTCCATTTTTGGCTCCAATAGTAAATATTGGCTGAAAAGGTTATGAAAAAATGTGTTTTTTGTTAATACTCCCAATTTTTGTTCAAATTATTAACCACTTGTTTCCCGTATATTTAGATTACTGCAACTCACGCCTGCCCGATCTTTTATCAGTTGGCTTATCGAACTTGCCCGGCAATGTGTGTAGGCTACTCTTATTACTGCCGACCGGCTCCAGTCCCGGCCAGAGCCGTCTTATCACGTTGCTCGCTTTGCATCTAAACACGCAGAACTCTAGGCCTAATCATGAATGCTTTTTGCTTTGCATCTAAACGCAGACAATGATTTGAGTTCATGTGACATTATGATTGGTCTTGGGTGATAGAAATAGCACGCATACATTCCATTTCTTTTAGTCTCTAAATTTAGTTTCATTCATTTTCACCGTGGTCACATTGTGACAACCAAAGGAACTGATGCTGGCCCTGCTGCGCAGGACGAAAAGCTTGTGAAGATGCTATAAACCTGCGGGCCACATGTGCGAAACAGTGAAGAGGAATTTTCAGGGTGAGCGAACGGTGAAACCACGTTGTATTGTTGATAACAATTACGGTATGAGCGGACTTGATTGCAATGATCAACTGGCTAGTTCACACCCGCCAACTGTAAGTTGAGACTGTTGTGAAGAATCTTGTGTAGTTTGTGTCAAGAACGGTGTAAGGAAAGAGTCACGCTACATGTGCGCAAGTAATGAGATTCCAGTCTGCGTCGAACTGTGCTTCCAAAGAATTTTTTATATAACTTTTTATTTTCATGTCATTTTGTCACCTTGCAATCTGTTTCTTTGTAAGTAAAAGATGAATATAGTGTAGCAGGCCCCGGGCCCTCCTTCGGCTTGCTACAATAGCATAATTGATTGCATCCTTATCATATATGGCATGAACTCAAGTCAGTGTTTGGATGGTTAAGATGCTAAACAGCACAGTTCCTAAAACCCATTATGCCAACGTCCATCAGAGAAAATAATTCGAGCTGGCGCGCACGGCAGCACTCACTGCTGTTCTGTTAAACACGACTCGCATGAGCTATCGTTCTTAGAAGGATCCTGGACTCAAGCCCGACGATTGTTCGCGAGTAAACACCGCTCCGATAGCTAAGTGGTTAATAAAATGCAGGATGGGAGGCAGTGACGGAAAGGATAGATGATGAGCCCTAGTGCAAGACTTCTTTTCGGGCCCTCCAGCCCACTCATTCACAAAATAATGCACCTGATCCAATCCTGTTTCTACATATTCATTCACACACTAATAGCAAAATACTGACAGAATATAAAGGCATCAGGTCAGTTTGTGTAATAAGAAAGGCACAGTCTGCACGACGTCTTTGCATGGCTGTCTCTGCCTTGTGCAAAATAAGTAGCCCAATGTAATATGGCCTCTGAAAATCCAGCACTACAGATTAGCAGACCAGCGATCTAATAAAAACAAATATAAGTTAACTACTATTGCTGATGTCATACATTTTTATGAACCATGATAATGTAGACTGACTGATAAATCATTTTGCAATTTATTAGGCTGTTTGACTGCACAATAGTGTGTTGCATTATTAGCCAACATTGCTATAGTTATGTTCAATTCCAAAATAGTTGGGACGAAGTGTAAATTGCGAATAAAATCAAAATGCAATGACTTTCAGATCACATGAGCCATTATGTTATTTACAATAGAACATCGATATCATTTCAAATGTTGAAACTGAGACATTTTACATTTTTATCCACAAAACGTTTATTTCAAATTTTCTGGCTGCAAAAGTTGGGACAGGCCAAAAATGGGTTGGAAAAGCAATGTATATATAAGAGAATCAGCTGAAAGAACATTTAGCTAGTGATTAAGTTAACTGGCATCAGGTATGTGTAACATGATTGAATATAAAAGTTATGTGTTAGAGAGGCTGAGTCTCTCAGAAGAAAAGATGGCCAGAGGCTCTCCAACCTGTGAAGGCTTGCGTTAAAAAACTGTGGAATACTTTAAAGACAATGTTTCTCAATGTCAAATTGCAAAAGCTTTGAAGGTCTCATCATCGACAGTGCATAACATCGACAAAAGATTCAGAGAAACTGGAAAAATCTCTCTGCGTAAGGGATAAGGCAGAAGACCTCTACTGGATGCCCGTGATTTTCGGGCCCTCAGACGCCACTGCATCACTCACCGGCATGATTCTGTCATTGACATTACTAAATGGGCCCAGGAATACTGCAAGAAACCACTGTCAGTAAGCACAGTCCGCCGTGCCATCCACAGATACCACCTAAAACTCTATCATGCAAGAAGGAAGCCATTGTTGAACATGATCTAGAAGTGCTGCCGTGTTCTGTGGGCCAAAGCTAATTTAAAATAGACTGCACCAAAGTGGCAAAGTGTCCTGTGGTCAGACGGGCCCAAATTTGACATTCTTGTTGGAAAACATGGGTGTCATGTCCTCCAAGCTAAAGAGGAGAAAGACCACCCCTCCTGTTATTAGCGTTCAGTTCAGAAGCCAGCATCTCTGATGGTATGGGGATGCATTAGTGCATATGGTGTGGGACACTTGCATGTTTTAAAAATCACAATGAATTCTGAAAGGTATATAAAGATTTTAGAGCAACATATGCTCCCCTCCAGATGACATCTATTCCAGGGAAGTCCTTGTGTATTTCAGCAGGACAATGCAAAACCACATACTGCAGCTATTACAACAGCATGGCTCTGTAGTAGAAGAGTCCGTGTGCTGAACTGGCCTTCCTGCAGTCCTGATCTTTCACAGATTGCGAAAATTTGGCGCATAATTAAACAAAAAGTCTGACAAAGGAGACCCAAAACTCTCCAGCAGCTGGAAGCCTGTATTAAACAAGAGTGGGATCAAATTCCAATGGCTAAACTCAAGAAACTTGTCTCTTCAATGCCCAGGCACCTCCATTCTGTGTTAGAAAGAAGAGGGGATGCTACACCATGGTAAACAGGCCCCTGTCCCTACTTTTTTGGGACCTGTAGCAGCCACCAAATTTGAAAAGAGCTCATTTTGTGGATAAAATTGTAAAATTTCTCAGATTGAACATTTGCTCTGTTATCTCTGTTCTATAGTGAATAAAATACTGGCTGGTGTGATTTGAAACGTATTGCATTTTGATTTTATTCACAATTTACACTTTGTCCCAACTATTTCTGAATTGGGGTTGTATAATGATCTAGCTTGTCTGATGCCACACAACAGCAGCTGCACTGATCATGAACCTAGACACGCTTGTAGCTTGCTAGCCAGTCGTTTCTCTGTAGTCCTAATATCCAACATGATGTTAGTTTCTACATATACAGCTGTTTTATACCTTCTGTTTTGAGACCCATTCCTATTTGCTGAGATGCTTTTTCATCATTTAATGCATTTTTGTAAATCTAGAATCTCCAAATTTGTGTTCACTTGAACTTTGTAGCAACAAATACTGGGTGCTAGCCAGCAAGCCAGATGCCTAACAATAGTAATGGCTGCTGACTGTCTAGAGTTGGCTAAATAGTCAAGATGGGAGTAATAAACTTGTGGCTTCTAAAAAAAAAAAAAAAGTGATATGCAAGGGTGAAAGCAGGGTCGCGACCAGTCAGTGAATCAGCTAACGTAACCAGCTAGCTAGATAGCACCATGGCCAGCAAGGGTAAACGTTAGCTTACCAACAACCGCTCGCCATCCATTGTTCGTCAGCTGTTCTACTGCTGCGCATTACATGAGAAAACAAAAACTAATTTAGACAGTTTTACCCTTGCTTCCTCCTCCTCCTCTCTACTCATTTTATTTACAAGTTTTATTGACTGGGGCAGAGCATATTAATAGACATTTCTGTAAATATGCCAGCCCTTACAGAAAAACCACATGAAAAACATGTGATTTGCACATGGGAAACATGTGGTTTTGGCCCAATTTTATGTGAATCACGTGAATTCCCATGTGAAACCCATGGGATCACATGTGGAATACATGGGAAATCACGTGATTTTTCATGTGGTTTTTCTGTAAGGGAGATTTCGCCAAAAAGCTAGATTTCATCTGTTGTCCCTGGCCAGGTGTTACAAGGCTCTGTAAAATGAAACAAGAAATTGTGAGAAAAACAACAACAACAATTTTTCTTGTTCCCATTTTGTGTTCGTTCTTTGATGCCTGCATTTTCAGTTCAGTCAAGCTACTGAGAGAGGCTAGCTAACCAAAATAGCTTACTTGGATGTTTAATTGGTCACCATGTTTCCCATAAATCTCATCAGCAGGAAAGCAAGAGAAAGGATATTTTCCATTATATTGACAAAAAATAGGCAGCCTAAGCTGCCGGATAGCTCACTCAGTAAAGCATCGCATTGTGAAGCAGAAGAGACTATTACGTTGCGGGTTCGAGCCCCGCTTCGTACCAGCAGGCACTGGTCGGCAGCTTTTTCAGAGTAGCGCACAATTGGCTATTGTGCTACGGGGTTGCAAATTGGGAAGGGACTGCCAGGAAGGGAATATAATAGTTGCCTTGTTCGTTGCGCAAGCGCCTGCTGTTGGCTAGATGGGCGCTAGTCAGGAAGATTCTTAGCCCGGTCATGTTCGGGTATCCTCCGCCCTCGTTCTGAACTTGCGAAGATTCAACCTATGAATGTATAAGAAGCGGTGGCTGACAGGTGCTTGCTTCGGAGGAGAGCCGCGAACTGTCTTCACTCTCCTGAATTGGCAGCAAGGGGTCGAGTACGAGCAAGACTTGAACATAGTTCACCAACAGGGCATTCCAGATTCGGGTGGGATAGGAGATGCCAAATTAAAAAAAAAAGGCAGCCTAACCACCATCAATATTGATTTTAAAAAAATGGCGTTACCCAGATTTAAGGTAGGCCCCAACAGATTTGCATGAGTATTAGTCTGATTAAATACTTAAAAATGTTGGTCAGAAAGACAGAGATTTGTTTGACTTTGGTGTTGTTTACCATGTGAGAAATGCTGCCTGGTTGTCATGTATAAATATTTGTCTTCTGGTCACAGTGCTAACCTTACCGATGGACACAGCTCATGAGGGTTACTCTTCTATTATCTCAGTTTTGCCACATTCACATTCACATTTACTTGTGAACAGGCCCCCATCACACGTGGCCCAGGTGAAATTGCCCCCCCTCATCCCCGGTACTTCCGCCTCTGGTAGGAGGACAATTGATAAAGGTTCAAGTGGATTTGTGGAAACTCTGAGGAGCACTGTCAGATAGTTGCATATGATTCATTAACCCGTCTTGGGGTCAGAAAATCCCCAAAACTATAATAAAATGAGAACTTCAAGTTGTTCGGGAGAGTATCTGAGAAAAATCTGTTGATCAATAAACAAACTTATCTGACTGCAGTTTGCTAAATGGTACAAGTTCCTTCGGGAGATCAGACAAAAATAGCCTTTCCATTAAGAGCCCCTTCGCCACTGTGTGGGATGTTGGTGAAACTTTGATGTTTTGGGACTAGTTTTCTTCCAAAGGCCATCGACAATTTGTTAGAATTCATGATGCATTGAAATCAACTCAAAAGTGGTTTACTGACCACAGTGCTCTGACCTTGGCAAAGCGAAGCTACAAAAATAATAAATGAAGAGGATCCAATTATTGTGGCACAAGTCATTGTGAAAATTTTTTTTTTGTGGATCAGTATATTTTCTCTCACTCAATTTATGGTTGTATTTTTGGCTGTATTTTGAATTAAGTATCAGAGGATAAGCAATGTAGGCATGAAGAATTTTTTACCAAGGGAGCTAATATTGGTGTAGAGCACTCAATACAGTATGGCTTCTGCCATATTGAAAAATGTGTTTTTAATAATAAGGTTCATAATATTGTATTTACAGTTTTGTGGAATGTAAGGCAATAGCACACATTACATTACAAACGCATAATGGAGCAGGACAGCACAAGACGCCCCCTCATTCTCATAACCTCTCTCCATCCTCATACACATCTCTGCCCCCCATCAGGCAGGCTGTTTCAGCGGCTGTCAGAACTGCTGCCCTGTTTCTGCTCTGCCGGCGACTGCTTTTGTCTGCTGCTGCTGGTAAACGTCGCCTGCGTCTGCTGCATTACCTTACACTGCTGCAGAGAGTAACAGTGAGCTATCCTGCCACTCTCTGCTCAAGCTCAGTTAGCTGCAGGGTGTATCAGGGCTAGAGCCGAGATGCCAAACTATCATGATATCTATTTGTGCACGGGCAGAGCCAAATTAATGAGTTAAACAAGAAATCTAATATGTTATTGTGTTTATTTCGCATTTTGCATGATAATTTGGGTTGGGTTTCCACCTTCAAGTTGGATGATCAGATAATTAGCCGAATAACATTACATTTAAGCATCAAAGATTCCAGGTTGCACTTTCAGCTCCTTATTTTACCCACTACTCGTGTATTGTGTTCTCCGTCATGCTCGTCTGACCGCGAGGAGGAATCAAATCTCACACTATACACTCAGATACTCATATCAATGGACAGGTTAATTTCCAGTCAGCCTAACTCACTGGACATTGGTAGTTCCCGGAGTGAACCCTCATGAAAAAGTCAGCATTTTGTAAATATGTGAAGAACATCAATTTGAAATTAATTTTCAGTAAAGCCTGTTATTTTGATTCTGAAATTAAATATATTTATATTGCTGTGGAAATATACAAACTCAATTCCACAAGAATTAGTGCAGTATGTAAAATGCTAACAAATATAGAATTGAGTGCATGCTAATTAGCTATCCTTTACCTACAGTTGATCGAAAAACGGCACAAATAAAAAATATTTAAAATTCGATATATCCAAGTGATCATGTTGTGGTTCTGGTAAATGTTGCATGGTATGTGTGCTGATGCAGTTAGGCATGTCAGGCTTGTATGGGCTCAAAGAAAACTACTGTGTTACTTTCGTCCCCTGTTCTTTCGTGCCTGTTCTCCCCTATGTAGTGTTCTCTGTCCAAAGACGAGAGGAACCATCCCAACTGTTATCAGCAACATTTTCTGAGGTTATCGTCTGTCATGGTGTAGGGCTTCGTTGGTGCATTCGGTACGGGGGACTTGCATCTGTAAAAGCAAAATTGATGTAAAAGCACTCACACGCATTTTGGAACAACGTGTGCCTCCCAAACGTCGTCATTTTCAGGGACAACCCTGTTAGTTCCAACTGGATAGTGCCAAGCCAGACACTGAATGTATTACGACAGCCTGGCTTTGTTGTCACAGGGTGCATCCTAATTCTCTTAAACAGGCAGCCATTTTCCCTTCCTCTCAACTTATCCTTGACCTCACTAGAAAATGTCAAATGGGTCAAGGGAAAGTTGCAGGGAGATTATACAAGTACGTTGGGTCATTTTTGAGAAAAATGAGATGTTCTTTTCTTCAATACGTCATGACAATCTCAGCAAAAATAGACTTTGAAATTTATTTTAAAACTTGGGGACACAAATGACCGATACAGTCGCCACAGCTGCGATGAACTATTTTCTTTCATCTGAGATTGGTCCTGTTTATCTTTGCTGGAAGGAAGTGCCAAAGAGCTAATTGCCTCCTTTCCTCCATGACATAGACAATTCGGACAGTCAGAATCTTTGCCATTATAACAATTGCTGGTTAGTGTCCAGCAGAACTGTGCCTGCAGGCCTGACCTGTCTCCAGTCGAAAAACATTGTTGGATTATAAAGCCTAAAATATGAAAGAGAAAACCAAGGACTGGTGACCAGCAGACGTTTGATATTGGCCAATGGATGCGAAAGAATTCCTCTTTTGAAACTAACAATTAATGTCCAAAATGACTATTTAGTGTTAAGTGGAGAAGTTGTGTTACACAGCAAACATGCACCAGTCTCAGTTTCACATTTCATAATTCTATTATTGCAACCAAAAAAAAAGTTGATGAGTTTTGTCCTTGTACTGTTTTCATTTGAATGCAGGTTAAAAGAGATGTTCAAATCACTGCTTGCCTTTTCTTTTTTTTTAATTAACTTTCTGCACATTGTCCCAGTTCCTCTGGAACTGAGGTTGTACGTGATGAAGTTATATTATGTGGCGTCATTGTGGAATTATTTTCAGTTATTAACTATTGATTTTTTTTTACTTTTATTTACAATTTATGGTGCTGCATTATTCATTCATATCATTATTTCTAAATGGCATGTTAAGTTCATTTTGAAAAAAGTGCAGTGCTTGAAATAGTTTGTGCTACAATGAATTTACAGACCCCATTCCATAAAAAAATAAATGCCATGTATTCAGAATGAATATACTTTCATTTGCTATACAGTCATAGCAAAAGTAATGCAGTGTTTTATAATATTATTCATTTGGATGGTTGATCCTGAGTAATTCACAAGGCCTCAGTTTTTAATGTAAACTGGACAGAAATGTGCCATGATTTCTCCTGGTCTTCATGATGTGATGGCAAATTACATTTCTGGTACCAATTATATTTTATTCGATTACTCTCAGTGCACAGACAGATCTGAAGATAAAAAAGTCTGCTTCCCGGCGGACAGTTAGGGAGAAATTAACCCAAATTGCTGCTAATTGCCGTCTGCTTGCTCCTTGTTTGGTTGCTGGCAGCAGAGTTTTTTTCAGAAACTCCCTCTCACTACAGTTTTTGTTGTTTTTCCCCTCTGAATGTTTTTGTTTTGCATCGCCTTGGATTTACAGTCGGCCTCTTCAAGACGGAGATATTATCAACATCGATGTCACAGTGAGTAATTCTTCTGTATGAGCGCATGCTTCATGTGAAGCATGCTGATACTCTCCAAACTCACTAAATGTTGCGCGGCCACACACGCTTATACTGACCGGAGCGTCGATCCACTGTTTGACCGATAGAGGTCCAGCGAAATTTGACTGGAAAAGGCAAATATGTGGACCGATGTGCTGTTTACTCTGAAGCTGAGCAAACCTTTTATTCCCCTCCCTTTCCTTCCTCTTCCCTTTCAATCGCGATCGTTTCTGCCCGCAACAAACCGAGCGAGGTGCTGATGGCTGAGATCGATGTGACGGCCGCGCTGAAATGTCAGCCAGCATCCCCGCTATAACTCTGACTGCGGGGAGGGTGTAATGATTATTGATCCACAACTCGCTCGGCCCAGGCCCTCCTCGCGGTCAGCGCAGGCCAGCTGCGGCAGATGGACGGGGTTTATACAAGATGAGCTAAAATGTGGAAAACTAACAAGCTCAAGCCCGCTATTCCCCCTCCTCCGGCCCATTCCTCCGTCTCTCCCCGGCTACAGATTGATCTTCCTCTTCCTGTTGATTCCAACTATGGTCTGTCATTATCTTACACTGTCATTAGGGGCTCCATTGATAGCCTCAACCCCGTCTGTGTCACTCCGTCGCGGTAGCAGCACTTTTGACTGCGTTCATTAAAAAAAAAAAAACTCGCGATGGCGGTGTCGTCCCCTGAGATGGCAGCGGCCACCTTAACCCCTCGCTGGTAGCGAGGTTGCTTGTGTTTTAGTAATGGACAATAAGCCGCAGGGAGTGGACTGTAAGTGCATTTCTCTGCGATTCATTGTCACGGTGTCACCGATGGTGCTGAAGTGCGCTCCTCTCTGAGAGCTCAGTCCACATGACACAGGCAGGCATGATGGGTAATCTGAGCTCCCCGGCGACTGTGCGGAGCGTGGATGGGGAGTGAGGCATTCTGGGGTGGGAGGGCAGTTTCGGTAGGTGAGCGGGGAACTTCAAACCAGCCTTGTCGGACACGCACTCACGGCAGCCATGTCCTCCAGCAGGACCCATCCTGATTGGACCTTTAGGTGTTAGAAATCAGCTAGAAACTATAAATGTGAGGAAATATTGCATATTTTATGTAAATCCTCGCCATTTTTGATTATCACTATCCAATTTCCTATGAGTCGGTGCAATATGGAAAATGCTAATAAAAAAAACTGATTTTAATGATATGTATCGGAGATGGCAAAATCCGTGTTGGCTTTTTAAAAACTTACAATAGCATATTGAAACTTGGTTTTTAAACTACTGGATTGATCATTCAGTCCAACAGTTTTTTTTTTTTTGCAAAGTGGCAAACCTTGACCATTTGTTGCTTGTAAAGAGTCTTTTTTCGATTGTGGACGCTCCCTTTATAGCCGAGAAAAAGGTCACCCGATCAACACCTGTGAGCCTTATTTTTTTTATTTTACTTTTTTTACATTCCAAGACTTTCTAAGTCTTGTTTTGCCCCTGTCCCAGCTTTTCTGGAACATACTGCTGGCATCAGCTTTAGTTTTTTTTTTTTTTTTCAAAACAAAAAAAAAAATGAGCGTACGAAATACTAAATATTTTGTCTTATACTGTTTTCAATCCAGTTCTGGTCAAAGATGATTTTCAAATTACTGCTTTCTTTTTTTACTTGCATTCATTTTCATCATGTCCCAACTTTTCAGAAAGGGGGGTTTTACTAGTCTATCATTCAGTATTTCACTGAATCCTGATACTGCATACAAATATTCAAAATTAATCCTTCGGCAACATTACCTATGAGGAAAGATGATATGCACAATTTTTAAGTAAAATTAGAAGTGTTATTACTGCTAGTGCCTAATTTAGACTCCAGAATACGGTAATAACAGTGGAGGGAGTTCCGGAAAGACATGAGTCAAACATTGGGGAGAAAAATCAAAGGACTACGAGCCACAAACAGCTCTTGTCATGATTTTTAATAGAGAAGATTTATATTGATTATGCATAATTGGAAATGTAAGATAGTTGGTGAAATTGCTGCCTGCTGAGTAATGCACGAATGATGCACCCATGATTTAAAAAAAAAAAAAAAAAAACTTGAAGTTGCATACCAATAACAATTACTTGTATTTGATCACCCCGTTCATTTTTTCATTGCTTAACTGCAGAGAGCTCTTTCCCTCAAAAGTTAGGAATCACTTATATATAGGAAGTTTTTTCCATTTTATTTATTTAAATATTATGCTTGAAAATTATACAAAACAAACACCAATTTGAAGTTGTTTTATTTACAACCCCAAGTCAGAAAAAGATGGGACAGTACAGAAGATAAGAATTAAAACTGAACAAGGTGATTTTTAAATCACTTTTATATATAATGCAGCAGCACATTATTTGATATTTCACCACATGAATTTTATTGATTTAACAAAATAAACACTTATTACAATTTTGATACCTGCAACATATGTCAAAAAGTTGAATGAGTGAGGATTTTACTATCTTGTGATGTTGCCATTCATTTTCACAGCACTTAATAAATGTTAAGGGACTGACTTCACGTGATTAAGTTTTTTGGATGTGTGTTTCCGCAGCCTTGCCTTAGTAATGCTCGAAGAATGCGGTTTTGCATTTTCCCTTTGAAATTTGCATGGGATTTCTGGAAAGGTTGTCTCTTTGATGGCAGCATATGCTGCTGTAAAATCTCAGCATACTCTTCAGTATTGAAGGGGCCTTCACAGGAGAGCAAGTTACGCTAGCTTAAGGCACTGACTTAACCACATGTCATCACAGAGCACGGATTTTGGACATATTGCGGGAAAGTCTTGATGGTCCTTTTTTCCTGTGGCCTTGAGCTCTCGTTGCCCATAACTCCAAAAATAAAACTTGAAATATTGATTTGTCTGACCACAGTGCACATTTCCACTGTGAGATGGTCCATCACCGATATCTCCGGGCCCATAGCCTTCGAGAAGTCGACGGTGCTTCTGGAAGCTGTTTTTATTTGCACAGTAAAGGTTTAACTGGCATTTAGGACGTAGCTACATACAGTAGTATTGAAGAAGGTTTGCTAAAGTAATCCTGAGCTCATGAGGTTTAATGACTTAAAAATAAATGATGTTTTTTGACACGGAGTGGTCTGAGTGATCAGAGATCACGTGTATTCAGCTTGGGCTCGAAACATTGCAGTTTACACAGAGAAAGTTCTGTATCATGTCATGCACTGTCAGAGGTGAAATATTCAAATTTCTTCCTATGTTTCTCTCAGGAACATTGTTTTCAAATTTTTCAATGATTTTTTTTAACGAATTTGTGGGCAAATTGGCAATCCTTGGCCCGTTTTCGCTCCTGAGGAATGAGGCCTTTATTTGAGGCTGCGTTTGTACCAAAGCGTCTTTACAATTCCTGCTGACATCAAGTTTTTCTTTTTTTTTTTCTTTTCTTTTATAGAATTTTTACGTCGTTGCCACCCCTAAATTGCCCACATCCCAAGATTTTTTACAATGCGTTGAAGGCCACAATGACAGGAGTCAACGTGTTTTACAAAAAAAATAAGTGGACTAGACAAAACATTAATTATCTTATCTTCATACTGTATACAATGAAATACAAGTGTAAGAAAGTTTTGAAATCACTTCATTTTGTCTTTATGTGCATTTTCTCAAATTGTTTAAACTTTTTTCAAGCTGGGGTTGTATTTCTGTTACATTTGCAGGAAAAATTTGCAGGTTTAGAAATGAGGTGTGTGTGTGTGTGTGCGTGTATGTGTGTGTGTGTATGTGTGTGTGTATGTATATATATATATATATATATATATATATATATGTATAAAACACTATAAGATGATGACCATAATGGATAAATTATCAGTCATATTTTGACGTTGTGGAGAAATGATGAATTAAAAATTCAAAACAATCCTAGAAACAAAGCACTGAAAAAATATATTTAAAAAATATAGTATTATTGTATTTTATATATATATCATATATAATGTATAGAATATACAAAAATGCAAAATTTGGACTGTTTTTCCTTTGTGGTGTTCAGATTTAATCAATGGTTTGCAATTTTTTTTTTTTGGCATTTTGGGAAACTTATGAAAAGACTTAATTCCTGGTAGATTTCCTTGTGGGACACATCATTTCCCAGTGATGTGTCCTTTAAAGGTGGACACACTTCACTTTATGACCTGCATGATTCCACTGCCTCTGTGTGGAGCGAAAACAAGGTGATTCACCAGGCCATTCCATATTTTCTAGAACACCTGTCCCCATTTTGGATTTATATTTTTGGTTGTTGTCTTCCTGGAACACAAAGTTTCTTTCATTTAACCCTTTGAGCGCTGAACAGATTTTCAAGGAATTAAAAATGCAATTACCTTGAGCTATCATGTGGCAACTTGCGGGAGCTCTTTTAAACAAGTTGCCACATGATAGGTTTTCCAACAGCATCAGGTTTTTATATCTTACACAATTGGGCCACTATAGTTGCCCATGGCGCTCTAAGGGTTAATCTGGGCAGAATTCATAAGTGACTCCAAACCTTTTAATGGTAGTTTACTGTATACCAAACACTGCAGATTAAAACATTAAAATAGTATCAGTCGTAATGGTCATGGTTGCCCTAATGAGACTTCGCGGAAAGGGATTCGTCTCATTGGCTAAAAAACTTACCATAATCTTCGTCAAATTTGCTATCCATAACTTCTTAGCAGTTCCTCTGAAGCCTGGGAAATTTATTGTACACATCCCCATGGACGGTGCCAATTTAAACAGATGTGCAGTACTCCTGAACAAGGGAGTTTGATGGTGGACTTGGAAAACTCGTAAGCAGCATTGGGCACGAGTGGCATCGAACAGCGGACTGTGGGACAAGTTCACTTGCCAGTTGTTTCACATTTCTTTAGAAAATGCTTCTTTCCCGTTAAAATCTTCACCTCACATTTTTCAAAACTGAGGCAGTTCGGTTAATGTGAGAAACCCAGCTACTTTTATTCAGTGTCTGATTTAGGCATCATTACACACCATTGCTGAAATGGATCAGTTCGACTTAGCTTGATTTTTTTTTTTTTTTTTTGCTGTCTGCCAAAACAACCTACGACCCATGGCCACATCCTGTCCTCCCGTAGGTGTACCTGGAGGGTTACCATGGAGACACCTCAGAGACGTTCCTCGTTGGCAGAGTGGATGAGCGCGGCAGGAGGCTGGTGGAGGCGGCGAGGAGGTGTCGGGACGACGCCATCGCCACCTGCAGGCCTGGTGCCCCGCTCTGCGTCATAGGGAACACCATCAGGTATGCTGCCCGGTCCAAACGGCCGGGTTAGCAGCACGCTAGCTGGAAAATGGGCCGCAGGTTACTGGGTGGGGGTTTGGTTCCAGGCTGATGATACGGTTGGTGACAGAGACTCATCATTTCGGCTTGATATGAGTATTTTATCCACCGGTGCTGTAACATCTGCGCGTGTTCCCCGGGAAAGATTTCTCCAAGATTGCAGGTCCCGGGGGGTCAGCCGCTATACATGTGGGAACAGTTTAAGGTTTGTCAGAACAAATTGCAGTTTCGTGGTGGCAGGGCTGTTGGTGGGGAGGAAGGGTGGAGGGGATGGGGAGGAGTGAGAGTGGTAGAGCAGGAGAGAGAGAGAGAGAGAGAGAGAGAGATGGAGAGTGAGAGGTGCAGCGTTCTCAAAATGGACAACATCCAGGAGTAAATGGATCAGTATATATCATAAATGAAATCCCATGAAACGCCTAGTACAGTGGCATGATCATTACTCAGTCCACTGTGAGGTTTTGCCTCAAACTGGTAGCACTTTATCCTTTACAGTGCTGTGGAAATGATTTGCTAAAAGTCGACAAAGAAGAGACCCTTCTCACCAGATAATTCCCCACTTGTCTTGACAGAGCTCTTGGCCTCAGGTCACTTTTAAGGATCATTGCATCTCTTGAAGTGGTTTTGATTAAAAATGATTCTCTTTCTCTTTTTTTTTTTTTTTTTTTTACACAGGACCGAGAGGTGTCAATTAGCTCTCACCCACCTTAAAACCGATTCGCACGCACAGTTGATCTGCTGCATTTTTTTTTTTCCCTGACTGCACACATTGGAATCAACATAAAAAGGTCACGCGTCTTGGATATGTGCACGAAGTGATGAACATGTACAGTTTTTCCCCTCTAGAGATTGAAATTATAGGCTTGCTCTTCCTTTAAAAATGCGAGTCACATCTTTCTCTTCTTCGAGGGAGGAAACATTGAATCTGACACCTACTGTGAAACAAAAAAACTAATGCATATCTCACTGTCTCCCCTGTCTGCCAGCATAATGGAATTGAAATTTTAATGCAGTTGCAGTTGTGTGCAAATGGAAAGAGTTGATAGACAGTAGTGTCTCATATTTGTGAACACCCGTGGGTTTAATGTACCCGAGACTGCTGGCATTCTTGTGTTTCATCCAACAAAATCTGTTCTGAAATACAAAGGCGAGGGAGAGCTATGAATGATTCTCTGAGCATTCTATCAAGGCTCAGTGTGCATCGCTAAGTCTAAAGGGCATGTCAGTCCCTTCAAAATCGCTCAGAGAGGTAATTATCCTTTTCCTGCCGCAGAACAACAAATGATCGCTAACTATGGGGGCTCATATGCAGAAGCCCAGCTCATCAATAGGAAATAGGAAGAAGGGCACCATTTCCAAGCAGCTGCTTATGTGTTTTTATTACTTTTTTTTTGTTTTTGTGGTCATTTATCTCTTCTGTGTAGTATTTGTGTGTGTGTGTGTGTGCGCATGCAGTGTATGCGCTTGTGTGTGCATACAAACACTTGCGTGCATGTGTGTGTATGTGCGTGTGACCGTGTGTGCGCGCGTGTGCTTGTATGCGCGTGTGCACGTGTGTGCGTGTGCATGCGAGTGTTTGTGCGCGCGTGTGTGTGTGTGTACGCATTTACCTGTGCATCTGTGTGTGTGCATACGTGTGTGTGTGTGTGCCTATGCGTGTGCATGCGAGCCTGTGTGCGCGCATGTGTTTGTGACCTTGTGTGTGCCTGTGTGTGCGCATTTGTGTGTGTGTGCACATGCGTGTACGTGCGAGTTTGTGCGGGCGCATGTGTTAGTGACCTTGTGTGTGCCTGTGTGTGCGCATGTGCGTCTGTGTGTGCATTTGTGTGTGTGTGCACATGCGTGTACGTGCGAGTTTGTGCGGGCGCATGTGTTAGTGACCTTGTGTGTGCCTGTGTGTGCGCATGTGCGTCTGTGTGTGCATTTGTGTGTGTGTGCACATGCGTGTACGTGCGAGTTTGTGCGCACGCATGTGTTTGTGACCTTGTGTGTTCATGTGTGTGTGCGCCTGTGCGTGCATTTGTGTGTGTGTGTGTGCACACGAGCATGTGTTTATGACCTTGTGTGTGCGTGTGTGTGTGCGCCTGTGCATGTGCCTCTGCGTGTGCATTTGTGTCTGTGTGTGCATGTGCGTGTGCATGCGAGCACGTGTGCACGCATGTGTGTTTGTGACCATGTGTGTGTGTGTGCACATGTGCATGTGCGTCTGTGTGTGCAGTTATGTGTGTGTGTGTGTGTGAGATTGTGTGTGTGTGTATGTGTGTGTGTGTGCATTTATGTGTGTGTGTGTGTGTTTGTGAGATTGCGTGTGTGTGCGCACGTGTGCAAATGCATGCACGCAAGCTGTGTAGATGACCTGCATTTACATATGTATTCATAGCGCTGCACCATTTTTAAGTCTTGTTTTTTTGTTACTGTTTAGTACTTTATATTGTCCATATAATTCCCCTTTTGTGAGTCTCTGTTCCTCCCCCCCCACCTCCTTTCAGGAGAAAAAAAAACCTATGAATGGAAGGAAAATTATCACAATTACGCATATAATTGAGCCTTCTTTGTAGCCAGCAAAGCTCCAGTGTCCCCTTTTCCATCAGGAAAAAAATGGTTTCATTATAGGGGTTTTCATATTCCCTGACACGGGGGCTTCGGCGAGGGCCGGGCGCGTGGATGAGATGCGGCAGGAGTGGAGCGAACCATTAAGGCCTCAGTGGGAATAATTATCCCTGCTATGGAAAGAGCATCAAGACCCCTTTTCTCTTCAACCCCTTTTTCCCTCCCAGTGCAAATGCACTGTTCACAGCTTTTAGTCACAAAGAATTTTATAATAAAAGGAGCTTCCACATTCTACTTATACAAAGAAAAGAGAGAGGAAGAGAGTGAGAGAAAAAAAGATTTGTATCAACATGACAATTTTCCATCATTAAGGCTAATGACGGGCTCGGACCGCGGGGATCAAGGAGCCGCACAAAAAGGGGAGCGCATTTAGGTGTCGGCTGAGGGCCGGGCCCCTCTCTGTCTTCGGTGACCACTTAACTCTTAACAGAAACTGAAATGGGCCATGATGCTAAAGAGGTCAGAGACGGCTGAGCTCCCAGCCGTCTCCCGAGCCCCGTGAGCGTGTTAAATTTATACATTTGCAAATGTACAAATTAATCGGGGACTTAATTCACCCAGATGTTCACTGCCAGTAATCCTTAATCATGTCGCGAGGACACACCAACTGCGCATTTCGTAACAGTTACACTTCACTCAAAAATTTTTTTTCGTGGATCAAGTAAATGAAACTTGGGTGTCACGATAGACGGTGACTCAAAACATAAATATAAACTCTGCGGGGAACTTTCTGGAATGCAA
Organism: Gymnothorax reevesii; assembly: GCA_029721435.1. Lineage (NCBI taxonomy): Eukaryota > Metazoa > Chordata > Actinopteri > Anguilliformes > Muraenidae > Gymnothorax > Gymnothorax reevesii. Next base: position 69,323,341 of record CM056586.1, read on the forward strand.
ATGACCAAATATGGAGCGGCGAGCTCAGTCAGGTGATTTAAACCAGGGCTGTTGTGAGATGACCTTCATCATGAAGTGACCGTCTTCATAGACACACGTATGGGAAATATTGCAGCCCATGAGTAAATTCATTGAAAATGGTGCCTAAAATTTGCAAAACAATAATTAGTCTGAAAACTGAAACAGATCTGTATCACTTGGCAACTTCTTTCTTAGAATGCATTTTGGGTTTGTTCCATTTGTCGTGCTACTATTAAAAAATTTTTCATTGCACCCCGGTGGCTCATCGGCTAAGTGCGGGTACCATAGGGCAGGGTCCTTCCCGCAGCAGCCCGGGTTCGAATCCGGCCCTGGTGTCTTCCCCATGCTTCTCCTCGCCTTTCCTGTCTATCTCTACTGCACTGTCAAATAAAGGAGAAAACTCCCCAAAAAATAACCTTTAAAAAAAATAATAAAAAATTTATTGAATACAGTAGCAGTGACTTCAAGGGGGCATATTATGAAAAACTCACTATTTCAGTTCTTTTGCTCATATACCTTGGTATCTGGTGTACTTACCAACCCACTGACTGTGAAGTAAAACAACCCAGGCATTTTTATTTGATGCCTTTTTCATAAAACATGGCATTTGGCTTGGGATTCAGATTTAGCTCCCCTTCCTACCTCACATGCAGGCTTGTGAGAATTGGTCTGCCCCTCATTTGAATATCTCCGCCTACAGCTTATTTTTTTTATAGCAACATCGCAGATTCAACTGGCAAAAGCACAAGCATAAAAAGCTAAATGCGTGCTATCCACTTTTTGTCTGGCTCTATTATTCTGCTAATCTAGATGGGTGCAAGGCAGGACAGGCAAAGAAATTTATGTTAATGGGGGCTGATTATGTTTTTTGGAAGATACAAAGAAGCAGTAGTTTTAATTTATTTTCAAGGTGAATCTGTAGCTTGCTAGCTAGGCGACCGTTTCCAGGTTTGTTAATACTCAAACTGAATTCTACGTGTAACCTAAGTTAAATGCACATGGTTTGGTTGTTGATGTAACAAGCCAGCTAACTAGTCAAGTGTCACACTCAAAACAAACTTCATTAGCTTGCATGCATGTACAACGTTGTATTATTATTGTGTGGTTTATTAGCTTGTTTACTACTGAATTGACGGTGCATTGAGAAACTGTTGCTAGTTCAGCCAGAAGCAACGTACAAGACACAACAGCAACGGAATCGGTGACCATTTTGAATCAAATTCATTCAGTTTTTGGTGTAGAGGCTAGTGCAAAAAATGGAATGTTAATGTTTGTCAATGGTTCCTGCAATACAGATGCCAACTATAGAGCATTATTAATGTTAGAGACTAAATTACAAGTGTAGTAAAATCATTCTGTTGACTGCATTTTTGACCTGTTTGAATGTAACATGCTTGCTGAGCCCGCAGACATTGCATTTCCATACACATTTCGTAGTAAAATGGCTAGCTAGCTTGGCACTTCTTGAGTTATCTGTATTTAGAGACTCACCAGTAGCTGTGAAATTATGACATTGTCACTCTCCATTGACACGGTGGTTCTGTTCGCTGGCTAATGAGAACAAAGCTCATTCCATACAGGGGACACCCATTCAGAACGGCCTGTTTTACTAAGGGTTAGGAATTACAGGAATCAAATTACCTAGAGATCATGGAATTTTTTTAAATTTTCATCTTTAAAGTTCCCATTTGGACATCCAAGAATATTGTAGCTCAAAAAAGTTGCATAATAGGTCCGCTTTGAATGACAAGTGATTCCATACTTTCGAGTAGTAGCGCATTTGTCATTGTCACCTTCTACTGCTTTATCGTGCATGTCCACCAGACGTGAAGTGAGTTTTTTTTCTCGCTGACAGAGTGCTATCAAAGTCAATGCGAAGACACAAATTAACGGCAAAATATGCAAGTTCGCATCAGGCGACGCAAAGTGACGCGATGCAATTTGCGCGAATGGTGCAACATGATCACGCAAAATTCTCGTATAGCACAAGCCAAAAATATTCAACTTCGATGGAAAAATTGCGTGAGTATACTGGTGTTCTGAATAGTTTCATTGCTACTGGTGGCTGCTCTACCTGCAAGACTCAAGCTGTACTTTCATTGCTTGAGATAATGAGAAAGCTTGCTGGCTAGTTCGCAAGCCACCTGCATCAAATTACTGATGTAACACAGTTTCACAAAAAAAAAAAAAAATTGCGATCTGGCTAAACAGTGTATTTAAATACATCATCACTTCGGGTAAAATTTTTATTCTCAAATTGCTGAAATGTTCAGAAAGTAAGAAGTTTGTGTAGTTAGCATAGGAACATTAGTGTCACCGGGGTCTATCCATATGAAATCATCCAAAATCACCTGAGCTCCCCTGGTGATGGTGTCATATTTGCTTGATTTTGATATATTTTGTAGCCTGTGGTGATAGAAGTAAGATGCAATTGGATTCAGCTCAAAATCTTAATCCGTTTTGATTTCAGAGGGTTTGAAAAAGGGGGCGTGTCCGCGTTGACCCTCTGTGTGCCATTTGTAGCCATCTTTAGATGCATAGCAGCAATCAAAAACTAAGATGGGTTGCTGTTTCATTTTTTCAGAGCTTGTTTATTCTGTCTTGAAGTTTATGAAAAATGTATAATTGAGGAGATTAACCCCCTGGTGGCCATGAAATAATTGACCAAAAACCAGAAATCTGTCAAACCGTTCCTAAAATAAGCCAAATTCATGCTGAATTTAAACCAACATGCCTCATGATTTGCCAAATGAAATTTGTCAGTGTGATAGCACCTACAAAGTGCTTCCTAGGGAAGCCACGAGTTTCTCCATATCTTCATTGGGAGTGGCCCAGTGTTTACCCCTTTCCGGTCAATTTCGCCAGACACACCCAATTGGCGCCCGCTTTTCAGCATGTGGGCACACTTTGGTATTTGATTTCTTAGTCTTAAATGAAAGGACTTGATGTGTACTTCAAAGTAAACCCAATGCCAACTTCTTACTAGGTGGCCTGATGGGAAAACAAGGGGGTAATTTTCAGTTACCGAACCTTGTCAAAATGTACGTGACAATGTATGTAAATGTGCAGAAGGTATAGGATATTCTTTGGTTTATCAATGGAATACTCTCAGAAGTTGCCAAATGTTTAATATTACTTAAACTGATATTTTATGATGAAGTAACTTTGGAAAGCAGCAAAACTGCTCAAATTCTGTACACCAACCATATGAAAATAGCTGTGGCCTTAGTTGAAAGCCAGTGCAAGCCCCCTGAACCACTTTTTGATATTTTCACTTGGACCCAGTTGAATGGTGACAGTCATTTTTACATTTATTTAAAATGCCAATAGTACAGGGTTGAAGAGAGGTTAAAATCAGATTAAGATTTTTGCCTGAAACCAATTGCATTTTACTTCTATCACCACAGGCTACAAAATATATCAAAATCAAGCAAATATGACACCGTCATCAGGGGAGATCTGGTGATTTCAAATGGATTGAACCACCATCTTATTGCTGATTTTCTGAAGATTCCTTGGAAGAACTGCCCAAATGGAAGCAAGCAGAATTTTGTTGCAAACAGAGTTGAGAATCTTTCGGGCAAGAAAATAAAAATTGTCCCATGGTCAAACTTGTGCGAGTAAAATGAGGCGGAATTTGGCTTTGCTTTTGTGTTTCCACCAAGTGCGTGTGTGTGTGTGTGTGTTTCCGACCAGATTACAAACAAGATCACTGCAAAGATACAAATAAATGCTAGAAGATGCAACGCAAATGGTGCAAATAATACAATGCAAATTCTGGGACTGCAAAAAATTCTTGTAACGCTTGAGCTGAAAATTTCAACTTGAGCAAAAATTTGCTCAAGTATAATAATGCTCTAAATGGCACCATTACGACTGTCAGCTACATTGGCTTTTTAACGCTTTTTCATTGGTCGACATGATGGGAAAGCTAGCTAGCAAGCCAGCTGAATGAAAAAAGTAACATAATGCAGTTTCGCGAAAAATAGTGACCTAGTTCAACATCGGATTTGACAATATAATCGGTCTTGTGAATATTTTTATTCTCAAGCAGGCACAACGTTTATAAAGTAAAATATTTTTGAAGTTAGTGTTGCAACATTGGCCTCGCCATCTTGTTGTTGATTTAACTGAGATTCCATACTGCCCCTTGAGACGTAAACAAAGCTCATCTTGCATTGCTATTGGTTTCTGTTGTAAAATTGTGTGTCAAACTTAGACAAAGTTGACATTTAATAGAAGTCATTGTAATTTTGTCCCAAACAGAGCCGCAAATCTTCAAAGCAAGAAAATAAAAATGATTTTGCAGCCATACTCCCGCGAGTAAAGTGAGGCAAAATTTCTTTTTTTTTTTTTTTTTTTGTTCGGAGGAAATTGCACTATCCATGATGGTGAAGATTTGCTTTGAAGATTTGTGGCTCTGTTTGCAACAAAAATACATTCACTGGTGACAGTTCCGCCTAGTAAGCTTTAGAAAATCAGCATTAAGATGCTTATGTTGCTAATGTCACAAGCACTTTACTTCAGGAACTTTGTACCAGCTTAAGAATAAAAATATCAGCAAAACTGATGATGTCTTATCTGATTTTGAACAAGAGCACTATTTGTGAAGTTGGGTTGTATTGGTTATTTGTTACAGCTAGCTTGCTATCTAGCTAGCAAGCCAGCTTTCCAAATATCTCGAGCAACATAACTGTGGTTCAAGCATTGTAGGTACCATAGTTAGCCAATGTAACTGCCAGTAGCAATGATGTTATTCAGAACTTAACCATACTCATGCAATTTTTTTGCTCAAGTGGAATATTTTCAAGTTGAGCAATGCACAAATTTTGCATATTCACGCCATTTGTGTTGCGTATCTCAAGTGATTCACGCTGCCTGGTGTAAACTTGCATCTTTTGCAGTTATTTGCATCTTTGCAATGACTTTGTGTGTCATCTTTTTGTGTCAAAAATCTGCTTCATGTTAGGTGGAAATGCACGAAAAGGGCCATACCTGTTTTCAAAACCAGCTTTGTAGAATGAGCAGTGTTGCTCTTTCATTGGCTTTGTACACTGCCCGTCCAAAAAAAAAAAAAAAAAAACAGTCGCCGTTTCGATTTAAATGAGCAAATACTCAAGAACCTGTGACTTAGTGATTATTATGGTGACAAATATTTTTCAGCTGGCAATAATTCTTTTATTCCTGCCTGAGTTAGCATGTAATTAATTGTTTCTTAAACAACCGCGTCGGAAGACATATCTCATGGTTGTTGAAAAGAAGTTATTGTGTCTGAAGAGGGTCAAATTATTGGGCTGCATCTAGAAAAGAAAACAACTTAGGACATTGATAAAATCTCTGGAAAGGGGTCAGGAACAGTCCAGCAGTTAAATTCAGGAGGATATTGGTGAACTGCCAACTATGCGGAAGAAATGGGTTGGAGAAAAATCATGGCTGATCTTGATCAGGGATCACTAAAATGCTTGGTGTAGTGTCATCTTTAAAAAAAAAATCAACAGTAGATGCATTACTGTGAAGGTAAGACCATTTTCGCTCGTGAGATGCATCAAGACCATAGAGGACTCAGACTAAATAGCTGCGACGCCATAAGAGAGTCACCTGTTAGTGAGGCTTAGTGGTAGAGTAAATTAGTTCAGTTTGCAAGAGAGCATAAAGATTGAACTGATGAGTAATTGAAAGATGTCATGTGATCAACTTAGTCCCCGTTTACCCTTTTCCAGAGTGTTGCGCGCATCAGGGTAAGAAAGGAAGCCCATGAAGTGATACACCCATCATGCATAGTGCCCTCTGTACAGGCCTCTGGAGGCAGTGTTATGATCTGGGTTACTTCAGTTGGTCAGGTCTGGGCTCAGCACTGTTCTGCAGTGATCAAATTAATTCAGCAGCCAACCTTAGTATACTGAATGACCAAGAGCACATCAATTCACTTTATAATCTCTGGTGGCACAGGCATATTCCAGGATGACAATGCGAAGATTCATCAGGCTCAAATTATAAAGAGTGGTTCATCGAGCCTGAGGAATCATTTTCATACACGAATTGGCCACCTCGGAGCCTGGACTTTGACCAGTTGAAAGTCTTTGGGATGTGTTGGAAAAGGCTTAACTAAGTGGTTTGACTTGCCCCTGAACAGTATAATATCTTGGCCAAAAATGACTGCAAATCTTTTTTTTTTGGAAGGGGCAGTGTATTTTACTTTTAGTTTATGTGGAAGTATTAGTGTGGATTTGTCTACTCAAATCAGGGGTGGGCAATCACGGTCCTGGAGGGCCGGTGTGTATGCAGGTTTTTATTCCTATCAATTACCCTGACTAATTGAGTTAATTGATTGCATGCACAAATATAGATTTTCGCAATGATTCGATCAAAGGAAGATGTTTTATGAAGGGAGACAAGACTAGTCTTTGTTATTTCATGATTATTTAAAGAAATGCGCATGAAACGTCAGATTTCATAAATGGTTTGTTCTAATTGAGACAATCAACTAATTAAAGACCAGACGTTGGTGTGAAAACCAGGGACAGATACGGCCCTCGCTGCCCACCTCTGACTCAAATGCTTGCAGACGTGATGCCTATATTTCTCAAAATTTATTGCATAGATTCCGAATAAAAAGCGAATTTTAAAAAGTGAATCTTTGTCCACGGCTGTCAGATTTAGTGACGGTATTTTATGGCAGCAGTACTTATACTGTGATGCCTAATCCCTCAGTAACAGGTTATTTTATGACCAATTTTTAGCAGGTGATCTCCCTCTGTGTTACTGGGGAAGCCTGTTTGGTGACAGTGGTATTTGTTATATTTTGCTATTAGGTTATATGTGATGACATACGTTTGTTTTGATGGTTGACTTGTTTGATTTAATGGTCTATGCTCTACAGCATAAATCATACAAATCAGAGGAGACCCTGAGTACTGTTTTGCAGTCATCTGTGATTGTAGACGGAGGACGTTGTTCATCGTAGCATTTCTTCATGGTGTTTTGAGAATTTGTTTTGGATCATTGTCCGGCTGCATTACCCAAATGGTCTTGAGAATCAGATCACAAACTGTCGGCCGGAAATGCTCCTTCAAGAGTTTCTGGTAGAATGTAGAATTCATGTTTCAATGATATGGCGAGTCACCCAATTCTTGTGAGAGCAAAAGGAGCCTCAAACCATCATTATGTGTAACGGGACCATTTTTTCTCTTGGGGGTCATCGAGGTGTTGTTTTTGGCAAATGTAAGACGAGTCTTTGTGCTCTTTTTGGTCAGTTGCGGTTCTTGCCTTGCAGCTCTCCCATGGATGCCATTTTGTGAACTCTGACCTTAAGTGAGGCGAGTGTGGTCTCCATATCTTTAGATGTTATTTTGGGTTTGTTTGCGACCTCCATTACGAGTCATTGATACGATCTTGGAGGAACTTTGCTCGGCTGGACACTGCCGGGAAAGTTCACCACCGTGCCAAGTTTACCCCATTTCTAGATAATGGCTCTCACTGTGGCTTCCTGGAGTCTCAGAGCCTGGTAAATGGCTTTGTAACCCTTTCCTTACCAACAGATGTCAACAACTTTGTTTCTCATCTTTTTTTGAATTTCTTTAGATCACGGCACCATGTGCCCCTTTTTGCCGACTTCACATTGCCAGACAGGTTCTGTTTAAGTGATATTTAGATTCAACTGGGCTGGCAGTAATTGCGCCTCAGTGTGTCTGGTGAAATTGAACCCAATTTTCAATGATATGAATAGTTGATTCAGTTACTAAGGGGGCAATTACTTTTTCACATTTACCCAAGTAGGGTTGGATAGCTTTTTTCCTTTCAATAAATGAAATCATCATTTAAATATTGCATTTTGTGCTTACTCGGGTTTTCTTTGTCTAATATCAAATTAGTTTGATGATCTGAAGTGTGACAACTATGCAAAAATATGCAACTGCAACGGGGGCAAATTCTTTTTCACAGTATTTTATGGATGGTGGAGCAGACTTATGATGGTCGTCATTGCCGTTGGGAATCTTTGGATGATCCATTAGTCACTCTTGACTTGCACCCCTGACTGATCCAACAGAAAGGGGGCTCTGATCCTGCAAGACCTGAGGAGTAAATAACCCGCCAACAAACATGGTGGTGTATAAAGTTAATTTATAAAGAAGATCTGGAGAATAATGACCCTTAGAGCGCTGAATACAAATAGCGTTGCTTAATGATATAAGATATCAAATTCTAAGCTGTTGAAAACCCATCGTGTGGCGACATGATTGGTTTTCACCTGCACAAGGTAAGTTAAGATATACTTTTTTGAAAATTTATTTCAGATTTCTAAGGGTTAAGTTTGATTTCTTCTAAATTGTCGTACAGTTTTGTTTCTTCCTTGGAAAACTTTCGCTGAAAATGAGCAACACGCTGCTAAATAAAGCCAGTCTTATCTTATGCGAAGAAATCGCACCACGATCTTTAATCAAATTATGGGAACCCCTCGCTGTGTCGATTCTATTCTGAGATGCAAACAACTGGGACTTTTATTTCAGAAATATCCCTGACCTGTTACAAAGTTTCAGGCTCCTAGATGGGGAAATGCAGTGCCAATTTTATGAGATGGATTTGTCATAATTGCCTGTTCAGCAGGTCACTTCCATCCATAAATAGATACTTTAATTGCCTGTTATTTTTTTATTAACATTATATTCTACATTATTTAGGCTGCTAACAGTTTAACGGGGTCGTCTTTGATTTTACAAATATTACAGTTGGCTGAGAGATGCACACAGTTGAACTTTGTTAGGACTTAGAAACTCATTGCAATGATCTCACTGAACAAAAAAAAACATATAATTTGCAAATTGTGTTCGTAACAAGCAAAGCCACTAGATTGCTTTAACTTTTCCTGGATCACGGTATTTTTGTTGCTGTTCTTTGTCTTCCCATAGCCAGATAGCAAGCTCCCACGGCTTCCAGGTGTGTCCCTATTTTATTGGGCATGGGATTGGTTCCTATTTCCATGGTCATCCTGAAATATGGCATCATGGTAAGCTGTGCCTTCTGCTGAAATAAGTCGAAATTAACCCTTTAAGCTCTGAATGCAATTTGCTGCCCTTTGATATCATGAAATGAAATCTGAGCTTTTCAAAACCTATTCTGGCGATTTGTTGAAAAGAGCTCCCACAAGTCGCCACGTGATAGGTTTTTTTTTCCCCCCCTTTCAAATTGTTTTCTTATTTCAGTGTTTTGAGCGCATCATCAGATTCCAACCTCATTTTCAGCTATCAAAAGATGCTAATAACGTCACGTCCTGATTACATTTATTTGAGCTCAGACCAGAACACTCACTGTTGTCAATGCCATATTTTGTCTGTAAATCAGTAATGATGAGTCTCTGAACTGAGAATTTATCAGAGTTTTCTTTGTCGCTAAACGTGCAAAGGTAACTTCACCTGGTTATGAGAGGAACACTATGCTTTTTGGCTGATATTTAAACAATCAAAGCCATCACAGGTAGGGCAATGAAATGTATAAAGTCAATGACAGTTGAGAGGTACTTCCCTGAGTCGAAAGCCAGTACTGCCCATTTGAGACACTTCACATATGATCGTGGTTTTGAGTCCCAGTAGGGAGTGAATCAGGTAGATGTGCCCAGTAACTACTCAGTCCATCTCAGATCAAACCCCTGCTTATCCCGCAGCGTTTTCAGGAACATGGCACTCCCAGGAGGAGCCAGTTTAGGCAAGGGGACCCTCCCAACTGCATCCCCGACCCTATCTTGGTCCAAACTATAGTCCCTCCCAATCCCAGCAAACAGTTTGTGAAAGTTTAGGCCTATCAGAGGCAAAGTAGACTACAATATTTAATTATTTAACCCTTTCAGCGCCATAGGCAACTATTGTTGCCCAATGATGTAAGATATCAAAATCAGATGCTGTTGAAAACTTATCAGGGGTAACTTATCACGTGATAGGTTTTCAACAGCTCAGGATAACTACATTTTTAATGGCTTGAAAATTTACTCAGCGCTCAAAGGGTTAATCTTTTTTAATAAGACATAAATATTCTTTTTTTACCTCTGCTTTAAGCTTTGTTTCCCGCACCAATTTTTTCCATTTTTTAAACTTTAAAACTTTTTTGGTTGAAGGTGTGTAAATGAGAAATGCACGTGTTTTACCTATAGTAAAAAATATGAATGTAATATAAGTATGATTGTATGTATTTATGTACGCACATATATATGTTTGTTCATTCATACGTGAGTACTTTATTCATTCCTAATGTGTTAAGCATTTCAAACTGAATGTTAAAGGCCAATAGTTATCCTTATTGTAACTAATTCACATTTCCTTTTCTTGTTGATGTATTTTGAAAAGCCAACGATAATGACCTGCTCATGGAAGAAGGGATGGCTTTCACAATAGGTAAGTGATGATTGTTTTAGACTCAGCTTTTCACTTATTCACTTCCTCTCTGAAGCCTCTTTAAACAATCTTTATTCAAGAATTTCAAATATCAGAAAAATATACTGCACAGTGTTTTGCAGGCCTATAGTAATTATGCTCACCAAAGGCGTAAGGCGCAATGTTTATATTCCTTCTAAAAGGATTGGTTATTAAATCAATCTTTTTTATATTTACTCGCTCATTCTTTATAGCCTGTGACGAATGAACAATATTTTTAAAATGTGTTTGATCTGTTCAGTATACCTTCTCGAGGAATGATAGTGCTTGGTCAGGAAGTCCATGTATTGCTCATGGACACTATTCAGCTCATCAAAATAGCGGTGGCACTGCGAGTTTGGACTGTAATATTCCCTGTGCACTCGCCACAGAGGCACAGCTAACATGGTGAACCTCAGTACCGGAGGTGAACAGCTCAAATGAAGGCGGAGAGCAGCAACAGTTTATGTGTGTGTGGGAACAAACCGCATTCATCATTTCATTGACACTGGGAAATTAGTTTGTGCGCCATCATATCCAGATTTGAGCATTACATCGAATGTTTGTCATTGTAATTACAAATAAATATTTAATTGAACGAAATCTAAATGGCTTAGAATACATTTTATATGAAGTTAAGAAAAACAGGAAATTTTCTATATTTTTATTTTCTGTCCGGAATTACAAATTGTGCAGCACTGCATTTAATGTTCAAGAGCTTTGATAAAACTTTAGTACACTTAGCCCTGGAGGGTTGACTTGAAGATTTTCAGATTTAATTTAGACATGACTATAAATTGAGAATGACAACAAAGAATAGTTTTATTGTATAGCTGGAATATATTACACCTGCTTTTCTTTTGGAAATAAATTGTCTGCGTATGTATTTTATTTCGCTGTTAAACCTCGTATTTTTCTGCATTCTGAACTTGCTGTACGCGCAGAGCCAATCTTAATGGAGGGATCGTCCGAGTTTAGAATCTTGAAGGACAAGTGGACTGCAGTTTCTGCGGATGATAAGAGGTAGGGTCGCTTCCTCTCTCTGTCAGCCCCACTTGCATTCAGCAGAAAATACAAAATCCCCCCCTTTTCCTCCTGTAAAAATGAGGAAGGAAATATTTGATGTGATCCTACATTTTCTGTGTCGGACCATGTTTTTTTAAGCATCAACTGTACCTGTACCTCTAAATCTGACACTGAATGTTTAAGTAGCCTAATACTCAGAGTACATGGAGGAAAACAGTTGTCCTCACTCGAGCAAAGCCCTCTTCAGAAGGGACTTGTATTTGAGCATCTTCGGCTGTTTAACGGAAACTATAACTCCCTGTACTGACAGCCGTTCCAGTGGTGAAAAAAAATCCGTACAATTTAAGACGATTTGACACTGGACGCGAAACGAATTTTTCGCTCTACACATTGCATTCAAAGTCAATGCAAAGACGCGAATCCGCGCGGTTTCGCGTATTCCCCAAGAAGCATCAACTAACAAAATATAACTTCTCTCATCCCAGTCTCAGATCAATGTAAACATTCATGAAATTACAATTCCCTTTCTCCACACCCGTTTAGCAATAATGTCAAATACTGATTCCGAAGGATCCCCTTTTTCATTGCGTATCGATGTTTGGGAAGAGCATCTCTAGCCTACATGACGAATCGGGATGAGAGCATGTTGCACATCCAGAGATTTCAGTGCCCTGTGATTTCATTGCGCGATGGCGAAGCGGTGCTCGCCTTAGCTCGCTGCATTTACAGACCCTCTACTTTTTTTGTTTTCGATATCTCCATGACACTTAGACTGACATTGTGCTGAAGGTGGGAGGCACTGCTAGGTGGCAGTGAACTCAGCAGTGGTCACGCTCAGCGGCTGCGCTGCTTTCTCGCCGCGAGTCTCTGCTCTTTGTCTCCTGTCTCAGTGACTGGGCTTGACCTGCCCCGGAGCTCATGTCCACTGCCACTGACTGCCTGCTTAGGCCTAACGCATCATTCGTCCACATGAGATTATCTCACATCCCCTGGGAACATGTTTTTGAACAAGTGCTGTGATCTTAATTCCATATCTTAACGAAAGTAAGCAATGGTATAAATTGGCCTTCGCTGTCCTGTCTTGGCCACCTGAATCTCACGTGCATGTCTTGGGCGCTGAAATTTCCCCGGATTGCTTCTCTTCAGTAGGCCATCTATTGCAGAGTTTTAATGTCTAAAGAATGTACCGGTCACATTTTCCATAAACCCAGTTTATTTTGTTTTTCATCTGTTTGCTGTGGTCAATATCATACAATTCATGCATTTTATGCTGAGAAACGTCTTTAATTATTCTTGCCAGAATTGCTTAAAATTACTATTTATTAAAATATCTTGAATGTCTGCAGTACAAAACTTCATACTATGAGATAGAGTGGAGTAATTGCCTGGGGGGAAAAATTAAATGTTGAGACATTTTTTCCAGAGATTATGTTTTGATTTGGGTGGTGATGTTTGCTGTTTGGTGTAAGGCACTTTTCAGTGAATGGTATGACCCTAGGCCTGGCAGACATATGATAGTGACGTACAGTGGCATTTATTACCTCAAAACATAATCACTGTTGTTACAAGATGGAAGCTAAGAAAACTGCAGCAGGTGATAAAACACACCCTGCCACGAGAAATCATGTGTGCGGTTATCTTTTTAGATCGGCTCAGTTCGAGCACACGGTCGTGATCACGTCAGATGGGGTTGAGACTCTAACCAAGCTTTCGGATGAAGACTGACCGTCAAGATAGAAAGTTACGTCTGAGATGCTGCGGACCTCCACATTGTTTTTCAAATCTGAGCTCCAAAGGAATTCAATGAAGCGCCAGTTCACTTTTGAGTGTTCAAAGCTGGTGTCGTGGTCTAGTGTTCATTGCTTGAATTTTAAAATGAAATTGAATTTTGAAATAATAAAAGTATAAATATTAGACCCAGAATTCTGTCAGTGTTTTTTTTTTTATCATTGAATTGAAACATTTACAATCCCCTGTGCACCACATGAAGATGTAGAGACTGGTCATTGCTATTTTATCCTTTTTAGCATGTTGTATAGCCTATGTTAAAGGATTGCGTTACTTTAAATTTTCATTGAACGGTTGCTTGTGGTGGTAGACTGAGCGATGATGAAGTGCAAAATAATGACCGATCAAATATGTTAAATTTTAAAGCAAAAAAAAAATGAGATAAATAAGCCTATATGTTGGACTGCATTTCAGTGTACTGTTTTTCAAATATATGTACTTTTTTGTTTGTTTTTTACTAGATGTTTCCCATCATTTTGCTTAGTTTATGTGAAAATGTATACATTCATGAGATGCTGTTACTTGTTTGATGTAATCTAATGTATTTATTTATTTGAACGGTTCGGTTATGTATTATTGTGGATCATGACGAAAAGAGGGTTGATTACAATCAGAAAATTGTGACTATGCCTGGAAAGCAAATTTGTCCACTTTACAATCTCCGTTTTAGTTTGCATAATCAGGTGGTAAATACTGGTGGGACAGGCTTCACGTTGCCCCCGTCTTTTGCTCGCAATAATAATTTGTCTAAGCGGTGTTGCCTAATAACAGTAGTTATTACTCATATTGCTACAAAGCTATTATTATTTAGCTGTTAATAATGGATGCATTGGACGACTATCCCTCGTTCACCTCAAACAATATCAATGGCTTGAAATTGGACCATTTTAAAAACAGGGTCAAGAGTAACGTTTGTGTGTTGCCTTGTGTCTATTTGTCCAATACTGGGATCAACCTCAACTTTGCCTGAATAGATATCGTACGCCACGCTGACATGACTAGCGTTTTCCCCAAAATATATAAAGTTGCTTGTTCTGTGCCTTCGCGTTCAATTATGTAATTAGGTTGCTAATCATAGTGACGGAATTTAACTGCCTTTAATTTGTTATTCGTGGGGAGCTTAAGCAGCCAGTGCAACAGACGAAGAGCTGAGCAAGCGCCTCCGCCGCAGACTGTTCGAGAAAGAGGCTCAGGAAAATAAAATGAAGCTCAGGACGCGCGCGGCTTCACCTTCATTCGCGCCAAGGGATTATGAGGAGCGATGGTATGATTTTTATTTTCCATGGACATTGTCCCTTCTTTCCCCTCATTTAACACAACGATCCCTCGAAGGATAGCTTTTTATAATTCGTGCTGTTGTCCTGAATGTCCTGCAAGATCTACGGATTGGTGTTTGTTTTGGTGATGACCTTTTTATCTTTAACAACTAATCTGGCATTTATGTGGCTGATTTATGTAATTTTCTTAGCCGTTTCTGAAGCTATTTTTAATCTATTTTTATGACTCAGTGAAGTCATTCTTTAATATGCATGTTTACCCTGTTAAATGAGCTTAAAAAGCACCCTTTGCCTATACTTAATCTGTCCATTCATCATTTGTAATGGTATTTCTTGTAAATTCACTTTAATCATTTGTGAGTTAAGTTTTGAGACGGAGACTCGTATCCGCAAGCATTATAAGCCAACGTCAGATTATTATGAAGAGATATCAACTCAATAAATTCATGAAGTGTCCTGAGTTTTAGCCATGACGTCGCCTTCATTGGAAATTACATTTAAGAATGCTCTGAGAAAATCACATTATCCTCAATTAGTAGAGCGTTATTCGTCGATGTCTGTTGGCATCACAAGATTATCACAAAATAATTTTGTTAGGACTGAATGATTTACCAACTGCTGTGGTAACAAGACGTCTATAGTGCAAATTACTGTACGGTTATGCTATTTAGGGTATGATTAATGTCATATCTTGTCCGCATTTAATGGGCTCCAGTTCTTTCCCATTATCTATACCATTATTGACAACTATGTACAATTTGTTGCTTGAACCTTATGTTTCAAAATGTTGCTCGGGTGATCAATTTTAGACTGTTGAAGTTGATGAAAATAATTAGTCTATAATGCATGCCCATGGTTTAATGGCCCGTCTCCTCATTCCATCCGGTATTTCCTTTTGGTCGGTGTTAAGAATTGAGAACGTCTTTTAAACTATGGAGTAGTCGATTTGCCTATCCAAGCAATCGAATAAATTAATACGTTTTTATTTGTGCAGTTGGATATAAAAAGAACTCTGCTGTGGTCATTTTGCGTGACTACATGAAATTTGCTTGGGCCTAATAGGGGTCATGCAGGAATGGCCTTTGAGTGCCGGAGTTCTACAATTAACGATTATTGGTTCATTGATGACCACTAGTCAAAATGCTATCCAGAATACTTGATTACAAAATGTCTGATCCCATTCATACAATTCACTGAGATGTCATTTGCTGAAGAAGCTAACAACGCATACAGCCCAGTGGTTCACATATCAATGTAGACATTCATGAGCCTATCATTTAACAATGATTACAGTCGCAATTAGTAGCTAGAAAACTGTTTTTTTTTTTTCGTTGTTGGCGATGCAGTGAAACAAAATTAGAAGACATTAAGTCTGCTTGAATGTTACTTATTTTAGATGAAAATTATGGGAACAGTTATTTTTATTTTTTTTTTTTCCCCTGCGGGCTATGGGCCATTAAATTTTGAACCCATAACACCCCATGTGATTTAGCTGTTCATGTTTCCAGTATTTTAAGCTTTTGATGTCCTATTATAAGCTTAATCTGTAGAATTGTTAACATGGCATTGAGACTGAAACGTGCTTAAAAACCGTCAGTTCAGTTCAATCCCATGTCCTGGTGGTGCTTAATGGTGAGTGAGGACGGGATGTAGATGTGTTAAGTATATGGCTAATTACGCGAATGAATATTAAGCATCAGTGTTATGTTAATATGACTGTCTTCAGCTGCAGATCAGAGCTCTCGACAGAAGTATTTAATCAAATGATTAAGCTCTGCACGTGTTAGTTCTTCGAATTCAAGACGATTAACAATTACTAATTGGTTGGCATTCATATCACCATTCTCAGTGTCCTGATTTTCTTGTTTTGTTGTTATCTAAACGCTGACATTCCTAAACTGAACATTTAAAACGAAATTGTTTTTCAAGTCATGCATATTATTATCATTTCATTATCTTTTTACAGTGGGATGTCTGAAAACGATTAATCTTTTTTTAATTTTGAAGGAAAATTTAGATTTTTTTTTGAGATTACATTTTAATATTTAATTACAGAACAGATATTTCGATATACATATTATTATTATTATTATTATTATTTTACTCGGCCTACTACTAGACTACTATTGGGCTAATTGGTCTGTATCATTTTAGGAAGGTTATGTCGTCCATTGATTATTGGTGTCTCAATGTATGGCTTATTTATCGGCTATTCGTAAAATGATGATTATCTATAAAAATTACAATCGAACTTACATATTTCAGTTTGTCTTCATTGTATATTAAACGTAACGAATGGTCATTTCTTTCACGTGCTGAGACGTAATTGGGGCCTAAAGAATATATTGCTTGGTAAATTTGCCTGCTATTACCACATAATCGTTTTATTGCTTGAGATGAAAGTAAATATCTGTTTTAAAAATACGTGTCGTTACAAGTCGAAAACGAAAAGTGAATTCGCAGGACATTGAACTGTCAAACATCGAGTAGACCGCACGATTTCATTTGACATCTACATATTCGAATGTATGTTTTCAATCGGCCTGTGTCTAACTTAAGCAGAAGATGGCGTATAATATGGTTTTGCGGTAATTCCTGTTCACTTGTTGCTTACACGTTCCCGCCGTTTGCCACTATTGCCTTCGGAAATCCCAGACCCTGGGTCTCAACATTGCTGTTGTTCTTGAGTTTCCTAGGTCCTCCGGATCCAACCCTAGAATCACAAATCGGAGCCTCTTTTGGTACGAGTGGACCAATCAGCGACCGTCTTTGATGAATATTCATGATTCCCCGATTCAAACCTTTGAGGCGAGTTTGTCTAGATCCACAGCATCATGCTTAGACTTTTCACAGAGACAAACTACATTTTCTTATGAATGGAAAGTGAAAAAATCAGATCAGCTTAAATTGAGATCCATCCTTCACTGAGATCATAGAAGAAACCAAAAGGAGGAGAAGGGATTAGCCAGAAGAGATGACAATGACTACAATGCCAGAGAGTCTTAATAGCCCGGTCTCAGGAAAGACCGTTTTTATGGAATTCGGGCAACCAAGTCAACAAATTTCTCCTTCATCGATGTCTCATGGACACTACTCCATGCACTGTTTACATTCTGCTGGTCAATCTCAGCACGACAGCTCGTATAGTACTGCTTCATCCTTCCCGCGATCTCTGGGTTATCCATATGTGAACTCGGTCGGTAGCCATTCCTCAAGTCCTTATATCACTGCGGTACAGTCCTACCAAAGCAGCTCCACACTTACACAGACGCGGTTGGAAGACACAGGTAAGAACTTCGTCCTTATTTACCGTAGATCCTCGGTCTTTAAAACTGGGACTGTCGACGCTTTGCGTACTGAGCAGAATGTTGGTTTGAGTCAGCCCAGATGTTTGCGCATTAGTCTTGGCAATTGTTCATTGCGTAATGCTATAAACAATGTATGCAATTAAGGGTAATTATACGGAAACAACAGCTTGTGAAACTTGCTCCGTCATGTTCACTGCTTTGTAGTTGCGCCTGTGATGCCTGCTCTTGTTTTTAAAACTGTATTTTCCATCCGCAGCACCAGAAACGGAGAAAAACACAGTTGTGGAAGGGGGCGAGGTCCGCTTTAACGGGAAAGGGAAAAAGATTCGTAAACCCAGAACAATATATTCAAGTTTGCAGTTACAGGCTCTTAACAGACGATTTCAGCAAACTCAGTATCTGGCGCTGCCAGAGAGAGCCGAACTCGCTGCCTCTCTTGGACTTACACAAACACAGGTACGTTCAGTTTATTCTGTTCCATTCTAAATCTGCGCGTGTTATTCGTTAGTATGGCAAGAGATGTAATGATGCTCAGTTTTTTCAATTACCCTTCTCATTTTTGATTTGCACTATTGGGCCAGCCAATCCTTTTTTTTGGGAGGGGGGGGGGCTTTTGGAGACTTGATGAAGAGATGGATGTAACCTTACCTTTTTGATACCCTACCTTACCGTACCTAATGATTAAATAAATAAACTAATAATAATAATAATAATAATAATTATTATTATTATTATTTTTTTTATTGTTATTATTATTATAAATAATAATAATAATACCGAATTCAGTCATAAGTCATTAGTCTAACCCCTTTACTTTCTTCCTTGACTAGGTTCAAATAGAGAAAAATATGAGCTAACATATCTGTCCTTTGCAGGTAAAGATTTGGTTTCAGAACAAACGATCGAAGTTCAAAAAACTGATGAAGCAAGGCGGAGGCACAATTGACGCAAGCGCATTAGCCAATGGACGCGGGCTGTCCAGCGGATCACCCTCTATTGCACCGGTCTGGAACACTTCATCCACAGTAAAAACGTCAGCAGGCACTCCGGGCTCATACATCCCCAGTTACACATCGTGGTATCCTACGGCACACCAAGAAGCTATGCAGCAGCCGCAACTTATGTGAACAAAAGCAGTGAACCCTGCCCCCAGCCAGTTGTGGATGGTCCCAATCTGGGGATCATGGACCCGCCACACAATGCGGCCCTGTAGGCCAGGCCGGTTGTAGCCAAGCACAGATGTAATGCGGAGCATATTCCCAAAGCCGACAGCTGATGTGTCGGCTGCTTCTCACGGACTGAACGTTCAGACAACAGCCTGGAAGCAGAAGGCTTGAGCGGAAACCGTCTGCGCCAACGAGCAGGAAGAATGTCTTTTTTGTGTCCAAGACAGGAAGAAACCGAAGGGAAAAAATAATAAAATCAAGGTCATTTAAAGACGCTTTTCCCCATATCCTTGCGACCACTTGTGCAAAAGAAAGTGGCTGTACGAAACTGAAACTAGTCAGCGAAAGAATGTGTGGACTTTAAATTGGGTGTTGGATGTTCTCGGTCACTCTTCACCGTTAAAATGCAAAAATTATAATGATTCTGCATAGCCTACATTGGTATGTCCATCTTAAGCACGCAAATGTATAATTGAGAATCCACAAATGATAAAATTTAGCGTTGAAATTTTAATACGGACTAGCGACCAAAATGTACTCGCGTGCACAACTGTATATCTGCGTCTTGGTTACGAACTGTAGTTGTTTTCATGTGTTTGATTCACATTATTTAAATTCGATGTCCTAAATCTTTTGTATGTTCACACCATTCAAAACGTGGTTTTAGAGTTAGAAAAGATAAACAAAGAAAATGCCAAGAGCTGACTGTGCTCTTTGATATTGCATTTGACCGGAGCAACCCTCGACAGTAGGCCCTGTTTGAATTCCAGTAGCCAACGCTGGTAGATAATTCCACGTGTTCTAACCTCAAAGGAGATTAAGCGCTGTTCTTTTAAAGAGCATTTATAAAAATATAAAAAAAACTAGTGATGTCAATTTCATATGGCACTGCGACACGGACACGTGCAATGTACAGGCTACTGTATATGTAATTTGTTCATTGAGTATATTTAACATTTTTGTTCGTCTTTGTGGCTGTTTATTCAAGTGAAACAAATTTCTACTTCATGAATATGAATGTGTTAAGTTTCATGTGTTCTGCGTTCCACATGACAAAGTTTAGTTTTATATATTTTTTCAGTTAATTTATTTATTTGTATTATTACATTCTTTGTACATAGCGTGTAAAGCTCAAATACAGTAAAATAACATTTTGAAATAGCAATACTATAAGTGTCTTCGTCATTTATGGGGGCTTTGATTCTTGACAATCTATTATTGGGTTGTTATAGTTATCTCAACCTATAGGCCTGTGTGCATCGATAGATTTATAGGCTGCACATTATCGTTGTGGGCCAAGTCAAACTTCATTGTTAGATTTTTTTTTCCTTTCCTTTTTGGTATAATCCACCGTAGGTTCTGTACTGAACCTCAATATTTTTAGTTTGTCGATTTGCGATCTTAATCTGGTGATTGTTCCCTCTGCCTCTTTCACCAACATGGGATCCTTTATGCAATCTGTAGTTTCGATAATAGAGCAATTCCCTCCAAAAACAGTCTAGTGCTCGTTTCTTTTGATTTTCCTTTGACCGCTATGAGCTCCTTTCTCCACTTAAATGGTTAGAAAAAATTGTGTTTCCTTTGCTGAATAGCAGTGCGAGATCTAGTGTGTGTTAAGTGAATAATTGTGCGAGAGGCAGGTGCTGCAAGAAAAGGCTGCGGCGGTTTTTTGGTTTTGTGTGTGTGTGTGTGTGTGTATGTGTGTGTGTGTGTGTGCGCGTGTGTGTGTGGTCGGAGGGGGTATAAGGGTGCAGATTTGTAAAAGTGTGGTATTCAAAGGGGCTCTTGTTTTGGATCGATGGCCTAGCTGCGCTTTTCGAGCAAATTCTTAAGGAGTGCTGAGCATGAAAACAGGGCGTTTTAACAAAAATTCCCATTTTATTCATGAAAGGTATATAGAGTATATTCTCCTAAAAAGACCAAATGTTAGCGAAGCGCATAATTTCTTGAGAAGAAGGAGTCTATTGTCCTTTGAAAGACGCTCAATTGTGAAATAATATTGCGGTTTGGAACCATAAGTAGCCAAAGTAGAGGACACGTCTACAAACCACCCGATTGACTGTCGATGTTCTGTGATTCCCCCAGTTTTCCGCATGAGTTGATCACAGAAGTCACGCTACTATCACTACTATCAAGTGTTTAAATTAAAAGCACTAATAATAGTTGTATTCTGATTTATTGTTTTCTGTATCCATTTTAAGAATTCAAATCTCTGTTTTTTTCATGAAACAATGATAATGTTTCTGGGCCGCTTGTTTGCTGCATTTTGGTGACCTTAAGCTAGTAAGTGGCGGTGAGGCTTTTCGTAATCACTGACAAATTTAGACTCCCCCCTTGTGTAGCACAGAGATTTTTTTTAAACTCTCATGGGCCAGAACAGGAAACACAACACGTCCTTTAGAAAACTGATATCGGTATCCAAGATTGACCTCTGACTTCAAATACATGCCGGTCATAATTGTTCACACCAGCATCAGAAAATAAATTATTTTCCAACACCACGGGTGTCCAATTATATCTGAGAAGAACCAGTTTCGGCACTGGTTTTGTTTGAAATCGAGAAGATGACACCTTATTCTACTCTACAAGGTCTTGATTGGAGAAAATAATTTCTTAAATCAGGTGCTGTACTGCTGGGTTACGATATAGCCCTGCACCCAACCCGGCCATTTTTGGATGCACCCAGAGTCTTGTAACGGTAAAAGCAAGTTGGACCTTAAGTCCACCCCAGTTTATATTAGAATACATGATATTTTCAACAATACCTCTCTCTACGTATTTGAGCGTCATTCCTCTGGTATCTACCTATTATTATTATTATTATTATTATTACTGTTGTTGTTAATGAGCAAGATTTGTGCATTTCTTTTCATTTATTTGAAGTACCGAGTTTCTCATGTGAGAGTGACCAACCAACTTGAAAGCAAAACATATTGGCTAAGTCAGTTCATGTCGCCAAGCTGAGGCGTATTTCAAATAATTATTTTTATGACGCGTTACCGATTCCTTATACACGTCCTATAAATCAGTGTATTCTGGCTTGTATAACGCTGTTTAATAAGATCAAGTTTTCAAATGTGACATTAAGCCACTGAAAGCTGAGACTGTGAACCAAGCAGGGCGCGTGCAAAGCGTTTAAAACATTCCCTCTCAAATTCACTCATCAGCCACACAAACTTTTCACATAACCCATATTCTACTTAGCAAACACTCATTCTGTTCTGTACCCTATATTGGACTAAATAGCAACGATAAGCTGTCGCTCTTATACGCATCTTCCAGGATATATTGAAGTCGTAGGCTATATAGTCATGCATTTTAAATGTGTTCGTTTGCGCTTTTCATTAACCGGCTTAGTCGCAGGCCTGTCGCTTTCGTTTTTACTTTTAGTATTCATTTTCGAATGAAATGATAATCAGCTCCAGCTATTTTCTGTTCGACCGGGAGGAGCAATTGATGTCCGATAGTATTTGTCTTAGCTGTCATTTTAGTCATTTTATCAACTAAACTGTGAAATGGACCAGCACTTTTCAGAAAACTCCTGGTTGGATATTCAGAACTGCATGATCTATTTTAGGGGATTGTTTTAATCAAATATGATGAGTTAAATATTTTCATTATCTAGCAATGAATTGTTCATCAGGCAAAAAAATGTTTCACGCTTTTGAGGATGATAATTCCGCAGATCTCAATAACCCATTTGCCGGCTCCTCATTAGTGTCTTAAAATAGGCTCAGTTTTGGGATTCAGCGGTAAATAAAAACCAATTTAACTTTTTTCTTAAGTAGGTGGCACTCGGCTCTTTGAAAAAAAAAAAAAAAAACAAATAACACACACACACTTTCTCTCACTCCCTCATTCACTCACTCACTCCCTCACTCCAAAGTGCGCATGCAGCTGCGCACCCGAGAGGGTCAGCATTATTTCAGTGTATTCTCCGTCTGATTACAAGCCGAACCCATCAAACGCAACATAATTACAGTAATTTTGGGTTTATTTATTCTAATGCAGTTTCCCATCTCTGGGGTAATTATGAACATTTTTTTCACGCGGGGAATCTTTTTGCATTAACAAAGGAGATAGCGCACTGAAAGACAAATTTGCTTCGCATTGAAAAAAAGCGGTAAAATAGGTGTGCTGCCATCTCTCCGCTGTTCTCTTATATTTAAGCCCCAGCAAATTGCTTGCAGGTGTATGCTGCGGGATTGTCAATAGGAAGACGGAGCAAAATTAGCAATGGCACAATGTTAGAGTAATGAAGGCGGCGCGGGCGAAATTACGGTACAAGAGCATATTTTTCTACCCCCTACTTCCATTTCTGTTCCATAGAAAATCCTTTCTTCCTGAATCAAAATGGCCTAGTAGTCTACTCACCTGAAATTACAATTTCTTATGAGGACATTTCACAACACCGAAATTTCACGTTAAGGTAGATTTTTGCAGCAGATTAGAAACATACATTAAAATATTAATAATTCGTATATGCAACCTGACACTTTTATTAGCAGAGAGGATTGAGTTCTCCGTACACTGTTCATGTTACTGTAGACAGTTTTATCTTTGAGACAGAACTCACAACGTCCAGACTGCCATTAATTTAAGGTAGCCTATCATGTGGTTAAATTCTGACATGCACGGCCGTTGAAAAATTCGACAAACAAAAATTAAACCAAACAGTGTGATATTTCTTACGATAAAAGTCCAAATAAATTACCATTGCATTATAGGTTTTATTTAAAGTCACAGTAAATGATTGCATATAGGGCCAATAAATATACATCCTGTCAGACTCGCCCACAATTTGCACAAAATATATCAGGTAATCTGCGTTGCAAGAAATAAGATTCTGTATTCTTACCTTAATCTCTTTGAGTAAATCATAATGACTCTCTGCTATACACAATATTCACATCTAGAATGCAGTTTGCGAGGATGTTAATGGTGGATAATATCCCGCAGGTTAGTAAGGCAGAGAGCTTGATTCCCAAAAACGGACTCACAAGCAGCGCTAAGCGTTAGAACAGCGGTGTTCACAATATGACTGAACATTTCGGCTATATTGGCGCTTTTTATATCTGATGGAAAAAAATTGCACATTATTAGCATAAATGTTTACTCTTCATTACGCTGATGACATTGTGCACTCGAGATCTTGGTAATCTTTGGGAAAATTATGAGTAATTTTTAAAAATTTAAAGCAGCAGTTACCATGCAATTCAGACTAATTCTGTTTCGGCTCCAAACGGATATAATTATCGAGGAGTCAAGATGTTATGCTAAAAACTATGCATTGATATTCCCATTTATTATGTACATACAACTTTGACAATGTTGATGCTTGAAATAGCTGGAAATTGTCTTGAGCAAAATTACAGTCCATATTAGGACATCTAAAATTGCGAAGAATTATATAGTAATTGCAGGCTTTCAGATCGGAAAGCCAGAATGTTCTAACTGGAGCAAATGTGGGTAAAATTACAGATCGCAGTATAAATTAGGGAGAGGGGTATGGCATTTTTCAAGTCGTCTACAGGATTCCGGAAGTGTCTGAATCAGTAGCACGACTAATCTGTCAATGAGTATTGATCTCTTGCAAACACAGTTCCAAATATTTAGGGCTTTCACACTTTTTACCACTATCTTTTTTGTGAATTGTTTAAACGCTGCCATTTCTTAATGAATGGTTGGTATGGCGTCTTACTTATTTGTATTGTTTAACAGATCGTCTACTTGATTGGCTTTGCTTGACAGGTTATATTATAATTATTATTATGTTGTATGGGTTGTAGTTCCCAATAAAATAACTTCTATGCAACGAGCCAAGTTTGGAAATTCATCCAGTCTCCCGTTAATTAGCCGTTTATTAACACGATGAACAGACGAAGGTCTTTTAAAAATGTTTTTTACCTTGATTCTTTCGCACAACGTCAATTCTGCAGACGACCCCCCCCCCCCCCCCCCCCAAAATTGTTTGCACGGGGACTTCACTGCTGTGAGCGCGCGTCATTATTGCCGAAGCATGCGTTTTATATGTGTCAAATATCACACAGACACTGTCTGCTTTTTATCGATGCACTGTATTTAAGCAACGCACCCAAAGTGAAACATGCCCTTTTAATATTGAGCATCTTCCTAATATATTATGATTTCGCGGCTTATTTTTTGTTTGAGTTAGACCTATAAAAGGATTTCTAGATGGATGTCTGAATCACTGAGTTCTTTGTGATAAGTCTCCCACTCGACATATTGCCGATTCTGACAACTTTTTGTAACATAATGCATCAAAGTAGTACACATAGGCCTACAATTTGTGGATAAAACAAAGGACGGGTTTGCGTTTCAAATAAATTGTAAACGTTGCCAATTTAACTGTGAGCCAATTGCTATATCATAAAATATGATCCCGTAGAAGTACCCTCCCTCTAATTTAGAGTCTTCTAAATTTAGCGTCTTGAGAGATTGGATATTATGACGTGTCATATCAAAGTCGCTAAAATTGAAATGTGCCATGTCAATGTAGCAACAATTGAAAACAACAGTGTGCATTTCGCGAGTCGAGCGAGACCAAACATTGGAATGGTGTTATAATTGAAAGGTAATACCAAAACAAGATCTTGCAATGTTCGACAATATCCGACCCGTATTGAGCGAATTATGTTTTTATAAGCCTTTTAGATTTTTGCCCACCCGTGAGGGTCTATTAACTTTGTTGGATAAAATATATGCTGCGGTGTTTTAAACGGATTAGTGTCGTGACATTTCATCAGGAGAGCTTATCGCATCTTGGCACAAGATTCTCGAAACACAAGTTTCATATTTTATCGATAAATTTAAGGTTATTTCATAATGATTTCGTGCTTCCATATTCCACATTTGTGAAATTATTTTTCCATGAGCACGAGGCCTTGTGTTTGATAGACTTGGAAGTTGAGAGATGTTCCCATGACGGTTGTCATGGAGGCGGTTTTGACTTCATTTTTTGGCTGAGCAGTGGTAATAAAAATCTTCAGTAGTGGCGCTTCGACTCTGGAGTCTGAAGGGCAGAGCCCCGGCAAAGGCGCCTGCATGCCAAGTCGTGTTGAGTATCCTCGACGACTCTTCGTCTATTGTGCCCCAGGTCCTACGTATCAGAGGTGCGTTTTCCAAAACTACGGTAGCAACTCACATGCTTCTCGACTTAATTCTGGTTTAAACTATGTAAGTTGCTAACATAATAATAGCAACTACGCTTTCTGGAAACGTATAACCACAGTCTGTACATTGCCCATCCTGAATTACAAAACTGCAACCATCACCTGATAAAAGTAACGAATATTTTAATGCATACTGCAAGCATACTAATGCGCAAAGCGAGCGTATGAAATCGGGAATACGAAAGCCAATATGAAGGCTTTCTTGCGGGCTACTTTAAGACTTCACCTCTACCAACCAAAACATAAAGCCAGTCCGTCTTTACCGTTGTTTAAAAACCTTTGACTGTAAGGTATTCAGCAAATCACTTAAGGACTATACTGGCATCCGTCAGACTCTCTGGGTAGGGTTCCGGGGAAATTTAACGGAGGCGGGCATTATTCATAAATAGTGAGAAATAATTTCAAGAGTAAGCCAACATTCCTAAGACCAAGACCAATGTGCGAACGGATTGTTTTCTTCACACAAAATGAAAATGCTTTCATATCGATGTACAGCGTTATCTTCGCAACCCATGAAAAAAAGCATTAAATGCAATGCCAAACTATCCTTCCGCAAAGAAATGCAGAGATTTCTCCTGCGAATAGATGTAAATCTTCTCCAACAAGAACTTGTTTTTTTTTTCCTTTAAATTATTTTACTTACATGAAGGCAACACCGTAAATGTGAATATTTTTCCGAAAAATGGAACACCAATAAAATCAGCAGCTCATGGTATAAATGGTTTTACTCCTAAGATTCAGCAAAAGATCGCACACTCCACAAACAATGTCATGGGCAAAATTCCAGAGGGTAACATTGCGGTTGAAAAAGGAACACTCACTCAATACAAAATAAATGAAATATGCACAGCATCACCGTATATACAGAACAGGTCTAAACGTAAATGCAATTTACGAAAAGAACTCATGGCAGTCTACATTTAAAACGTTTATATTAAACAAAATTGAGGTCAGTTCCAAAAGGCACCAATACAGCTTGAAAGTCTGCTACATATTTATTGATACAGTCCTCCTATATAAAATAAATTGCCAGTCAGCATGTCAGGAAATATGAAATATGTGAAATTCTGATTATAAAATACTCGTGTTCCTTTGGATATCAGTGGTATTTTGAACTGTACCTGTTCGTGTTTGCATTAAACAAATAAATAAATACAAAAAATAATTTAACTTCTGTCCTCTTTTTTTCCACAAATTTTACAGTGCCATTTGCATACAATCTTATAGCCAACATAACATCGACAGAGGAGAATTAGGCTGGAAACTGGCTACATCACGCCCGCAGTTGCACATTGAAATGAAGTTCGTGCCATTAAAATGTCCTCACATTTCACGTCCTCGAGGAAAAAGTCCAGTAAAATGCTACTCAGGGGAAAGGGGAATGGCACGTGCGACTTTCTCGCAATGACGCTCGCTAGGAAAATGTTAGTTAAAATATTGGCCCCGCGCTCATGGCAGAGCTGTGATGGTGCTGCAGAAGCGGGTTAGACTGAAGATGCGTTGCAGAGTTCGTGCACGAATACCAAGAATAATTTGCCAAAAACGAAGGGGCATTTGAGTTGGGAGGTATGCTGCTTTCCGCCAAATTTGAGTTCACGTTATTCATTCTTTGACTCTGAGGAAAGTCCCAAGCAGTTGTCGCCGGTGGGGAGTTGGACGGCGGCGACTCGCTGGAGGCCATATGTTGTTCCGGGGGAATTTCTCCACTTTTCCACAACTTCTTGAACTTTGAACGGCGATTCTGAAACCATATTTTCACCTGTAATGCAATGGATACGTATATTGTAAAACAATCCCACAGCTCAATCAATGTCAACTCATGAAGCCACACGCTTGTTTCCGCCGAAAATTACGATAAATCGACTATGCGACAGAAATGTGAATTGTGAAAATATATCTACAACGGCCCATCGCTCATGGGCGTTGGCTACGGGAGTCCCGGTAATATTTTTATGGCGATGCACAAACAATAGCAGTTATGATCACAAAACGGGGTATTTTCGGTTCAGGAGCCTATTCACATTTCTGCGACTGATAAATATTGCAGTCACTGGACAAATTACATGAATCAGTGTTCCAAGATTCAATTTAAAGCTGCGCGTACCTGGGTTTGTGTTAGGCCCAATGAGGCCGCAAGCTCGGCTCTTTCTGGTAAAGCCAGGTATTGCGTCTTTTGGAACCTTCTCTGAAGTGCTGCCAGTTGAAAGCTGGAGTAAATAGTTCGAGGTTTCCTAACTTTCTTTGGCTTACCGTTGACCATTCGGATTTCAGGTTCACTTTCTTCTTTCTCTGTGAGATTTAAATGAAAACACACACGGGAGTTCAGTAATGAGACCAGACAGGATTTCAGTGCAATAGAATTTCAATGAAACAAAAGCGAATTAAACCGTTCTTGTTACAGGAAATTCATACAGCCTATAAGCACCGACTCGTGAGTAGTCTAACGTTTCACTAGATTAGGCTTCTAGGTTCCCTGAAATAGGCTAGTATAACACAGCAAAAACATAAAACAATTCTTCATAGTAACGGATGGATAATACCTTCCACTGGGGTTTAGAAAATAAAAGCTTACCTGCATCTGTTGGGGTTGGCGAAGTGCTTGAAGGATAAGAGCCATATATGCCGAAGGAAGAATTGAAACCGAAGTCATAAGGTTTGGCGTTGTACTGGACGTTGGTCATACCACCTGTGTGGAACTGATAAGAACCGAGCTGTCCATAGGGTGACCCCGTGCAGTGTCCAGTCTGTTGGTTGTTGTTGTAGTAGTTGCTGTCCGTTGCAGTCGATACTGGCAAAGTAGGAGATTCCTGTGATTTGTGCAAGTTGTGATAACTGTTCGAGGTAATCTGGTTCGAATGCATATCTGATGCAAGACTATCAAAAACTCCGGTCATCGTATTAGGACTAAAAAGTTGTAAAAAATATTTTTACACGCTTCTGAAGAAAATCATTAATTGAAAAAGAGAGCTTTCGATGAAACGAGCGCAATGTAAATAAAATATCAAGCAAGGTTTGCTATTTATATATCGCATCCAGTCCATCAACAGACCAGCCAAACGACTTCACCAACCAGTGGTCTGAGATTGTCTGCAGCCACAGATGCGGAGGGGCATTTATCCGGTGTCACGTGAAGAGGCAGAACTCGATGGTGTGCGGAAGCCAATGAACAGATGTAAGGGAAGAGTTCCTCTCCATGTTCTTAGGGTACATGCATTTAATGCGTTTTATAACGGGCAGTTGCTGAGTACATTTTAGCCTTGCCACAATTTTGAAATATTTTTACAGTAGGCTGCACCGATGCTCTGCATGACCATTTATATATCGGCCGAAAATATGAAAATCTCAGTGAAATGTAAAATAATGCACGTAGCTTAGTCACCATCGCCAGCCATTTTCACGACGGAATATTCACCCTTTGTGCTTTAAAAAGACGTGGTTCAAGTGACATAATACTGCGGCTGAAATCTCCAAGTTTCTTTTCCGTTATTTGATAATCAGAGGGAGTTTAATGTACCCACTGTAAAACAGGGACTTCGGGCGACCACATCCGTCGCTGTCACGGCGCGCCATCTATCGGAGCCAAATAGACATCAACTGCGTAACCACGCAGACATTGAGTAATCACAAAAGGCGCCAGTCTTTTCAAACCGGCAGGTGAACAAAATAGCAATTAAAGCCCACAGAAATCCCACCAAATTCCTGTTTGTGAATACCTGTCCTGAGTTAAAGTACTTTCATTGCACTTAGGCTGGAGGAGGAGCGGTAGGCCTTTCTTAAACAACACCACTGTAGTAAACAAAGAAGGCGGTAGGCCAATTGAATAGCAATCTGCAGAAGACACTGTTCCTTACTGTGAGTGTATATTGACTTGAAAGACATAATACTAATTTTTTATACTACCGCAGTAATCTCTGGCCAGAGAAACCACCCGCTAAAACTATACTGAATTGAATCGTAATATACTCTGCTCACGCAGCCAAATGGCATTCAGTGTAAGAAGTGATTGCTAAGAAGTTAGGGCAGTGACATCGGTGTGTGACGTACGTTATTTGAAAAGCAGGAGGATCACGGGCTTAAAGAGGCTATCATTACAGTTAATGGATGTAGGACGATAGGTGAATGGTTGGGACGGCGAGAAACACATTAACACACAAGAAATTAAGATTTGTGTCCCGATAACACCTACAGGTAGGAGTCATGATTATTCTTTTAAAAGCGCCTGAGGTGGAGAATCCAGGTTCAGAGTAAAAGTCCTTCCCAGCATGTTGTTCTAACCTCCTGGATTTGCTATATAAAACAGCCCTGCAGACCACAGGTTGGACTAGTCAAGGAAATCAGCTGGTTGAGTCGATGGGTGGAAGTAAAACATGGTGGGATTTTTGCTTTCTGGCCCCAGGAATGTCCACCTCTGAAAAGTACAAACCCATTTCCCTACCCCTGACCTTGACCTGACCTAACCACGATTGCCGTTACCACTTCCAAAAGATTGAAGGAATAAGTTTATTTGTAATCATATTGTCTCCGATATAGTTCATTTTTAAGTCGCAAAGTCGGTGTTACTTACAATAACTGCCTGTTGCGCAGCGCAGGTAATCAAGTTACTGAAAATTTGAGGGATGAATCACGCAGATTATGCATAGTTCATAGTTTTTATGAGACACATGCAGTGTTGGGGTAGTTACTCTAAAAAGGTAATACATTACACATTACAAGTAACTTTTAAAAAGTAGTCCCTTATTTTACTTAATTACTCACTGCTGAAAGTAAGTAGTAACACGACTAGTTACATTACTTTTGGATTACTCAGCACCGTCAACTGAAATTCACCATAAGTTAATTCTTTAACCATATCATGTTACAACCTGGCATAAGCCCAGATCAGCACAAATCTTTATTCTAGTCAGGAGGACACAGACAAAATCTCTTTCATGTGCTTTAATACAGCAAAGTTGTAAAAATCAGTCCGAACAGCACTTCACAGAGAAGTGAGTCAAGTACAAGGCTACAGTACTGTCATAAACACGCATTAAAAAGGACGTTTGATTTGTTTTTCTGCCCTCTCTCAACCGCCAATATACTGAAAAGGAAGAAGAAGAAAAAGAAGACGTTTTTCTGGCCTACCGTCATGCCGATGGGAAAAGAATTTAACGCAAATAACTAGATAATTTATTTGCTAGTAACTGTAAAGCGATGACTTAAATTATCAAAGTAACTCATTGCATTACTGCGTTACTGATAAATGTAATCTGATTACAGTAATTAGTTACTTTGGAATGCGTTTTCTCCAACACTGGACATACGAACTCAATCACTGCGGGCGTTTGTCACGGCATTGTTATGACAAGCTTATGCAATGTTACATTTCTTTCCGTCAAGAGGTGCATTAATTTTGTCGGAGGTACTGACGGGAGAGTCTATCCGCACCATAGAACCTTTTCTGTCACATCCCCACGACTTTGAATTATTTAAAGTAAGGACTCCGTGGTGGCCATTTTATGTGTGAAAGCAATTATTTAAGGTCGCTGAACCACTCGTATATAATTAAAGTCCGATGAATTTTGACATTGCAATCACAGAATGCCTTTGCTGTCGGAGATGAAAAATTGCGTTGATGAGATGGTCTTTCTCTACATGCAGGGAGTCTGCTGACTTCAATTTACTGCTGGTTAGCATTGATGAGCCTTGACCTGACAAATTGAAGCAACCCCAAATCATAACACTTCCTCCATAATCTTGTACAGAGGGCACTATAGAACACTGGCGCATTGCTTCTTCAGATTCATTTTAAACCCTGACCAGAGCTGGACATTCCAGGGGTCAGGAAGTAAAAGTCCCAGCATGTTTTGCTTCCACCCATCAACTCAACCAGCTGATTTTCTTGACTAGTCCAACCCGTGGTCTGAAGGGCTGTTTTAATTAGCGAATCCAGAAGGTTGAAACAAAGCACCGGGGAGGTCTTTTATTCTGAACCTGGATTCTCCACCTCTGACCCTGACTCACACTTAGATCTGGGTTTGGGTTTACCTGAATTCATGAGATTACATGAGCTACAACCATTGGTTCTCATACCACAGGTTCTCGACTACCATTGGTTCCAGGGAGTTGATGCTCCCTGGCAAACTGAAGTCTTTTTTTTCCTGATTAGCTTCAGCATCCGTTGCTGACGTCTCATAAGCAACTCTGCGGCTAGAGAACTTGTGTTTATTTCAACACCGAAGAAACCGGGAGAAATTCCACGTTTAGAACATTTTCAACATATTGGTATTGGTTAACCTCTGTTGCAAACGTCTTATGTGGTTTGTTTCATTTCCAGGCTCCCACAACAGTATGTGCATATATAATTAGTAGGGATGTCCGATAATATCAGCGGACCGATACTATTAGCCGATATTTGTGTAAAATAGTTATATCGGAAAAGATTATCAGATTTTTTTTTTTGCCGATAATGAAAACCAATAAAACAAGAGCACTCAGAGAGCGCAGCACCAGGCCAAGGTAACTCTGTGCATTAGTTATTTTCATTGGCTGATGCAGGGTATTGCTACATTCTACCACCAGGTGACAGCAAAAGCTAAAAGCACGCCGATTGGAAATCTGGCCCATTGGGAAGATTAAATCTCTGCCAGCATAGCTGGATTTGAACTTTGGCCTATATCTCAGCTGTACTCTGGCCTAGTTATGACAAAATAAATTGAGACTTTCAGAACATGTCATTATTGTGATTGCCTACATTCGATGTTATCACCAAACATATCTTTGTTATTAAAAGTGAAATTTATACAACAATATAAGGTGTCAGCGTGTGAAGGTATATATTCATATTGTGACGAGAGCTTAAAAGTTGATAAATGGATGAAAACCAATTCCTTCGACAATCAGACTTAGGGCAAGTCCATCTCAAAGTAGTTTGCTCAGACAGTAGCAAACAAAAAATAACCAGAAATTGGCATCTGAATTTTAGTTGAAAATTCGTTGTTTCACCGAGTCTAACTAATCCCGCTGAAGCAATTTTAGGTAAAATGCCATCTTTACTCTTTGGGTTTAAGAGATTCAAAATAATCTCAATAATGTTCTGATGATTAGGCGAGTTATTTGAGGAAACGCGGCGGCAAGGCTTTTATACGGCTTATGAAAGCCTCCTCTATTTTCCTCTCCCCCTTATATTCACGTTGATAGGTCCTAACTGATTTATGGATACCATGGGATTTGCCTGCACGAGTACATTCGTTCATTGTCCTATTTGTACTAATAACTATGGTACGAGCGCCCTCGGGCGGCTGAAATATGGTACTCCCCAATGTGTTCAAAGCTTGCCAAATGACAATGGGAACTAATATGCGTCGCTTGAAAAATCACATGGCAATACCGTGATTAATTATCAAAAATCAATTAAGATAAGATTTAGTCAACTAATTTACACATGTTTTAATAAAATTAGTTTTTTGAAATTGGTCATTTAATAAAACAATTTATAAACCGATTAATTAAAATAATCTTTTAAATCCATTCAAAAGAACTATTTAACAGAAAATTATATGAAAATACAAACTACGGAATTTAGAAATTGATTTGCAAAATCATATTTTAAAGCATTAAAATGTTGCCCTGTATTTGTTCATTTGTTTATTTTCATATTTCTTTTCTCTGTCACGATTCATTTTGGACCTTCAAAAGCATTTTGAGTGCCTCACTAATAGTAAAAGCTACAGAGCTCTCGTTGAAGTGTTTTTACTCATTCCCTACGGAATACTTTTCTATAAAATTGTCACGTTTGTGCGGAATATTTTTTTCCCGAAAATTACACGATATAAAGTAGGAAGTAGCTACAGGTGGCCCATGACCGCGACCGCCAACTGATTTCGTGTTTTCATCGGACTTCGAATGGTCATCCACGACGCTGGCACCGGCTTACCGTAGGGAATGAGTTAATAAAAGTAATTTATGTCAAATATATATGAAATTACTATATATACTGTGAAATTAAATTGATCAATCAATATTATAATTTGATCAATTTAGATTTTTTTTTGTCCATAAATGAATCCCTTTATTACGATTTCATTCGTAAAATGGGCTCTTAGAAAGATTTTTACATTCATCCTTTTAATTTTCAATTTGCATTTTGGTTCTCCTACCACTTTTATTTAAAGGGACACCGTTTAGGCAGAGCATGCAAAGTAAATGGTGGTGAAAATTGCTATGACGTTTTCTTGCTGTTAGTTGCGTTTTTTTTTTTTTAACAAAGCTGTTTCTTTCGCGAACACAGAGACGTTGTTTTGTGAGCTATTATCAGAGATACTGGTGCCCTAATAACAAGAAAATGCATTAGAGCCTACTTCCTGATCGAAGAATTAACGACCTCTAGTGGCGACAAAAAAACAACAAGGAGTACAGGCAGCTGTTTCAGTGTATTGAAGTCAATTGGAGACTGAAGAGAAAGAGCAAAATATGACTTTTGTATTTTTCGCCCCGCATCATATCGATACCTTCATGCAAGAAGGGCGTAAGTGACATTTTACAAATTTTACAGGAGAGGCAAAAAACTGCTCCAGGTAAATGTCTACCATATGGATTAAAATTTCCATGGTGAATGAGTGGGTCAGTAGATGATATTGAAGCCTGAAAAAGATTGATTCCCTAATCATTACAGCCAATGAAGAGATAATACAGCTTTTGTCACTTCCGCCCTTTTAGCATGATTCAGGACAAGGAGATTAATATGTGAAACTTGAATCTGCAACACTACTAATTGACACTGATATCTGTAGCCATAAACAACAGATAATACAACTGGGATAATGCAGTGTGCACTGACTGTGGGTGTATGTACAGTTTTTGATAGTACCAGATAGGAGTAGCAGTATGCAAAAAAGGCGTAAGTGTCAGGTAACCCTGGACTGAAAATGCTTATTGTTTGTAAAAATGGTGAAACTGCCACTCACACCCATTTACCATGGGGATTCTTTCAAACATCCTTCTAACAAACAAGGAACAATGGTGGGAAAATTTTACTGGCAGATACGCCTTTTTGAAAAGGGTTTTGGCCCCTTTAGGACAAAAATTCAGACTTGAACTTTGGCCAGAAGATGGAAGCCACATGGATGTACAAACCCAAAACCAGTGAAGTTGGCACGTTATGTAAATCGTTGATAAAAACACAATACAATGATTTGCAAATCCTTTTCAACTTATATTCAATTGAATACACTGCAAAGACTAGATGTTTAATGTTCAAACTGAGAAACTTTTTTTTTTTTTGCAAATAATCATTAACTTAGAATTTAAAGGCAGCAACACATTGCAAAAAAGTTGGCACAGGGGCCTTTTTACCACTGTGTTACATCGCCTTTCTTTTTAACGACACTCAGTAAACGTTTGGGAACTGAGGAGACCAATGTTCAATCTTTTCTGGTGGAACTCTTTCCCATTCTTGCTTGATGTACAGCTTAAGTTGTTCAACAGTCCGAGTTCTCCGTTGTCGTATTTTACGCTTCATAATGCGCCACACATTTTCAATGGGAGACAGGTCTGGACTACAGGCAGGCCAGTCTAGTACCTGCACTCTTTTAGTACGGAGCCATGCTGTTGTAACACGTGCAGAATGTGGCTTGGCATTGTCTTGCTCCAATAAGCAGGGGCGTCCATGAAAAAGACGTTGCTTGGATGGCAACATATGTTGCTCCAAAACCTGTATGTACCTTTCAGCATTAATGGTGCCTTCACATGTGTAAGTTGCCCATGCCTTGGGCTCTAATACACCCCCATACCATCACAGATGCTGGCTTTTGAACTTTGCGCCTAGAACAGTCTGGATTGTTCTTTTCTTCTTTGGTCCGGAGGACACGACGTCCACATTTTCCAAAAACAATTTGAAATGTGGACTCGTCAGACCACAGAACACTTTTCCACTTTGCATCAGTCCATCTTAGATGAGCTTGGGCCCAGTGAAGCTGGCGGCATTTCTGGGTGCTGTTGATAAATGGCTTTTGCTTTGCATTGTGGAGTTTTAACTTGCACTTGCAGATGTAGCGATGAACTGTAGTTACTGACAGTGGTTTTCTGAAGTGTTCCTGAGCCCATGTGGTGATATCCTTTACACACTGATTTCGGTTTTTGATGCAGTACCGCCTGAGGGATCAAGGGTCACGGGCATTCAATGTTGGTTTTCAGCCTTGTCGCTTACGTGCAGTGATTTCTCCAGATTCTCTGAACCTTTTGACGATATTACGGACCGTAGATGATGAAATCCCTAAATTTCTTGCAATAGCTCGTTGAGGAATGTTGTTTTTAAACTGTTCGACAATCAGCTCACGCATTTGTTCACTAAGTGGTGACCCTCGCCCCATCCTTGTTTGTGAATGACTGAGCATTTCAGGGAAGCTACTTTTATACCCAATCATGGCTCCCACCTGTTCCCAATTAGCCCGTTCACCTGTGGGATGTTTCAAATAAGTGTTTGATGAGCATTCCTCAACTCTCTCAGTCTTTTTTGCCACTTGTGCCAGCTTTTTTGAAACATGTTGCAGGCATCAAATTCCAAATGAGCTAATATTTGCAAAAAATTACAAAGTTTACCTGTTCGAACATTAAGTAACTTGTCTTTGCAGTGTATTCAATTGAATATAGGTTGAAAAGGATTTGCAAATCATTGCATTCTGTTTTTATTTACGATTTACACAACGTGACAACTTCACTGGTTTTATATCTAAAAAGTAAAAATCAGAATTTTTCCCCCCAAAATGTCACTAATGCGCTTTTTGCATGAGGGTATTGATATAGCGCCAAATCGATGCGGTTATCAGTCAGCCAAAGGTCTTCTGAATATTTTTATGCCACATTTGAAGTGACCACGATAAACATTTTTCATAAAAAATAACCTTTATTGAGGTCTTCGCAGGTTGTCTGTCTCATGCTGCTTGCTAATAATGGGTGAGCAGTCAGGTCAGCCCTCCTCCTGCCCCGACTGAGCCATCAGTAGCTCTCTGGGTAGTTAAATGAGAAAACTGAGGATACTATAGATAAAAAATTGAATGTTTTCTAATTGAACAATTCTGTGTTTATGTTCAGATTTTGTTTACAGAATGGTTCGTGTTCCTGTGTGCCAATAACCAATTTATGGCCCCCCTTAGTTACTGTTGCTATGCTCCACATATAACGCAGCTCAGTTCCACATTGTCAACAGCACAGCAGAAGTTTGAGCTCCACTCTCTCGTGCGTATATCTGAAAACAGTGCAGTTTGTTTCTTACCAAATGCGTCCAACTTGCCCAGCAAAGTCATGCTGAAAGCCCTTACCCACACAGAAAGAACCTTTATAAACATATAGGTTTTATTATAGGGCCACATATAGGTTTCGCATATATGTGACATTCATAAAATTGGCCGTTTTCATATATTATACGTACATATATGTACATAACGGCCAATTTTATGTATGTCACATATATGCGAAACCTATATGTGGCCCTATTTTAAAACCTACATTTTTTTTTTTTTTTTTTAATTTGGCATCTCCAATCTCACTGGAATCTGGGATATTCAGTCAGGGAGCTAAGTACAAATAAGTACAAATACTTTGACCCCTGTTGCTAATATAGGAGTGGGTATGCACCTTCCTCCGAAGTCTGCACCCGCTATCCACTGCCTTGTACACATTCTCTGAGTGAGACTTCATAAATTCAGATCATGAATAAGAGAAGAATCTTCTTTATGAGGGCCCGTCTGGACAACGGGACGCGCCTTTAGGAACTCTACAGAACCTTTCCCAGCAGGCCCTTCCGAATTTGCATCCCTGTAGCGCATCGGCCAATTGCGCGGTACTTCTGAAAAGAGCTGCTGACCACTGCTGGTTGATATGAGGCGGAGATTAAAACCTATATGTTTATATAAGTTCTTTCCATGTGGGAATTTAAGAATCCTTGTTATTTCATCCCTGTAAGAAAAAGTCTGGGTCTCCTTTAGTTGCTGCAAAAGCATCTCAGATAAAAGACAAGTGTCTGTTCATTAAAACTGTGAACAGAAATGTAGACTTTGTCTTCTAATTAATTAACCACAGTGAAATGCTCAAATAGATATGGGGTTGAAAGGCATGTTTACTGGAATATATGTTCTTCTTTGTACTTTTATTTTGTTATTTTTGTTTTATTTTGCTACGTTTAGACTAAGGACATCTGAGTCATATTCATCTAGAAACAGCATTTCAGACAAGATAGAA
The DNA here is from genome assembly GCA_029721435.1 of Gymnothorax reevesii. Classification (NCBI taxonomy): domain Eukaryota; kingdom Metazoa; phylum Chordata; class Actinopteri; order Anguilliformes; family Muraenidae; genus Gymnothorax; species Gymnothorax reevesii. The sequence continues at coordinate 69,361,733 of CM056586.1, forward strand.
AACATTGCATTTGGTGGATGTAACAGTGTAGTGTATTACCTTTCCGTGGATGTGTATGAGCTGTAAGGATGTGAATCCAATTTTATCTAATGCGGTGAATCTGGCTGTGACTTAAACTTGAAAAAAGGCTTAATTACCTCCGCCAAGGAGATTATGTTTTAGGCAGCGTTTGTCTGTTTGTTTGTTTGATTGTTAGCAAGATAACTCAAAAAGTAATGCACTGATTTTGATGAAATTTCCAGGGAAGGTGTGTATTAAGTCAAGGAACAGGTGATTAAATTTTGGCATATCTAGGCCAAAGTACAGCTGAGATATATGCCAAAGTTCAAGATTTCAAGTCTTTCGAATGGGCTTGAGTTCCAATCGCCGTGCTTTTGGGTTTTGCTGCCCCTGGTGGAGATCTGCGCTCTCTGATTGCTTTTCTAGTTGAAGAAATAAACATAATCAAACCATTTTGTTTTTATATATTTCCTTCTCTTCCACAGTACACAACTCAATCTTCATAGAATGGAAATAAGTTTGGTCAAGAAAGAATTGATGACCTTGTTATTGTTTCAGGAAAAAAATGTAACAAATAGTATGAGATATTTGTGTTGATATCATAGCTTTTTGTCTCCTCTCACTTGCCATTGTTAATAATGACTGGTTTACACATAACCGTATCACGTGTCAACATGTATTTAGGATCAAATGTGATGCCAATTTCACGTGTTCACATGCGATTAATAAATTATTGCATGAAATTCTTGTTATTTCTGTAAGGGACTTTGGACTAATATGCAGATATTACCTTGAGAATGAAAATATGAGCTAGGCATCATGTATGACAGTTGCAAAAGTGAGATATGAGCTATATAATCGGTATGACAAACAGAAGCTGCCACTGGGTATATGAGCTATATAGGAGACATATACCTTGTATGTACATGGGGCCTATATGTGGACATAAAGAAGCGATATAGGAGACCTATATGCCCTCTATATGCACATATGTACCTGAATTTGTGCTATATGTGCATATATGCTGTATATATGTGGCATATATGCGCGTATACGCGGCGTGTAGATTGCATATATGCGCATATATGTTCATATAGATTCTTTCCATGTCGGTAACTATTTCACAGAAAAAGATATCCTTGAAAAATTTTAAACGGAACGGGTGGAAATACAAGAGTCACAGCAAAGCACTGGCAGTCAATGCCAAACACCCCATAAACTGCACATTGAGATCAAACCAAGCATTTGGTTAAGTAACTGACTTTCTGAATCCAATTGTGGCTAGTTTTCTGGCTAGCTACCAAGTCAACTTTTCTCATGTTGACGTTTTGAAGCAAATTACATCATGCCATTACAAAATCCCTCATAATCTGGCTCAGTGTTTTATATTATCTAGTGTTGCGAATGCTAGATGGCATGAAGGAATCATGTTCTCGGCAGAATACCTCCTGGTTTGTAGCTACATCTAGTGTTGCGCGCAGATGTCCTCTGGGGAAAAACAATTCTGTTACCACATACATCAATGGTACCATTGTTGTTTTGCTGAGAAGACAGAATTACATATGCACAGATTGGCGTCTAACTAGTGAAGGCAAAATGGTAAAAAACTCATTTGCTTACGTTTGAGTGAGCAGCCTTGTGTTTGTTGATCTTATTAACTTTGAGCTCCTTCAATCATTGCAAACACTTTTCCAACTGTGTTTTTTGCCTCGGAAAAAGGATGGGCAGGGTACTTTTTGTTAATATTACTCGTTTCCCAAATGCATTTAAGAATTATTTTTGATAAAGTGAGACACCTTGCCTACTACACACAGCTATTGATTGCATTAATTGTGGGATAATATGGCGGTGCTGTCCGGGAACGCAGGACCTTTGTAAGATAAGGTGATCTGATTGATAGTTTTCCTACAATAAATTGAAAGGTCGGAAAGCTCCATTGCCATTAAAGCATTAATGGGATTAAGCTAGCAATGCTAACATATTGTGGGAATTACCATTAAGGTGCTTACAGAACTTTGACCAAGCTAGTCTTCCTTATCCAGAGGTAATGAAAGAAACGTGTTGATAGGAACAAATTGATTAGGTGAATTCAGTTTGGGAGAATAATCCCACCATTCCAATAACTTGAATGTTAGTTATCTAATGGTTGCTACCATGCAGATATTAACCACGGGTCAATTTTAATGTTAGAGACTGAATTCCAAATTTGTGAATGCCTGTCGAATTTCTTTAAGAATGTATCCACAGTCCTTACTTATCCAGCAGACGTAACTTTTCCAAACTCATTGAGTAATTTTATAGCTAGCTAGCTAGCTAGCTACTTAAGTCATCTGTGTTTGAAGACTTCACAGCAAAACAGAAAAACGTAGCTTCAATCTTTTGGTCTCACCATTTAAACATCTAATATGTGACCACCTGCGAAAATAGCTACTGAAAATACTGAGCACAGAGAACATGAACTGAGAGCAACGCCCCCTTTCAGAGACTGGAAATGCGACCAAAAATTCCTTCCATTTTTAAGTTTTGCTCTGTCTTGTCATTAGGGCTCCAGTATCTTTGCTGTTATGTCTGGCCATGAATACTGGATAGAAACATGCCTTCTTGGAATGAAATGAAAATATTAATGTATTCATTATTAAAAAAATCTGTTGACACACCTCATACCAAAGCTACTTGCGACAGATATACTGCTATCAATTTTGCTGTACATTTCAGCGACATTTGTTTCCAGACAATCATCTTCAAACTGTTATATCCAGTTTGCAGGTCTTGACATGTGAGAAGAATGGATGTTACCAGAAATGGTTTGATTAGTCATCTGTTTTAATATTTATTTATTTGCTAATATTTACTGACCCCATCCTTCCAAAAGTTAATCATTTGTTATTTAGTGAACAAATGACCCTCAGAAGGACTCATAGGTACCTGCAAACCCCTCTGAAGGACATAGCTAATTACTGAAAATTGACAAAATTGTTGACCTTTTAATGGCTGAAATCTGAAGTTCTGCTTCAAATATTTTGGCCCTGTGTGACTATAGCAGTGATTAGCACTTGAAGGGTTAAAGGACCTCCATAATGTTACATTATTTTTTTTCTCTTTCTCTTTTCAATTTTTTTCAATTTGATTTGTTATGGTGACATGACACATAGTGTCACCAAAGCATTACAAAAATGAATAAATAAATAAAAATATCTCTCTCTTGGTTTCACACGCACACAAGCTCTTGTTGAGAAAACTATGGCATGATAATGATAAATATTTGCCTCTAAATATTTAAATAAATATGTCTATTTATCTCTATCCTCCTTGCAGCTAGCCTAATTCATTTTTGTTTCTATTGTTCATACAAATCAAATGCGTTTTGACTGATCAGATACGTACATCAAAATAAGCAGGTAGTAATCGGTCAGCATTGATCTGCCAAAATTTTGCATATTTGACTGGACCAATGTGTACAGTGGGCTCCAAAATTACTGGCACCCCTGACGAGAGGGCCCCTGATTAGCAATGTACAAACAATACAATAAAAAAAAGCGATATAATAGAGAAATGGAATATTCCAACATATGCGAATTGAAACAACCAAAATCATAACAATCATTTAATACAATATAAATCTTAACAAATTCAAGGCTTCATAATCATCGGCACTCTTCATTTAATACTTTCTGCTGTTATGCTTTGATAACTGAGTCTTTTCCTGTAATTTTGACAAGGTAAAGGCACACATTTGGGGGGATTTTGGACCATTCCTCTGAAAATTCTTTCAACATCTTTCACATCCTCGGGTTTGCATTTATCAACTGGCCTCTTTACCTCAGCCCACCAGTTTTCAATTGGATTGAGGTCTGGAGACTTACCTTTTTCTTTATTTTTTTTAGAATTTTTTAAAGTATTGTTTGTGCATTGCCGGTCAGGGGTGTCTGTAATTTTGGAGCCCACTGTATATGATTCAATATTACATGAAATAAATACTTGAGTAGTACTTGGATTCTGATTTATCTTCATTTTGTGAAGTGCATAATCATCACTCCTCACTACTGTAGGTCTCTCTGTGTTTGGTGTTGAAGCTGAGAGTATATGGTTGATAAAAATCCTCTGCAGCTCATGACTGGGTGCAGTTGCAGTTCTGTGTCCCACGGAATGCCAAATGCACCGAGCACATTTCAGAATTGCTGGTCCAAAAAGGAAGAAGTCTGTGGTTGATCAAAAAGGAAACAGTTTTTGAGAGCTGAGGAGACTCCCTGAGTGACACTCCTCCCTGTATTTAGCCCTCTTGGTGACCAGGCTGCTGACTCTAATGGCTAATTTCCTGACAGAATTATTCTACCACAGGGTGGTGTAAAGGTGCCATTTCCAGTCGCTACCCGGACATTTTTCAACCATCGTAAAGTTTCTGATGGTGTTTGAGATAAAAGGTTCAAAGCATAACATGCACTAATGATTGGTTATACCAGAGAACAACACAAACCTCAAGTTTGTATGGAGACACCAGAATTTCCTCACTGGCCTTCCCAGCAACCGTATCAGAGTGGTTCAACCATGTCCTGAGTGGGCGTAACTGGATAAACTTTAGATAAAATAAGAAATTTTGATGTGCCAGCCCTGCTTGACGTTTTGGTCACTGTAGAGCTTGATTTCTGGATGTTTGCCACTCCAAATAAGTGTACGTAGCGAGGCATCAACTCTTGTCCAGTATCCCGCTGGAGGAGCGAGCGGGATCATCATGCTCACTAAGTTGATACGCGGCAAAGCCTTCTTTTTAATGGAAGCAGCTCTTGTGTGCAAAGATGTAGGTAATTTTGTCCGTATATCTGGGTCACATTCAGCCTCTTTGAGAATGTTTTCGTGGTTCGACTTTACTATGTCATGAAGGAAAGTGTGAGTCTGAAAGCCCTGACATGTGATCTCAGTTTTAATAGGATGTCCTAAGGTAGTGACATCTTCTTTGCTCCATCATTCAGTAACAATAGTGCTGACTTTGTCCATTTGATTTTGCCGCCTGACAACAACTTGTACTCCTCAAAAGAGGACAGTAGGCGAGAGATCACTTTAAACTAATTTTACCCACGCGCGATGAGGTGGCGTGGGTATACAGTTTAGCACCGTGTGTGTGTGCGTGTGTGTGTGTGTGTGTGTGTGTGTGTGTGTGTGTGTGGGTGTGCGTGTGGGTGAGAGAGAGAGAGAGAGAGAGAGAGAGAGAGAGAGTGTGTGAATGTGTGCGTGCGTGCGTGCGTGTCTGTCCGCGCGACAGCTCGGCCACCACTGAAGCTAGGGTGACCAAACTTTGTGGGGTAGATGATCTTAGGGTACCCTGTCCAAATTTGCATTTTGAGGTCCAAAGGTCAAGGTCAACAAGAGGCGTGGGTTAGCATCTCTATAGAGTGCGCATCATCTAGTTTATTTTTTTTGATATCCATTAAGTAAATAAGGAAATTACCAGCAAAGGCTGATATGATATGTGGCAAAGGTTTAATGTGAATAGCAGTAAAAATCTGGATGTCCTCGAGTTAACGGTTATAGTGACAGCATGAGTAGACTGGATGAGAGTTCGCACCTCTGATCAGTCGCTCGGAAAATGGGAAAGGGGCTAAAATGTCGGCCATTAGTAGACACCGTGGCTGTGGGATTTGAATATGAAACCCATATGAAATCAATAAATTCTTTCCCCATTGCAAACCCTATTAGAACTGCCCATGGGTACTGCCACTCAACGATAAAATCATACGAAGAAGGTAAACGGTCAGCTGGGATGTCCCGTAACATTGCAATAAAATTTTCAGCCACATCAAAGGTAAGACAGCACTTCCTGATAGTTTTCTCTGAAACCCCATTGGTGTATCTTCATCATGTGTCCAGATCTGATGACATTTCGCCTCGGTTAATGAGTCTCGGCTCCTCTGAAAAGAATAAGAATACGCTAGACGAGCTCACGGACGCCATTTTGCTTGCTTGTTTGTTTGTACGCCCCATCCAAGGTCTGCTGCTACCCTGTGACATTGCGTAAAACCTTAGGTGATGAGATTGCTAATCTTTCCTGTTAAGAATGTACTTTAGGGGGTGGAATAACGGCGCTACATGAGATGCAAACCCCCCGGCAGAGGTGATGGGGGCTCATCTCTTCTCATCTGAAGCTGCTGACGTGGTCTGAGTCTGATGTTTCATTTTTTTCCGCAGTCAAGACACTAAAACAACTTAAGTCAACATATTCAACTAAAGAACAAAAATGCATGTTCCGTCAGGCAGATTGGGCCCACGGTGGGCCCGTTTGTAACTGGTGAGAACTGCTGGCCTGGGGCAGCCACACCCTCTGCCAGTGCAATCGCTGTGGAACAGTCTGAACTTTTTTTTCACACAAAATATTTCTTTAAAAAATTGGTGCTGCTAAGGATAAAGATCCTGTTATTTAGCCGAATAGCTGTTACCTGCACTGTGTTCCCTTTGTGCTTCTGGGGGCTTAAGATTCACCTGAAAAGCAAAGAAAGAAAGATTAGTCATAATTTGGGCCTGTAATCACTCAGGCTCCTCGTCCCAAGCTGCCTGGGAGTGCCGTTCCCTCTCAGCGGCCAAGCCTGCGCTTCAGTGACTGATTGCCAAGAATGAAGGGTGTTCTTAGGTAACACTAGTTTGAGAGGTTTAAGCGGTTAAAAAAAAAAAACAACAAAATCAAGACATTCTATTCTTCCTCGAGTGCTGAATAATACACATGTTCCTGTAGCACAGTCACAGTAGTCATGCCTGGAAGGAAAATATTTCACATGCAACTCTGAAATAATTATTATTAGTTCACCAAAGAAAAGTACGCCATCGCATGATCCAAAAAACGTCCATTTGGATAATATGCTGACATCAGTGCTGCCTTCCGCAGCAACAGCCAGAACAAACTGTAACAAGTCCTGAGCTTCGCCCCACACCCAATGGCTAAAAAATTAGGAAGATCCTCGAATCTTCTTACTGTCTATCAATTGCTGACTTATACTGAATTCCCTCATTTATGAATCACCTAACTTTTCTAATTGCCAGTGTTTTACTTACCTATGATAAACGAGACCAGTCGGTTGCCCGCAACCGATGGGTGTAGCCCACGATCGCTCACATTCTTCATTTTGGCTTATTTTTGACACAAAATTGTCAATGATTTAGTGAATTATGTTACGATGGCAACCAAAATAAATAGACACTGTGTCCTAACCACTGCCCATACACTCACCAAATATTAAAGAAATAGCTTTAAATTTGCGGCCCGTAGAGTGTCCACAAGGAAATCTCTGGCGGCAGCGGTGGACGCGCAATGAGGCCAAGTCCACAGTAGCCCCGACTTAGTCCAGGGGCAACAAAAAATGCAAAAATGGAGGTAATTTTTGAGAAAGAATACATTAAAGATTCATTTGTTAGACTGACCTACTCAACATATGATCAGAAATTTGCAGTAGCTCACATTGGGCACAACTTGAAAAACTCTGGTGATGTAAAGAAGTTTCAACCGTTTAATATGTGAAAAAAATAAAAAAGGTTATGTTTGGGTCAGGAGGTTATGAGTTTTTGAAAATTAAGTTTAAAGATGTAAAACCCCAATTTGCATATTTAATTACTTCAGAGCTAAAGAATTGACATTGTGGATAATGTTGTTTGTAATCTAGAATAAAAGTACAATAAGCATCCGTTTATGTTCATTTTTGAAAGGGATATTTGCGACTTTCTGTTGGATTGGAGGTCTATTATGGGTCCAATTTGAGATCCCCTGTCTCCTCAATGGTTGGCCATTGTGCTCAGTGATGGAGTACGCTGAAGTGTAGGTTTATATCAAAAAGTTGCCAAATTCTGAAAGGGTGAGGGTAAAAGTGCTTGATTTCCAAAGGAATGCCCAAATACCATTTTGCAGCTGAATTATCGCTCTGCAGCTGATGATATCGCTCTTGCATGTCTTTTCATTCCAGATTGGCCTGCAATCAACATTTAGCAATAACCCTGTACCAAGGTTTCTAGGTAAAGTAGAAAATGGAAAAAGTGTGGCAGGATACTATATGACATTCAGCTCTCATCCTATCAATATTTTATGAAGGATTCAACCTTCATGTGCAAAATTTGTGCATAAATCAATCTGGTATCTTTGCGGCCAAATTTATATCTACATTTGAGTGTGCTGCGAACAACTGGACAGTGAAATACGTTTTTTCCATTAGTAGCTTCACTGTCTTTGACAAAGTTATTAGGCATCCAAGTGTGAAGTTCTGGAACCCTATTGCAATGGTTAGTATTATCAAATATCCTATTATTATTATTATTATTATTATGATTATTATTATTATTGTTATTTTCAGTCTCTGCCCTTGACTCAATGCTGCCTTGTAACCACCAACTAGGCAAGAGTTTGTCCCTTTTTATTTATTATTTTATTTTACAACCCCAATTCCACAAAAAGTTGGGATAAAATGTGTAAAGTGCGTGTAAAATGTTAATAAAAACATAATGCAATGATATGCAAATCTCATAAACTGGCATTTTATTCACAATAGTACATAGACAATATATCAGATGGTGAAAGTGAGACATTTTACCATTTCTTGAAAGATATCAGCTCATTTTGAATTAGAAAATTTGCAGTGTACATTTTAATATCTTTCATAGTAATTCATAAATAAATTGAATAAATTCATTTCACATGTTGATAAGTGAAGAGTTTTAACCGTTGATGCACTTGTATTCAGGATTTAGAGCGCTGAACGTTAGGCGAAGGTGTCTAATTGTCAAAACTGCTGCATTCAGAAGTAGTGCATAATTCAATTAAACTTTACTTCCCCGACATCATGTACATTATGGAGTGACAGTTTCAACATATTTGAAAACTTTATTTTTATGAAACTTTAAGGGTCTGCACTTGTGCACGTTTAAGAATAAGCTGGCGTCAGAAGAAAACTCATGAATTATCCCCGTCATCAGTTCCGCTGCAGTTTGACTGACTTCATAAGAAAGCAGCTGCGCCCAATTCACTGATACACAATGAATTGATTGTTAAAATACATTTAAAACACTTACATGCCTCATTCCTTTTTTTTTCTTTTTACACACACACAAACACACACACACACACACACACACACTCTCACGCATGCGCACATGTACACACATACAATGATAAGTTCATAAGAAATTATTTAAAAAAAGATAATAATCAAACGAAGCCTTGGACAGCTGTAAAGAGCTTGGGCCTGCAACACAAACATCTGAGAAACAGTCCCATCATTCAAAGGTAGACGGAGTAGAAGAGAGAAAGTGTTCAAAGGAAAGACTGCAGTAGAACAGGAATGTGTTTTTGTGCCAGAGAGCTCTGCTTGGTGTACAGCGGGTTTTGACAGAAACGGGAACAGAAAAGGCTCAATTAGATTTGATGGAGTGTTTGTAGTGGAAGATCTTGCTGTTTACATGGAGGTCAGAGGGCATTTCAGTTACCTGCCATTGATAGAATAAAAGTTGGGGAGTCATCACTTTGCTCACACAAATACAGCTGAACAAAAATTATAAAATAAATCTGAGGATCTTTGAGCTTCTGAAACCAACATTCCCTGCACTCCAAATTAAAAATTAAAGGAACTCCAGCTTGCAAAAATGAATGAGGGTAATTCTGAAATATTTAAGAGGAAATGTCGTCTTATATTTGAAAATACTCAACAGAATGTTGAATATTTCCCAGGACAGCGTGCATCTCTTTTAAGTATGAAGATTCAAACTTTTCGTACTGGCCACCTATATTTTCCTGGCTACTGAAGTCTTTACATGCATCAGTGCTCAGTTATTCAAACCTGCGCCCCAGATGCTGTGCGCAGGGGTATGCTGGGATTAAGCCATTTGGAAAAACTCCCTGACCTGTGCCTGTCAGACTGCCATGCAAACCTGAGTGAAGATTATACCACTGCACTTGGAATTAAGTACTTTCTGTGACTGTTCCCTGGTTAAAGTTATCAATTACCAATCCGTAGCCCTCGCACTCGATTAACCGTGATAACAGAGATCAGATTCAATTTCTTAAGTGAAGCAACGACAAGGCTAATTTTATACAATTGAGCATGTCTTTTGCAGGCTCTATCCAAAATACACCGGTTATTAATGATTAATATAAGCACAGCCCCAATTCTGAAAAAGTTGTCACATGATGAAAAATCCAAATAAATTAAAAAGGAATGATTTGAAAAGTCTGCTCACCCTCCTCTATTTTAAAATCACAACAAAAACACATTATTTTGTGTTCTAACATAAATGTAATAACTTGATGAACACACAGGTTTACACTCATCAGGCGTGTTGGCAGTCTAGACGCAAGTTGGTCAAGCCTAGACAAGGAAATTTGCCCCCATACCATACATCCATTTTGACATCCTTCATCTGTATAATTTGTTGTCATGTGTTTTGCTTAACAAAGCACCATAAATTTTCAACTGGAAACAGATCAGGACTGCAAACAGGCTAGTCTAGCAAGATTTCAGGGTTTTTTTTCCCCACTGTGTTTCTAAGATATTTTTCATATGATTCCAAATGACTGTTTTTCTGATTCATGTGAGTAGTCTTTTGTGAAGGCCATCAGTTGTTGGCTTTGGCCAAAATGGTAATGAACATCTATCTGATAACTGTCCCTTGGAAAAACATGAAAATGAATATGGCAACCCAGGACAGTCACCATTGTTTTGTCAAGCCAGGCCTAAACAGGAAAATAAAATTACCTCATTTTTTTGAGTGCTCCGGTGGGCCCAGACATCCTAAATGGAGCGTTTAAGACTACGATTGCCCATAAATACTTTGAATGGACAGCCATCTCTTTGGGGCAGCCTGGGACGGGGTCGGCTGTCTGGCCAGGTGTATATTCTCGCTGTTTTAACCAATAAACAGTCCCTGTCAAAAGTTTGGACATGCTTTGCTAATGTCACAGCACTCTGGCTTTTGAGAAATTTAAACAATAATCTCAAATGGAATCTTGTAAAAGGTAACCAGTCAGAAGTGAAAAGAGAATAGTTTACTTGTTTGAATAGTGTCCAAAATGTTGGAATTCTCAAAGAAGCCATATTTTGCGAAGTAAGCAGACAAATAAACTCCTATTTTCCAACAGCTGAACTAAAGTCAAGTAGTTTTAGGACTTTTTGGGTGAAAAGGTTGATGGAAAGCAAACCTCAAGTGCAACACGTCTTTGGGAAGTTAGACGGCCGTCCAGCTGCAAATTCATTATAGTCATATGACTGTCCTTATTAAAAAAAGGTGAGAATGCTCTGCAAATAGTGGTTAGTTTGATGGATTTAAGAATTACATTTTTTTTTGCAAAATAAAGGCTGCTCATTTTTTTATTTAGCATATATTGCAAGAAAAATACGGGTGTTTCCAAACTTTTGACAGGTACTGTAAATGGTCTTTGTTTCTTTATTCTGTGAGTGACGTTGACCTTTCCGTGATCATAAGCGTTTTCTACCGCAACAAGACTTGTAATGAAGTTCACCACACATCTCAATATTACCACTGGACGTCTCTTCAAGTTCTGTCCATTCTGACGTCACTGTGAATCAAACATCCAGTTACTGAAACATCAAATTGGTGGTAAAAGTAAGAAACAAAACTACAGAGATTTTCTTCAACCTGCACTCTCTGCTTACACCGTCATGTTATTGTGGTTTGGCTTTGTCATGCTGGAAAATGCAGGAACATCCCTGAGGCAACGTCTAGTTTGCAGCTCTTGTTGCACCATAATTTGTATATATCTTTCTGCATTGGTTTTACCTCCATAAATCTGCAACTCAACCATGCCATGTGTACTGATATGCCCCCATCCCAGCACAGATTCTAGCTTTCTGACCTGACAGTGGTGACTGATTGAGTTGTCCTTATCATCTTCAGCCCAGAGAACATGGCTGCTGTTTTTTTTTTTTTCAAAAGACCATATTAGTCACCTTATTATTTTTTCAAAAAAAAACCTTAGAAACGTTGATTCATCGGACCTCAAAACATGCTTTCACTGTGCTACTATCCATCACAGATGACACTGAGCTCAGAGAAGTTGACAGTGTTTTTACACAGAGGTGATGTATGGCTTCAGCTTTGCGCAGTAACGTTTTAACATGCATCCATGGATGCAGTGGTAACGGACAGAGAAATGGACAAAAGTTCAAAGTTTTTCCAGGCCTGCGTCAGTAATTTACTGTCCCACGATGATTCTTCAGAGAGTGACATCTGAGGGATTGGAGATCAGGCACATTCAGAAGTGGTTTCCTACCAGATTCCTTCCATCTTTTAATTATATTATGCACTGTAGAGCATAATATGCTCATAGTCTCGCTTATTTATCTTTCAGGAATGTTCTTCACTAAAGGATGGATGATAAGCTTACCCTCATTTGGGAAATTGTTGAGCCTCGCCCCATCTTTGCTTTTTAGGGACTTGGCCATTTATACCATAACAGGATCAGCTCACATGTTTAACATCAGCTGTTTAACATCACCTTATTTTTGTACTCACTGTGACAGTGGAGGATAATGGGGCATCTCTGTACACCGCACCTACATCTCTGGGAGCTTCAGACCTAGAGCGCTTGGCAGACTGTAGTTCTTGGGCTGGAGTGGCTGGCCGTTTGCTCCCATACAAATGGAAATGAGCCTCTCTCAGCCCTGCTGGCATATACAAACAACTGATGCATGCCACTGAATTATCCTGGGCTGCCAGTACATGCTCAGCTCATAAAGAAGGCACACAATATGCATGCTTGTCCTACCCAACCATGCTGACCCCACAGCCATTGCAAGTGGGACTTTCCCGGCTTGGCATCCTGGCGTCGCTAAAGAAACCGGGATGTGCTCTGTGTTTATGCCTGCGGCTACTGGCAAGCGGCAGGCTAGCAGCTAACCATCGCTAAACAGAAACTCAGGCCACACTATTCCCACCTACTAAATCAGCTTTGATTGTGTGCTATGTGCTGTACGTACAGCAAAAGAATGTGTGGATCTGCAAAACGGACCAGCAATAGACCTCGCTACATTCTCGTGTTGCACTGGGCAAGGTACGCCACACATACTCCCACTAAGTCAGTTTCATAGCAGGCTATACCTTGGTGTGTAAGCCAGTACTACGATGTAAAACTGGGGAATATGTGACATGTTTATAATCTAAACACCAGTGTGTTAAAGCTGAATGCTTGGTGATTATTTTTGTAAATAGGAGTTCAAAACACAGATGTTTAGTGGATATTGCAATCAAGGTTTTTCAGATTTGTTGAATACACTTTAAAATGGAACCTAAACACTGTGACATGTTTAAAAAGTGTTACAAAAATGTGTAAAGAGTATGTTCTGAACTTAAACATTTGAAGACCACAATGGAAAAATGATCAGTCACATTTACATGTTATGGAGAAATGATTCATTAAAAATTCAAAACGATCTTAGAAACAACGCACTGAAAAAATATGCAAAAAATATATAAAATATTATTAGAATATATACAAAAATGCTGAATTTTCACTCTGATCATTTTTTCCTTTGTGATCTTCATTTGGTTTTACAGTGTACATGCTTTAATATGCCCTCTGGTACTCCTGTGTTTTCCTCCTTTTTTAACGGAGGGAAGGTAAGACAGGCGTCCCGAGAGAAGCCAAAAACCCGCTCCTTATGTGGAAAGTGGATCGTTCACCATCTGTCATCCCTTGTACAAAACTTCCGTTGTCATGTCTCCAGCTAACTGTAGAAATCAATAAGTACATGTACACCTGGGCCTCATATACCCACGCGTCGGTCACACAGTGGTGCGTCTTCGAGAGATATCCACGGAATCTGCCACAGTGAGGTCAGACCTCGTACATATGGAATGTGTAACCGGGTAGAGAGCGTGACCGTGAAACAAAAGATAGATCAAACATTGTGAACCATCAAATTGAAAATAATTTAAGTTTAATACAAATGCCTACAATACTAACTTGCTTGGAAATTTTATTATTTTTACATCATGGATGTTTATAACACTATATTGATGATTGAAAATTTTAGTTTGCCGAAATGTAAAAACTCAACTGATGATGTGATGGCAGCCCAGTGAGCAATTGTCTGCAAAATTCTTACTGATCTGATGACATGCATTTGAAAATTGGCATGTGCAAGAAAAATGTGTTAAGTAATCATCCTGTGCATCTGTCTTGAAGAAATATTGGACTTTCAGTTCAATCAAAGCCATATAGTGAAAAAGATTCTTTCTCCTAAGTGAAAAGCAAAACAAGATAAATGAAGAACTAACATTTTTTTCCAATATCCTTAAATTATTTGTCCTTCTAAGCTAACCAGTGACTTTTATCTCTAATATTCTTTATCCATTCTGCATTAAGGTCAATTAATATTTGGGCGTTGACCAAGTTAATTTTTTTTGCAACTGTCTACCACATAATATTATAGGCAAGGTTTTCCACGGTCAGATGTGTATTATTCCCTGATTATTTCAATTACTAGTACGCTGATGAAAGGTCAAGAGTTGAGTTCAAGTGAGTTACTGTATTTACATTTGGACATTTTTAGAGTAAATTCTTAATATAGAGTCAAAATAACTGTCTCTGCCAGTGAAACAAGCCACCATTTGGCTGAAAAATCAAGAGAAATCAATTAGAGAAATAGAAAAATACACTGATCAGCATTGAAAATACACCACCTTAATTTGAAAGCCAAGATATAAAATATGTATGTTCATTATGTGTAAGGGTAATTAAAGAGTCTGATGCCTCCTGACAAGATGGACAAGATAAACGCAAAATTAGGCCTTTGACAGGCGTTTATGCCATTGCAGGCCGAAAAATCTAAAGTCAAGATTTTTTTTACCATGGCAAAATCCAATGACGCTATTTAGAACAGCGCCCCCACTCGCCATTTTTTCACAGAAGATGAATATTCTCAGCTCAAGTGAAACACCATTGGTGCTCATCCCTTCTGCACTTTGCATGGCGTCGCAGCTCCTGCACGATTTGCGCCACCTAGCGTGAAAATAGCGTTTTCTCGCTGTATTCATATCTTTGCATTGTCTTTGAATGTATCTATTCGCGCGAAAAATTTACGTTTGGTTTAAACACAGCTTAAAATTTCCCGTTATATTACTCATGGGAGTTTGACCATGGGCTCATTTTTCTTTTTTCGCTTGAAGATTTGCAGCTCTGTTTGCAAGAGCATGTCATTCATTTCGACAGACATCACCTGGTTGAGAACTGACGAGCGAATGCACACCATCGACAAATAGCAATGAGAGTTGAGCCTCATTTACACTCAAGGGGCAATACTTCCTGGAATCTCCAACTAATCAACAGGATGGCGACCGCTACGCTGATGATGCCATGCTAACATCACAAATATTTTGCTTCATGAACATGTACCTGCTTGAGGATAAACATATTCACAAAACTGATGATGTTGTCATATCCGATGTTGAGCCAGACCACTGTTTTTATTTTGTAAAACTATCTTACATAGGTTATTAGATACAGCTAGCATACTGGTTGGCTAGCTGGCTCTCCCATTATCTCAAGCTGTGTAAGCGCAGTTTGAATAATGCAGGCAAGTAGCTAAGCAAGCCAATGTTGCTGACAGTAGCAACAGTGGCTGCTGGTGACCTGGGGATAGGGGAAGCTTGAACCATCCCTCAAAAATAATGATTGCTCATAACCTGTTTTCAATCATTCATTTAAATTACCATTACAGAAACTCCAAAAACTCTCAACATTATCAGGTGCAGTCATTTTTCATTAATAATGCGCACCTGTCAACTCTCACGCATTTGGTGTGAGTTTTAGTGGCATATTTAGGTTGCCCTGCTGTGGTCAGCAATTATTCAATCAACTATAATGTAAGAGATTCTCACAGGGAATTTAAGTCCTTCTGAATGGAGGTTTATCAGTCCCACGTGTGTTATGGTGGACTCATCACCAGTAATTTGAAATCGATTATGACAGCGGACTTCTCACGCTTTCGTTTACTTAGGGGTTGGAAGCAATGCAATCGTTTAAATGAAATAAGATCATTTGAAATGTCTTTGTGCAATTCCATTGCTTCCAATGATCTTATTTCATTTGAACAATTTAAACAAGCATAAGTTTGGTTTGAGCTTCACCAGTTCACCAGCTGCCACTGAGTAGCAATACTATTCAGAACACTTTTCCGCTTGTGAAACACGAATTTTGTGCAATCGCACTGTTCAGGCCATTCATGTTGCATTGCATTGCATCTCTTGCGCGATACACGTCTGATTTCTAACATTTATTTGAACAGAATTCAGCACTTGTGGAACAAGTTGTAGAACTGAGATTGTGTAAATTGTGTGATCTGAATGTTGATGAGGATGATTAACCCTTTTTTTCTCCACACTGCACGCGTCACATGCGAGTTCGGAGGGACTTGCTCCATAAATCATGATGAATTTCACTGCAATGACTGATATTAATTTGCTCGAATGGTTCTTTGAACATCAATTCATTTTTTGCGCAGATTTCTTGAAAAAGCCTGGATTTTAAGGAAATCCTTGTCATTTGGTGTAAAACAAGCTTGTTTAATGTCATGTCGCCTTAATCTATGCAGGTTTCTTGGGGCTCTGTTTGGAGCGCTGGCCTACACTTTTACTTTAGTTTTATGTTGTAGTCGCATCTTGAAATCCCATGTGAGATCGGCCATTGCGTGGCATGGCACGATAATAAAACCTCATTCATTAATTCATTTATTCATATTTCATACAATATGAGAGCGTGTGTGGTTGAAAATTTTAATGTTGCCAATGATTTTTTGTTCACCCAAAATCAGTTCTCCTATATTCCCCCATTTGTGCTGGACGCTAATCCCGCTCTTTCCCGCCCTGCACTGATAGGCTGTTGAAACTCCATGTGACGAGGGCAGCATGAATGGGCAGCTCACGTCTGCGGTCAGTCAGCAGCGCAGACACCGCAGTCACAGCCGGGAGAGAGAAAACACACAGGGTTCAGTCAAGGTCACCCGTATGGCCAACATCTGCCACCTGACAACAGAGGGACGGAACAAATCCATCCAGACCAGTGAAAGAGTAAAATGGGGAAGATGGCAGGAGAAAAATGTCCAAAAAGGTAAAAAAAAAAAAAAATTAAAGTAAAATTTTGCTGATGGCTGGGGCTTCTTAATTCAAGATCAAGGGCGTGTTGTCTCGTAACATTTGTAATCATATTACATCTCCTAAACAGTGATATAATATTGCTCACACTTCTGAGTAAGTGGCATGATAATCTGCCATGGCTTTTTGGCTTTTTATTTTGTTTTTAGTGGGAGATGGACGTCCCCCCCCCCCCCCCCCTTTCCCCGCACTGAACACAGGCAAACTGTTGAGTCCACAGCAGTGATCTGCTCCAGTCGCCTCCGCAGATGATGCCATGACACGATTCCTCTGACTCACGTGACGACTGGACTTTGCCTCCTTACAGGTTGCAAGCGCATTGCTATTCACACACTGCCTATGCTGTCCAAGGCTAATGCAGTTTGTGTATTTGGCTGCTATATCTGCAAGAACATGGCTGACAAGGATTGGCTGTAAGAGATGAACTGATGTATTAAACTGGCTTGAGTCAAATTATACCAGTTTATAGCCAATTGTCGCCTCCCATGCAAACCTTTGGCCGTAGCCGGTAATGGCATGGCTGGGATTCGAAAACCCAACCACAAGGGCTCCCAGACTATAAACGTCTTAGCCGTAAGTTTTACTAATTATCAGCGAGTAGAGTGAATAAGCCTGATAGAAATGTGAAAATATTCATCAGTAAATTTTATGCTTGGTATAATGTAAACCCCAGTTTTTTAAGTTTTATGAGCTCCATAAAAAGCATCCAAATTATACATTAAGACATGTGAAACATGGCTCTGTCAACAGTGGAGCCTTTGGTATGTCTCACTGCATTATAAATAATTTAATATTTTGAACTTGTATAAATTTTGGACTTTCAGCACTAGAAGTCTTTGTAGTTGTTGTGGAAGTACTGGTATATTCTGATCAGACAGACAGGTTCATAATGCATATCTGCTGCTCTTGGATAGGGTGTTGACCAAAAAGAATGCCAAGGTGATTCCAAACCTCTTTTAACCACTGGCATTCCATCCTTTAGTTTCATGGCAACATGACATTCCAGTAAACTTGTGCATGCAGGCACAAGAGCTTCAGTAATTAGGTGTGGTGGGGTCTTTGATTGGCTGTTGGGGGTGGGTGCTATTCAAGCTTGCTGGGTGTGGCAACTGACTGGAGGAGTGTTATGCCTTCATATTAGAATTAGAACACACACACACACACACACACACATGCTTGTTTTCATGTTTTGTGGAGGCATTCCATAGACCTCCATTCATTCCCTAACCCCTTTCCCGACCTTAACCCTCAACAGTACATATCTAACCTTAACCTAACCCTAACCTTATCTCAACTCAAACCTTAACTCCTAACCATTAAATAGCTTGATTTTTTTTTGTAGGGACCTGAAAATGTCCCCTCAACTACAAGGAAATGTGGAATTTCATGTCTTTTGGGGTCATTTGGTGAATGTGACATTAGTAAACATGGTACACACACACAGACACAGACACAGACACATATACACACACACACACACACACACACTCACTCACTCACTCACTCATACACACACACACACACGCGCGCACACACACACACAATGTAAGAAAAACACAACATCAGGTCTTGTGCCATGTGTAAATACATGTTAGTTCACTTGAGCAAATAACTGTGGTCAAAGAGATAGTCGATGAGTAAACTTCAAGTATTTTCTCTCATCTGGTGACTGAGAATCGGCTCTGGTATGAGAGCTCTCCTTTATAGTGGCTGGGCTGGAATGGGAATCATCGCCAAGATAAAACCCATCATTCCCAATGGAGCTCAACACATTTGCTTTATCGGCCCAGACTGCACAGGTCAGAGTCATATCCATTAGAAATGTATGCAAAATTGGCTCAAATTAACCTGCTTTATCAAATTCAACTTATTTTCATTTGTTTTGGTTTCCCCTGTTTTTCAAAATTTAACTTGTGCATTATAATTAGTGCATATTTTACTAGCTCTTACTTGAAGAAAGCACAGGATTGACATGTTAGTGTTTGTCATATACAGTCTTACAGTAAACCTGGACATTTATTAGTCAAAAAAAAAGTCATAATCATGTACCAGAAACTGTCAGAGTTCTGCATTCAGATGGATTTTGCAGTTTAGACTTCTCAAGATTTTTAGATTTCTCTCTGATGTTCACTCCTATGGACCAGAATTTGCAGTTTATCCCTTGAAAAACATGGATATTTCTAAAAGTGACAGTTTCTTATCGTGGCCTTCATGCTATCACACCCTTGCCTTTTCACCAAAAGAAAAAAAGCTATTTTGTTTATAACCTTCAGATTATCTAAAGCTGACCGTGTTTTGTCTGTGAGGGCAGAATGGTCACTTAATAACATGGTCAGCAGCCATACCATTACCCAATCTGCTCCAGCTGCCTGGCTGAAGCTAAGCAGGTGTGGGCTTGGTTAAAACTTGGATGGGTGGACACCAGGGAAAACCAGCTTGCTCCTAGAAGAGGTGTTGGTGGCCAATAGTTGTGATCTTCTCTCTGGTGGAATAATCCCCAGTGCAGTGATGGGGACACTGTACTGAAGGAGACACCGTCTTTCTGATGAGACATTAAACTGAGGTTTTGACTCACTGTGGTCATTAAACATCCTATGACACCATTCGATAAAAGTAGAGGGTTCCTGGGTGTCGTGGCTAAAGTCCCAACCTGGCTCTTTTGATCTGCCCCCCAATCATCCTCTGATCTATTTGGCTGCGCAAATTGTCCTCTCCCTCCCAGCCTCAACCCCCAGGGCTCCCTCGTGAAAGAGATTTCAATCTCAACGGGACTTCCCTGGTAAATAAAGGTTAAAAAAATAAATAAATAAATCAAAATATTTCAACTGAAGCATAGAACTCTGGCAGATGTCATTCTGTTGGAACAAATAGTAACAGTAAGCTTTAATTCACTTGTTAGCTGCATATAAAGTTAGACTAAGAAATTATGTTTACTGGATTTTGTTTAATGTTTTTCAGCTCAGTTTGGAACAGTAATTTCTGGAGAGCGGAATGATACTGCAGCTGACATCTCTGGCCAGAAAAAGAGCACAAATTTCCAGCAGTCAGAGAAATACATAGTTAAATATTGCTCTTATTTTAATTGAAGAAAACGTAAACATCTGTGAACCAAGCAATCTAAATGTCTTCCTGGTTGCAGTCAAAATAACAACTATTTCAGCCTTATATGCCAGTATTAATTCTATTGTAACAAAGTAGTATTTTTTAAGTGCTGGAATTGCGTTTTGAATGGAAATTACACTGGATGTACTAGAAAGACAAGGCAAGACAACAAGATGTGAAATTTACCAGCCTGTTAAAGATGTTTAAATGTCATTTACAATGATGTACTGCTCCCTGGAAAAGTGCATATACTGATGCAAAAATTTTTGTTTAAACTAGTTTGAGGCAACCTTATTCTGCAAAATTACCTCTGATGGTCGGTTTTTCCAGTATATAAGGTGACATGGACTTTGAGCAGAGCCAGTGTTAGACAAGATGGGTCGATGGACAGAGCTCTGAGATTGTTAGCAGCTGCATTGTGGCCTTACATGATGCTGAAGACGTTAAATGCTGCCGTGGCACTGATAGAAACGCCACTTAACTTTTCAACAAGACTGGTTTGCTGAAAACTAGTAGCAGATGGGTGTGACTGATGTTCGTTGTCTATGTGTGGCAAGTAAAAAAAAAAAATTGGCGGTTGGCAGCATGACAATTCTACAGTGATATGAATAGTGCCAGAGGTGAAGAGATGAAAGTATCAAAATCAAGAATTTCCAGACGATTGTGTGAAATTGGTCTTGTTGCTGACGAGAAAATAAATAAATAAAGATAAGACCTGAGTTTGCCAGAAAATTTAAAGATTGGACACCAACGGACTGGGAACAAGTCCTTTGGACTGATGAATCAAAATTCAAAATTTTCTCACCCAAACATAGAACTTATGTGCCCCGTAGAGTCGAGAAACTTTTCAAAAATGGCTTTTTAACCCCATCTGTGAAACATGGAGGTGGTAATGTTATGGTTTGGGGATCAGTTTACTCCAAAGGAGCTGATGATCTCATAAAAACTGACAGAATCATGGACCAAAAGAAGTATCACAGCATCCTTGTCAGGCACACATTACCATCTAGAAAGGGACTGATTGGTCAGAGATTTTATTTCAACAACATAATGACCTTCAACACACTTCTAAGGTGTGCAAGAATGAATTCAGTTGGAAAAAAACATCTGTTGACATAAATTATGACTTGGCTAAAAATTCAGACCGTAATCTGATTTAGCAAATCTGTAGTACCATCAAAAGTATCTCTTTGGAATGAACTTCAGACCACATGGAATGGTTTAGCGGAGGAAATAAAAAAAAAATGGTGAAAACTATGCCTGAGAGATTAAATTCTGTAATCAAAGCAAAGGTTGGCTAAACTATACTCTTCCAAAAAAGAAACTACACATTGTTTTTAGCATTAATTTATTATACATGAAATGTTTTGACAAATGTGAAAAACATATTGAAAAGAAAGCGTAATCAATAATTCAATATTTGTGTAGTTTCTTTTTTGGAAGAGTATATTTCAATATGTTTCCCACATTTGTCAAAACATTTCATGTATAATAAATTGATGCTAAAAACAATGTATAGTTTCTTTTTGGAAGAGTATAGATATGGACTTTTTGTCTCAAAACAACCTTATTATTTTTGTTTTTACTATAAGATGTTATCTCTTTACTTATTTTAATTTATATGATTCAATATTAAATGAAATAAATGTTTGAATTCTTGGTTTCTTATTTATCTTCATTTTGTGAAGGTTATGACCATCACTGCACACCACTGAATATTTACAAAAAAATGTAAATGTAAAAATATGTCCAGCTGGTTTCTGATGACGCAAGCATGACACAGCAGATAGAAAACCACAGTTCTAAAATCCTACCGTGCCATCTTACCAATGAAGTGACTCATTCTTCCATGTAGCAGTTTACAGAAATTAGATTTACATTTATCATTACCCAAAAATCACAAGTAAGCCCCTTTTTTGAATATATTTATAATTGTAAAAAAACAAGCAAACAAATAATATGTGCGTGTGTGTGTGTGTGTGCGTGTGCGTGTGTAGGGGGAAGACTGGGGTAAATAACAACTCAATTGTTGATGGCGCTGCATGGACTGATAGGATGGACTGATAGCTGGCTGATAGGATCACTCGCTCAGAGATTCTGATTCAGGATCGTGCTGCCTGAGGTTATAGAGGTTATTTGCTCCCTGATATAATTCTTGCAGGCAACTAAATAGTGCTGTGTGTTTCATCCCAGACCCTATAAAACCTGTTGCAACCTGCATTGTGATACATTACCAACACAATCTGCTATCAAAGCAGCAGGGACCCAGTCTGACTCATGTAATTCCAATTATCACTGCCCCCTTTCCTTTCAGATAAACTAATGAAAAAATCCTATAGTTATTTAATACGTGTGCAGGACTAGGAAAAGGGGTCATTTTATGAAAATTGAGATTTTCCAACAAATTCAAAGAGTGATCCAAGTTTTTCATTTTGAGAAAAAAATTGGGTGAATTTGTGCACAGCGAAGCATTGTAAATTGACAGTACAGTAGTGCTGGGATATCACTATCACTGGGGTATCACTGAGAGACCCCGTAATTCTCAGAGTGGAAAAAAATTCCAACTGACCCCTTTTCCTAGTCCTGCACACATATTACTATACTCACAGCATAACTACAGTATTACTATAATTTGCGTAATATAAGTAGAGTAATACTATAGCCGTCACATTGTAACTATGGTACTACTACAGCTTTTAAAGGTGCAACTATAGTGTTACTATAGTAATACTCCGCTATGGTGGTGAAAATACCATCCATTTACGAAAAAGATAACTGTAGCTTGGAACTATAATAATTTTTCATAAGGGAGAATTAGCTCTTGACTGGATGAGTCATTGTGAAGTTCTTGTTATAATAGTTTCAGTCGGAAATGGCTGATGATTGGAAAATTAATCACAGCATTGTTTTTGAAGCTGAATCCTGGCAGCATTACTCCATATATTGACTGACTTGTTTGGAGAACATCTCTCGTACGCATTGCACTGGGAGCAGCCAATCACAAGCATTCTCTCTTCCACTCTGGATTACATAAAATTGAAAATATTAGGTCTTTTAATTGTATTTTTATTTTTTCCTGCGTAAAGATGTTTTTAACAATGGCTTGATGGAGAGCCGCAGCGTGCAGTAATAACTGGAAGGAAGTGTTAACTTCAAAGCGTGTGACGTGATCAGGCTCGCATGTTTATGTTTTACCAGGCTGCGGATTCTGGTTATGTATTCTTGATGTTAAATTCTTTGACAGCAGGTGTTGAAAACAACGTACTCCAAGAATGTGGTGTAAGTTTACGTAGCAAACGTGATGCATTATCAGGAAAGACAGGAAGCGAAATGGCGCCAGTGGAATGAATGGTGTTTGCTGAGCTGACTGCTAAGTAAAACTATTACGTATTTGTTCCAATGAGTATTCTCGGGGGAACGCTGCATCCTATTTGCTCCAAAGCTATAGCTCAACCCTCCCTCATCCAGGTGACTGATTGTTCCTACCAATCTAGGAGGGGTTTAAACAAATAACATTTAACACATGTAGTGATCGATTAAATCTTCATCATTTGTTTGGTCTGTTTTACAACTTGGTTTATGTTTATTTGAATGTGCTAGTTTTGAAACTAATTGAATGGATCTTCCCACAGATTGGGCCAAAACATTATGATCACCTGCCTGACCACCTATGCTGTTGGACCAGGGCTGGCTCAGATCTGCAGAGGTAAGGATTCTTTGAAGGCTTTTGAAGGTGTATGACAGTCCTCAGTCCCTACACATGAGCAGCGGATCCCGTAAGTCCTGTAAGCTGCTAGGAGGAGCTGGCGAGATCCAGCACATCCCTTTGATGATCGATCTGATCGAGGATTTGGGAAATTCGGAGTGTTGTTCCCTAATCACATTTGTTTTCATATTTTCGAGGACCCCATATCTTCAAATAACTGGAGAGAGGCAGAATCTTCAGAAAAATATCAGACTTTATTCAGCTCATGACCTAAAGCCAGGAGTAGCTTCTGCATGCAAAGAACACTGCCCCACTCATTTCAAATGCCTTTTTTTATAATGATAAACCTTCTTCCAATCACATTACACTGGCTATCTCTTTCCCTTCCCTTATTGGTTGGCGTGTTCTCAATGGGATTTTCTGTAAAATGTTGGTGGAGATATTGTCCCCATGAAAAAGTAAGAAATTACATTTAAAAAACTAGAGAAAAATACATTGAAAAATAGGATGCAAATGGATGCGTAAATGTCTCAACTGATCTTGTTTCCAGTTATATATACATATATAAGACTGATGATTCTACCGATATTAATCAATGCTGCAGAAATCAACGGTAACGGATATTCACTGAATCAGCTGCACAGATATTAATCGAAGCAAAAATCAACTGAACAGATATTGATGGAATCAACTGAACAGATAATAAGCATAACTACAAAAATCGATTGCTTATATGTGTGTGTGTGTGTGTGTGTGTTACTGCTGCTTACATAATATAGTTACTGTTCATGATTATCGATTTACTGATGAATATGATGAGTAATTTTGAAACATCATCCTCAGCAGGAGGCCTCGGCAAGACCAGAATTGCATTAACCCACTGAGAGAGATCTTTGTTCTCCAGGAACACTGTTGCCATGAAGTGGCATATGAGGCCCACACTGATGTTCAGGTAGGGGGCGCTTCAAACTGACGACCATCCAGGGTTTGCTAGCGGAACATTGCCTGGAGCATCACATTCCCTCCACCACTTTGCCTTTTTCCCACAGTGCATCTTGCTTCCATCTCTTCTAAGGTAAATGGCACAGATGTCGTCCTGCCGTCCACGTAATGTCCAACAGGACTGGGAACCTTCCTTTTTTGCTCCAAGGTCCAGTTCCAACAGTAAGGTGCCTGCTGTGGGCACTGTTAATGGTGGACACGGGTTAACATGGACACTCTGAGGCCACACAGCCACCAGCAATGTACTGTGTGTTGTGATACGTTACTCTTGTAGCCATCATTAAAATTTCCTGTGACTTGTGCCATAAAATAGTTTCAGTTGGTTTGGACCAGTTGGGACAGTATTTTTTGCCCCTGCACTTTGATGAACTTTAGGTGCTCAAAACTCATCAGTTTCTGGTTTGCTTCTTTGGACTATTGTCGATAGGTACTCAGCACTGCTGACTGGAAGCACCCCTCAAAGCCTTGTTGCTTAGGAGGGGCCCGGCCCCTGTCATTAGACCATTACGATTGGGCCCTTGTCAAAGTTGATCAGGTCTTCCCACCGGTCCATTTTTCCTGCATCCTAGATCTCGACTTCACAAATCAACTCTTCGCTAACTGTACCGCAGACCACGACGTGTAACTGAATGATCCAAGTCATTTGCTTCGTCTGTGAGTGGTCATAATGTTTTGGCTCATCAGTGTATGCCCAGTACTTGAAGTCTTCCCAAATATGATTATAATGTGCACAGTCAACTATCTGAGAGCAAGACATCAGTGAGACCCTGTTGAATAAAAGTCAATGGTTGGCAGCCATAACAAAGGCACATCTCCCATGATCCTTCGCTAAAGCAGCTTGGCTTGCCTGAGAAAGTATGTGACAAGGTCTGCGAGGTCCGACGGCCTCATTGTTTATTCAGAAGTCCCCCCTTCCCAGAGCCACAAAAGGAAGCGGTCCTTTTGTTTGGGCAGAGAGTGTGAGATTTACAGGGGAAACTCCACAAAAGGGCCTTGCACTGTCACAACAAATTGAGATCTGGAGTCAAGTTTCTTTTACCAAGTGGGCCAAGCAGGGATTTCACCAACCCAGGAACACTAAAAACATCTGCATGGTGTCACAGGAAGTCTTTGTACTCCTTGAAAGACAGCATCGGCTATAATTGACTGTTTTCAGGCTGAATTTAGATGTACACAAAGCGCAAAAAGGGGTGACTTCAGCTGCAAAACATGCTGCCCTCGGCATTGTGTTTCTGTGACATATTACATGCCACAGGTCTCACCAGTCCCTTGGCCGGAAAAGCCAAAAATGTTTTTGGGACCTTATCCCCAATTTAAAATGAATACGCATGGTCAGAAAAATATACTAACACTTAAGATTGTGACTGTCAGAATATAACTTTTTTTTTTTTCCCCAAATACTTTGCTGCTCGAGACCCATAAACCCCAGTTGTTGATATATTTCCCTGTAGGACACTGGAGCCTCTTATCGGTCAAAAAATGGCAAAAAGAAAACAAAAAAAGAACAGTTTCAAAAAATGGGCTTAGACCCTCAAGGACAAAGATGGGTTGAGGTCGGGATATTGTATTACCCAACCAATGCCTGAGCTTAAAATCCATCAGTTTCAGAACAACATTCCTCAAAGGTAAATCGGTAGGATTTTGGGAATTTCTTCCTCTGCAGTTCGTAATATAATTAAAAGATAGTAGGAAACCAGTTGAATCTCAGAGTGTTAAGAGCCAGACTGAAAATCATTTGCTGATGCTTCCACAAATAGATACTGGTACTGCAAGTTAAAGCTGTAAAGAGGAAGTCATAGACACTGTAGAAAAGTGCTACCAGCTTGGGCGACATGGGTGCTGTTACATCTGCTGTAAAGCTAAAACATCATTCAACAATAAGAGCATCATACCTGCAGCCACACAGAGTGGTGGGAGTGTGATGGTCTGGGGCTGCTTTGCTGCTTCAGGACCTGGGTGACCTGTCATAATTGATGGAACCATGAACTCTGCTGCTGATCACAAAATCCTGAAGGAGGACGTCCAGCTATCTTTTTGAAACCTAAAGTTCAAGTGGAGCTGGATTACGCAATAACTATATATGTTATGTATATTATATATTATAATTATTGTGCAGTAATTATTTTAACCCTAACTTTGGGGGCGTGTAGCTTCTCATTTCTTACAAAATCATGTCTGAAGAGATATCCCTTAGTGGTGGAAAAGATGTTTTAGTATTTCAGAAGGGGGTAAAATATTTGCCTGCATCTCGCAAAGAAAACAATGAATGAGGAAAACAAGCATCATGAATCATTTTCACACTGGAATTGGCCTCCAAAGTCCTGACCTGAACCACATTGAGGGTTATTGGGACAAGCAGGAGACGACTACTGAGTGGTTCAGCTGTCTCCTTGTCAAGACAAGCCAAAGATTAATTAAACTCTTGTTGAAAATAAATACTCTGAAGTTGCATACAGTTGTTAGAACAAAGACACAATGGATTTGCACTGTAATCAAAGCTACAGGGGTTCCAACTAAATACCTGAGTGTGTGACTTTTTTTTTTGGCTTGGCAGGGTATTAACTGACATTCGTAAGGCTGATAACTTTAAGGCTAGTGTAGCCGTTAAAGGCACAAAATAAGGTATCTTGCTTTGAGTACCACCTGATCCATTACTGTTTTACCACAGAACTTCCCAAATGACTTGGAATTATTTTCTGCAGGCTTTTTTGTGTATTTGAATTCCCAATAGAATCTCCTTTTAACTGGTGGAATCTTCAACACAATTTTAATTTCTATGTGTAGCAGGCCGAAGGAGGGTCCAGGCAGGGAACCTCCAGACTCCCGGGTAATAATTCAACACGCTGACCACATCGCCAAAGAGCCAGGCTCGTTGGCAAGGTTGCCAGGGCACGTACTTATTAGGAGGACACTTCCAGTGACAGGACCCTTCAACTGTCACATCTCTTTCCCTCTTTCGTGAGCGTGTCCACACGCTCCATGCTTGACGCATGCTGCCATCCATTAGGATGCCCCAGATCCTGCCGATTACACCAGAATGTAGCAGGCCGAAGGGGGGCCCGGGCGGGGACTTGAACTTCCAGACTTCCGGGTAATAGTTTAACACGCTGACCACGTCAGCGCGCATGACTCTTACCCGGGAGTCTGGAGGTTCAAGTCCCCGCCCGGGCCCTCCTTCGGCCTGCTACATATGCACTCAATGCTGAATTGATTCACATCTCACTCAGTTCTCTCCTATATTGCTTGGATTATCTGATACTACACCAGTCTTCTGCAGAAGAGCTCCGCCCCAGCGTAAATAATATATGAGCAGTTTGGCCACAAATACATTAGAAACCTTATCACCCCAGAGAATTGTAATGAGTCATAATAACAATGGCGAATGTTTTCCTTTCCTTGCACGCAAGGTCCTTGATCAGAAGTGTTCAATGTCATCCAAAATAGGCTCGCGAGGGAGCAGATTTTCATTATCACTCTGTGGTCAGACATCTAACTCAGCTAATCAGTGACTTTAGCCAAGAGACTGTGGGGTGATTATTAGAGTCAAGCCTGTAACTGCTTTGTTGAAATGAAATCCTGCATCCTTACTGCTCTTTCTGGATAAGATTGAGTTCCCCTGCTCTTCCTGAAGTGTCAGGCTTGCGTATTTGCACCAATGCAGAGGAGTTTACAAGTTCCTTGTTGAACACAGGAGACATTTAAAACCACAGCTTATGTTATGAAATTGTGAGTCACAGCTTGTACTAGGTATCAAAATTTGCCCAACCCACTGCCCTGAGTAAGCCTGCCTATCTTGACATGCGAACAACCTCGTGCGGTCGCAACAGAAGGTCGAGGTAAACACTTCTGATAAGTTTAGTGGTCTATGTGCTGTTATAATCTTCTTATTTTTATTTGTTGAGATTATCATTGTCATTTTTTCCTCATTATTATTTTTCTTCACATTCTCTGCACCACCAAAAATAGCCAGCCCAGTATCACATGTGATTTGTCCTGACAACTTTTTATTTGAGATTCCAAATAATCTCTGAGATATTTAAGGAGGCCATGCCATGCTTTAGTGTGTTAAAGCTTCTTGGTGTATGAAAAACATCTGCGAAGTGACAGAGCCTGAGGTCCTTACTCTCCCTGACTGAAAACACAGCCCCTGAACAACCTGAAATGCCTCGTTTATAGTCAAACCTTCTCTCCTCCGTTGCTTGTCTAAGTGGTTATTTGCCACACCCTCAAAAAAAGCTGGTCAGGAAGCCTCTGGAGGTTAAATCCAGTCACAGTAAGGGGCGTGACATTTCCAACACATACTCTACAGCAGATGGCCAATGAGAGCAGAGTGAGGTTTAATGGATGGGGCCTTAAAGAGACAGGAGCCAGTAAGTCAGGTAGAGTTGGCTGAGGTCGAGTCCGGCATCGAGTCCTGCACCAGATGGGTGACCTGTAAATTTTACCTGCAATAATTGTGTTTTGGGGGTGAGATGCATTGCAGTCTATGGCAAAGTTTCTGTGTAATGGTATGGGTCTCACACAAAAAGCATGAAAGTTGAGAGCTGATCTTTCCTTTCTAGTATACACAGGGTACCCAGATAGTTTAATAAAACGCTGTACTTCTCATTGACCTATATAATAATAAAAGGTATTATGGAAATTCTGAAATTATTATAATCCACGCTTGCAAGGTCACAGGTTTTGTGTGACGCACTGTGATCT
Organism: Gymnothorax reevesii; assembly: GCA_029721435.1. Classification (NCBI taxonomy): domain Eukaryota; kingdom Metazoa; phylum Chordata; class Actinopteri; order Anguilliformes; family Muraenidae; genus Gymnothorax; species Gymnothorax reevesii. The sequence goes on from CM056586.1 coordinate 69,391,380, forward strand.
GTCTCCTTCCTCAGACCTCCATATTGGCTCAGTTTTGAAGTTTGTAGTCCTATAAAAATTTAATTTTGTATTCTTTAACTTGTTTTGGTGCATCTGTCGCACAACAACATTTGGGCAATTTGATTATTTCTCCTTGCAGACCAGAAAGACAAGAAGACACCATCGTGAAATACAAAATCAGTGGAGGATCGTGGTTTGTTTTGGCCTCTGGTGTTCATGGTTTTCTGATTGAGCTCAGTTTCAATGCAGTTGATGGATTCGAAAGGGCTTTAGGACAGAAAGTAATTTAAGCCAATCAGGAATGGTGAAATTAACTTGCAATGTTATAAACCAATGAGAAACTGCGAACATCAAACTCTTTCTCACACTCTATGAAACTCTCCTTTACACACTTCAAGCTCTCTCATGCACTATCAGACTCTCACACATGCTATCAAACCTCTCACACACTACCAAGCTCTCTCTCATGGGTGATCAAACTCTCACACACCAGCAGCTCTCTCATGTGTACTTGTAAACTCTCTTGCACACTATCAAACTCTCTCTCATGGACCATCAAACTCACACAAACTATCAGACCATACTTTTATTGACCTCTGAGACATTTAACACCAACAACAGTGTGACATCTCTCTAAATTTTGAGTACCTCCCGAGTTCCTCTCCCTTGTCTGACAGCTGCATGGTCTCTCGGGCCCTTTTATATAGAGGTCGAAATCTTTGTGCCAGTCATATTCAAAATACTGCAATTAGCTGTCTCCCCCCTCTTTAGCCATGCCCGTGGTCCTACTAATTGAGTTCATCTGAGGTGCCGTCTCGATGGCAACCTCCTTAATGTCTGATGACTCTAAGCTTATGCCAAGACCAAAAAACATTAACTTCACAGGCTACAGAATAGACATGACAGCGCCATCACTGGACTCACCCCTCAGTCTATGCAGCAGTTCCCTGGACACAGTCTCTGCTCTTTAAAAATTTTTTAGCCACCGAGTTGGGCTAACCAAAGTTATGGCAGAGTTCTTGACGCAATATTCAGATTCCCCTCTTCTACAATCAAGGGGTCCAATTAAACAGGTTTTCCAGTTTATTTACCTCGGCTTCATACTCTCCCAAGACTGTTTAATTAATCGCAAAATTAACCAATGCTTTGCAGCCTTTGGATGCCTCCATAGAAGAGTATTTGAAAATAAAACCGAGACCAGAGATTGACACCACAGTTGCTTCTAAGAATGCAGTATGTGTCTACACTGTGCTGTTTGTGGCAGTGACATCTCACCTATCAGTCAGCATCCTGGAGATCTCCTAAACGCACTGCCTACGGAACATTTTCTGGTGTTGGGAAAATCAAATACCACAAAAACAATTCCTGCTGTCACAAAATCAGTCTCTGTGAACGCAAAGCAAGAGAAACATCATAACATCCCCTGCTGTGGGCTGATCATGCATCTGAATGCCTGACCTTCGCCTGCCTGGCCAAATCCTCTTTGGCCGGAAGAAGAAAAAAAAGAAAAGCAAAGAAAAGATGCTACTCCAAAAATACCCTGAAGCGCCGCGGAATCCATCCCAATGATCTTCAACATCTGGCTGCAAATATATCAGTCAGAGAGGCTTCATGTACCAGGGCAACAGAGTTATTACAGAACACTAAGCGACGGAGGGATGTGGTCAGTGTTGCCTGTGTGTTGCTGGAATCACACCAATATCCTATCTCATATATGGGTCCCCTTATTTTTTCATGATGGTGCAATGCAAAAATATGGGCAACCCTGCTCAAATTTTTATGTAGTGACTCCAATTTCCTGAAAGTAACAATATATTGAGTCTGAAAAAAAAAAATTTCTTCCAAACAAAGGTTCAAATAAAGAAATGGCAATTGTGAATAAAAATTTGCAGGAATAACTTGTTCTTTTTCTCTTTTTCACCCTGTCTTTTAATGTCTTGCAGAATCTTTACCAAGTTGAAGACAGTAAATTATTTACTGTTCATCTCCAATGAATACTAGCAGGAGTGTTTGGGGACACTTGCTCTGTTTGTTCAGTTCCACTTGTGGTCAAGAAACAAGGTCTAACCTGTGGTTACGTCCATACTAATATGCACTTATCCGTTCACACCAAATCCTGGAGTTTTCAAACTAAAGCGGGGTTAGCAGCATTTTCACAAGTCTGCGTTTTAGCGGCTTGAAAATGCCAGAGTAGTGTGGACGCTAGGCGAACTCAGCAAAAGTAACGAGTTTTCAAATCAAAACATGTTACAGTGGGCGTTGCCTGTCTCGGAGAGCACTGAATTGAGACCTCACATGCCGGCAGCCTGCAGCCGCCCAGTCAGAGCATTGCAAGGAAACGACAATGTAAATAACAGAATCTCATTTAATTCTAAACTCAATCTGGAAGCCCGGGAGCTAATCATTTGAGGAAGACAAATGCTTGTGCTGGAAATTTACAGCTATAAATCATGAAAACTTGCCTTAAAATTGTCAGCGACAACAACTATGACAGACTGTTGTTCTGGAATGCATTCCAGCGGACGGAGCTTCGCTTCACAGTTTTCCTGAAGACCCAGTGCTGCAACATAAATGATTCAGCTTTGTTTGGGGTGACTGCATTCATGATCTGCCACAATTCAATGATAGGTCTCGAATCTGAAGTGGACATTTTGCTCTTGACATTTACAGGAATTTTGCACAGAAGTGTTTGGGTAATGTAGAAAGGTTGTTGCTGAAGACTGGTGTCACGTCAGCAATGCATCACCCACCTAACACAGCTGAGAGAACAGCAGCAGTGTTTCTGATTCATGACCTTGCTTAAGATGTTTGAGTTTGCTCGCTGAGATTAAATGCTCATTATTTCCATTATAGACAAAGTTAAGAAACCACACCTTGACTGTTCATTTTCTGAATGAATCAGAATGTTTTGCACACTGAATATCTATTGAAGCGTATAGCAAACAATATTAAAATGAAAACGCATTCTCAGACATGCTTTTTCTTTTTTGAGGGGCAAAAGAGTCACTGTCAAATGAATTATGATGCCCCCTGTAGATTAAATTTGTTTACTTTCCTGACTTGTAGCCTCCAAAACGACCCAAGCTAATACTGCGTTATTAAAATAGACAGTTTTTATACAGTCCATGGTTATTTTAATAGATTACAATGACGACATTGGTTGTAAGAAGGGGTAACCCTCTGACATGGGTAACTTAGGGCTTGTTAGTTTTCAGTTGATCTTCTAGTTAGATAAAGTTAGCTTGCAATCAGCCACATGTCTATGTTTGACACAGTTTGCTTTACCTTATAGTTAAAACAGCCGACCAGACTGCAGCCGACTCTGTGTCAGACATGCTCAGGTACTGACCTGAATCAGCAGACGCTAGCGTGGATCCAGGTCATAGTGGCCTGCTGTCTGGGTCCTCAAAAAATATTTACCTCCCTGAAGCATAGATGAGGAGATGACTAGGGATGACCTCTTCCTCATAGCTATACAGCTGTATATACCTAATATTGCCTCTTGCACTGGCTAAGCTGCCTTGTTCTAAGGTAAGTTAGGAGAGTTAAAATTATGTCCCGTGGTGAAAATTTTGAAGGCTCGAATTCTGCACACTGAAGGGTCCTGGTATATTACCATTATTTAGCATATTTATGGCTCCTGGTGCAACTATAGTGTTGGGCCTCCATGACCTGCCAAATCAGCAATCTGCACACCTTGGCATGGAGTCTACAAATGTAAAACTTAACTGGATGGAGGGAGTATCTTTCCCCCAAGAGATAGTCCCTCATTTGGTGTTTTGATGATGGTGACAAAGAGCCTTTTATAACGCTTCACTCCAAAATTTCCCTTATGGGTTCAGTAAGTTAGAGATCTGGTGACTGTGATGTTGGCGGTATTTGTTTAGGAATAATTTTATTTTCATAAAAACCATTCAGGAACCCCTTGTGCACTGTGAGGCTTGGCTCATTGTCATCCTGTGGGACACCACTCACACCATAACAGGAATCCTGTATGATGGGATGTAAAGGTGATCAACCAGAATAACTCTGCATTGATTACCAACAACCCTTTTGCCTTCAATAGGACCAGTGCAACTAAACCAAGCCAGGAAATGGAACGGAGGCATTTGGATTCTTTTAGTTTGTCAAACCATTTATTGACCATTTATGAGAAAATTTTCCCTCAAATTTTCCATCTGTTTGTTTGTATTAGCAGTCTCATGTACTGCTACTGCGCTCTCCAGCCCCTGATGAGTCCTTATTGTATTTGCACTGTGATGGAAAGCAGGCCCTGTTATACGCTCTATCATATGTTCTTCAGTATCACTGGCAGAACAGGCTCCAGATGTTAGTGCTGCAGATATCCTGGGTCTGAGCCTGTGAATGTTCACATATTCTCCCCATCATAAATCTATCCTGTCCACTGCAGTGGAGAGAAGGCACCCAAAAGTGAGCCAGGAATGAGCAGGCAGGCCTGGAGCTAGGAACCCCGTGATTGGTACCAGCGAGTACTAATGATCTTGCTACTAACATTTTTTTTTTTTTCACAAATTTCTAAGCAAATTCCTCAGAAATTTTCAGACTATCATGAACACAGCACTGTACTTCGATGTATTTGAAGAGATCTGTTCAAAATACCTTAGTCAGCATTAATCAGACCAAAAAACATTGCAGGTAGCGGTGAATAAACATGTATTCAACTGGCGAAGGCTTTCAGCCAAATCTGTGGGCAAATGAGTGTCACATGGTCAGATTGCTGCAGATCAGTAACTTGGATGTGCTCATGTCATATATCAATTATATTCTTCCTCTCCGCGGCTCTAAGAGCTCGTTGCTCTGTTTATTGCTCATGACTGCAATTCTCAATGTCAGCCATGCATGGCCCCTTCCTGTATGCTGGTTGGTAGGAAGCAAATAATTTGTTGCAATTCATAGCATTTCATGTTTAGAGCAGTTATTTGCCCCCTTGAGCCATATTGTGTCCTTATTTTATATATATAGTAAACAATTTCAGGTGGTAACATTAAAGAAATCAGTAAGCTCAAAATTAGGTTGTGGAAAACAAGCGTGTTAAGTTCTGTTAAAATACTTTGGTTGAATTGAATGACATAAATTTGATTTGGCTCTTAATCATTTGGTTGGATAATAAATGGTTCATTTCTGCAATCATGTGTCCATAATTTCATCAATTCTGAACTAATTTTATTTTCTGATCGGCAGAAGCAGTAGGTCACCTGAAATTAGAGGAGGCCACAGGATATCCCTTCAAACTAATGATTGGTCATGAGATTTGACCTGCTCTAAATTATGTTCCCTTTTTCCTCCATCTACGTTCACTAGGAATAAGAATAATTCGAGCCTCAAAGCGAGGCTGGTATATTGTTCCTCTGCCAGGTGGGAATATGTTTTCACCAGCGTTTGTTTGTTCATTCGTTCATTAGTTTGTTAGTTAATGGGATATCTCAGAAAGTAAAGAATGGATGTCAATGAAATTTTGCGCGCTGATCGATATGGTGCCAGAGAGAAACTGCTTAAAGGTTTCTGTAGATCCAATTCATTCTTTATCCATGAGCCGAAAGAATTTCTGTGTGCGTTAAGACGGCACTGTCAACACTCATTTATAGTAAGACTCTCGTTCGATGATAATTCCTCTGTCAAGCAACTTCAACACAGACAAGCAAAAAAGAATTTCAATACGTGTTGAGGCAGCACTTTCCAGACTCGTTTAATGCTTATGTTTAGGGATAATTCCTTTGTCACTGAATTGCAACTCGGCTGAGGTAGTGCAGTCTCCAAGAGCCTCCTAGTTGTCATATGTCACTGCATAGCCTTGTGCTTATTCGAAGACTGTTTACCAAGGCTGCACATTTATCTTGTTTTTACTGAAATATTCAGATTTTAAGAGTTTCAAATCAGTTATTATTGAGTTTCAAGACCTTTCCATTAAGATGCTTTCACCAGCTCACATGAATGACTCTGTGGCAAGACCACAGAGAAAGGTTCTGTCCGCTGTGCAGAATCTGCCTCACATCATTCTGTGATTTTTCTTTCTCATATTACTGCACTCCGTGTAGAAGGAGCTCCATTGAACTACACCTGGTCAACCTCCTCCAATGACTCACATTACAGCTCCAACAAGCACCAAGGGTGCATAGCATGAGAATGCAGGCATGAGCGCTGGTGTGGTAAGACAGCAGCCTTTCCAAAGGGATGATATCCCTTGGGTCCATGACAGCGCTGGACAAGAAACATCAATCTTTAGTCAATCACCAGTTAAAGCGTGTAAATATCTGGTCAGTTTTCTGTCATCGAACGCGACTTATTGATACTGCAGTGATAATGGAATGCTCTTGGGAAAAAAACAGGAAGGTGATGCAGCTGTAAATGTTCCATGGTTTTGTAGTCTAGAGAAAAGGTGTGTTCAAGCGACAATCGACCGCATACGAAAGCGTGACAGAGGAAAATGGTCGCTCTTTCATTTATGGTGAAATATTTCAATCACCATAGCAGCGGCTGTAGGTTATTGGTGTTTAAAACAGTTTGTACTCTCATTTGTAAGACTGAGAAAATATTCACCACGTTTTGTAAGAGAGACTGTATAATAGGCAGTCTAACCTTTGTGTGTTATTGCTGTGTGTGTGTGTGTGTGTGTGTGTGTGTTTCCTCATGCTGAAATTAATTTAAGCTTGGGGTATAAAAGAGTGTAAAAAGAAACAAATAGATCTCTCAGCAAAATGAAACCTGCCCTTAATATTTTGCCAGTGCTACCCGTGCCGTGTAATGGTTTACATTTTCACCACACAGTCATGAAGACAACATAGCAAGCTGTCAATCATTCATTAAATGTTGCCCATGACTTTAATGTTCCACTAACAACTCCCCTGACCACCTCTCTCTTGTTTTTGACCTAACATCACCCGATAAGCTGTCTGTCACTATTATTCCTGTAGTGTGCATGTGGAATGCCATGTGCCTTCTCCATACTTGAATTATTTATTACCTCCTATTAATTCTTAGATCCAGTTGCAGTAAAATCCAATAGAGAATCTTGCTAGTCCATCTTAGATGCTCATCTTCAGCCAGTGCTGGTAATATGATGACTTCAGGGTTTACTCATGCGATAATCACATCCACAATCAGGGATTAATGTAATCAGTCAGCTGTGAGGGCAGAGTAGATCTTATTTAAAATACAGAGTGGTAGTTTCACAGTGATGTCACATGCTTGCAGGTTTTTGCCACACAGAACACACTCTTCATGTTTGACGGCAGGCTGCCTTCTGTTTACCTTCACACTTCAGCATGCTCGCTGTTACACAAACGTTCCTGACATATCGTAGCATATTTCAGCGAACCGTCCGAGAATTCTGGACTATAATTAAGGATTTCCTAGGTGCGTTGATCTTGAACTCTCTCCATGCCACAGCAGAGATTGAATAACTTGTCAATGAACAAATTGAGAGTTGTTGTCGTCTTTGTGAGACGACACTGAAAGGTAGACAGATTGAAACCTACCTCTCCTGTCCAGAGGAATGTAGAGGTCACATGCCTACATCATTCATCTCGACCCTGTGATGACTCCCTGGAGGACCAGCCTTAACCATCTGAGACTTAACCCAAAGGGCCTATTGAGGGCTTTCATAATGGCCTCCCACCTTCCCTCTTATGCCTCCATGCCGTCTGTCCACTGTAAACACTGTACACCCTGACAAGTGTGGTGAACTTAGATGTTTTGTGGAAACCGATTACCTCAAAAAAATTGTGTAGGCCAACTTTATTGTCTTGTGTGGAAGTAACTTAAAAAAAACAATGTAAGGTTATTTTTCACATTTTTAAGTGCTGTGAACACAAGATCATTAAGTTGCCATAATTTTTATTTTTTGAGATAATCAGTTTCCACAAAACATTTGAGTTTGCCACCCTTGTCAGGGTTTGCAGTGAATCTTCAGCAAACTATAAAACCTGAAATATTTTTTCTAGTCAGGATTTTAATTTACTATTCTCAAAAAATGTTGATATAATTTTTAATATGATATTATTGATATTATTATTTATAAATGTGACAACATAGTTAAGTCAGTGGCATTTCCAGACTTAAGTATTTACTGATTTATTTACTCTGCAAGTTCTCTTATTTGGATTTGAAAAGCAATTCTGCAAGACTGCAACTAATGGGAGTGAAGGTTCTTTCGTAGACTTGATTTAGATTTTGAGAGCAGGGGATGTTAGTGCAATGAATTTCTTGAATACCTGAACCTCAACAGAGATGCAATTTTAACCAGGTCAGAATTGGCTCCTCGCTTCAGTCTTTTATTGCGAAAAATCAACAACTGCTTATTTGAGGCAGGTGTCTTTTGTAAATAGGATTTGATAGACGGAGAACACAAACCACCAAACTTAAAAATGTAACAAACCAGTGGGTTGACGGTATTTCTTTGTGACACACAGTCTGACATAATTTGCTCATTAAAAAGCAATGAGAGATGTTGGCCCTGAATTGATTATTGGGAGCTGAGAACAGAAGCCCCTAGGGGAGGGAGGGGCAGGGGGGAGGATGTGATGTAGCAGGGGAAAATGAGGTGGAGCTGGGGGGGGAGGTTGGACTTTAGCTGAGGGTTTTGCGTTGTGATCTGAGCACCAACTCAGGTTGAAGCAGGCCTTATGGAAAGTTACTGTAGTTCCAAGCTAATTATACTATAAATGGATGGTATTTTGCCACCATAGTGCAGTATTACTATACTGATACAGTAATTATTCAAACGACAGTAATACAGTCATGTTGACTATAGTAATATCATGGCACTGCTGACTGTGCTGATTCTATAGTTATAATGTGATGGGTATAGTTCTACTCTAGGTATACTTTGCAAACTATAGTAATACTATAGTTATGCCATTATGCTATAGTCTTACTAAGAAATGAATATAGGATATTTTCATAAGGGAGGCCTGTCTTCACTGTGCATTTGTTCCAATAGACATCTTAATTTGAGCGCTAGACTCAATTTCCTGCATTAGAAAGGTAATTTCTGACGTGACTGGGCGTACATCACTTGCCAACATTCCTTCTTACATTACTGTCTTTACAGGAACCAGTTGAGGCAGAGATTGATGACTGTACCTGCAGAAATGTCTGGTTAAGGAGGAATTGGGAAACTTTCACTTCAGTGCTTCGTAATTGCTTACTTTGGGCTGAATAACTCAAAATTGCAGGAATCTGAATCTGGGGTGTTGTCTGAGTGAATGGGTCAGTGAGGACATTTTGTGTCACTGAAAACGGCAAAAATGAAGGAAATATGGCTGCGGGTGCAACTGCAGTAAATTGCCATGAATGTGCAGCCAGCTATGATATACAAACATTTTATCAAAGAGGCAAAAATGCTTAATTAGGCCTCTCTGATTAATAAGAAGCACTTAGGCCATTTGTCTGGAGAAACAGGCTGGAATGGCGGAGCGAGTGGTTCCTTCTCCTCCGGCAGTGACGGTATTTTGACTCGCAGGCCACCAATGAGGAGATGTTTGAGTTTCAATGTCACCTACTCCTTTGTTTCCAAAAAATAAACAAACAAATGAACTAAAAATAGTAGGATCATTTGTTGTCTCACAAGTGCTGATGCAACACCCCAAAACATCCTCTATTGGCTTAATGCTTTAATTCTTTTGCCTACTGAAATAATGAAAAAAACAAAACAAAACAAAACGAACAAACAAACAAAAAACTTGTAGGACCAATTTCCCTCCATGCCTGAAAATCACACATTTACTTTTATGTTTTTTTTGTAACAGAGGAGGTGTCTTGAGGACATGTTCTTTTTTGCAAGGATGTGCTGGGACAAATGCCAGAAGAGTTGCAAGTAGGAAAAGCAAGAGAGAGAAGAAGGGATATAGGCCCTGACGCAGGTTTGGTGTTTCGGGCCTTGGTAAAGGGCCCATAGTCATCATTCTTCCCTACTTCACCGGATTAATCTCCGACGTTAGAATACCAAGCCTCTGAGGAGACATTTCTAGCTTTCTGAGCCACTGAGCCAAGGTGTCACTGCAGTTTGCGGATAGCAGTTCAAGACAAGCATCTTCAGGCCTAAAGTTACTCTCTCACAAATGCAGCAAAAGTACTATTTACTACTTCTATGATTACTGCATAGAAAATGTATGTATTGTGACACTAATTTCCAGCCTGATATTGCGTGTCCGCAAACCGCCGTGACGACATGGCTCTTTGGCTCTGCTTCAGACAAGATTGCATAAAAGGAGCTCATATCGGCAACTACACTGTTTGTAGAATGCGATTACTCTGATGCCTAAACTTACACTAATTTCAGCTTAATGCATCTCAATAACTTGTTATAGTGAATTTTATAATTCAAAGAGCTTTTCAGTGATGACTACGGTGTGGAAAATAAAACGAATGCATTGAGATTTGCAAAATTCAAGGGTAAGTAAAACCAATACATCGACGCAAACGATCATTAATGCTCTGAATGAACTTCTAATTCATTATCAATGTACTTAAACCCTGTAACCCTGCCATTTGTATCTAATTTGATGCATGACTTTCTGCGGCCACTATGCCATCTACATGATCAATACCTTCCTGATTAACCTGTTATATGCAATATGACACATTTAATCTGCCCTCCTGGTGAACTTTGTATGCACTGCAGGCAGTAGTGGTCTGTGGAATTCTTAATTTTGGCAAATTTGCAGGAAGAATAACTTTAATAACTTTGTTGTAAATACTTCAGTCTGGAAGCTGTACTGAACATTATGCCAGAAGACAGTGCTAAACTCCTTAAACAGGGGTCATGAAATCTGGACCTCAGATCCAAATTCAGAGCTGATTTATTTTTTAATTTCAGATTATTTTTGCTTTTGACCAGCCAGTCTGTGTTCTCACTCTTCACTCCACGGTAAATGGAGGGTGAAGAAACCAGCTGTTCTCAGACCTTGAGGATTGTGATTTGACAATAATTATAGATCAGGTAAAACCATTTAAATCTATAATATATTTGAGGTTGATGTCTGTCTGTGTGTATGTACACGTTTTTCTCCTACATTTCTCAACCGATTATCACCAAATTTGGTGTGAATATCCTCTTGGACACCAGGAAGGACTTGACGTCGCCCGATTTTTGAAGAACACACGCAAAAAAAAATAGCAATTTCACTCCAGGTAGCGGGTAACAGCCAGTCATCTTTACATGGGCAACACCCCACATCAAGTGATTTTCTCGAGTGACAGTGAGAGACCTGGAGTTCGTGAACGAAACTAGGCTTTTGTTATTACCCTGGATTTTCTCAGATCTCCGGCACTGCAGTCAATCTTTTGATTCAGTTGTGGAACAAAATCTGAAAACAGTAATTTTTTCTGGCTCTTGACTGCCAAGGGCAAGCGCTGGCGCTGACACAAGAATTCCTGGTCACTTTGACTCATGAGGTCATATGTGGGCTCTCTGATCTTCACTGCATTCCTCTGTTCGGCAAACTGGACGGGCTGAAACGGGGCAGCGGTGCTTTGAGGCTCCTACAACCGCCAGCAGTATTTCATGCTGGACCTCTAAAACAAGGCCTACTTTAGATATATCAAACGGCGCTGAAACCGATTTTTTAAAAATTATACCCGATAGTTGAGAAAGGTGACGGGACACACAAGCAATATTTCAATTTTAGGAGTTATCAGCAAGGTCACATTTCCAGAATTATTGGATTTCTTATGGTCATCGACAGTAATTTATTAGATACACACCCCTTAATAAAGAGGCCCCTTCCAGCAGCTGACCATAGAAACACTGATTCAAATAGAAACGGATGTATTAAATTTGTATTATACAATATTATATTGAGTCTATACTGCATTGAGTAAACAATGTGATATGTCACTTATTTCATCTACAATTTCCAGTAGGTATTTATGACCCTGTTTGTGAAGGCATTAGACCACTTGAAGCGAAAGCAAATATGATTGGAGAGTCTAGAGATTGTTTTTATCCCAACTTTTAGACTCTTTGCCGAAGAGGTTCTGCACTTCTGAATTTCTCTGGTGCTCATCATTGATGGACATGACAAAGACCGTTATTGTGCTCGAGGAAAGTATCGTCATGAGCGGAGCATGCAAAGTGTCCTCTGACTGTTATCCACTCATCAATAATTTCCTCTCAGGGCATGTAGGCGAGACTGTATCAAAGTCTTTGTTCTGCTGAGAGATTCACTCTGCCCACACTTCGATTCAGCTCCCCGTCAACAAAGTGCGGTATTGATGAGACTACTGTACGTACAGCTCCAGCGCGCTCTCAGCTACTGGGATAGAATGTGTCCCCACAGAGAAGCACATCACACTGCGCACAGCAGTATCCTGATGCTTGGACTCAGATTTATGCTCCTGCTTTGCCTCTGTAAGAATATGGCAGAATATAACTGGCACCTGCATCTTTTATTCCATGTAACTGAACTATTTTAATTCAACCAACTTTCGAGGAAAAATTTGGTTGGTTAGTTTCCATTATGATTTCACTTGCAGGAGGATGTAGCAAGGAGACAGTTACAAAAATATTTCAAGCGGGGATAGCTACAAGTGAAAAAATACAGCCACATTTTGGGATCCTTCCTAAGCTGAAGCTACCGCTGACCACCTGTTATTAAAACCATGGAGTCTCAGCTTCCATTACAGGCATTAATTTACATTCACCAGGAAGCTGGTTGAAAGTGATGTAAGATGATACCACAACGGGTTCACAAATTTAAGAGGTAGTTTTTTTTTTAATGAATATATTTTACATTTATGAGTCCATGGCTGGATTCAAATCCTCACAAAAATATGTCCCATTGTCCAAATCCTGACCACATTTCCTTACCCTTGAAGAAAAACGTCATGAGGTCTAAGGGGCATCTAAAGTCGATTCTCAGACAGGATGTTGAACGTCCAGTGTTTACCAACAAGTCATACTTTTTTTGACATCTTGCATTGACATTTGACAAATTTCATTCATATAAACCAATGTTTTGTGTCCATCCATAGATAATCCTTCTATTTCAGTTCATTTGCATAGGTGTGGCTTGCTGATTGACCGATAAACAAAAACAATGGGAATCGACTTTAGATGCACTTTAAGGAAAGATGTAAAGGACAATTCATAAGCACTTACGGGAAGACAATCGTGGTGCTGAGGGAATCCGACTGCACTTGCACTTGCTGACGTAATCATGCATCCCCTGTCTGTCATGTTAGTTTGTTTTCGCGTATGGAAGATGAGATGGAGTGCCGATGGAGTGCCACTTTAAATCCTGCTGCCGCAAGGAATCCTTTTGTAAAGGATGGTTCAGCGCCTCCTATGTTGAAGGAGATAAGCCAGGAAGCATCGAAGCATCTTTTCTTCACTTTCAGCAAATTCAAATAGCACAAGTCATGGCTGCCATGGAAATACTTCCAGGTCATTTCCAGGATCTTTGGAACTTTCCTGCGCAAAAAAGGCCATTAGAATGCAGGCTTGTTCTCTTTTCTAAAAACATTGCTGCTTTCAATTCCATTCATGGCTGTGATTTTTTCATTCGCATTAAATTAAAGATTTAGATTGTGTTTGTAAAACAAAATGCATCTGAATTTCGTTTTTCCACTGCCAACAGCTTTAAAATTGTTTGAATGCTTTTCATGGTAAGTGCATGTCCCTGACCTTATAAACATCTGCTCCCACAACATTCAAATGAAAACTTGATTTTCACTGATAATTGAAGGATTTAATTGATAAAAAACCTAGGTATACCCGCCCCCACCATGCACTTGCAAGGAGCTTATCTCTGATACGTGTCAACATTTTCTGCTTTCCCTACATTTTGAAACATGTCCAGTTTTTGTGCAGAAGATTTTTAAAAAAGACGTTTGTCAGCAACAATAATGGTGAGAGACAGGGCCAGAGGGTTCACTGGGTGCATCTCAAAGCACAGGCTGCATCCTTTGAGGGCTGCATTTTTTGGGGGCGTCACATAATCCCATCTGTTGAACTGACGTGATGTCATTTCATCTCTGTTAAACGGCTTTGGTTCCAGTGAGTTGCTACTGGTTTCCCTAACCTTAATCTTAACTCTAACCCTTAATCCAAAACCTAACCCTAAATTTAGCCTTGTCCCTTACCCTAAATGTCAATTTAGTGGATGGAAGTAAATGATGGCCCCTAAAAATGCAACCTTCAAAGGATGCAGCCTATGCTTTGAGAAGCACCCACTGACTTTTATGAGGACAGTGAACAGATGTTTTGAAGAGTGTGTCGGCACTTCAGTGACGACCGAAGGAGACAGACCGCGCTGCAACATCATACGTCACTTTGCCACGAGAACAGGAAGGCAAGCCTGCCATGATCTGTTTAAAATTTATTAAATGCTCGAAGGATAGAGGTGAACTGTCAACTTTTTGGAAGAAATGGGTTGGAGAAAAATCATGATTGATCCTGATAGGAGATCATTAAAGTGCTTGGTGAAATTTCATCAGAAGAACAATTAACATAAAAACTCATGGCTAAATTTAATTATGAATGTTGGAGCATTTCCACATGCATGATATGATATTGGGATTAAACAGTCATGTGGTCACAAGAAATCCACCCGTTAGTGAGGCTTGGTGGGGAAAAAAAGGTTAATTTGAAAGGGAGCATAAAGGAGCAATGAAAAAAAGGTCATGTGAGCTAATGAGTCCAGATTTGCCCTGTTCCAGAGTGATGGGCGTGTCAGTGTAAGAAAGGAAGCCCATGAAGCGAAGCACCAGTCATGCTTAGTGCCCGCTGTACAGGCTTCTGGAGGCAGTGTTATGATCTGGGGTTGCTCAAACTGGTCAGGTCTGGGCTCAGCACTGTTCTGTGGCTATAGAATAAATTCAGCAGAAAATCTCAATATACTGAAAGACCAGTAACCAGTCAAAAGACTTTTTGATCCCTGACGGCGCAGGCATATTCCAGGACGACAATTCCAAGATTCTTCAGGCTCAAATTCCGAAAGATAGGATTATCAACCTTTCAGAATCCCGGTAGAGAGTGGTGAGGTTCGGCTGAACTTGTGCTATTTTACTGCAAACTTCCAGGCCTCATGACTGGCGGCTCAGTCTCTGCACTGAAACAGTCAAACTCCGCCCTCCTTTCCCTCGCCTTCCTGCGCCTGACTGCCAGGAAGTTGCCCTGCACTCGCTCCTCCGCCATCTCCCACTGCTCCGCCGCTGCTTCCCATCCTCATGGTTGAGGGTTGGGGATCGTTGAGGCAGCCTGCACAATCGTACGCCAACGGAGGCGATCCCTCACAGCCCTTATGCGGGCTGCGCAGGTCTCGCCGGTCCAGTCCCTCACGTCATCGATCCAACGGCGTTTTGGTCTCCCTCTACGACGTGCACCGTCCACTCTGCCCTCTAGAATATGAGTGCAGATGTTTTGTTCACGGAGTACGTGACCAAAGTACTGGAGCTTCCTCTTGCGAACAAGAGAAAGAAATTGTCTGGTGATGTTTAATTCTTCCAGGACTGATGTATTTGTACGATGGTCACGCCAGTTGATGTTAAGAAGCCGACGGTAGCACGTCATTTCAAACGCGAGCAGGCGGTTCTCATCAGATGACTTTATTGTCCAAGACTCGGCTCCATATAGCGCTACAGGCCATACCAAGGTCTTTAGCACCTTAAGTTTGAGCTGTTTGTTTAGGGCCCGATCTTTCCAGATCTTCTCCCACTGCTCCACCGGGGAGTCAAGTTGATCTTTCAGACTCACCCAGACGCCCACTATAGGTATCTTCACGAGAAGAAGAGACGTCTTGGAGATGGCTGATGTTCATCTGCCAAAGCCCCTGACCCACGGTGATGGAATTATTCCAGGCCTGGGACACAGTCACCATGTGCTGGTCTGAGAACTGCACAGCCTGTATGAGATAAGCTTGCGCCCTCAGGCCTGGGGAGGGCAGGAATATGTCAATAAATGATGAGAAGTTACCCGAGGCACTCACCCGTGTGTCGGGGGGGAGGTCGTGGAGGGAGAAGTCCTCTACGAGTCCCTGCGGCGCGTCACTGGATTTGTCACCGCTGGGTCGACTGCGGTCCACATACCTTAGGGCACTATTAAAGTCCCCCCGACTAATAAGTGTATTTGTTGACCATCTTTAACTCTTGTTCATCCACGGCTGAATTGTCAGCGCCCCCTGTTATTTTAAGCGCGTTAATCCACTGGCCTAAACAATGTGAAATGACTCAATGAAAATAGCAAAAACAGAGTTGTTTAAGCTTGTAAGTTGAGTCCTCTCACATGGCAAGAGGCCAGTCGACCACTATTGATCTGCTGGGAGCAGATCTGGAGTTTTGCTCATTGTTTTAACGGTGGTCCACGGGTGGGTTAGCTACAAAATTTTGGCCTACAATTTTGCCAATTTTGATCAAAAAACCTTTTAAATCATTCACTTATATTTCTTTATTCATTTTATTGACAATGAATATCATTCTCCAAATAGGCAGGCAAAGTTAAAATGAGATCGTGCATGGTGGTCCGACAGTGGACCAGAGGTGATGGTTTGATGTGAAATTGTGAAGTATATGTGCATCAAGACATTCTGACGGGGACATTTGAGTAGCCAGGGCAATTATTATAATTACAGTATTTGCTGTTATGCACCAATGAGTCAAAAAATTAAAACCACAGATGCAGCAATTAATGTTGATTATCTCAACAGCGGTGCATCATGGTCAGATCTTCGTCAGTTCTCGTATTTAGCGTCTTGGATGTGGGAGAAATGGGAACTGAATGACTGACAAGGGATAATTTTTATGGCCTGACGAGTGGGTAAGAGTGCCTCTGAAGTGGCAAGACTTCTTGGGTGTTTCCTGTCAGCAGTTGGCAGTACCAACGGACAGAGGTCCATGGGCGGACATGTTTAACTGGTGACAGGGTTTCTGCTGCCAAAGGCTCACTGATGCACAAGGGCAATGAAGGCTATCCTGTATGGTTCGATTTGACGAAAGGCTGACTGTGGCACAATTCGCTGAGAATTTCAATAATATTGAGGTAAGGAATACGTCACAACACACACTGCATCATACCCTACTGTGTATTGCACATGGCAATGCAGACCAGTCGAAGTGCTGTCTTTAATCTTGGTCCATCTTTAAAAGTGCCCCAAACTTTTTAATAAGGTCACCTTCTCCAGTGAGTCTCATTTTCTTTGACATCATGTGCCTCAGCTGGATACCCGTACAGCACTAACCTGGGAGGAGAGGGCATCAGGGCGCTCTGTGGGAAAAAGGCAAGCTGGTGGAGGGAATGTGGGAAAAGTTCAGCTGGGAAACCCTGAGACTGGGAAGTGATGTCAGCATGATGGAGCTGTTGCTGCAGCACAAGGGTGACTTTCACTATGATAGGCAGGTGATAATAATTCTGTGGTTGATCAAGTTGATTGGTGTGTGTGTGTGTATATATATATATATATATATATACAGCGCCCTCCATAATTATTGGCACCTCTGGTTAAGTTGCATTCTTTGGCTTCTAATAAATTAAGTTTTTTTCCAAATATTCTAGGACCACAATGAAAAAAAGAGGAAAATCCAACCTTTAATTCAAGTGCATTTATTCAGTGGGAAAAAAATCCCACATTAAGAAATAATTCTTTTACATCAAATCATGTGTGCCACAATTAATAGCACCCCTGATGTTAATACTTTGTACAACCCCCTTTTGCCAACAAAACAGCACCTAATCTTCTCCTATAATGTTTCTCAAGATGGGAGAATACAGAAAGAGGGATCTTTGACCATTCCTCTTTGCACAATCTCTCTAAATCATCCAGCAACCTGGGTCCTCTCCTCTGCACTCTCCTCTTCAGCTCACTCCACAGGTTTTCAATGGGGTTGAGGTCTGGGGACTGAGATGGCCATGGGAGGAGCTTGATTCTGTGTCTGGTGAACCATTTCTGAGTAGATTTGGCCATGTGTTTAGGGTTATTATCTTGCTGAGAGACCCAGTGACGACCCATCTTCAGCTTTCGGGCAAAGGCCACCAGATTTTGATCTGACATATCCTGGTATTTCAAAGCGTTCATGATGCCATGCACCCTAACAAGGTTCCCAGGGCCTCTGGAAGAGAAACAGGCCCACAGCATCACTGATCCTCCCCCATACTTCACAGTGGGCATGAGGTGCTTTTCTGCATACTCATCTTTTATGTTCCGCCAGACCAACTTAAGAGTGTTTGTTGCCAAAAAGCTCTATTTTGGTCTCATCTGACCAAAGCACACGGTCCCAGTTAAAGTCTCAGTACCACTTAGCAAACTCCAGCCGTTTGCGTATATGATTGTGAGCGAGAAAACGTTTTTCTGTGCATGCCTCTCCAACAGCTTGTTGGCATGTAGATAGCACCTGATGGTTGTTTTGGAGACTTTGTAACCCCAAGATGCTACCACTTGTTGCAATTCTTTAACAGTGAGCTTTGAAGAACTTTTTATTGCTCTTACCATCCTCCTCTGCGTGGTGGCAAAATAACCTTGCGTCCTCGTCCAGGCTTGTTTACCACTGTTCCAGTTGTTTTAAACTTCTTAATGATACCTCTGATAGCAGATATGTTCAGGTGCAGGCGAGAGGCTATTTTCCTGTAGCCATTGCCTGACTTGTGAAGGTCGACACACATCTGCCTTTCTTGAATGGAGTGTTCCTTTGTCTTTCTCATGCTGATGAGTGGATAAGAGAAATGGCCTCTGAGTCACGTCGTATTTATACCCTAAGGAAACAGGAAGTAATGAATTACTAATTAAATGTTCCTAGATACTCTGATCAATTTTGTAAACTACTGCAGAGATGACAGAAATACTTCAATTACATTTATTTCTGAGGAATTGCTAGGGGTGCCAATAATTGTGGAACAGGTGATTTTATGAAAAATAGTTATTTCCTAGTCAGGGATTGGTTTTTTCCCTTAAAATTCACTTGAGTTGAAGGTTACATTTTTCTACAATTTTCAGTGTCAATTTTGCAGTGCTTCTGCAATAAAAATTGAATTTATTTTAAGGCTTCTAACAAATCTTAACCAGGGATGCCAATAATTATGGAGGGCGCTGTATGTGTATATATATATATATATATATATATATATATATATATATATATATATGTGTGTGTGTGTGTGTGTGTGTGTGTGTGTGTGTATGTTGTATATATACACATTATATGAGGGAAATAGAGGATCTTTAATGAGTGAGCCCGTGATATCAAATTTATAAAATGAGAGTAGTAATTTTTGTTTATTCCAAGTCTTTGACGAGGAATAAATGAAAATTGCTGCTCGAGTTTCATAAATTTGATATCTTGGACTAAAAAATGTGAGATTATATAAAATCAGCATTGTATTATTTGTAAATTCAAAGTAAAGCATTAGCTTCTAGGTGGCGGTCTTTTCACCTCAATGGGATGAATAATTAGCCAGCTAGCATACTAACGCTTTTCGCCATGAAATTAATAAATTCATGATTCTACGGTAACAATAACATACATGACTTATTAATTTAATGACAAAAAGCACTAGCATAATAGCTAGTGAATTATTAACCCCATTGACTTGAATAAATCACAAAAAAAGACACTAATGCTATTACCAGCAAGAGGTGTTTGCCAATGACCGCAATCTGACCAGTTGTGACACTAAAAAGTTGTATTACACGTGTGTAATACCAAACCTGTATCTCATGGGTCGTATCACTCCAATTTTTCATCATTTTTGGGATAAATATGGATATGAATGCAACAATGATGTCTCTAACTTCTATTTTACTTCAATCTAGGTATAGCTTATAGGCTAACCATTTTTTTTTTTTCAGCAAAATAACTCCTCATGGGAGGGTATGTTCTTGGGACCTTGTGTAATGTTCTCTGTAAGTCATACAGGTGACAAGCATCCCAATCCTTCACAGAATATTGGAGGCATTCATAAAACCACCTCTTTTTTTTCTCCGTTCAAAATTCCCCGTTTGAGTTCCGGAGGACATTACAGAACATGGTCACACTTTATAATAAGGTGACAAATAATATGCTTAAGAAATATTGAATCAATGCATAACTCATGATGATTTAATGCAAGAATAAATGCAGGACGAATCATGAATTCCTATATATGTTTATAATATGTCACCCCAGCTGGAAACACCAGCATGAACCAGCACCAAAACACAACATATGCTGGTCATAGGCGTATATGCGCGTCAGACAAGTATATGTTGTGTTTTGGTGCTGGTCCATACTGGTTTTTCCAGCAGGGACTTTATTATAATCAAACGGCATTCTCAACTTTTAAACGACGTGTAAGGCTACAAGAGACTATGTGGGAACATTCCATAACAGCCTCCCAAAGTCAAAGTGAAAGTTATAATATATGAGCTACTTAGACCCAAATGCAAACGCTTTGATGAAGTCCTCAATGAGACGTTCTCATGCGACCAACAGGGGGACTGCACGCAAACGTTCTGGTGACACTTCCTATCATCTCGGAAGATGAAAGCGGCATTGAAAGGTTAAAAAAGTAGAAAAGTACAAAAAATTGAAAAGAGACAGACATTTTAAAAGGTGAATGAAGTTTCTATAAGAAAGTATGAAAGAGTTGAAAATGTTGAAAAATAAGTGGATTCAGGTGAAAATCGTTGAAAACGGGTGGACCTAATCGGGCCAAAAACGCGACTTGTAAAAATTAATCAAAAAAATTTGAATAATATGAAAATTCTATTTGGACTCAACTTTATACAGAACATGCTGCACATTTTATAGTTCCAATGGCGTCAATTATTGTTGTTGTTTTTTCATATTATTATTATTATTTTTATTATTATTACTACTACTACCAATAGCTGCTTCCCTGTAGCAAACACACAACAAGAGCAATGATCAAATTACACCTCGGCTTCACTGATCTAGGCTAACAGATACAACCGAGCTGCGGAACAGAACCGCATTTCCTGAATTCATGGTACTTCACGCCCCTCGCCATGTGGTTCTTTGCCAGCGCTGCCTTCCCCGCGTCAATTCGACCTCACCCTCGATTTTAAAGGAAAAAACATCCGTTTATTCTCTTACACGTCTCTTCAAAATCTCTCTGCAGCTTCCACTTGACCCATGAGAAGTTTTTTTTCCTGGTAAAAGAACAGTGGATAGGAAAGGAAAAAGACCTCCGCTTGAGTGAATTCGGTTATACTTATTGCTTCGCCTCTAACTTTTATAGTTTAGCCTCTTAGTGAGTCGCACCAGAACAGTTTCATTTTCCTACAAAAATCGCGCTTGAATTATAACTATAGACTCCACACAGTTCAAGGCGCTTCATGAAGACACATTTGTTTGTTTTATATTTGTTTCATAATTTAACGGAGTCCAGCACCTGCTCCGCCTTCAGGCGCTGACTGGTGTGACTTGCACTAGTGGGATCATTTTTACTCGCCAATTTGAAGGCACAGGGGCCTGATGCTGTTTTCAATCAGAGTCCGTAAAGTCGGCCCGCATGCAGATTTTTATTAGAGCCGAGGCTCTTATCACTGTAGGTGCAGCTCGACTCAGCGAAGGTATACGGTGACGTAATGGGTGGATGGGGAAGAGGCAGAGGAGGGGCGCGGTGCAGGCATTTCAGTTAAAACCCCAGCCTCGGGAGAACAACGACACCATTTATTATACCACCGCGGGCTTCCTGGCGGGTGGGTAAACCGGTGAAAAGGACGAGTCGGAGAGAAAACCGAATTAAATTCTCAAAGCAATGGCATTTTGCAGAATAACTTTTGCTCTTCATTCATCATTACTCTGTCTCTGCGCATGGACACTTGTTTCAGCTTTCAATCTCGACACTGAGAATGTCCTCAAAAAAATCGGAGAACCAGGCAGCCTGTTCGGATTTTCTCTCGCCCTACACCGTCAACTTAATCCAACTGATAAAATAATGTAAGTGTTCGTTTCACCTTGTAAGTGATCGCTATTCACGAAACTTCATGCATTTGAAGAATCTTGTTGATATTCATTCACGAGGTGTGTTTTAGCCTGTTCATTCTGACCAGCCTGCCTGCGAGCAGCAGGTTGTCGCCCGACAGTAGGTAACAGGTTCTTTGCAGAAGTTTCGCAGAAGTAGTCTAGCTGTAAGTTTAATTTGAAATGCAAAGATAAAGAAATTAATCTTATGATAAACAAGTTGAATAGGGGGCAAAAGGATATCGATCATATGTTTTGATACAGCTGTGTATTCGACTTTGTACTTCATGAATTCCTCACGGTGGTAAATTATTTTCTAGGTTTAGTGTCCTTCCCGAACGTAACCGTGCGTGCACAGTACCTACTTTACTCACTTCCGTAGAAAAGTTATATTTAAGCGTGATTTTCAATTGTGTTCATCTAATATGTGTGTATTTCGATAATACAACATGTTCGGGGTTTCTCGTATAATTGCGGGGGAACTCTTTAATCGCAGACCGGAACGGAATGCAGGGAAAGTGGCCTATTGTAGAGGAGAAGAATGTGGAATTGATATTCAGTTCGCTGCGGGTTGTTGTGCGTGGGGGCTGCCTTTGTGCTCCGCCTGCCACCGGGCAGAGGCCTCGCCACAAGCTAACCGTGCTTAACCAAAGGCGCTTTATGGGTGCCATTTCAGCGCTGAAATCATGCGCATCAGTTGAGTGGATACAATGGGCGATGACTGTACTCCTCTTGGGTCCACTGCCGTGACTGACTGGGGGTTCTGAAATTTACATGTGAAATATATTGACTCTGTTGGAAGGGCGGTTTATCTCTCCTTTGGGGATATTTCGCGCCTGGGGTGTTGGTTCAGACTGAAATGCATGATGGCTTCAATAATGCTTGCTAGTTGCAAAATAAAGTAATTAATGAGGCTTATAGCACCATTACCGCACCAAAACGTAATAACGCCAATTGAAAATGATACTTCCCTACTCAATTGTAGTAGGAGCTGCAGGTCATGGATTGTTTTCCACTACTGTTCATTACTCTGCCGTAGAAGTTCGGGCCGATTGTGGCAGATGACTGCAATGCTACACATTAGTAGCTGTTAGTTAATATTTATAGTAACTACAGTTGAGGATTACATTTCATTATTTCTCATCATATTCATCAGTAAATCAATTGCCATGTTGAATAACCATAATCAATAATCATAATCAGTATCCATATTATGTATGCAGCAGCAGCAACACACACATACAGGCATTTCACACACATGAGTAGTACACACACACACACATGCACACATGCAAATACATGTAGTTCACATACACACACACATACACATATACAAGCAGTTCACATATAGACACACACATTCAAGCAATTCAATTCACACATGCATGAGTAGCCCACACACACTTCTGTAGCTTTGATTAGTAAGCAGGCTTCTGTTTAGTTACCAGCATTTCTGTGCTCCACCGTGGTTTAATAAGCAAGGCTAGAGAATGAAAAAAAACGTTAAAGATAAGATGGTTACAAACCCATGTATATCGAGTTTTTCCCATAAATATTGCTCTGTAAAGAACGCCGAGTTAGCACTTCTAGGCCAGGGACTGCTCACCGGGTTTGGATGATTGCTTGATTCAAGGCTGGGAATAAAGATGGTTTCTGAAGATTTTGTCTGTCATCAATTATTCACGAACAAGGGGACCTCAAAAACCTGTAAACATCTAGTCGGTAAACCACAACACTACTAATTATTAGATAAACTTACCGGCCACTTTATTAGGTATACTCATCTACAACAGTGTGGGACCCAATTTAGTCTCCAGAAGAGCCTGATCTTTTTTTTTTGCACGGATTCAACAAGGAAAATCTCTTCAGGTATTTTGGTCCAGTCAGACTTGACAGCATCACACGATTCGTGCATACTTTCAGTTGGACATTTATGCTGAGAACATCTCATTCGGGCATGTATCAATAGTACACTCAAGGATTTGAGAATTGAGATGTGGGGACTTCTGGCTGCTTGAGTCTGAAGTCTGTCCAGCATGTTTCAACACAAAATGAGATTTGTCAGGCCAGGCTCTTTTTCCAGACTGGGTGACTGTGTCCACAGTATCATGTTCCGGAATCCAGCATGATCCTCTGCCACTGTAGCCCAATAGCTTCAAAGTTCAATGTTTTGTGCATTCTGTGATGCTGTTTTAACCCCATTGTTATAATTGGCTGTTTATTGAACAGTTGGTACCTCACCGTTCGCTTGAACTTGCCTGCTCCTGTGACCTCAGCAGGTTATATCTGGTAGTTAACCCACCACTATCTAGATGTGTCATTACACCCTTGTTGTTAACTATAGAGACCTGCAGAGTGTGAAAATCTCAGGATGTGAAAGCGGGTCTGCAGGCAGCAGCTCAGAGTTCACGCTCCTCTGCTGCGGATAGCCTGAGGCTGCAGCGCAGATTCCATCAGGTCCTCATTTTTCTGCTTGTCTCTTTCTGTGGCCTCTGAGACCTCTGGCTATAGGAGTCTTCTGCATTCATTTCAGTGTCACACTTTTCGCTCTTGACCTTAGCTGTGGTGTTTTTACCCTTTTGTGCTGCCATTTCACATAATTCTGCAACTTGTTTGGAAGGATATCTGCTCAAGTGTGGGCCAAAAGAAAGCATGAAAGGGCTGAAAATATTGAAAAATCAGTGAAATTGGGTGAAATTTCCTGTAAATATGTGGATTTAATTGGGCTAAGAAAGGACTTTTAAAAATTAATTTAAAAACTAAATAATATCAAAAATCTGGAAGGATTCAACTTAATACAGAATATGCTGAACAAAGACTCATCCCACATTTGCAAAAAAAAAAAAACCCTTGATGACCCTTAAGCCTTTTGGGATAATGTTCTGAGACCTGATGGGTTTGTGGTACACAGGTGGTACACAGATTTATTAACACCATGGTTGTATCTTGGCTTACGGTTGTGTTTCCTGCATGAGCTGTGGTTATGGTTGTTTAGCCACCTCCATTTATTAATATGCTATGATGTCATTTATATCTACCGTGCGTTTTTGCGTTAGGGCCGAACTTGTATACACAACTGTGGCATCATCGCTGCATTAGGGTCTGGTAGTAGCAGCTGACCACCCACGAAGCAGTGTTGGGTAAACGGGATCAATTCACCTGGCAGTTTGTCATTTTGACGATTGTCAAGTCAAGATGCTGGAAATATGATAATATGGCCTGCAAGAAATTGAAGTCATACGCATGGTTTTAGAATTGAGGATTCCACTGACTACAGATACTCGCCTGTGATCGGACATGATCTGACGTGCTTTTCATCTGCTTTAATTACATATCTGTACATCCTCAATTCGAGAAGAATTGGGACAATGTGTAAAATACTAATAAAATTAGCAGGCAGTGATTTGCTAGTCCCTTTCTCCTGTATTGAACTGAAAAAATACAAAGACAAGAAAGTAATGTTTTAATTAATCTGGTTTATTGTGTGTGTGTGTTTTTTTGTTTTTTTTTTAACAGCTATTTTTAAATTTGACATCTGTAAAATGTTCCATTTAAGTTGGGACAGGTGCGTTTTCACCACTGTTACATCATCTCTTTTTTAATAACACTAAGTAGTCGTTTTGGATCTGAGGGCACTAATTCTTGGTGTTCCGAAAGTAGAATTTATTCCAGTTCTTGCCTGATGGGGAACTACGGTTGCTAAATAGTCTGAGGTCTTCATAATCTCACACGTTTTCTACGAGGTACGGGTCTGGGCTGCCGACAGGCCAGCCTGGTAGTTGCACACAGTTAAGTCATGCTGTTGCAGTATGTGCAGAGTGTGGCTCGGCATTATCCTGCTGGCACAAGCAGCGGTGTCCCTGAAAAAGACGGCATCTGGAGGGCAGCATATGTTGTTCCAAAATGTGTGCCTACCCTTCTGCCTTTATGCCTTTACAGATGTGCGAATTGATCATGTCAAGAGCATGAATGCAACCCCAGACAAAGACAGACTGGCTTTATGAACGTGTCGCTCACAAGAGTCAGGATAATCACTCTGTAAAAACAAGAAACCCAAATTTCCAAAAACTGTTTAAAAGGTGAAATCATCAGATTACATCACTCTTCTACACTTTACATCAATCAAATTTATTTGAGCTTGAGGCCAGAGAAGGCGGCGGCAGTTGTGGAAGGATTGATATGTGGCTTCCTTTTTGTGTAGGAGGCAAGTGTTCTTCTGCCACCAGGCACTGTATGTGAAATATTGATGCAAAATGATTATGTGTTTTTAACTACTCAAACACAGCCTCAAATCTTTGATCCATGTCGTTCATGACTTGGCTTTTAACTGTATTAACTTTGTCTTTCGGCAACAGTGCAAGAAATTTGGAAATGACAACAAGGAACACAACTTAAACATTCCAAAAAATAACCCCTTTAACTATGGAGCCCACTTACCCATGTTACAACAAAAAAATTGCAGATGCGATTTCATAGAGTTGCACCTGGCACAATTGAGGGGAAAAGCTGGATTTACACTGATTTACACTAAACACAGAGTGCTTTTGTTGTGTTTGCAAAGTGTAGCTCGCATCACTTTGGCATCCTTGTGTTTGCAAACTTTAACGTACTCCATCCCCCGTTGTCTGCACAAAGCACACCTGGTCACCAGCAGACTTGCGCCCTGAAGCCTAGTTTTCCCTTGTCTGGTGCTCTGTGCCCTGAAGGAGGGTTTTTTATGCCTGACACACTCCTTTAAAGAAATGTGCGGATGTATACCATCGTTGGTCATTAGCA
Source organism: Gymnothorax reevesii (assembly GCA_029721435.1). Taxonomy (NCBI): domain Eukaryota; kingdom Metazoa; phylum Chordata; class Actinopteri; order Anguilliformes; family Muraenidae; genus Gymnothorax; species Gymnothorax reevesii. The sequence goes on from CM056586.1 coordinate 69,418,071, forward strand.
TGATGTCACCGCATAGTTTTGCGCTGTGGGATATATCGGCTAATCATTATCTAGTCATGTAAGCAACACCAACTGTCAGTGACATTTTAGTTGAGTGTTTAGGCAGATAAAAAATGTAAACTTTGATAAAGGGATGCAAGATGCATCTGGTAATTATTTTTGTTGAGCGAAAGTTTATGGTGGAAGTTGATTTGTCTAAAATTATCAAGATGCAAGAGCACCACCCATCTTGTTTTGCACATCTACTGCAAATGATAGTAAAGTTGCCTCCTGCAAACTGTAAAATAATGCAAGTTTGGACATATGCTAGAAATTGAACTTGGCGTGATATCAATGAAAGTTAAATTGGTTGAGCAATTTTGAAATGCTTTACCGATATGTTGCCAATCAATGTGCAGTGTCTGACTGTTTGTCTCCATCTATCCTAAAGATAATTAACAGTTCTTTAGAAACTGGCGTCTTTCTCACTGGTTTTAAGGTTGCAGTAGTGAAGCCTGTCCTGAAGAAGCCAAATTTAAATCAAAATATTAATACTAATTAGAAGCCTTTATCCAATCTACCTTTTATGAGCAAAGTTCTCGAGAAAGTGGTTTTTTATCAACTGAATACATTTCTCAATTATAATAGTATTTTCGAAGAGTTTCAATCTTGTTTTGAGATCTAAACACAATACAGAAACGGCCTAAGTCAAAACAAAAAATGATCTTTGATACGCCTGATACGCCACTGACTTGGCTCTGCATTTGATACCATCAACCATTCAATTTTGATTAAATGTTTTGAAAAGTGGGTTGGAATCTCTGACCACGCATTAAACTTGCTTCAATCTTACATAATTAGTTTGGATGATCATGTATGTGTAAAACATGGCCTGTCTTTCGGTTTAGCACTAGGAAGCTGTACTTGTCCGCCGTGGTCTTCCTTATTTATGCTTCCATCAGGCTCAATATTGTAATGTGAATATGGGCCACTAGATGGCAGTATTTACCTTTTTTTTGTTAAGCTCAGACTGGAGTCATGTTTAGACATGTCCTGGACATGTCTGGGGCAAGTCTCAGAAAGTTAAAAAAAAAAGAGGTCTAAATGTGGGTGGGGTCTGCAAAAGCGTATATAAGGAAAAGAATTGAGACAGTGAAGTAGTAGGAGAAATTGCAAGAAGAAGGATACGTGTGACCAGACCTGTCATTTCTGTTCAAGACCTGTGTAGTTTCTTTTGTGGATTTCTTTGCCTGTGTTTGAGCATTTTCTTCATCCAGGACATCACCAAGCCACCCCACCAAGAAGGGACTGTAATTATTTCTGTTTTTTTCTTATTTATCAATCTTGGTCTTTAGTTGTAGGTTGTTATTAGTCTTTGTCTTTGTTAAAAATTAAATGTGTTTTAGTTTTAAAAACTGTGTGTCATCCCTTGCTGTTGCTGTTGTTTTAAATGTGATAACAAATTGGGGCCATAACAAATTGGGGGCTCGTCCGGGATAGACCATTGTGTGAGTAATTTATTGAAAATCTAACATTCCAAATTGTGAAATTGTTTTTGTGAATTTTCCTAGATATATATTAACAACAGCAATGGATGATTTCTTGGCATCACCAACCGTAGGGGTTTTGAAGTCTTTTAAAAAGACAGAACTGCTAGAAATTTGCCGACAGTTGGAGTTGACAGAGGTAAAACCAGCCATGCGAAAAGCAAGACTGGCTAGAGAGATAGTTGAATATTACATTGATGAAAATGTGTTTGCACCAGGAGATCTGGAACAGTTTCCAGTGGAAAATCCAAATATAGAAATGGAACTTAAATTAAAAATGCTAGAGATTGAAAGGGAGGAAAGAGAAAAAGAAAGGGAATTTGAGAGGGAAGAAAAAGAAAAACAAAGGCAGTTTGAGTTAGAAAAATTGGCAAGAGAAGAAAAACAAAGAGAATTTGAGTTAGAAAAATTTGCAAGACAGAGAGATTTTGAATTAGAGAAATTCGATAGAGAAGAAAGACTCCAAATGGAGCAACTAAAAATAAAAATTCAAACTGAAAATAAATTTCGGGCTAGCCAGGAGGTAAAACTGGTGCCTCCATTTTCGGAAAAGGATGTTGACAACTATTTCCAGTGTTTTGAAAAGGTAGCAAAGAGTTGCCAGTGGCCAAAGGAACACTGGCCTCTGATGTTGCAAACTGTCCTCAAGGGTAAAGCTCAACAAGCCTATTCGGCTTTGTCTGCAGATGATTCCTCTGATTATGAGGTTGTCAAAAAGGTTATTTTGAGAGCTTATGAGTTGGTTCCAGAGGCTTACCGACAGAAATTCAGAGGTCTGAAGAAATCTGAAAATCAGACTTATGTTGAATTTGCTAATGAAAAGCAGGTTTGCTTTGAGCGCTGGTGTACTTCTATGGAGGTCAAGGATGATTTCAACTCACTAAAAGAGATGGTGTTAGTTGAAGAATTCAAGAACTGTGTTAAGGATGATGTTAAGACCTACCTTAATGAGAAGCAAGCACTGAACTTGCAATCAGCTGCCAAATTTGCAGATGAATATGTTCTCACTCATAAGTCCAAATTTCAGTCTAGCAGTAACAATAAATGGTCCCAATTTCAGAAAAAGGGTTACGGTGATACCCAAGATTCCTCACCCAAAGACAAAGACAAATCTGGTGATGGTGCTCAGAAATCCAGTAACAGGTCTGATCAAAGTGTGAAAGCTGACAGTGACAAAAGTGGTCTAGTTTGCAGTTATTGCAAGAAATCTGGTCATGTTACAACTAACTGTTGGTTCCTTAAAGCTAAGAAAGAAAAAGAAAAGGATACCAAACCAAATGCCTTTGTGAAAACAAGGTTAGAAACCCCTGTAGTGGATAACCAATCTGCTAAATTGCCTGCTTCTTGTGGGGCTAAAAAGCCTAATACAGCTGACTTCGTGAGGGAGGAATTTCTTCCATTTGTGTCAGAGGGATTTGTGGCTCTGAATGAGCATACTACTCCTGTCCCCATATATATCCTAAGGGATACCGGAGCTTCTCAGTCACTTTTGTTGATGGACTCCTTGGAGTTACGTGATGAGACCGCTTCAGGGGATTTCATACTTTTACAAGGTATTGAAGGGAGGACTGTATCTGTACCCCTGCGCTCTATATTCTTGAAGTCAGATTTAGTTACAGGACAGGTAAAGGTGGGACTTATGTCAAGTCTACCTATAAAGGGTGTTTCTCTGTTGCTAGGCAATGACCTGGCTGGGGGCAAAGTAGTTCCCCCTGTACATCTTACTTCACAGCCGAGCACTGAAAATGGGGATGAGGACCCATCTCTGTATCCTTCTTGCGCAGTGACTCGTGCTATGGCCAAGAAGGCTAAAGAAGATGATGTTGTGGTGCCGTTCAGTACATTGAATAGTCAGGACTCAGGTGGTTCGCCTCATGACTCTGATTGGCCTACTATGGTTTCTCCGTTTGAGGACTTATCAGATACTTTTATCAGTTCTCTATTCAGCCAGCCGGAAGGGTCTGGTGATTCTGATGTGTCTGGAGACTTGTCTCTGTCCAGAAAGCGGTTGATTGAGGAGCAAACTAATGATCCTGAAATTGGTGTACTAAAGAGGAGAGCCCTTCCTGAAAAAGAAATAGATGCAGTTCCAGTTGGGTATTATCTCAAGGATGGTGTGTTGATGCGGAAGTGGCGCCCTCCTGATATCCCTGCCAATGCAGATTGGGCAGTGGTCAGGCAAATTGTTGTTCCGAAGGTCTATAGGAATGAGATCTTAACAATGGCTCATAGTTTACCTTTAGGAGGTCATCTTGGTGTTAACAAGACTGTTGATAAGATCATGAAACACTTCTTTTGGCCTGGGCTTCGGAAAGACGTTTCCAACTTTTGCAAAACCTGTCACACTTGTCAGGTAGTTGGAAAACACCAGTTAGACCCACCTGTAGCTCCATTGCAGCCTATCCCAGCATTTGGGGAGCCATTCTCTAGGGTCATTGTTGATTGCGTTGGTCCATTACCCAAGACTAGATCTGGAAATCAGTACTTGTTGACAATCATGTGTGCATCTACCAGATTCCCTGAAGCCATACCTCTACGTAACATCAAGGCAGCTGCAATCTCGAAGGCTTTGATAAAGTTCTTCACGTTGTTTGGCCTTCCCAGGGAAATTCAGTCAGACCAGGGTAGCAATTTCACTTCAGGATTGTTTCAGCAGGTTGTGTATGAACTAGGTGCAAAGCAGATTCTTTCTAGTGCCTATCATCCAGAAAGTCAGGGTGCCTTAGAGCGGTTTCATTCCACTCTCAAGACAATGATGAGGACTTATTGTTATGACCATGAGAAAGACTGGGATGAAGGGGTTCATTTGCTGTTGTTTGCAGCTAGAGAAGCAGTGCAGGAGTCTACTGGATTCAGTCCATTTGAGCTAGTGTTTGGTCATGAAGTGAGAGGACCTTTGCTATTATTGAGTGAACAATGGCAAGAGGAAGAGCCGCAAATCAGTCTGTTAGACTATGTTAGCAAGTTCAAGGAAAGATTGCGTGCAGCTTGTGACCTTGCCAAAGAGAACTTGAAATCAAGTCAGGGAAAAATGAAAACTTGGTATGATCATAAGGCTAGAAGCCGTGAGTTTAAACCAGGAGACAAGGTCCTTGTGTTGTTTCCCTTGCAGTCCAATCCATTGCAAGCTAGATTTCATGGTCCTTATGAAATTCTGACAAAACTCAATGATCTCAATTACATTGTGAAGACTCCAGATAGGAGAAAACCAAAACAATTGTGTCATATTAACATGCTAAAGCCTTATCATGACAGAAATGCTAGGGTTGCAGCTGTCACTTCAGATTCTCCAATGGTCGAAACGTGTAAAGATGAGGGGGAGTTTCAAGATGATGAACCAAGAATTAAAGCTGAAGTTCTTTCATGTAAATTGTCAAACACTGAAGTGTTGCAAAATCTTGATGTAAAACTCCAGCACTTAGAACCCTCACAGAGAGATCAGTTTGAAAGGTTGATCAAGAAATATGAGGATTTGTTTCCTGATGTTCCAAAGAGAGTTACTATAGCCTCTCATGATGTAGATGTTGGTGATGCCAAACCAATAAAACAGCATCCATACCGGATGAATCCTGAAAAGAGAAAGATTGCTGAGAAAGAGGTTGAGTACATGTTAAAACATGATATTATCAGACCCTCCAACTCCGATTGGAGTTCACCCTGTGTGCTAATTCCAAAACCTGATGGAAGTACTAGATTCTGTACAGATTATTGCAAAGTCAATGCTGTAACTAGAACTGATGTGTTTCCAATACCTAGGATTGATGATTGTATTGATAGTGTAGGGCAAGCAAAGTTTCTGACCAAGATTGATTTATTGAAGGGTTATTGGTGTGTGCCTTTAACTGAGAGGGCCAAGAGCATCTCTGCTTTTGCCACACCATCTGGATTGTACCAGTATGAAGTCCTACCCTTTGGCATGAAAAATGCCCCAGCCACGTTCCAAAGGATGATACAGTCTACAATCGCCGGATTGCCACACACGGGTGCGTACATCGATGACCTGATCACACGGAGTGACTCCTGGGAAGAACATCTAAAAGATGTAGAGACGTTGTTCCAGCGCCTGACCCAGGCTAACCTGACTGTTAACCTGAGCAAGAGTGACTTTGGTTGTGCTACTGTCACCTATCTTGGCTACGTCATAGGCCAGGGTAAGGTGGCACCCATAAATGCTAAAGTCCAAGCCATCATGGACTTTCCAGTTCCTGACAACAAAAAAGCTTTGCGCCGCTTCCTTGGAATGATCGGGTACTACCGCAAGTTCTGCAAGAACTTTGCTGAGATTGCTCTCAGTCTAACTAACCAACTGAAGAAAGGCGTAAAGTTCACCTGGGATGATGCATGCCAGAGAGCCTTCGATCACCTGAAGTCTCTGCTGTGTCACTTCCCTGTGCTCAAATCTCCTGACTTCAACAAACCGTTCTCCATCGCGGTCGATGCTAGCGACCAAGCTTGTGGATCTGTGCTCCTACAGAGAAGTGACTCTGATGACATTGAGCATCCCGTGGCATACTTCTCCAGGAAGTTCAATCGCCACCAAAGGAACTATTCCACAATAGAGAAGGAACTGTTGGCTCTGGTCCTTTCTTTACAACACTTTGAGGTTTATGTTTGTACAGGACAAAAGCCAATGATTGTGTACACTGACCACAATCCGTTTATGTTTTTGAGTAAGATGAAAAACAAGAATCGGAGATTGTTGAATTGGAGTTTGATTTTACAGGAGTTTGACTTGAAAATTAAGCATGTGAAGGGTACAGACAATGTAATTGCTGATTGCTTATCCCGTGTTTGAATGTGAATATATATATCATGTGTCTGAATATTGTATGATATGTATATATAGACAAGAGTTCACTTTACCATTTTGTATTGAAAAGAAAAATTTTGCCTTTATGAGTCAAAATTTTTCCCTTTTGGAATGGAGGTGTAATGTGAATATGGGCCACTAGATGGCAGTATTTACCTTTTTTTTGTTAAGCTCAGACTGGAGTCATGTTTAGACATGTCCTGGACATGTCTGGGGCAAGTCTCAGAAAGTTAAAAAAAAAAGAGGTCTAAATGTGGGTGGGGTCTGCAAAAGCGTATATAAGGAAAAGAATTGAGACAGTGAAGTAGTAGGAGAAATTGCAAGAAGAAGGATACGTGTGACCAGACCTGTCATTTCTGTTCAAGACCTGTGTAGTTTCTTTTGTGGATTTCTTTGCCTGTGTTTGAGCATTTTCTTCATCCAGGACATCACCAAGCCACCCCACCAAGAAGGGACTGTAATTATTTCTGTTTTTTTCTTATTTATCAATCTTGGTCTTTAGTTGTAGGTTGTTATTAGTCTTTGTCTTTGTTAAAAATTAAATGTGTTTTAGTTGTTAAAACTGTGTTTGTCATCCCTTGCTGTTGCTGTTGTGTTATAAATGTAATAACAAATTGGGGCCATAACAATATAAATTTCCATAGCAGTGCAGATGACGCCTAATTATATATTTCTGTTGAGCCACCTGACACAGATGGCCTATCGACTCTGACTGCCTGTTCGGCCTCGAGACACAATGGATGAGTGACACTTTTTTTTGAAGCTTAATGACGATGAAAGAGATATTGCTGCTGGGTCCTAAATTCAGACCATTTTTAGTAGGCTTGGGAACTTGGCTCACTGGACCGAATCCAGTGTTGAATCTTGGTGTCATTTTTGACTGTTTTAATATTTGAAGCCCAATTAGGTGACCAATTAGAATTCTTCCACTTGAGAAATGTTCCTATAGTAGGATCATTGTTAACAAAGCTGGATGCTGAGAAATTGATCCATGTCTTTGTTTCAAGCAGCTTGGACAGTTGTAATGCCCTTTTCTATCCTGTCAATAAAGTTGATTTGAAAACTGCTGCTGGTTCAGACCTCCATGGCCAGAATTTTCACTAAGACCTGAGAGAGCAGTTTGTTCCTGTAGTCACTTCCCTGCTCAGGCTTCCCATTTCTTTTATCAGTGATTTTAAGGTTCTTTTACGAAGCTGTTAATGATATTGGACCTCCTTACATCTCAGACTTTAACTCTATCATCAAACAAGAGACCTCCGGTCCTTTGATGCTGGATTTTTAGTTCGGCGTAAGATAACCCACAAAATGAGTTGAAACTGCTTTTAGCTGCTATGCTTCAAGACAGTGCATCAGAACACAAACCTAAGCTTTAAATGCAAAAATAAAAGCAAGGATATTACGCCATTAAATGCATCAAAAATCATAAAAAAATGAAAGCATTAATTTACTGATAATTGTGACTTAAATTAATGTTTTGTTTTAATTTGCTTCAGCTTTGTTCACCTTCCCCTCATTCACTTTCCCTTCCAATTTTCGTTTTCATTTTTTAATTTATTCACTTTTGATTTCATTTATTTTGCCTGCTTTTATTTTAATGTCTTTCTGATGCATTTATTGGTACTTTATCTTTTTGTCATTCATTGATTTCTTTATTTTGGGCAGATGACTTGCGGTTCATTGCTTGAAGAATCCTGGTGCATATAGTGATCGTGACTGAGCGAATGAGACAGTTTTACAACTCAGATTTTCCTCGCTCCTCTTCCCGCGCGCCGATATTCAGCTCCCCTCGGCCTCCTCCCCTGTATTTTAAAAATTGATTTAGGAACGAGAATATTTGACGAGATAATTCATGAGTAATGTGTCTTATGGTTCGCAGCTCGTTGAAAGCAGATTGTCAGGTTAGGAGATGGCAGAAATTTTCCGTCCAGCGCTCCTAGCGTCCTGCAGAACCCATTGTTGCACTGTATCCCCTTTAATTCAGCAGCACGTAAATAAAATGTGCTGAAGCCTTCTGATTTCATAATGATGATGCGTAAATGTGAAAATGCTTGGAGCAAGATGTTAACAAGTAGGACTTAAATGAGAATGTATTTGAGGCATATTATCTTCCATCTTCTTATTATCTTCTTAAACCTCGCTTTACTTTGCCCTGGTTTGAATCAAACTGGGAGAGTTGCTTAGGTTATGTAATCTGAGGGAGCTGTGCTTCTACCAGGTGTAGTGTTGATTGCTGGGGAATTCATGAGTGATTGTCTGTGGACTGCCTTGAAATTGTAGAAACCCTGGAAAAATCTTCTCTGCATCTGTTGAATTGATTGGCCGGCATATTTGTGTGTGCCCTATGGCTTTGAGGGAGTGAGCTTGAATGCGCTGATTTGTTGTTGTTCATTCACTTTATGTTAGTATTTGAGCTAATTGCTTATCAAATAGGGAAGGCATCCAAACTGATGCATGAGAAGTTTGTCATTTTTAAATGGGAAAACTAATTTTGCACATCATTTGGTGTTGTCAAATAGGATTCTATATACATATTGTACGCATGTGAATATAGTGCATTGTCATGCTTCTCAGATGCTAGCAGCTATTGCAGAAATGATCCAGGCACAGGAAAAAATTGGAGCTATGTCCGGTGGACGTTGCAGAACTAATTGCATATCTGAACCGGCTCAAGCAAGTCGTCTGCGCTGCAACCTTGATAACTGTGGTGCATCTTTCACTTTATGGACAAATCTCCACCAGAATGCTCTGTGAATGCAGTGCAGGTGGTGTGAATTCAGCCTCACTAACACTGCTCTTAGAAGCAGAAATCTCAGCTACCCGCCTCTGATTGGAAAGCGCTTGGCTGAGTGTTTGACTATTATTTCTTGTGTGCTGTTATGACCAGCCTCACCAGTGACAACATAAAGGACACACACACAGATGTAGAACGTAACATGCCCATACTTTTTTGCACACTCCTATCGGTTGCCTAGGTCCACTAGCAACTACTAATATAACCGGTGAAGCTGTGGTTGATTCCAGGTTGATTCTGAGGTGCATGGATCTAAGATGATTTCCCAGGTTGGGCGCATAACCCTGCTTAACCAAAGTCTTGATACGTCCAGCACACAGCCTCAGCAGTATTATTTGACTCTATCTCATACAACCAAAATGTGCCTAAATTGGGGAAAACTGTAGGGCTACCAATAGGTTGTTGTACTCGCAGTTCTCAGGTTTTCAGCACCTCCTTAAGCCCCAAGAAAATGCAACGAACCCTCAAACAGAAATATTTTTGTTCCTTTGTTTTCTTCGATCAGGAGTTCTTCTTTGGCGTATTGAAATGCATTCCAGCATTCACTTGGCAAAGCAGTAATGAACAAATAATGGAGGAAGTTACATCCACAATTTGGCAGCATTTTGCTGCACAGCAGTGTGTTGGTGAAACTGCTACGTGTTCTGGTGTTGTGGCTGTTACAGGCCTTAGCCAAAAAGCATTCCACGATAAGGACAACGTACTAATAATCAAGCATGGAGATGATGGTATGATAGTGTAGTGATGCTTGGCCTCTTCAGGGCCTGGGAGATTTGCCTTCATTGACAGAAGCATAAATTCTGTTCTCTATGAGAATCCTAAAGGGTAATGTCCAGTCATTAGTTTGTTCTCTGGAGCTGAAGGGCTGGTGGGTTAGATTAAGCTCTGAAGCACGAGCAGGTCCCCCATGATCTCTGTGCCACAGTCAAAGCTCTCACTTATAACTCTATAAAGATGTTATGGCAGGACCTTAAACAGGTAGTTTATACTTTAAAAGCTGCCAGTATGGCAGAATTGAAGCTGTTGTGCAAAGAAGAGTAGGGGGTGATTCCATGTGAAGTTGTCTGGGACCGACGTCCACCATTTTAGGTGTTCCTGAAAGTGTGCGATAGTGAAATAAGTACGCTTTAAACTTTTGTCAAAAATGTTTATTTGTCTTATAAATAGTCACTTTATATGGGCTAAGCCAGCCATTTTGATTACTTTTTTTTTAGTCTCGATAACTTTAAAATTATGACTTTGATTTGGACCAGTTTTAGCTGTGTTACTGAATAAGGCCCAATGAATCCAAAACAACATACAAAGACACCCCCACTGCCCTCTCAATTAGGCATTTTAAGCCCAAAATTTGAGTATTTCCCCTGTGAAAGTACATTATGGACAGTTTTCATGTCATATAGCGACCACAGTTTTGAGATCCGGACTGATGTGTAAATATTTGGGATTCCCACTTTCCCTGAGATTGATGATCTCCATTGTTTTCAGTGATTTTCGGTGAATAGAAAGTGAATGACCCCGAAAAGAATGCTGGTCAGCGGCGATCAAATGTTGACACAGCAGGGAGACATCGCAGTTTGGCATTACTGTTCCTGACGGACAGCTTTTACGTGTGAGTGCGAGAATGGAGTTTGCAGTTTGCAATATGCACACACACACACATCCATGTGCACTCACACACACACACATGCACACACAGAGTAAGGTGCCCCTCAGACAACATCAATGGGTGGAATTGTAGACCTGTTTTGTGTTTCACACTGAATGAGGGCAGGTCAACGGTGTAAAAAATAAAAAAGTTCACTTAAAAATGTCGGTCAGTCAGGTGCAAAACACTTTTGAGTCGGCTCAACTTCAAATTCTGAGTCTTTTCAAAAGTTAGCTCAAACGTAAAAACTCAAGCTGAGCAAACTCAAAATTGCTGTACAGCATGTATCTAGGTCCTGTAAGTTTTTTTTTTTTTTTTTTGATGGATCTCTTTAGAAGTGGACAGTATCAGATTTAATGTCTACAGTCCAAATATGGGGTGTGAAAGACCTTAATCTATTGTGCTCATGGTCACTTCTTATTGGAATTCATGTACCACTGACAAACATCTGCTGTGTTCAATTAGGCAAGTTATAATAGCCATAAATTTTCCTGAAATTGGTCGCGCTGATTTAATTTTAAGCAGTAGATTTTATTCTTGTACCCTGCAGAAAAACATAATCCTCCACAGAATAATTTATCAAACCTTTCTCCTTAGTTTGATCAGTGCAGTGTAATATAGGTTGTTTTGCTCCCGGAGTGAGGTAGCGCTGTACCTGGAGTGAGTTTGCGCTGTGCCTGGAGTGAGTTTGCGCTGTGCCTGGAGTGAGGTTGCGCTGTGCCTGGAGTGAGGTTGCGCTGTGCCTGGAGTGAGGTTGCGCTGTACCTGAAGTGAGGTTGTGCTGTGCCTGGAGTGAGGTTGCGCTGTACCTGGAGTGAGGTTGCACAGTGCCTGGAGTGAGGTTGCGCTGTACCTGGAGTGATGTCGCGCTGTACCTGGAGTGAGGTTGCGCTGTACCTGGAGTGAGGTCAGTGGAGGTGCAACATGGATGCTGGAGCTTTTTTCCTCTCCAGTTTGAAGTGGAACATCTTGCACAACACGCTGGGTGTTGGCTCTCTGTAAACTGTGACTCACGTCCTCAGTCACACCCTAATGCAGGGTTCGGCCTGCTGCAGCGCCGTGAGTCGGCCTGTGATAAACTCATGCCTGCCAGGTGTGTTTTGCCGTTGGCTGGGAGCAAAGGAGTGGCAGAGCCCGTCACATGCCGAAGCTTGTCGGCTCTAGATGCAGGAAGCTGAATCAGTATGAAGGAATAACTGCGGGGCTGGGCTCAGGAGGCCTGTGCTGTGGCTTGCCTCTGACGCACTGGCCCCACCTGCACCTCTCCTGCAGACACAGCTGAATCACCCAAAATACTCCACTGTTACAGAGTGGCCACTGGTGAGACATAAAGGTTCCTATGGAAGGTCTTGCTGATACAGTTAAGTCATGTGGGAGAAAACAGTGGGTCTTTGGTTTACAAATGGATGTACAACTTTTCCTTAGGAAAATTGATTTAAAGATAAAATAGGGTCTTCTGTCGGACCCCCCCCCCCCCCCCCCAAGTAATTGCATGTGAATTTTTTTGCTTCTCACCTGGAACTTCTGCATTATTAGCACTTTCATATACAAATATGCCAGAGGATTCTGTGGATTCACAGTTATTAATCTGTGTCCACTGCTGTGGAGATTTCTTCAGGAGCCAGCAATTTTTATCCAATTGATTTCTCATTTTTCATAGGGCCACATTATTAATATATTTATGTACATTATTGGTGAAAATTAAGAAGCCCTTTACTTGGCTTTTCCTCTGTATTTCAGGGGTGGGTTATGGCCTTGTAATGGTATAAGCAGCCACTTTCTATTTCTTGTAGTTTGGCGACAGTTTTGAATCACAATTGTCCAGATTTTTTTCTTGTCCGTTTTTCATAACATCAGTCAAACTTGAAACCTCCACATAGATACAAACGAAACATAGAGCTAATGGTGAATTGATAATATTTCTGTGTCATGCAAGGGCCAGGTATAGCAAGTCACAAAAATTGCTGCTAAATAATTCATTGCATTGACTATTGTTCACTTTTCTTTTTCACATGACGCTCAAAGTCGTAATGTCAGCCGCAACGGATTCACCCAGAAGTTTAGAACAATATGGCCGCTGTGATAGGAAAACGATCAATCTGCTGCTCTGGCCACGCTGAGGTTGTGAAGAATAGATGTGACTTGGCCTCGAAAATCGCCCGAGCGTAGGCTCTATTTCTTGGCTGTATTCAAAGAAGTTCTGAGAATGTAACGGCCTTTGATGTTGTGACTGAGACGTGCAGCCGAGCTGTGATGTGGTCTGGGGCTTCGGAGAGCTGCTCCTGAGGCCAAACGTCTCTTCCTCACAAGAAGCATTTCAGTTTGGGTTCTGTTTGTTTAAAATCAGTTTCTCTGGGGTCAGCAGTACTACAGGACACGCCCGCGACATGATGCTGCCACTTCGCAAACCTGCCCAACGCAATGCATTGAAAAAGATTTCATTTTTTTGACAGTTTAACAGCAGTAGTCAGTAGTCTATTCAAGTCCCTGGTGTACAGTTCTGAAGGTTAACAGGCTTTCTGCTGTGTTTGGGCTTATATTGCAGCACTTCTGGCTGTTAGCATGTTGTTCTCATACTGATGTAGGAAGTTATCTTGGGTGGTGTTTGGTGCAGTGGTGGGCGTGTGTCATGTCGTACAGTGGGTATAATGCACATTCTGTGTGTCTGCAGGCAGACCCTTCTCATGTACAGCCCGGTCCACACGTACGTGGGTCATTTTGAAAATTTAGCGTATAAACGTTATAGCCGTTTGTCCGCACGAAAACCGCATTTTTGATCTCCGTGAACTGGCCCTTTGGAATACGCACTCTCGGGTGAAGATTTCTAGAAATGTAGTTTTCAGTAAGTTTACTTGATGACGGGGAATGCTGAGTTTTTGACATGTGATATCAGAGTGTTTGCAAGTTCTCTAAGGCTAGAAATCGGCCTACATGGCCTTGCAGTAATTTATATCATCGATGCCTGTTGGTTTGACATGCCCTGTATTTGCTTGTTTTCCTCTTTGTGTGGACAGAGAGAAGCTCGTGTTTAAAATACACTCACGTGTGGACCGTGCGTGAGACGGCATCGGGAATGATTCCAGGGAAAAAAGTGCTGGATATCCTGTATGCCCCATATTGGCAGTTTCATCTTCTTCTGCTTTAAATAAATAAATTAATATATGATTAAATTCACAGCCCCATGTACAACTGGTACTCAACTGGTAATAACTACTTATCAGGCGGGAGTGCCAACCAGAATAAAAAAGTTTTGAAAAGGGATTCAATCGTGAATACGAGTCTTACCTGCGCATTTGTCCTGGGATCTGGAATTCTTGCACTTGTGTAGCTTGTACAGTGACATTTGTCCTCCACTAGATTTTGAATTCATCCTCGGAAATGTTTCGTATTACCCCACCGAAGTGTGTCTTATTACCCCACCCCAAGAGTGAGGTGTACGGCTCTCGGTGGAACTTGTTTGCTTCTTGTATTGTTTATTCTTGTTTTTGTGTCTGTCGGCAGTTAAGCAGAAAAATCTAATCATTCTTAATGTGCAATTTTCAGTCCCACAATCGTGCTACACTATGGTGTGACATCACTGAGCTTGTTACCTGTAGAGGTCAAATGTCAGAGGGTCCCAGAATATAATAAAAACACTGCAGTCTCCCAAAGGCAGGATATGTAGCGTCTGGCCCCATTTGTTTGTGGTTGCAGTGGGAATTCTATTGTTAGTGTAAATATTTTGTGACCTAGTTGGAAGGTTGCTTGTAACACAGGTCCCTCACGCTTGCGGAAAAGGTAGCTCTGATTATCTTGTCATGACGGCGGGGACTGTAAGGTAACATGAGTAGTGGTGCATGGAATTTTTTTTTAGGATGCTGTGCCACACTTGATGCACTCATGAAACGGCCCTGGATTTTTGAAACACACATATGTACCTCAGCTTATTCCTGAGATAACGAAGGGGGCGAAGCCTTTCATATTCGAGAGAGAGTTCAAAGCTCAGAAGAAGCACTGACCTGCATAAGGAAGCTTTGTTTCATTTTTATATCAGGGCTAGGATTATTTATGAGTTAAGAAGGAAATTTTAATGTCGAAGTCTCTGATCAATCAACAGCGCTGTAATGGCGGGTGAGGAGGCATAGAGGGGCTTTGTTATTAAAATTACGGAAATAAATCTTGTTACCCTGAAGGAAGTTGTGAAATTGTTTTGATTCACAATCAGGAAAAAATATTTTTTTTTTTTTTTTTTGCCTTCCTTTAGTACATTAGGTTCACTTAGACTGCCCTAAGAAATAATTACGAGGCAAGAGCGAAAATATTTTGACCCATTGCGTCAGAGACATTGCTAGATTTAAAATGCATCTTAGTTGCTGAAAAGGAAAAAAAAAGAAAGAAATTTTTTTTTTCCATTTTATGGTTGTGAGATCTGAAGTATACCTTCTGTCTAACAAAATCCCTGGCCGTCCACATCACTGAGGATTTTTGGTTGTATTTAGTTGACAAATATGTTCACATCTCACCACACTGTCATTCATGAGCCCCCTTACAGACACAACCGTCCACAGGGCAGTGCCATTTACTGACACAACCGTCCACAGGGCAGCGCCATTTACTGACACAACTTTTTCCCTGAAGTTACAAATCAAACAGCCTTTGTTCCATATTTTCAAATTGATCAAAATCACAAAGTTTTGAAATGAATGGTGCAGTCATGCGGAGTGAAGTGAAAGACGCTGCACAAGCCCTCACGCTCGCTGTAGACAGGAAGTCGAGTGAATACTCGGAAGGAAGGCAGTCGCAGTGTCTGTGCATTGCTAACAACTCATATGCCTTAACATAACAAAACGCCGTGCGCGTGCAAAAATGATACCTGCCTGGCATTGTGTAGCATGAAAAAGCTCTGCTGAAACTTTTTTTTAGCTTGAAGTATAATATCCATGTTGTATGAGGTCAGACTGGCTTGAATTTGAAGCTGAGAACAGTGTCCAAATTGACCAGCTGCTGGCGTGTTGAATGGCAGACTCGCATCTTGTGGCATTGGTTCAATGTCTGAGTGGTCACAGCTGTGCTCAGGTCCATAAGTATTTGGACTGAGACACTGTCTTTTTTCATACCCCCCCCCCCAGAGGTCAACTTTATTTAGGAACAAAAATTTTGCATGTGCAATCTTATCCCAAAAGGATCGGTGCAGATTAGGGATGAAATGGTAGACAATGGTTTTGGGTATCAACAATGAATGATGAATGGAACCATCAGCGATAAGGAAATTCATTAAATTGACTTATTTACATTTATCTTAATTTTATAGAGCTGAATTTTGTGTCATTATGTTACTTCATTTTTCACTGGGGTATAAAAGTGAGGTAATACACGTGCAGAATCTGTTTATCATCAAGCACCACGAAGAAAGCACAAAAAATTAACCGTTAATTGGAGACAGAAAGTCTTCGATCTTCAAATCTGGCCCATCAAACCCAAACCTGTACCTGGCTGTGTTTCCCTCCTGCATAAGTAACCAAACAATTACTGCAACTGATTAGCCAGACTGACTTCACACCTGACTCTTGTAAAGGTGCGGAAAACTGGCTGCTCCGGGCCCCTGAGGATTGTGATTTGAGGAACGGGGTCAGACCTTCATATTTCTCCAGTATGCTTTGGTAGACTGCTAAAGTAGCAATAACTTTGTCAATGTCCACATATTTATGGACCTTCATACGTCTGCACCCACATTTCGGAGCATAGTGTTCACTATGTGCTCTAAAAATGTTCACCCAGGATTTGTATCACAATTATGTTACTATCAATCTTCCATTTTAGCCTCATATCCCTTTGCTGTCGTTAGAAATGCCAACACCTATAACCAGTCATCGTCTCAGTTTGTGGCCAGGCTTTCTAAACATCTGCATTTAGAATTTGGCTAAATTTAACCATCCCTTTGTAACTGGCTGTAGTTTCATTTCCCTCCTGGAACCAAATGGCATTTTAGTAATTGAATTGCAGATTATTCCCGACGTTCATGGGCAATGCTAATGTTTGGCATGTGAAACCAATGAACAGTCCCTTTCATAATGGCCTCTGTTTTGCACTCCAATAAGCCTGTTATGTCTCTGTCATGAACTTTCAATAATAACTGCCTTCCTTCTAAGGTTAAGCCCTGCAAATCACCTTTGTCGGGAGTTAATCCTGTTGTTTGTGCGAATGATGTGCTGAAACAGTTGCTAATAAAAACTGCTCGCCACTGTTTTATTGCTGATAACGAGTGTCATGTGATGTGTATAAACGGTGTCTTTTCCCTGTTTTCCTGGGAACTCTTGGCATAAACCGCTTGGTGTGACGCATAAATGTCAATGTTCCCTGTTGCTAATTTGCTACATTCTGCAGTTGTCAGAAAAAGGATTCCAGAAGGCCAATTAAGTTCTGAATAAGACCACCTTTATTTCTCTTTGTCGTTATTAATGTATAATGCACTTCTGCTTTTTGATATGTAGGTAAGTGTTCTGAGTGTTGTGGAGATGTACTATAGAACTGAATAAAAATGGAAAATTAAGTCGGGGTTCTGCGTTTTCGATGTCCAGCCTGTCAATTTCTTCGGTTAACAATGAATACACAGGTTTTTTTCTTGCTGAAATAGGGAAGCAGAATTATTGCTGTCTTTGCTAAAACTAAAAATAACATTTTAGACCAAATAACTGGTCTTGTGTCTTTTGCTAGTCACCTTACAAGGCTGTTTTGTAAATTAATAGCTGACAAAGGCTTAAGCTGCATTTTATTTCTTAGATTTTAAAGCTTTCTCAGTAAATGTGGAGAATTAATGCACTGCTGAAGGACTGACTGTATTTGTGCTTAAATACAGCTGTGTTGTGTGGCTTTGTTGACTCAAATTTACATGTTGTTGAAACTTTACGGAGAGATGTGGGGGTCCTTTTAAGTATTCCCACCCTCCATCTTCTCTTAGGATTTCCTTGTTTGTCTAACGAGGACTCTTGTCTGTTACTGGGGGATCAGTGGCAGGTTGGTTCTTTGTTAAGAGCCTAGAGTTGAGGAAATTCCAGCAGTGTTTTGGACTTGTTGAACGGTAATGTAGCTTCATCATTTGTTGGACTGAAGCTGTGAGCTGGAGGCCGGAGATGGTCGGTAACACCCATGCAGTCCTGTTCCTGTAGGGATCCTGAAATTTCAAATAGATAAACTGGAGGCACTCCGAGAGTACAAACTTCCATCAAGGCAGCACAGTGGAAATCTTACTGAGTGAATACAGCCGTGGCAGCCATATCATTTGACCGATCGCGGTCAAAATAAATAGGGTCCATTCCTGATGTAACAGCAATCCAACCACAAAATATCCGTTCATTACTTTGAGTTATTTTGTACACAAACAGACAGACAAACCTACGTCGGCAAAAACGCAACCTCCTTGGCGGAAGTAATTGTATCTCCCCGACGACGATAGTCGTGAGATACTATGCCCTTGCTGCCGAGTCCGCAGAGATTTTCTGTTCCGGGCTCTGGAATCGAAAATTATTACAGGATTTTTTTCTAATTTTGCACAAGTGAAGATATTTATTTGACAATGCTCAAGACCGATTTTTTTGGTAGTTTTGGACATCCAATATGGCTGCCGGGGGCCACACAACTCAGTCCCTGTGGCGACCGAGCTATCTAGTTATCGTGAAATAATAATTTTTTTTTAATCCATATTGCCCTTGTTAGTGTTTATTGGGTGCATATGTTTGACATTCCAGTTAAATGTTGCGTTTTCACGGATGTTCAATGTCACTTTAGCTCTGGTGCAGTATTTATTAATTTTTGACTTTGAGGACCACATGCCTCCCTCCTAGAGGGTGTTCTTGATCTGCTGAAGTGAACAGATTTTGCTTACCTGGGGACAGAATTCTGCCACGGCTATGTCTGTGGTCTTTTGAGCCTAGTGATGTTCTTGTGTTCACTGGTGTCATTTTTAAGGAATAGATTAAATGTGTGATTTGTACACCTTATTTTTTGTAGTGTTTCTGGGTTGGTTTGGATTATTCAGCGTTGTGATGTGAATGACAGCTTTTTGGATTTATTTTGAACGCAGCATCACGTTCTGCTTTTTTACCCTCATCATCATATTTCCAGACAGGCTCTGTTTGAGTAATGTTTAATTCAACAGGGCTAACAGGGCTATCTGCCTGTGTGTGCCTTGTGAAATTGAGCCCAATTATTAATAAAATTTGTTTAATTTGTTGATGTTGTAATTAAGGGGACAATAACTTTTTCATACAGGGCCAGGTTGGGTTGTATAGCTTTTTTCTTCAACAAATGAAATCATCATTTAAAAACAGCATTTTGTGTTTACTTGGGTTATCTTTGTTCGATTTTAAAGCTACTCCAGATGATGATCTGAAACATATAGCTCTGACAAATTTGCAAAAAAAAGAAATAATCTGGAAAGGGCCAAATATTTTTTTTCACGGCTCTGTATAGCCAGAAATGCATACATTCAGGTTTAGGAATGACTTGAAGCAAAGGTTTAGTTATGGCAGAGTTAGAACTTCAGTGACCTGAAATTCAGCAGTGATCAGACCTGGCCAAAGTGGTTTTGAAAATGTGAAATTAGAGAGGGCAGCTAAATAAGAGGTAAGACAAACCACAACCACCCACCAGTTTTATGAAATTGCTCACCGATTGCTGTTAAGGCTTTAGCGATCTTTGACTTGAACGATATCAGCAGCGTTTAGATACTCATATAAAGAATGGATTGAGGATGACTGACGGCCCAGGTGTTGAAGGGAAGCTGTTGATGGAACTAACTGCACCCAGAGATTGCTGTATTCATTATAAAGCATTACCTAAATAATGCTTAAGTTTATTTTACTGCAAAGTCATGGAATTTAAGCATAGAGGCCGCTCCAGTACATCTATTGTTATGTAAACCTGACAGGCTCGCAGAATGACTGCGGGGAAAATTGATTTAGCACTGCTAATGATCTTGGAGGGGGAACTGCTACAGGTGTTAGACTGGCTATTGGGCAGGGACTTCCGAATAGCTGAAAATTAAGACCATAAAGACTGAGTAATGACACAGGGGCATAAACGTTCTGCCTCGGGCCCTGGGGCAAATTTTTCTGTCGCGACCCTTCTGCCGCCCAATCTGATGTGCCGAGGAGCGTCGGAAGGTGACGAAGGTGCTTCTGCCAAAGAAGAACATCAACCTCATTCTGGCAGCTTTGCCAAACTTTGCCTCTGCTCTTGTTCCTCTGCTTTTCTGTTTTAGCTCATTCAGCGCTCAGCTATCAGGGCTGACAGGGGCTAAATGTCGCTCGCAGTTGCACCGCTTTTGAAAAACAGACATCGTATGCAGTTAACAGCCACCTCATCACCTCTGGAGCAGTGCGACCTTGCATTGGTCAATACACTGACCTAGCTAATGTCGCAGCCGATGTTTCTCTGGGGAAGTTCCAGATTTGACAGAAAAATTAAAGAGAATTGTGAAATTAAAGGGGGAGGTACATTTTTTTTTTTTTTTTACAACTTCCTTAGGGAAATAAAACAATATTATACATTGTATAGATCAGTGACGCTTAATACGCGCACATGTGATATATAATTCTGAACAATTGCATCATCGACATCAATAGCCACATCAATTTATTATTATTATTATTATTGAAAACAGTGGCCCTCATTAGGCCCCCCCGAGGCCCGGGGCTGCGGCAACACTGCACCTCCCCACCTGCCCTTGTTACACTGGAGCAGTGATTCAGAAAGTGTCGAGGTCTTGACACTGGTACCATAACTGCTTTGATGATGAATAGAGCTGCAATGTGTTTACATCATCAAAACTTCTCTTTCAGCGCCTACATTTCATACATCGCAGAGAGGTAAATGAGCTGGGGAGGAATTGAGGCCGTGTGTGTGTGTGTGTGTGTGTGTGTGTATAATATATGAATGTATATATATTTTAATATACCATATCTTTTATGTTCCCATTTCATGAAAAATATATTACATTGTCATTTTTATATTGTTGCAGCTTTACTTGTTATCATTTGTTTTTTTTTCTTTTGAAGTAGAAGATCTATTTCACTTTAGTTGCATGTCATGGAAACACCCAAATTGCTCTCCAGTGACAATATGAAGCCTTTGTCCAAAACAGGAAACCCTCAGTCAATTGTTAATCCATAGTGCTCTGACAACATTGGCCTTGCGGTCTATTATCATGCAGACCATGCTGTCTTCTTGCAGCGACTGTGATGCTAGCACATCTTTCACGCCTTGGGCAGTGATGTCACCTGTGTGGTTTTCTGGGGAGCAGGATGTTTGCAGAAAGTAACTTTGCAGCTACCAGGTTTCATTGATGAAATGCGTTGCCAATGAGAGGTATGGCTTGGGTATTCTGCTCAACCATACGTTTGTGGTTGTGGCAAAATATGAATTCTGCAGTTTGTGGGCCAGAATTTGGCAAAACCCCTGTGAACCATGACCGTGGTTGACCTTGGTTGACCCTGGTTCAAATAACCATGGTCAACCCTGGTTAAACCATGGTTTTGACATTTTTGTTAAATGGAACACCATAGTTGACCTCTGTTCACCGTGGTCAACCATGGTTAAAGCATGGTTAACCATGGTGCAAAAACTCCCCAAGCGGGTGCAACCATGCTTATACCATGGTCGGCCATTTTTAACCATGCTTTAACCATGGTTGACCATTGTGAACCGAGGTCAACTAAGGTCAAACATGGTCACGGTTCGCAGGAGGATGAATCGTACAATTTTGACAGAGCTGTTTGACTGAATTATTTTGGCCAGACTGTGTTTGTCTTGGGTCAAATGCATTCATTCATGCAGTTGTTTAACCCTTAGAGCTCTGAAATTAATTGAAAAAATATATTAATTTAATTATCTAGTGCTGTTGAAAACCTATCATGTGGCAACTCATTTATAGAGCTTTCCTGTGGGAGCTCTTTTAAATAATTTGCCACATGAGAGGTTTTCAACAGTTTTGATTTTGATATCTTATTGAGCAACAATAGCAGCATTTAGCGCTCTAAGGGTTAAAATAATCTATCTCAACCAATTTACATTGGCACAATGTCTTAAGCGATGAAATGGATGATTGCATTTTTGTCTCGCAGTCTGTTGCTTCTGCTGTCGTAAGGCTCTTTTGCCAGATGACTGTGCTAAAGTTTGCGGCTGTCTGTGGTTTTTTTTTTTTTTTTTTTCGTTGCTTTGACTGGTATAGGCCTGTGGTTTGCAGTTAATTCCCCAAACTTCTCATATTCTTCATATCCCGTGTGGTGATCGGTTCACTGTTGATGAGAGAAGTTGATTGTCTAGCTGTCTTTTACTGCAAACGATTTTCAACAAAGTTTGCCGATTGTCATCGGTTCAGCAACATTCCTTCCGAAGCCAAACCCCCTCCTCGTCAGTGAGGAGGATCCACGTCTGGCCAGAACCCTAAATCTAACGAGGTCAGCTGCTAGGCTGCTGGAGTCTGTGTTTACTCCTGGTGCTGTTAGTTCACTGATTCTTAACTTCAGCCATGCATTTTAGCGACGATAGCTTTACTTATGGCACGGTTACCATGAGCGCACAGCATGCACTCTCAGTGCACCAACGCAATAGTCCAGGCCACAGCATGAAGCGGTGCATGCTGGGACTTCCAAGGTTTGTGTAATTTTTTGGAGTGACTGGATAATGTCATCTCGCACATCTTTAAAACAAATATCAAGGTATTATCGTTGACGATTTACATTGCGCATCCCCAGTTACAGCCACCTCTGTTCTACAGCAAGGATCTCAGCCACAACACAAATCGTCATTTCTTTATAAATGGCAGCCAATTACTGGTAGCATTACTTTCGCTCATTTTCTACTTTTAGCCAGCTATTGGCTATGCTGATTCCTGTTGGTCCTGAACTCTCCTGACCTCCCCGTGTTTAACATGCTGCTCAAATGAGGAATAAAGGAAAGTAGGAATAAGGTCTGCTGCGCTCATATGTGGTGAAATGCGAATGGCTGCGGTCTGTAGCTGGTTTCCTGTTGGGTTTTTGTGCTTTTTACAAGTTTGCTTTCAATGTTTATTCTTGCTATAATTTATTGCTAACTGGGCGTATTAGTCAGGGTATGAAAATGCACCTGTTGGTTTTCTGATTGTTAATTTTTGCGTCAACAAAGCCACTGCTGAACCCATTCAGTTTCCTCCAGATATTTTGTAAACCCACCAACCTTAAAGTCCGCAGTGCACTTTTGGGTGTGACAGTAAGGTTAAAAACGAAGATAAACAAAGGATTGAAAGTAGTGTTTGATTTTTTAGCTCTTTGCATTGCCAATTTCCATGCCCAGACTGGAATATCTGAGGAAACACTTTTGGTTTTTATCTCAGGTGTCCAACAATGGCCTGCCTGTTGGCTCTTCATACATAATGAGTGATAGGCTGTATTTCTATTGAGATATATATATATATTTTTTTTTTTTAATCAGCAAAACTTTAGAAAAAACAAACTGGTTATAGGAAAAGCATGTGTAATTGTATAATTTATGTTTTGTGAAGTAAATTTAAATGTCACCCTCTGACTTAGGATCTGAACAACAGTTTGCTGAAGGAATTTCAATAATTGTAAAAAATGTAAAATCCCTCTGCATTTAGCACAAGCTTTTCTGCTCATACACTTGACACCTATAAGCTGCACGTAAAATGCAGTGAGAAAGTATTTGCTCCCTCTTGATTTTCTGGATTTTTGCATTTTTGTCGCTGTAGCACTACATTGCTTCAGATCTTTTTACAAAATGTAATTAAAAAAAAAAAAAAGTTTTCAGATTATTGTTGTGTTTATTGAATGAAAAAGGTTATCAAAAGAAACACCCGTGTGCAAAAAGTAATTCCCCCCAAGCTTAACCCTTAGAGCGCTGAAATAAATGTAAAGAAAAGTATATTTAATTATCTTGTGCTGTTGAAAACCTATAATGTGGCGAATTGTTTAAAAGAGCTCATGCGGGAGCTCTTTTAAACAAGTTGCCACATGATAGGTTTTCAACAGCTTTGATTTTGACGTCTTACATCACTGAGCAGCAACAGCTGCATGTAGCGCTCTAAGGGTTAATAACTTGTTATGCCGTGTCTTTTTGCAACAACTGCAGCCAAACATTCATGAGAACTGATAATCGGTCTCTCACTGTGCTGTGAAATTATTTTGTCCTTATTTTTTTGGCCCACTTTTTACCTCTCTGATGTGTAGATTGGAATTTATTGACAAACATTTGGCCGCACGCGGCCGTAGTTTTCATAATGCTGATCCTCTGTTGATATTGTAAATGAAAAGAATTAAATGTGAGCACAGCAGAGAACGAAGTGAAATCTGACTTACTCATCGCCTTGCACAAGTATTTGCCCCCTTTCCCCGAGCGCAGGGGAGAGCCACAGTTTAATGTGGTTCCTCAAACACAGTCTTCAGTCACATGTGAGAATGTGCTTGTGTCGAAGACTCCGGTATTATCTTCACATTTTAGATTCTCAGTCAGGTGGAGGATGTGGATTCTGCTGCAATTGTCTGCGTTTTCGTTTTTTCTCCGCAAAGTCAACGGTTGGCGGGACTTTGTGGTGTATTTTTAAGCACGTAATCGGTGAAGCAGCCCGCCTAGACGTAACAGGGAAGGGTTTCAGAAGGAGGAGTGGAGTGTAGCTGCATTATCATGCAGGGTGGGGTGGAGTCAGGAAATGCATGTTTTCATTTTTCAGCCAGTAAACGTGATTGTCTTCATGATAAAATTCACCAGTGTGTGCTCACTTGTCCGTAAACGGCAAAATTGTGTTACAGGAAGTGAAACGAAACAGTCATTACGCACCTCACTGAGCTCAGAAGTCCTCGGAGTGCGCTCTTCCTCTCCTGTTAGTTAAATGACAGCTTGCTCACAGGTGTTTTTGAGCAGAAATAGTGGTTAAGATGTTATGATGTAAATTTGCATCAGATTAGTCCTAAGATGGTGACATACAGTCAGGTCTGTTGATATTTGGACTCTGGCAAAGCTGACTCAGTTTTCACTGTCCAACTGAGCATGCAGTATTTGAGTTTAAATTCAATATTGTTTATACTCTCAATGTTCGGACTTATATATTTTATCTGATGGAATGTACATCTGAGTTGGGCATAGGAATTATCACACTTCATATGTGGTCCCTCCTTTTTAAGGAACCAAAAGTATCTGGACAATTGGTTGTTCAGCTGCGTTATGACAGGGCGTGTGCGATTACCCTCATCATTTCATTCACAATCATCATTTTTAAGGAAATTTTTCTTAAAGTTTATTGAACCAGAGCCTGATTGAGATTTGAGAAAAAAACCTCCTTTACAGTGGTGTCCTGGACAAGACGGGCTCCAGCACAATTGGCAAGTTGCAGACATACGGTAAAACTGTACAGACCATAATATTTCAGGTGACAGTATGAATATATAAAATGAGACCTGGGTCAAAAAATTAAGTGGATATAAATTCTAAAGTTGATTTTAAGTCAGACATTTGCATTTAGAGTCTGTTGATGTTAACTGCCTACCTAAAGTCTAAAGCGCTATCACTACCAGTGACAAAGACAATTACTTGGTTGAAAAATCAGAGACACTGCAAGACATTGGGCGACTGAATTATCCAATCCAATTATCCAATCGCCTAGTTTCTTTCAGGACTTTTTCAGCGACGCACAGCACACCCACTAGTCCTCAACGCAAAGACCCATCGTCACATTAAGTGGTGGGGGAATAATATGTTACTGTCTCAATTGTTTGAGGTTTATTCATGTTCATGAGCTTATTTGCATGTCAATTTACTTTTGACACTAGAAGGGCTGTTGGGGGCCCAGAGAGCTGTAGTTACAGTACATGTCAGAGAATGAATCTCCTCAAAACAGGAAATGACTGTACTTTTTTAAAGAGACGTATTTATCATACAACCATGTTTAACAAAACATTTAACCACTGTCTTATCACTTTACTGACTCACTACGCTGCCACTACTTGATTACGCTACACCAAACCTTATAAGCTTCAGTGGCATTGGCTTCATTTTGCCTCAGAGCAGTTTATTTATCTGGGGCTTTGAAATAAAAGCTCCATATTCGTCCTGTAAGGGGAGACTGCCTGTCGAGTAACCAGGCGGACTGTATTTACTCGTGTTCTGGGATCAATTCAGATTTATACAGGGCTGCATCTTCTGCTGAGAGTCAGCCAAATACTTCAGAAACTATGTGGACATTACTCCACTGAGGAGATGGACAATACCTCAAAGCGTCCTGGGAAAGCATACTGTTAGACCTTCGTAGGGCAGAGAGAGGTAGATTGGCAGATTCATCTGGCCTGATTCCAACTGCGCATGTATTTTGCAAAAACTGAACACAACAGGCCCTAAGTAAAGCAGGCAGTGTGGAGTCGCCCTGAGGCCGAGCTGAGCATCACAGGACAGGGGAAAACTGCAGTTTGTGCCACACCTCAGGACATCATTGAGCAATGGTTCTGTGAGGACTTTTAATGTCTTTATTACCTGGCTCCCCTCTAGGGGGAGCCAGGTTAAGCAATGATCATGTCTGTGTGTGTGTGTGTGTGTGTGTGTGTGTGTGTGTGTGTGTCAGCCCGTGGCTGGGGCCAGGTCTGCTATCTCTGATTGCCTTGTTTAATATGCAATTTTTAGTCTAATTACTTGTAAGTTTACTTATCCAATTACTTATGAGTTTGTAGAATTGAGGGAGGTATGTATAGAAATGGTTTTAATAATTGATACAGTATTTTGGATGGGACCGTTGAAGCTGCAACTCTAAACATCCAGTAAATCTTGATTATTTCATTTAAAGTTAATTGTGGTGGCGTACGGACCCAAAAAGATGAAAATTCTCACAGTCTGAATACTTATGGATCTGAATGAATCCGTCTTCTGCTCCTTCCAGGCTTTTGATTGGAGCTCCAAAAGCCAAAGCGCTACCCAATCAGAAGGCAGCAGTGACCGGAGGTCTGTTCCACTGTGGGATCACCTCCAATGAAAACGATTGTGTTCGTGCAGAATTTGACAATGATGGTGAGAGCTGTTCCCCTTTCGACTGATCCCTGATTTCTCAGCGTAATTTTTCATATTTTCAGTATGCCTATTCATTTTGAGTTTGTCTTTACTGCCATTAATGTTGTGCTGTTCTGTGCTTTCAGCAGTTTTCTCGCAAAGAAAAAAAGCATTATCATGTTTTATATTTGCTGTGTGAACCCAGCAAACATGAGACCTCTGCCTGACATGCAGATCTGTAGTCAGGCAGACGTGTCATTTTTGCTGGGAACTCCTCTGTGACACGGTTCATGACATAGTCCATGAGACAAAGTCTTCCTGAGAAGCCCTCATATGCTGCTAAGTTCCACCCTCCAATTTGAATTTGTAGCGGACGATGAAAGAGAGAACAAGGAGAACCAGTGGATGGGGGTGACCGTTCATAGTCAGGGTCCCGGCGGAAAGATTGTGGTGAGTCCAAACAAGCGCATGAGAGAAAGTCTTCCTGAAAATGCCTCCATTTTGTCCCGTTTATTACATGGTTCCGCACTCTTTTCGCTGCAGACCTGCGCCCATCGCTACCAGAGGCTTCAGTTTGTGAGAACTCCGCAGGAGTCACGCGACATCTTGGGCCGTTGCTATGTGCTGAGTCAGGACCTCAGTATCGACCCCACCTCAGAGGACGGCGGAGACTGGACGTTCTGCGACGGCCGAGCTCGCGGCCACGAGAGGTTTGGGTCCTGTCAGCAGGGCCTGTCAGCGACCTTCACTAAGGACTACCATTACCTGGTCTTCGGAGCACCTGGAGCGTACAACTGGAAGGGTACGACTGATGTTGGCCTTCATACAAAAGATCTACTGAGAATGACAATCAAGTAACATGCTGCCATAAACTGCCATTTAAAAAATGGTGCTTCTTGTTTAAGCCTTTGTTTTGGTGGGATGTGTTAGTTCCAGTATGAAAACCGATCATAATCCATTCCCATTTGCTCTCTTCACCCTCCCCTCTCCCCGACCCCTCCTCAGGCACCGTGCGAATCGAGCAGAAGAACGCCACTCTTTTGGAAATGGGGATCTTTGATGACGGCCCCTTTGAAACCGGAGATGCCAATCGTTTGGACCAAAATCTCGTGCCGGTACCTGCTAACAGTTACCTGGGTAGGTTTTCCTGTGAAAGACAGCTGTGCATGAAGGGAGTGATTTTAATACCAGCGAGCAGGACTGTAGCATTGTTCCCTCTATCCTGCCCACTATCCTAAGGTCAACTTTTTGATGATCGCAGAAGCCTTTATTTGTGTATCCAGACGTCCTGATTAGGACAACTTTGTTCAGCTTCAGACCTGATCAGTTTGTAGAAGTGACAGTCTTTAGTGATTTTAGAGGCGATATGAGCTCCAAAGCCATCCATTCTGTGCTATTCACCATATGAATGTAGCTAAGCAAGATTACTGTACCACATCCTGTGTCCAAGTCTTTAGATCAATTATTTTTGTCATCTTAAGTGTACCCAGTTGTTCTGCCGTAGTTCATATGTTTGTATCAGGCCGTCGCTTTGTGTTAGATTCTACTTTTACAATAATGCAATCATTTATTCAAAGCAACCAGTGATAAATTGGAATTAAATGCGTGTATATCAGAGTACAGTTTCACTCTGCATATTTGGAATGTACACAACTGGCATTTAAAGCTAGAATATGCAGTCTCCTGGTAAAGGCAAATACAAAGATTGCCAGATTTTTAAACTACAGCCCTCATGCTGCCCTTAGCCCTTCCCACCAGATGATTACGGGCAGATGCACGCTGTTACGACCCAGAATCTACCTTTGTCTGGTGGACGCCGTGGTCAAAACACAAAGCCACCACAACAATAAGCACTATTTAAAAAAACAGACCCAGTTGAGCTAGAAGTTGATGTTTAACGCTATAAAACCTGCAGACCCATGCAAGGGTCCATAAAACGCATCTGCTGTATTCAAGCCTGTGGAACTTGAGTCCCATTTTAAATCTTAGTGGCGATGCTAAGGTTTACAACGATCCCAAATATGTCCTGCTGAAGTACAGGGAAATGTGTATAAAATGGTGTAAATGATTTAGATATTTTCCATTTGAAGTAATTCTCTGGCCACAAATACATGGTGCTTTTATTTGAATATTTATCTCAATTAAAGTGTGATGTTGCTTCAGTGAAGCACTGCAACTAGCTGATATAGTATATATATATATATATATATATATATATATATATATATATATATATATATATATATATATATGAATTGGTCATGCAAAATGAAAAAAATGCTTTTTTTAATCGTTGAATCTACTTAAACGAAAAAGTCGAAGTCTATGAAGTTAAAATTATAAGTGGCCATTTACAGCACAGCAGGAATTTAGATCTAGCTGTAGAACCGATCTTAAAGTTAAGCTAACTGTATTTACCTCAGCTTAGACAAGTCTCATCGTTACAATCGTCTGTCTCTGAAAAAAGATGGTTTCCGCCAGTCGGAGATGCTCTCTGGTGACCAAAGATAGTCAAAAGGTGGTCTAATGAATACAAGATGCACTAATCTATATTTGTTCCCGCATCTTCTGAATTTGCTGCTCCGTGACGATCTCTCCAGCAGTCAGGTCAACTATCCATAGAAACGGCACCTGCTCTGATGTCAGTTGTTCAGCGCTGGTGTGCATCTATGGAGACCCCATCACATATTCTCCTGGCAGGACCGTGACGTCCTCTCCACCTGCATTTGGGAGACGCACTACAAGCGCAGCAGTGCACACATTCCCAAAAATGCAAAATATAAACGGAATGGGATGTAACAAACACTCTTCATACGCACACGCGACACAAGCTTGATCCACATTCTTGACCCAGAGGCAGCTGCCAGCGAGCCAGCCCGGCCAACTAACGTTACCTGACGTTAAATATGGACTTGAATTGGCTGTGAGCCTTTGGATATGGTTAGCAGAAAGCTAAACCATTATTGCTTGCCATTCATTTCAGTCATTTTGATCGTGATTGAGATCCCGATGCAGTTATGTCATGGAAATTCAATGTGAATTCGCCACCATCCTGTTTTCATTGCAGACTTCTGAGCCTGTAAGCCCTTTAAGATGACATACTGGCAGTTTCTTAAAGTGTTGGCTGCATCTGTCGCAGGCTGCATTCTTGGGGTGCTACGTCATTGCAGCCTGTTCCATTGTGAAGGCGCTTTCAATGCAGCTGAGGATATGGAACCTTCATCTTGCCTGATATCAGATGGTTGTCAGCTTGCCCACACAGTGTTTCTGTGTTGACAATTCCATCTGATATCAAGCAAGATGAAAGTTGCATTTCTTGGCGATTTGTGAAAGGGCCTTTGCAGTGGAACAGCCTGCAATGACGTTGCAGCCTTTGAAGGATGCAGCCTACATTTTGAGAAATGACCTCTGTGTGTCAAGGCTCTTGCTAGCTCCGTAAACATGAAATTGAACTAGCTGCAGCCTTGAGCGTTTTGGCTACCGTTAGCAGAAGGCTAAGCTATTAGCAACATTCAATATAGCCACTTGTTATTTGCTTTCATGGTAATTCTACCTACCTAACCAAACCAACTACGACTAAAGATGGGGATATTATTGGAAAAGGGCGTTGGCTAGCTGCTTACCTGTCATGGAGAAGCACGGCAAGCTTGAAATCCGACTTGAAGCAGATACAATCACAAGATTCTTGTCATTCTGAAATTTTTGCCTGTGTTTGATGTTACTCGCATTTGATTGCATTTGTCAGACTCTTTTAGTCTCTTTTTGGTGAGTCTGTCATTCTTCTTTGGTTACTTTGCAGTATGGGCAATTGTTGCCAATCATGGAACAGGAACTTTTTCTGTTAGATTTTCAGCCAAGGAATCGAGAATTAAACCTTTAGTTTCCTTGCATGGAGTCAGGCTTTCACTGCTGGGACATGAGTGTGAATCTGCATTCTTTGAACAGCCAATAGGAATGCCCCCTCTGTGAAATGTGATTGGCCACAGTCTACAGTCACAGTCTGAATTTTCTAAATCCAGAAAACCGAGCCTAGAGAAGATGCAGAAGTCTAATATTCCCCTCCAATCACTTGCATTGCTATATTCTGAAAGAGTATAATGGAATTTTTGCTCAATGCTTATCCCAGCTTTAAGTCATTTCCAATCGGCCATTTAAATGATGACATTAATATCTCATTCGTGCTTCTCTGAGTAATGCAATCTATCTTTTCAGGATTCTCTCTGGATTCTGGGAAAAGCATCACTAAGAAGGGACAACTCATTGTTGTGGCTGGGGCTCCTCGAGCCAATCACAGCGGAGCAGTGGTCTTCTTGAAGAAGGAGCCAGGCCAGTACAGTCGGCTCTCGCTAGAGCACATTCTGGAGGGGGAGGGCTTGGCGTCCTCTTTCGGCTATGACATAGCTCTCGTCGATCTCAATGGAGATGGGTATGTTTGCGTGTTGGATATGTCGGCAATTTTGGAGTAGCTCATCATACCCAGATCACATTTCAGGGAGCCTGTAGTCCCCTGAGTGTAGATGATGCCTTTCATATGCAACTGTGTTATGACCTTATTAGTAATGCACCCTGCGGTATTTATACTGGTTAGTTTTCTCACGCAGGCAGTACCGTTTCTTTTTGTTGAACTCTGAAAACGTGCTGTCTTGGATCTATGAAAGAAACTGAGAATTACTTCTCAGGATGAGCAGGTGGTCAGAAGGGCCTGCAGTCGACCAGCTCAGTGCCTGCTTTGCGCAGCAGGCGGATGTGAGAGTGGAATGTAGCGTTCGCCAGCTGCGCATGGCTGCTCTTCTCTGCCTCGAAATTCAGCTGCCGTTACAAATCATGAAAAAAATAGAAAGGGGAGAGGAGTCGCTCACAAAGTACAAAGAACTTGGTGGTTTTAATGTGCTCATTCTTACAAAAAAAGTTTGGACACGAACAATTTTAAGGCCAAAAAAGTGGTTGAATGTAAAAAAAAAACTGGGTGAACTGGTGTTGAATAGCAAATGCCATCATGCTCGGATAAAAAAGCAGCATCCATAAAACTGTGTCCCCTATTAGCAAAATTTGGTTGAGGCTCACCAATTTGCAAAAAATGTAAGGACAGTTTTTCTCAGTGTGCCACTGTAAGCATTTTCAGGATTTCAAAGGTGAGTAAATATTTCAAATAGTTTGTGTTAATACTGAAGATTGTGTTCTCTGGGCCAAGGAAGAAAAGGCCAATTCTGTGATCTGAGACTGTGGGCGCTGGACTGTTTGCCTGCAGTCCAGACCAGCTGAAAACATATGAAGTCTGCAGTTGAAAAATGATCAGTCACATTTTCACGTTGTGGAGAGATAATGAATTAAAAATTCAAAACAATCTTAGAAACAAAGCACTGAAAAAATATGCAAAATATATTAAAAAAATTCTATTAATATGTAATATTACTGCATATTATTATACATATTATTATAATATTTATAAACTGTGCAAAAATGCAAAATTTGACTTGTTTTGATCGTTTTTCCTTTGTGGTCTTTACCTGCTGCACTTGGAAGCACAGAATATGACCGCAGAGGCTCCGGCCGTTTGACCAGCTGAAAACTTCCGAGAATAATTCCGCCCTAAAAACTAGAACAATTTGTTTTCTTAGTTCACAAATGATTATTAGTTCCTGCCACAAGGTGGAGAGGGGGATATAGGGATTTATCTTGCCTGTCTGACATCCATACCTCCGTCCGAATAAGTGAGGACGAGTGTCTCAGAAATTACTTTACCCCGGTGAAAGAAAATTTGTGTCAGTTACTATTGATGACCTTGACTGGGTTTGGAAAGAGGGATCAACGGTGGCAGAGGATATTGCTGACGGTCTCTTGTCTCTTGTCATTAGTAAAGTTGTGTAGCACAGAGGCGAACACTCCTGTCTCTCATTGGAAAGTGTTGAAGGCATCATACTCTGAATGAGTGTAAATTTCCAAGAGAACTAAGTTACTTGGGTAAAAGTTTAAATATCTAGGCCAGTTTTTGTACCATTTTCATTTTAGCACAGGTTAAGGATTATTTACAGTTCACTCCATGCATGGGTTGTACTGTCCCAGCTGACTCGAGGTTGTAAGACGGACAGCGACCAGTAAAACATTTGTCGGGTTGCTCCTTTCCAGGTGGCAGGATCTTGCTGTAGGAGCCCCTCAGTATTTCATAAAAGATGGAGAGATTGGAGGAGCTGTGTACATCTACATCAATCCGCGCGGGAAGTGGGATAAGGCGAAAGGGCTACGTATCGACGGAGACAAGGACTCCATGTTCGGACTGGCGGTGGAGAACATTGGGGACGTGAACCGGGACTCTTATGAAGGTAACCATGAAGGAGGGTTCTGTCCTCGAGCTGGAAAATCCAGGTCTGGAAAGTAGAGGCCCCTCCCAGTATTCTGTTACCATCTTCTGGATTTGCTATTTTCTCCGATTCTTCTGCCAAGAGCGGAAACAAATTGGAGAAATCAGCTGTCTGAATGAAATGCTTTTTTTGCCTTTGGACATTCCAGCTCTACATGGAGGGTCCTGTTCAGCTTAATGATTTAACCAAGTCAGACTTAATCAGAGCTTTGGTGCCAGTGACCATGTGGATGCCCACAGGGGAGACTGCCGGTTAGAGATGGCCTTGGTTTCTCAGGTTTCGACTGCATAAGTTCTAATACCTTGTGTGCCTACAGGCTACCAGACCACCAGATACAATTCTGCTGCATTTGAAACTGATGCTGCTGTGGCATGAAAAGCATTCACTAGCCTGTGGGCTTTTTGCGCCAGAAAAGCAGAGATCCATCAGCTTCAAAGCTCCCCCATCTGGCTGCAAATTACTTATGGTGTAACTCGAGAGGCTGTAACTGAAAATGGGAGGAGATGCAGTCATCAAACGATTCCTTTTTCATGGGATGCAGCATTAAAGACTCCTCTCTCTCTGTCAGATATTGCAGTTGGAGCACCGTACGATGATGACGGAGCAGGGAAAGTGTATATTTACCACGGCTCCGCTGATGGAATCAAAACCACGCCAGCACAGGTCAGCACATGTCCCTGATGCAGCGCACACTTGATTCAGAACTTTCAGATCTTCAGAACTTTTATATGAGCCTAGGACATGAGGAAACGGACCCAGCCATTGAGCACCTGAGCTGTGCAAAGGGCAAGTGAAGAATTCTGCCACTGAATCTGTCAAATAATCAAATACATGAATTATTAAGAAACCATTTTTGATTTTAGGTTCTTGATGGTGGATCTGGTATCCAACTATTTGGATATTCTCTGGCCGGGAACATGGACCTGGACAGTAATGCTTATCCGGATCTCGTCATTGGTTCTCTTTCAGACACTGTATTTCTATACAGGTTAATATTTTTTTTGCCCATATTTGTAGAATTAAGTAAAATATTTAGCTATTATTTTGGAAAATATAATTATGAAAATGTTAAGTACTTTCATTGGCCTTTCAGGGCGAAGCCAGTCATAGACATCGAAAAGACGGTCACCATCCTGCCAAAGGAGATTGACCTCACTAAGAAGACCTGTGGGGACAGTGTATGGTAATGTATTTTAAAGAACCGTAAAAACATGATTTTTAAATCTGCTAAGTTTGACAGAAAAGACATCACTTGTATTCAGAAAAGTACAGGTCATAGTTCCATATATCAGGATTGTACGGTTTCCCTTTCGAAGTAACGTTCGTGCCAGCGTTTTGCCGCAAAGTTCTGCAGTCACATTAATGGCCTTCCAAGTGTCCACCACAAAATGTATTTATTTTTTCAACTTAAATATGTTTTTCGGAACAGTCTTAGAACTATTTGACCATATGCAACCCACTTGCAAACCACTTCATTCGTTATGCATCTGCGTGTCAATGCAAATAGCCTCCAGTTACAAGCAACAAATAATGTAGCTGCCACTCAGCATAGATAAACATGCATCAGGCACTATAGACACTGGCTGCATGCCTGATTGTTTGTGCGTTTATCCATTAGTTGATCCAATAGCAGTAGTGTGATGCCAAAATCAAACATATACATGCAGGCCTACATTGGACAGTAGCTTCACTTAATGTCAATATCAAGCTGGGGGGGAATGTGATCCGAGTGACTTTTACCGTGGCGTGGTTTTAGGTGCCGGACGGGCTGTTTAGGGTATTTTTTTTTTTTCTTTTATAAATTTGGCATCTCCAATCCCACCCGAATCTGAATGCCCAATTGGTGAACTATGTACAAGTCTTGCTCATTTGCAACCCCTTGTTGCCAATTCAGGAGAGTGAAGACAGTTCACTGCTCTCCTCCGAAGCACAAGCCTGTCAGCCACTGCTTCTTATACACTCATTGGTTGAATCTTCGCTAGTTCAGAACGAGGGCGGAGGATACCTGGACATGAACAGGCTTAGAATCTTCCTGACGAGCGCCTGTCTGACCAACAGGAGGCGCTTGAGCAACGAACAAAGATATTAATTTTATTTCCCTTTTCCCGGCAGTCCCTTCCCTATTTGAAACCCTATAGTGCTATAGCCAGTTGTGCACTATGGAAAAGCTGCCGATCACTGCTGGTTGGTATGACCGGGGCTCGACCCCGCAACGTGATAGTTACTTCTGCACTGCAACGCAGTGCCTTAAACGAGTGCGCTATCCGGCAGCTCTGGTTTGGGTATTTTTGAAGGTGTTGACCGCCTGGCATTTTCACATACAACAGCCTCAAAAATTTAACATAACATAACATAACATGAATGGCTAGAACAGGCCGTTCAGCCCAACTACGCTCGCCATTTACACTGCATGGTGCGAAAAACAAAAACATTCAGTGAGCAGCAGTTCATATGCTCTGATTGTGAGAGAGGGGAGGGGAGAATGGCCTGCTGGCTTGCGCTAACAGAAGGGCTACAGTAACTCTGATAACCTTTCTGCTTTACTGCAGTGAGCGCTGATGCATCTCAGGATGCTAAGTAGGACCGCTCGATTATGGCAAAAATCATAATCTCGATTATTTTGATTCATATTGAAATCACGATTATTCAAAACAATAAGTGGTGCCAGACACAACAGACCCCGCCCCTTGCACATGTTGAACTTTGACCTACTTTCCCTAATTTCAATAAGCATCTATTTTGGGTCAGTGGCAATCCCTAAACCAAATTTGGGGCAACTCTGGCCATTAGTTTTGCTGCTAAAGTGTTAACAAATAAACAATCAAACAAACCGGACCAAAAGCAATATCCTTGCCCTCCCCTTTTGGGGTGGGGCGGGTTAATTTTTCACTGATTTGAGAATTAGCATTTATTGAAATTAAACAGGTTTTTATTTTTAACACAATGACGTAAATTTTACATTAGAGTTAAGCTGACAACAATAATTTAAAATTAAAGCGAAAAATGTTTCAATTATATGCAAATACTAAATAAAAATAAATATCAGAAACTGAGTTGTAGTGCACTCAATGCTTCAACGAATTTAAGTGCAATGTAAACAAACATACATAGTATGATCTGTATATTGGAGTTAAACTTAAAACATGAAACTACTTTTCAGGTAGTGCTCTCTTGTGGCCAAAAGGAGTAACAACAAACGCTTTGAAACAGCTGCGTGAAATTACCGTTTGAGTTTAGGGGAGGGGCGGAGGCGGAGCGCCCCGCTGTAAAAGTTGGCGCGCGCCCTCTACGTTTGCATCACGGGACAGAATGAGAGCAACACGCGAACAGCCTGCGGAACAATAATCGTTTTATGTCAGTTATCTTGTTCTCATGATCGTGAGAAGCCAAATTCGAAATTGAAATTGAATTTCAATTAATCGCCCAGCCCTAATGCTCATCAGTTTTAAACTTGAAGGGGAAGGGTGACGAGGCAGGGTCTATACAGAGCACTTAGACTTCCACTCCTGTCAGCCCAGAACAGAAACTTCCAGTCGCTGTGGGCACAGGCTCTCCGAAACCAGATGATTTATTGTTAGAGAAAACGTTTTCTGGTCTGATGATTCTCGAATTCTGCTGCAACGGACAGATAGTAGGGTCAGAAGTGGCTGTCAACAGCACGGATCTATTGACCCCCCCTCCTCCTCCCCCAGCCTGGTGCCTACAGTTCTCGCTGAGGATGGTGTTGTAATGGTATAGGAAATGTTTTCTTGGCCAGCTTTAGGCCCCTTAATGCCAATCAGTCATTGTTTGAATGCCACACCCTATCCGATTATTGTTGCTGACCATGTGCATCCCTTTATAAACACAACTGACCCGTTTTCTAATGGCTACTTTCAGCACAATGCAACATATCACAGTCTCAAACTGGTTTCATGAACATGTAAATGAATTCAGTATATCCAGTCACTAAATCTGAATCCTAATTAGCACCTTTCGGTTTGCTGATGAACAGGAGATTCGCAGGATAATTGCTGCTCACAAACCTGCAAAATTGTGTCGCTATTATGTTAACATGTATTATAATCTCAAGGGAAAGTTTCTAACATGTTTATCAGATGGGTTTGAGGACTTTGGGCAGGATGTCATCTGATCGTGCACCACAATAAACCATGAGCCAGACGAGTTATCGCTGCAGTGGACCACACAGGGCTCCACTACTGACAGCGCAGGCCAGGTCAAACAATTCTTGATTTCTGTCATGACATCCGGAGGGTAGTGGCAGAATATATGTAGTTCAGTTATCCGCAATAAAATATGTAACATCATAGTAGCAAAACATGTAAACTGAAACGATGAGAAATTAAAAGAAAATTGGGCTTCCTGATGGAACCTCGGACCACAGCTAGTGTGCACATGCTGGGTTTGCAGCGGTCTTTCTAAGTTCAGATATTTAGATTGTGATGTTGCCAAGTATATGTCAGGGAAAACTTTCAAGTATTTCTCTCCTAACAGTAGTCTATCCCACAAATAAATTTGGTAATTTTAGTCGATGGAGACTAAGCCTTGAATTACCCGCAAGGTGCAACAATCCTAGACACATGTAAAACTGCACATTTTGGACATCTCTTTGTGTCTGTCCTGTGTTGTCCCAAAGGCAGTTTTTGGGTGGGCGCACTACTACATTTGCAAGTATACATCAGCTGCAGCTCACTAACAAATCTTTGGGTGATCCATGGTTTAAAAATATACCATCTTATACATCTCATACCATTACACTGATGTTCAAAATCTGGGGATGTTTTCACCCTACATAAGGTGTCATGCTTGATTGAAGATATTGTGTAGGTGTCATTGTAACAATAAAATAGTGTGCAATTTATGCTTAGTACCATTAAAAACGCACATGTGAGGTGTCTTGGTTGTGCCTGCCCTGGGTGGGGTCGGTCAGCGGCAGTGTCTGTTTCCCGTTCTTGAAAACAACACTCACGGATTGTTGACCATTGACGGTGCGGACGATGCGCCACCTCTCGGCCGCTGAGACCTGCCCGTAACATGCAAATGGCTCTTTATCTCTCTCTTGTCGTATGCCGCTCCATATTCTTGACGCCGTAGCATATGTAGGCTATTGACCACACCCAAAAGAACGAGTCTAGCGTCACTGTACTCGTCACAAACAGCTCAATGCTTGTTATTACTGTAGTGCTCAGTGTCCACATGATGCGCGTCAGGATTACAATAATACAGGCTATTCTTTATTTCACTCATATCTCACTGGAAAACCAGTGGAAACTGAATTGATTTTTCTATTTGCAACAAATACAGTTCTTAACCTCATGCGTGCGTTTTCTATGTTGTTAAGTATATCACCTGCTGAAGTTTCTGGTGACATTTATGCTCAGTGGCTCCTAAACTGTGCTGGCAGGGAAACAAAGGGCGTTATATTGCACAGGACCTGATACGATGATGAAGTTTATTTCATATTAAATAGCTGCAAGCAGGCTGTAAGCATACTATTAAAGGCCCAATATGTAATTCTCTGGCTGTAGAGGGCGCTTAACCAAACAAACACAAGAGGCCGAGTTTGATGACGCAATCTGATTGCGTGGAATCATGGGAGTTGTTGTCTTCATCAATTTACACGCACTGCTGACAGTTAAATTCTCCGACGTGACTCAAACATGAGCGGCAAAACCATGTACATGAATGAGGTAAGGTTATATTTCTTTACTTTGATATAACTTCATCTTATTTCGTTCAGATAAAAAGAATGTAAGAGATAATGATCAGTCGGCCGTTTACAGCGCTTTTGATGTGCTGCAGGTCAGAGGCTGAGATAAGGGGGTGAGGCCGGCTCGTATTTCCATCTTTGTAGAGAATAATAACAGATATGAACACTCTGTTGCTGAATGCAAATGCTAAACGT
The DNA here is from genome assembly GCA_029721435.1 of Gymnothorax reevesii. NCBI lineage: Eukaryota > Metazoa > Chordata > Actinopteri > Anguilliformes > Muraenidae > Gymnothorax > Gymnothorax reevesii. The sequence continues at coordinate 69,457,109 of CM056586.1, forward strand.
AATCGATATCGAGGAAATGCCACTGTCAACTGGCAATGTACGCTTTCAGTTGCTCCTGCCGCTATTGCTATAGCTTCTTTAGCAACGATGTGCTCAACAGACCAGCTGGCCAGCGGTTAGCTGTTGAGACACGCTGATAGACCAAACTGAATCATGTATTCAAGGGAGCCGTGTTCTAACTGCAAGTAGTGTAGCTAACGTAGCACTGACTTCTCATAACGCACAAACGATGTGCCGTAATTTCTTTTTCTCCAATTACAAATTTAGTCACAAGAAACCAAGATGACTAAAGTTTATTTAGTAAGGTAGGCTTAGCTTACAACCTGAATAAAATTCGATCTACAACCATGGTGGAAAATTAATTTCCCGACACAAGATGGTTACCATCTTGGCTTAACTCTGGTAACGGCGAAGCATCCATGCTCGGAGGGTGATTGTCTCGCTCTCGCGCACTCTTTGTGTTGGGAGTGACGTTGAATATGCGACAGAAAGACAGTAAGACATGGCCCGTGTCCCTACATTGATAATATAGATATTTCTGTCTTTGATAATCATTGAATACATCACGGATAATGTACGTACACAACACCAAATGATATATAACATATCTATATATTTTATAGGACTTTGAATTAGGAAATTTTACATATTGTGCCTTTTAAAAATGCCTAGTTTTTTATGTGTTGTTCATTTGAAGATCTTCCGTGTATATGTCCAAAAACGTCCTAAAATATGGGGTGGTTGAATATCAGTGTTTTGAGGCTGTCCAGGAATTTAAAGGAATTTAAAAAGTACTTGTTTCATAGTAGAAAACATTTACCTCTTGGCCTGACTCTGCTTCACTCTCTGGTGGTCAGCAGGGAGAAATTGCTTGTCATTTGCAGAAGGTTAAACTTGGCTCTACTTTCACACATCACTGGACCTACCTGCTTTTATTCGCCTACTGTTCCCACCACCAAAATCCTCTCCCCTCTCATTCCACACGCATGGGAACCTGTCACTTCAATCGCTGTGTGTTGCTCCACTGCGAAAGCACGGAAAGTCTCGCCTCACTTGGTGCTATGTGCTCTTACTTTTTTGTTTAGGACTAGGTGGCGTCATTGGTGTGCGAGTGTACTATGAGTAGGAAGAGTTGAAAACAATTCAGCAATCCGTTCTGTTTTATTTCTGACAACTTCAGACATGGTGCACCAACTGTTTGCATGCTCCTGTATAAACCTGATGGTGATATTAGCTGCTAGTGTTTTGGTTTCCTTAGCTGAAATAATTGCTAATATTTTGAATAACAGACTGTTTGGAATAAAGGTAACACATTTATTGATTGCCTTTTTAGCAACTCTTTAACCAAGGGTGCCAATTTTAATGGAGGGCATCGTCTTGTTGCTAAATCCCCAACTTAGAGTAAAAACATGGCTCCTGACATTAACTATCATAGTGCAATGACTTATTATTTAAAACTTGGTCCCAATGAACGGTATCAATCCCCTGAATCAGGTTTTCTGTAATGAGTGAACAGATCGGGGGCTCTTTCCGGGACAAAGAGGGCAAGAAGATTTGCTACAAACTCCATGTGAGAACTTATTTTCTGGGCTTGGGAATACGCAATCCTGTCTTCGGTTTTGATATCCTGAGCTCTGTTGTTTTCTTCATGACATGCATCTTAAATTGGGTTTGAAGTCACTGCCATTGCGCTGGTTGCTAGTGTCCCTCCTGAAATAATTTTTTATTTTTTTTGCAGCTTGGTAGTGGAAGCCTGTTTTACCTACACCGCAAACCCCAATACCTACAACCCCAGACTCAGTGAGTGAAAAATATCTCGGTCTTGTTACTCTTGCCCTGTGCACAGAAGCTGATGCTGCGTGTGCCGAGCGCTGACATTTCCTTTCCTGACAGCATTGGCCTACTCGCTTGAGGCGGAGTCAGAAAGGAGGAAGCTCGGCCTGCCCTCCAGAGTCATGTTCCTGGATAAAAAGCCCACTGACTCGGACTACCAATCCAAGGGGACGCTTGACCTTCGAGCGCAGAACAAGAGGAATTGCATCACGTCAAAGCTGAAGCTGCAGGTATAGTGTCCTGACCTGGCTGTCTATGAAATGGCGTGATTGGAGGCTTGCGTGGTGGGTTCCGGACGTTAGTGAGGGCTGATTGACTGTGGGTTGAAAGCAGTGCAGTGAAATGTAATTGTGGGGGGTTACAGCTTGCTGTCAACTTTGAACGAGAGCACATCTATTGCTGGAGTAGTAAAGATGGTGGTCATTGAAAGTAACATGATATAATGGTCTCAGAATTTATCTCAAACGTATTACAGAAACTTGAGTATTGCAGTATTAGTTGCTTTTACTGCTGGCCATAGTTTAAAAGACATATGATTATAAGATTTAATTCGCAAACTATTTTTGAGTGATCAGAGCTTAAGTGATCACTTATTGAAAAATTTTCCCCCCACTTTTTACTATTTTACCCGTCCCGAAGTGGAAGGGTGATAGAGGGATGAATGTCGTCCTTCCCAGCATCAGTCAGTCCATCCCATCTGTCCATCCCTCCGTCACGCTTTGTTCCCGAACCGAGACTCTCGAACCATTCAATATAACATATGGATACATCTTATTGTGTAGATGTGCCTTTTCGTACTTCGGATTTTCCACCTGTCTGTCTGCCCGTCACTCCTGTAAATTTTGTTTCCAGGCATGATATCAGCCATCCAGTGGTGATCCAGGGGTATTTCATGCTCGTTATCCCCTCGCCGACGTAATAGTAGGAGGGGGATATAGTAACGCTAACGTCCGTCCGTCCGTCACAAGTCTGGCATCCGTTCAATAACTTTAGTTATGTTTGACAGATTTTAATGAAATTTTATGTGAAGGTTCATTATATCAAAATACAGGCTACGTTTGATTTCAGAGTATGTAGGTCAAAGGTCATATCTCATTAAATATGCAAAAATGGTTTCCTTTCGATTACTTGAGTAATGCGTAACGGATTTTTATGAAATTTGATGTGAAGGTGCTTCATATCAAAATACAGGCTAAGTTTGATTTCAGAGTATGTAGGTCAAAGGTCATATCTCATTAAATATGCAAAAATGGTTTCCTTTCGATTACTTGAGTAATGCGTGACGGATTTTTATGAAATTTGATGTGAAGGTGCTTCATATCAAAATACAGGCTAAGTTCGATTTCGGAGTATGTAGGTCAAAGGTCATAGCTCATTAAATATGCAAAAATGGTTTCCGTTCGATAACTTAGGTAATTTTGGACGGATTTCAATGAAATATGAAATAAAGGTACATGATATCAAATTAAAGCCCAAGTTTGATTTTGGAGTATATAGGTCAAAGGTCATAGCTCATTAAATATGCAAAAATGGTTTCCAGAAGATTTAACAGTATAATGTGATGACTGTCCCATTGGGCCTCATCATTTTGTTGTCCTGAATGCTGCTTCTTAATCACACCCAAGATTTCTCTCATGCCATTACACTGTTTCAAATATTATACAGTATTAACCTTTGAAAGTTCAAGGATACGTTCATATTATGTTTTCACTTTTTACTCTTCTCTCATTTTGTCACCTTTTCATATATACTTTAATCTTCTTCTGTAAATCCCTGATTTTATTCACATTCTTTTATTAAATCTGTATACCAGCTAACATAAAGTTCATTTTCAGATCTTCTTCTGGGCCATTCCATAAAGTAGTAAACTTTCTGTAAATCCAATCCCTGGGTAATTATACCTTCCTTGCCTAGTAATATAGTATAGTCTAATGAAAGTACCTTCTTCTGAGATATATAAACATGTAGATGTACAACATTAGTACCCAGCGAGGGTATGCTACGCTGTGCATTGCCCTTGTCATTAGTTTGGATGTGGTAACAGATGCAAAGTATTAATGTTGGTATATTTATCATTATAAACGCCTTCGCAAATGCTAATCTTGCACCTTTTATCTAACAACTACCAAATTTTATACATTAGAGTCCGCCTACGCCAATCAGCCATAACATTCTGACCACCTGCCTAATATTGTGTTGGTCCCCCTTTTACCGCCAAAACAGCGCTGAACCATAGAAGCAAGGGCTTAGCTAGGTGTGCTGTGGTATCTGGCACAAGATGTGAGCAACAGATCCTTTAAGTGTGATGGCTGGTGTTTCGAGATGCCAAACGCAGTGGCCGGAACGAAAGGAAGCACAGGAATGCAAGAGAGACAAACACAGACGAAATAGGAGAGAGAGACTTGCGCTTCCAAAGGACGTAAATCCAGTTCGAGGGAAACAAGGAAGCAGCGCAAGCTCGACAGTACGAAACTAAGGAAAAATCTCGTTAACCGAGAAAAAGACAAAGCACCAGATGGTGCACAGAAAGAGGAAAGGAAAGAGAAAGATTGTTTTTACTAACTAACGCTTTCCTTTATGGCAACTAATTCCTCAACACTTCTCTAGCTAGAGATCTTGCGGGCTACAGTGCAGTGGTAACACTGACACTCTAGCAAAGGCGGCGAGGCGGAACTTGGGCTTAAATAGAGTCCGGGCGCCGCCCACAATTGATGCCAGCTGGCCAAGGAATCCGATTGTGGGCGAAAGGATATCGTCCCGGACGAGAGTAACAAAGAAAGCTCGCCAGCCTCCAAAAACCATGATATTAAGTCCTGTAAGCTGTGAGGTGGGGCCTGTATGCGTAGGATCCCACAGATGCTCGATTAGCTTGAGATCGGGGGAATTTAGAGGCCAAGTCAACTCCTTGAACTTGTTGTTCCTCATACCATTCCTAAGTCATTTTAGCAGTCAGGCAGAATGCATTATCCTGCTGAAAGAGTTACTGCCATTAGAGAATACCACTGCCTTGAAGGAATTTACTTGGTGTGCAACGATGTATTTTAGGTGATGAGTGTCAAAGTAACATCCACATGAATGACAGGACCCAAGGTTTCTCAGCAGAACTTTGCCCAAAGCAGTGCTGGAAGGAAGCAGCGAAGGAGCTAATGGCCTCCTTTCCTTCATGAAATGGACTGACACTATCTGCCATGGCTACCGACCAAAATATTTCCGTTTCATGCCCGTAGTCAAGGAGCGTTCCGTGCTCTATCGAGGATGCACCCACTGACTCTTGAACTAGAGTCCATTAGTCAATTCCCTTCCAGATACCTCATCTCCTGTCAACAACTTTGTTTCTAGTGGCACCAGCTTGAAACTCACGGGGCGTAACTTATCATACCATAGAACTTATTTTTCATTTCTACCGCTCCCCTCTGTCCTTCCCTTATATCATAATACTGCTGTTGCGGTGAAAGTTTTCTACGAATTACTACCAAACTACTTCTAGGGCTGCACTGTAGCACTGTAGCCTCCTGGCAGCAATAAGTTTGTCTGATAAAATGCGGACCTGAGACGTTTATGTGGATTTTGCATGTTCCCCTGTATTTGTATTGGTTTACTCCTGGCGCAACTGCTTCCTCCTGGTGTCCAATGACGTGCCTGTTGTTATGAATGAATGTAGTGTGTTTGGATTTCCTGCACTTTTAGTTCCGTATGTCAGGTGACATGAGATTAAATAGTTGCTAAAAGTGTCCTTAAAACAATAAAGAAACAAACCCAACTACTTTTAACTTCGCCTCCGCTGCTCTCTGCTCCTCCGCTCCTTTTGTTCCCCTTCAAATTAATTACCTGCAGGTGTAGTGGGGGTTTGGTTTCATCTTGGCCAATCAGAGCATCTGCTGTTGTCCCCTTTGAGATCAGTGCGTTAATGCCATAGAGAACTGGCAGTTTCTTCAGGCGAAGAACGAGCACGCCATTAGACGTAGCTACATCCTCAAAGGAATTTACCAGCATGGTCACTTCAGTGCAAAGGAAACACACAGTGATTGATTTTTAAAAAATTATTAAAATGTAGTAGTATTATTATTATTATTATTATTATTATTGACTTTGGAGTGTGGAGATCAAAGATTGAGCTAATGATACCCACCAGAACATGAAGTAATCAAGGCTATTGAAATTATTTTGCGAAACTTTGCATGAACATCAGTAATCACAGGCAAAGTGCGTAATACGACATGAAAACGTGAGACAGTGCGACTCTAGCTATGAAAAAACGATCACACTCACAAGGAACACGTCAAGGTCATGGAGTTCAATCCAGTCGATCAGCCATTAATACTTGGGCCCACAGCTACAAAATTGGATTTTTCTGGAGGATTTACGCTCTCTAATTTGAGTTTGCTGTCGCCTCAATTACCTACCAATCTTGTTTATTATGTTCTACATGAGAACAAATTGAATATTTCATTTGGTAACTGCTGTTTTCAACAGTTAGGTGGTGTGGTTGTCTTATTCCCCGCTTGCTTTGTCTTGCTGTTGTTGGGTCCTCCTAAACTGGTTTTGCCTCATCCGGTGTTCCCATGGTTTATGGTTGTTTCGCTACTTTGGCTTTGCGCTTCTGAACTTTTGTTACTGCACACTGTATGCTCGCTACTGTGTCCAAGTCTGTTCGCTATTGTAGATAAATGCAAGTTAAGAACACATAAATTACTTAAGAATCAGCAGTAAAACTTTGTAAAACCCATTTGTATCACAGCTGATACACACAGCTGATTTTTTTGGGTAAAAGTTATTTTTTATTGCCCTTCATTTGTCTCTAAAGTAAGTCCGTAAAATTATCGAGAACAATGTGACGCCGCTACGCGTTTTTTAGTCAGCAGAGATTCACTGCGGAAATGTAATTCAGGGAAATTAGCCATTGGCTCAATCTAGAAAACGAAATATGAAATTTGTGCAAACTGAAGATGATGTGTTACGATCGATTTATTTCAAAGAAATACTCAGCAATCTTCAATCTGATCTTTGTCTGATTGTAGTAGTGAACGGACTCGGACATAGTTGGGAAAGTACAGTGTGCAGTAGCGATAGTACTGTAGCGAAAAGCCAAAGTAGCCAAACAACCGGTTACCGTCCCATTACCGATTAGTGAGCCTTTTTTCCTTGCTCTGCTGTATTAAGGACAATTTCAAGGATAAGCTACGTGGGATTCCCATCGAGGTGTCGGTCGCTATACAGAATGCCAGGCGGAGGAAGAGAAACAGTAACCTCCCTGAGCTGGTCCCCATCCTCAATTCCAACCAGCCAAGCAAGAAAACCGCTGAGGTGAGCGTGCCAAAAACAAGGTTTTTTTCTGGAAATTTTTGCTCACTGTAAATACATTAGCAGCGCGTTCCCATCTCTGTACTGGTGAATTGTTCGAGTTTCAGAGGTGTAGAAATTCACGTATTTTTTCCCTTGTGAATTGAAATTGAAAAGTAACGCAATTTCTGAACTGTTCCAGGTAAGCTTCGTGAAGGATGGGTGTGGGAGTGACAACATCTGCGAGAGTAACTTGCAGCTGGAGTACAAGTTCTGTTCCCGAGAACCCAAACGAGATACGTTTGCTCCTCTGCCGACGTGAGTTTCTTCACGAGTGAGACACCTGAATGGAATTTTTCCTCTGTTTAATGACTGACTGATGGTCGTAAGCGTCAAGTGTTGAATCCCAGAAACCTTGACAATATTGTGCCCCACAGGGAGAACGGAGTCGCGATCTTTTCTCTCAGTAACCAGAAGGAAATTGCCCTGGAGGTCACTGTGAAGAACAATGGAGGAGATGATGCATATGAGGCCAGGCTTGTTGGAATGATCCCCAACTCTCTGTCCTACTCCGGCTTCCGCGCGCCAAATAACCCGGTGAGTCTGTGCGTGTTTCTTTCGTAAAGCACACTTAGTGTCCGCCTCATGCTAAACAGGACCTAATCGCCTCACTTTTCTCTTGGATGTACAGGTGATCTGTGCAGCAAATGTAAATGGATCAGAGGTGGAATGTGAGCTGGGGAATCCACTCAAGAGAGACTCTGAGGTAATGCGTTTGGCAGGTCGCTCTAAATCGTTTTATCTACCTTCATTTTTCCTTAACGCCTTCAAATGACATTACAGTGTAACCTTGTTTTTAGGTGACCTTCTACATAATACTGAGCACTGTTGGCCTTTCCTTGGACACTACAGAAATTGGACTTGACCTTAAGCTTGAAACGTAAGTAGCTCTTTAACTGTTTTCTTCTGTAGTGCTGATGGTCAGAAGTTGTTGCTCGTGGATCAGAATTGGCCTTGGCTCAGCTGCCGCACTGTACTGTCATGGAAACCGCTTAAATGCCAGCATAAGACTTTTAAGTGGCTAAATCGCTGTAATCTAAGTCAAGTGATGTGTTTTAACGCAGTAGTCGTAGGAAGTCATTTTGCTCACTGCTAGTTGGTCAGTACAGTCTTCTGTTCTTCCAGAACCAGCGAACAGAAAGATCTGGCCCCAGTGAAAGCCAAGGCAAATGTGAAAATTGAGTTACTGCTGTCACTCTCAGGGTGAGTCATTATCCAAATGGACTGTTTCACTGAAAGGCTCGTCACTGACACTGAGTTCTGTCTCTTGAACCTTCATGTTTTTTTAATTCACCAGAGTGGCCCGGCCGTCTCAGGTCTACTTTGGGGGAAAAGTGAAAGGAGAGAGAGCCATGAAAACGGAAGATGAAATCGGCCCTCTGATCAATTATGAATTCAGGGTACTTTACTGTCCGCGTTCACAGATTTTTTTTTTCCCAGATTTATTCAAAGATCTAAGGTGAACAAAAATTGTTCCTTTGGAGTGGTCCCCATTTACATTATTTGTTGTTGAGAGGTTTATTTTTGAAGTTGAGAAAATAAGTTGTCTGCAAAAAATGATTCCAAAATTTTAAACTGACTTAAACTTTATTATTTCTATGTTGTCTCATGAGAAAATACAGGTGCAGGCTTTGCTGAAGTAATTTGGCAATTTATTGAATTTGGACTTGTTTTGTGTTCTTCTTGCACAGATTATTAACTTGGGGAGAGCGCTGAAAACATTTGGCACAGCGACCCTGAACATCGACTGGCCCAAGGAGACTTCTAATGCTAAATGGTTGCTGTATCTGGTGAGAATTGACGGCAGTGGGCTGGATGAAGTCTCCTGTTCCCCTCAGAGTGAGATCGGCTCAGTCGACAACATCAAGGTGATTGTTTTTTTCCAAGTGCATTTGCAGCCCCAATTCTCAGAGATTTTAGGCAGAATGAAAAAGTGCGAGTAAACAAACTAAGCAGTGATTTGTAAATTAACTGAGACCTGTAATTAATTGAAAACCGTACATAATATTCCATGTTTTGTTTTATCAGTTTCATTATTTATTTTTGAAATGCGTGCTGATTTACAAGCTACAAGTGGAAACATACTCTGGGATTCTGAAGAAATCTCTGCATTTAGTTGGAGGTTAAAAATCAACACTCAGAGAGTTCCCCTGACCTTCAGGAGGAGGGGGCTGCCGGAAGTGAGGTCTGAATTCAGAATATAAAGGACTTTCTTAAAGAGCCTATCCTGCCAAAATCCAACCTTTCCGGTTGAAAATTGATATCTAGAATTTCCTTGTCATGATTTTTGACAATTCAGGCAATCAAGAACATGTTTAGGAGTAAATGTGATGAATTTACTGTCAAAAATGGAAACTGCAAACCTTGCCCTGCAAGTTACAGTACTGTGCAAAAGTGTTGGCCTCTTCCTGATTTCTTCTATTTTTGCTTATTTGTCGCATTAAAATGTTTCAGATCATCCAACTAATTTTAATATCTAGGACAAAGAGAACATGATTGAAAGAAAAATGCAGCTTTTTTATGATGTTTTCACCTGTAGAAGGTAAAGAGTTTTTTCAAACCTGTTTCACCCATGTGAAATAATAATTGCCCTCCAAAAACTAATCTGTGGTGCCGTCCATGGGTGGGAACAACTGCAGTCGTACAGCTACAATAACTGGCATTGAGTCTTTTACACAGCTGTTGAAGAACTTTTGTCCACTTTTGTTTGCATAAATGTTTAAATTCAGCCACATTGACGAGCATTTCAGCACAAACTACCCATTTAAGGTCATGCCACAGCATCTTGAACTTTGACAAGCCACTCCAAAAGCGTCTCTTTGTTTCTTTTGAACCATGAAGAGGTGAACTTGCCTGTTTGCCTGCTGCATAGCCTAACTGCGACTGAGCTAGTTCTAACACTGATAGCTGGACGTTACCCATCCGGATTTTCTGGTTAAGAGTAGAATTAATCACTCCATTAGTAATGGCAATTTACCCAGGTTCTGAAGCAGCAAAACCGCCTCAGACCATCGCACTGGCACCTCTGTTTGACTGCTGGTGTGATGTTGTTATTGTGGAGTGCTGTGTTAGCTTTATGTCAGATGTGACAGGACCCATGTCCTCCAAAAAATGTTCCACCTTTCACTCACCATTCCTCACAACATTGTCCAAAAGGTCTTTAGAGTGTTTTAGACATCAGTGCTTAAGGTCACAACTAATCTGCCAGAATGATTTAAATTTGGTTAATTGTTTGACTTAGTTACTGGGGGGGTGGCAGTTACTTTTTAACATAGTGCCAGGTAGGGCTAGACTGCATTTTTATTTCTATAAATGAAATCATAATTTAAAAACTGCATTTTGTGTTTACTCAGGTTATCTTTGTCTAATATTAAAATTAGTTTGATTTGAAATGCCTAAATGTGGCAAATATGCAAAAATAGAAGAAATCAGGAAGGTGGCAAATACTATATCACAGCACTGTACACTGCAAACTGCTGACATTCTTGTGCACTGAGTGTGTCACTGAATTTGAAAAATAAAATAGTTTCCTGCCCCGTTTGGCTTATGAAGGAATGTTGCAGATGAGAGCCGTTGCCCTTTTATCCATTTCCAGGGGGTGCAGGTTACTGGGTTGATCTGCGTCATAATCATTTTGATAATGATAGCATGGAGTTCGGATAACTCATGCATCTCACCCACAGTACATCATTTCAGTTTGAGTGGACTTGGTTTAGCAGCACTGAATTGCTCTTTTGCCAGACAGACCTAATGTCAATGATCTACATTGTAAACATTATAAAAGGTGATGCTTTGTCCCTATATCTGACTGTCTTTGTTGTAGCCATAGATACCAGTGACTATACTCTACCTTCTCTACATTTTGTTGCGTGCTCACAATATTAATTTTTTTTTTTTTTAATGTACAATTGCGGTGTCACGTGACGGACAGAACATGTTTTTCGCCCAAAGTCAAAGTGCACTGTGGCATTAGGCTCACTAATTCTCCAAACTGCAACTTGGTGTCATTGGAAAATGGGTGCAAATTGCTTGCCTTTGCAAGAGCAGATCTATGTTGCTCCTGATAGGTTCGACGTTAACTCATGTATGCCAAATAATTAGAGTGTAAGTGCAAAGAAGAAACACTATGGGCACGTTCAAATTAAACTGTTTTACCCGGAAATGGCAATTTCAGGTGTGAAAAGAGGTCAGGATGGGCTCTTTAAATGAATTAAATGCCAGAACTTCTAAAGGATATAATAAAACATGGGGGATTGTCAGACACATGAAGATTTTTTGTCTAAAGCCCACCTTAATCAAAGAATACATTTGAAAAGAAGAAAAATGTTTTAATGTGCTTTTTAATGTGCTACGCTGCATGCTTCGCTAGGCTGTAATGAATTATTATTTGAATAAAATTAAATTCTTTTTGCTTCATAAATTGATGAAAATATGACAGTAGTTATAATGCATTATGGATTAAATGGCCAGATAATGTGGGCTTATTGAAAATTGTTTTTGAAACACGCAGAGGAAGTGATGTGATTTTCCAGGAGCAGTTGTGCGTTATGATTTGAGGCTGAATGGTCAGTGTTTCTTGTACTCTGTCAGCGGTCAAATAATAGCAAAATTTATAACCCAATATGCTTTCAGGAATCCAGCGCATTACGGACAAAACGTGAGTTAGAAGAGAGAAAATCCTCAGACGAGGGAAAAATATCCCGTTATTCTGACAAAAGAAAATCCGAAACTCTGGTAAGTGAATTCATGACATCGCCAGTCTTCACAAGGTTGAAGGGGTGAATCCTGACCCAGGATATTTCCATGGGAAGAGATGACAGCAGTGATGAAGAGGTCTAAATGAGTTGTATGTCCTTCCAGAATTGCCAGAGTGGGGCCAAATGTGTGTCGATGAAATGCCCCCTGCAGGGCTTGGACAGTAATGCGCTCATTCATCTGAGGGCGCGACTTTGGAACGCCACCTTCATTGAGGTAACTGAGACATGCTTTTGGAGCAAAAGTTAATTGCGTGAGGCAGACAAATTTATGCTTAAACATTGAACAATATGAACGCAGTGGAAGGTTCAGAAAAAGACCAGAGCAGGACTTTCTCCTGCATTGTAAATTTGTAAATAGTGGAGATCTTTGGGAATATGTTAGAATGTTGAATCATTTCAGTTGTTTCTGAATTAAAATGAAAAATCATATTGGATTTGATGTATGATGGTATGTATTACCCTTTTCTATTACTCATGACTACCGTGAATACTGGGCACTGTAATCAGGGTTCTACCAGCTTATCTTTAAAATTTATATCATGTGACCAGGGGGATCTTTTACCCCTGTAAGTATGTTCAATGTGTAAGGATGTGGGGCGATGGTCTTAACATGGAAGAGAAACATTTCATTTCAAAACACATCTGTGTTAGATGCACTATTTTATAGTACAGTACTCAGAATTTGCTGTATCTGTTGGAACTCCTGGAAAGATTTTAACCCTTAGAGTGCTGAAATAAATAAAAAAATATAAAAATGAAATTATCTTGTGCTTTTGAAAACCTATCATGCTGCGACTTGTTTAAAAGTGCTCCCCTGCAGGAGCTCTTTGAAACAAGTCGCCACATGATAGGTTTTCAACAACGTTGAATTTGATATCGTACATCATTGAGCAACACTATTTCTATTCAGCGCTCTAAGGGTTAAGAATCAGTTGCAGATGTTTATGAGCTGCCTGTTCTGTTTTGTCTTCTCGTAGGACTTCGCAGGATTGAATTACATCGATGTTATTGTGAAGGCCTCTCTCAGTCTTGATGCTTCTGCAGATAACATTGTTCTGACAAATCCTGAATCTGAGGTAAGCTGTCCTGGAAAGGTGCGGTCCTGCACGACTTATGGAGGACATTCCTGCAAAGCTGGGATAGATGGGGAATTTTTACAAAATATTGAGTGTAGCCTTTATAATGTATTTTCTGCATAAGTGAAGTGGGGATTTGGATGCTCTTAGGTTCGGGTGACTGTTTTCCCGGAGAAGTCGGCTGCTCAGTACAGCGGAGTTCCGTGGTGGATCATTCTGGTGGCCATCTTGGCAGGGATTCTCATGTTGGGTCTGCTTGTGTTCCTGCTCTGGAAGGTCAGTCGAACACAAAAACATCACACTCCAGTAGCTCTGACAGCTCTGTCATTAGGGCTACGTTTGCAGTGGATTTTATGATCAGAACTGGGAAAATTGTGTCCCAAGCTGGCAGTGGAAAAACTGTAATGGTAAATGGTGTTATTAGCCTTTTTCAAAAGAATTGGAATTCAGTTGCAAGCTTATTTGATGGATATTTTTTGAGGAGTGCGCTCAACATTGTTGCAATTGCTCCTTAGCTCCTATCCAGTGATCAAACACCTTCCTTCCTTTTAGTGCGGTTTCTTCAAGAGAGAAAAAAAAGACAAGTATGATGCGTCATATCACAAGGCTGAGATCCATGTCCAACCTTCTGACAAAGAGAGACTCACTGCTGATGCGTAGCGCCCGTCCTCTGCCCTCAGTCCTCTGGGTAAAAACCTCATCAGTGACTCTATCAGCAGCATGAAGTGGAGCTTAATAATGCCTTCCTGGCAAAGCCTCAGCTGGGGAGCTTGGCTGTAGAGGTCCGCATTCACTAGAATTCTCCGATGCCAGTGCTTCATAAATTTTATAGTGGAACTACTGAGCTAATTGCATGCCCATTGAATGCCTGTTAGTCTGAGGGCCTGTACGTGCTGTTTGTGTGAAGACATCTGGTCACCGATGTCGAATTTTGCAGCTTACGGCTCGACAGCTGCGTGCGCCTGGGGTCTGCTGTGTCCGCGTGGTTTCTCTGTTCTCTGGCCTTCATGCTGGTTCTTTCCCTTCCCAGGCTTTTCTTTTGCCAGCCTGAATATTTGGGATGTTTTTGTGTGGAATGCTGTTCCCTCTGTCGAGCATGGTGTTCTGCACGTGCCTTCGCTGATCTGCTTTACATTACTATCAGTGGCATTAAACAGCCAATCGCCCCTCAAATAACTGTAGATTGTATTTCTCTTTCCCAGCTTGGATTTTTCAAGCGTTCAAAGTACGAGGACAGGGTTCCCCGATACCACGCCGTACGGATAAAAAAGGAAGAGCGCCAGTTTAAGGATGGGAAAAAAAAGCTCGACTCCCTGGAGAAAAAACAGTGGATGACGACGTGGAATGAGAATGAGAGCTACTCTTAGGACTGTCTGGCTGATTTGGTGATATTGCTGGAAAGATCTCAGCCTCCTGTTTGCTTCAAATATGTCTAATGCCCAGTGACTTTCTCTTCAGTGCCCAGAGTCTGCATTTTCTACAGTTTGAAAATGTATATGTTTAAAAGCATCGGGAAAAGAGTCCAATCCTACTTGGATTCTTAGAAATGAGAACACCCTAAGATAAAAGATGTTTCAATCACTCTGGAACCACATAATGTATTGGAGTAAGGAAATCACAGCTTTACTTTTCAGCTTTTTAAGCCATGCAGTCTTATTTTTTGTGTGGATTTCATCCTGTTGATCAAACTAGTTTTAATTTTAAGCACACTTCTTAACTGTTAGCTTCCATCGTCGCACTGGTCTCTTTCCAGATCCCTTCAACTCCTGGGTGTTTTTTAAGTGTACAGGTTTGAACATTTGTACGTTTTGTATATATTTAAATATTTGTAGTACAATTTATATTTATTTTTTCTATAGACTGTTCCTCTCTCAGATCGTCTTAGGCCAAAGATTTTTACTTGCGCTCTCAAAAACGTTATCAGGTAATGGAGGATTATTTTGCAACGTTACATGCCGAGCAGGCTGGGCGACGACCACAAAGGATTGTGACTTCTGAAACTATTCTGGATGATTGGAAAAACATTGCGTATCAAATCTTTCATGCTTCACATACCTTACAAAAAATGGATCAGAAAGAATGTATTATTACTTCTGTAATGGCTGACACTGTACTGTATGATTTACAATGAGGCTGTGTGGCTAATAGCACTGACCCTGCTGTTGATGCACAAGTAAACTAGGATGCCTCGACTCCTGCTGCTTGCAGTTATGTTTGTAATGCCACCAGTGCCACTTGGGATTCATACCAATAGATTTACAATTTGATGTACAACCCCATTTCCAAAAAAGTAGGGATGTTATGGGAAATGCCAGTAAAAATGAAAGCAGTGATTTGTAAATAATCTTTGGTCTGTGTTACATTGAAAACAATGCAAGACAAAATATTTCATGTTTTACTGGGTCAACTTAGTTTATTTTTTACTTTTTGGAAATGCACAATAACTCAGAATTTTCCTGCCAGCACTACATTCTAAAAAAGTTGGCGCGGGGACAGTATAAGACTAAAGACAGATGCAGAAGCATTAACAGTTGATGCTGTCATGTTTGTATGTAACTGCAGCATCTACATAAGACTCATTTGTTTACATACAAGGACTGATCAAGGCTCGCTGCCCTGCAAAAAATTGTGATGGAATAATGCATTGGTTATGAAATAACATAAAAACATCAAAACGCACACCCTTCAATACATATTATTAAGATTCTGGTAATCTGAAGTAATCTGTGCTTAAAGGATTAACTTGAATGTCAATACTAAGTGTCCCTGGTTTTCAACATTTCCATTATACTGAAATCTCTCTTTTTTTTTCATGGATACAACCATATGGGCTGGGACTACTGTGGCAAATCTTTGCCAATAAATACTGTTCATCTTTGCACCCATAACACAAGAGAAGACTGAACCGTGCACGAGGAAGCCATATGTCAAAAATGTTCCAAAACATTGCCGGCTCCTCAGGACTTGAGCTCATCTGGAATGGACTGATGCACATTGGAAACATACGCTGTTGTTGGACCAGTCAACCATTCAGAGTGGTTATGGTACTATTGAGGGTTGTGTTCTCCCTGGCCAAAGAAGAAAAGGGCGGCATCGGTTGTTTCCAGCGTAAAGTTCAAATGCCTGCATGGGGATTTGTTGGTGCCCATGGCAGAGGTAACTTGAATGTCTCTGTACATAATATTGATGCTGAAGTACATGCATGCATTTTGGAACAAAAGTCCTGCTTATTTCAAGAAGACAAGCACACGCCACGGTCTGCATACATGACAACAGAATGGCTTCCAAATTGGCGAGTGCGGCTGTTATTCTGGCCTACCCACAGTCCAGACCTGTCTTCCACTGAAAATATTTGGTGCTTAAAAGGTATACTGAATTATCCTTAAAAAAACTGAAAAAACTTATTATAATCCCTCTCAATCAGCGGTTATGACCCCCTAGAAGTGTTTGGCAGCGTCTGTATCTACACACGGCCTGCTGTCTGCCTGTATTTTCTTTTTTTCAGCCTTTGGGGAGTGGGTGCATAGCCTTCAGCAAATAACAGCTTGCTGAGCGTGAGGGCAGGACATATCCCTGCACTGCAATGTAGTGCTTCTGGTGCAGTTGAGCCAGGGAGGAGGGGCCATCTTTGAATGTCGTGTTTATAAACTGCAAAAGCAAAATCCTACTCAGTATGTCGTCATAAGCCTCAGAATAGGATGATGAAAACCCGGACGTCTGAGCAGCAGATGATGGATATCGAGGAGAAATGGGGGAAAAAATCCTTCAAAACTGCAGGAATTGGCATCCTTCGTACCACCAACTGTTTGCCGAGAGGGTTGTAAAAAGAAAATGTGATATGAAACAGCAGTGAACTTACCCCTTTACCAACTTTATGTGAAAAGAATGTTGCCGGCATTAAATTTGGAACGAGTGTTCATATTCAAAAAAGAACTATTAAGCTAAAGAGGAAAAACAACGTCTTCGCTCTGTTTTCAATTTAATACACGGGTCAACGATTTACAAATCACTGCTTTCTTTTTTATTTGCATCCATCATATCGTCCCAACTGTTTTCAGAAATTAGATTGTAAATATTATTTTTTTTATTTTTAGACTGGAATTGATAAAATGTACATTGTGTTGTGCAGCGTGTAAACCTAATTTTCTGCGGACAAATTCAAATGCATTTTGACTTAACATTTTTTAGTTAGGATCCAGTTCAATTGGAATGACTGGTGGTGCAAAGGTAGTTTCATAATTCAAGAAAATGTAAGGGGACAGTCCATGGGTGTTAAGATGAAAACCGTGCCATCTCTTTTACGTTCTAACTTTCGACACAAAATCGATCAAATGCAAATGCTTTTTTTTTTTTTTTTTAAGAAGGCAGTATTTTTTTAGATTCTACAAGTGCTTAATTAATACAGCGATGGACTTTTATATACAATTTATGCAACTTCCTATTAACTTTTGCCACAGCATGATTTTGTATTTTTAAGGCCTACTTTTGAAGATATTGCTACATGGATTTTTTTCTTCATAACCACTGAAGCAACTTCTAGTTCCAGGAGAAACTCATCACAGGGCAACTGCTTCTCTCTTGTTGTGTATAGACAATGTTTTGTTATAATTAATATTACCTGAGTATTAGAAAAATAAAAGTGGGAGAAAAAGCTTTTGGATTTATATGGTCCCTTATTTTTTGCCACTGAAACGGTTTAACTCCAGGTGAAAATTTCAGTTCAGTTTTGCTTTTCTTGGCCTCTCATTTTTTAGAGTCCCTATTTGAATTAATTTTGCAGGTCGTTTCCCTCACAAATATCTTACTTATGCGGTTATGCTGAATCAAATTATACTGCTCTGATATTGTTTCAGAATGTGTGATTATAGTTTTTTTAAGCAAAAAGTTATTCTGAATGTCATTACTGTAAAATGGGGTAATGAGACACTTATGAGGTATTTTGTTTGATTTCTCCCAAATCATAATAGCTTTGCAGGCCAGGTTTGTGTCACATTGTGCCCCAGTCTCTATATTAGTCCTGGACATGGTGAGCATGTGGGGTCAGGTGACTTTATTTTTATTTGTTAGTCAGTGTCCCTAATAGCCCTATCATGTCCCATATATGGGACACCCATTCATTTGAGTTGATGGCTCTATCATAGGCGTAATAAGGGTTATAAGCGACACAGAATGGCCCACTCTTCTCCTGGTGTGTTGTCTTTGAAGGCCTTGACGGTAATCCCATACCTGTCCAAATATCCTTTCAAAATCTGACCTACAGGGCTTAACAAATTCATTCGGCCACCGCTCAATGTGACGTTTATGCTACAGCTGCCCTAAAATTAACAGTGTTGGTAATTACCAAAATAATTTTTTATTTCTGTTTCTGTAATTGTTAATCCACCAGTATGCGCAAGCTCTTTAACTGAAATGGTATTTTTAATGCTAAAATATAACACTTGTTGTTATCCATGAATTTTACCGTTTTAACAAAACAGCAGAAAAAATTAAGCACATTATTATTGTTTGATTAAGATGCCTAAATGGTTTTAGTGGTTGAATGCAAGAGTGTAGGCTGTTATCAAGGCCAAAGGAGGCCATACAAAATAGTTTTTTTTTTGTTGTTGTTTTCCTGTGTGAATAAGGACTATTTAGTGGTTTCAGTTTGTTATCTCCCAAAGAAATAACTAATTTTTTGTTTTAAACAAGTTTTTGACAAATTACTTAAATATTCGTGTATTCTTGTTTTTTTATGACAGGTGGTCTAATATATTTGTTAAGCACTGTAGATCAGTGCAATCTTTCGGATAAGCCCTTTCACCACCGGTGACGAGGCGTTTCACCAACATCTCTGTGACTTTGGCGCCTCTGGTCTGCCAGGATCCCCAACATTAAGGTCTTTATGTCTCCGTATCACTGCCCTTGGTTTGCTAAACATCTCCTCTGCTTTTCTACAGGACAAACCTCTGTCTGCCGCTTCCACAGCCTTCAGAACATCCTTTTCTCCTGTTTTTGAGTCTTTGTGCCTAACTTTGGTTTATACGTTCGTGGCATAGTATCCCTTGTTACCCCAGATTTCAGTCAAATTTTAACTGAGAATATAAAATGAAAGAAATCTGAGCAATGAATAATAATTTTATAATACTATCCGAAGTGCACCCACCTGGTAGTCTTCTCTTGCCAAAGAAACTCTTGGCTTGTAAACACTTTGGCTTAGCCTGAAATGATAAAGTTTTGCAAGTCAAAAATTTTTCAAATATTTCATGTATAGCTGTTTATTGCTGTCAGTTATAAAGGAACAATAGAATCGTATCCAACCCACCTTGCAATTTTCAAGTTCCTACCAAGGTATCGTAAAAATAACTAATCATCACAGGGAGTGTTGAAACAAAACTTTGGTTTGCGTTTGAAAACTTTCCGAGAAAACTGTCCCCTGTTACCCGGCTGTCTCTTATCACCCCATTTTACGGTACAAGTAATCGCCATCAACTCAGTATGAACTCAAAGTTTAGGGGTTCTCAAAAAAAATAGGTACATGTAAGGCGTACAGCAAAGGCCTCGGCCTCTATCTTGCACCTGGTACTAAGCGACAACACAAGCATCTTTGCCAGTTTCAGACCAACACTGTTGTTCTGTTCCCGTCCAGCAGTACAAAATGAATGTGAATTCATCTGAAGGCCCATTGACATGTTGGGCTTAAAATACGGTGTAGACAGGTCACATTGTTGTCGTCTTGAGGCTGTGGGCAATTGCGCGATTGACCAACAAGCCAATGGCAACACAGGCACCACAGTAGAACCCAGCCTGAACAGACTTATTTGTCATTCAATTGTCAAAAATAGAAATATAGTTTCATGTTGTGCAAGCGGAGTGTTGAAAATCTTAACGTACTGAAACACAGGAGGAAATGGAGACGTCAGTTTATGTGTTCATCCCTTATTATGAATATACATTGTTTCGCTTAGGGTCATATGTTTGAAGTCACAGAACAAGCACACTCGCACAGACAATGATATTCATCTTCAACTGAATACTATTACTGGCTAAAAAAGTCCTTTTATGCATAGTTTTTGCCTTGCAAGTGCAGGCTTCTAGGGCCTTGTTCAGATTGTCACCCCACATCCATCATTACGCATCTAGATTGTATCTAGACTGATTCTCCCTTAAATGCCCAAGTATAGTAAAAGTTGAAAGAAAAATGTATGTATTCTGTTAATATCTCCTGGTGAGGGGCTAATAACAACCCAATAGCAATTTGTAATTTTTGGTGACATTTGACCTTATTTTAGTTTTGTGACATGTATGCCACTCTAAGTTTCTAGAATATAGAGAGAACTTTTGTCCATCATAGTTTTGGTAGTTTACACTTAGCTGAAGTATTAGGCATAGCTTATTTTTCATTAGCTCACCTGTTTGATACTTGATCCAGTAATGAATGGTGATCTATGATGTGGATTCCACTATGTGGGCGGCCATATTGGAAAGGTTAGCTGGTGCAGCCAGTGTAGTGTCAGTTCCACTTTTATGCATCAGATGGCAGCACTGATGGTCTAAATATGTCACTATGGGCATTAGGTTGCAAAATTTATGTGGGGTCAGTGGTTTTGACAACCCCCAAAATCTTGTGACAAATTTGTCACAGGGGGCATTTAAGGGTTAAAGAAAGCCTGAACAGCATACAACCACATGAAATGAAATGCAATTTTTTGCTGATCTCATCCAAGCCGCATATGAAGGTGGTGTGAAATGCGAATCCTACAGCATTTCTACAGATGTGTCTCAGTCCCGATGCTCTGGCCATTCAAATTGGATTTCAAACTTTCTTTCTCACCAATTCCAACCTGATACATGAACGACAAAATCATGGGTTGGGCAGGAAAATGACACGGTGTTAAAAAAGTCATGGAGGAAAACCGTACGCTGCATGATAATGAGGAAATGAGCTCATTTCAAATTTGATGGCTGCTACAGGTTTCAAAAAAGTTGGGACAGGAGCCTGTTTACCATGGTTTAGCATCCCCCCTTCTTTTTAACACAGAGTGGAGGCGTCTGGGCATTGAGGAGGCAAGTTTCTTGAGTTTAGCCATTGGAATTTGATCCCACTCTTATTTAATACAGGCTTCCAGCTGCTGAAGAGTTTTGGGTCTCCTTTGACAGACTTTTTGTTTAATTATGCGCCAATTAATCTCAATTGGTGAAAGATCAGGACTGCAGGCAGGCCAGTTCAGCACACGGATCCTTTTACTGCGAAGCCATGCTGTTGTAATGGCTGCAGTATGTGGTTTTGCATTGTCCTACTGAAATACACACGGCCTTCCCTGGAATAGATGTCGTCTGGAGGGGAGCATATGTTGCTCTAAAACCTTCATACACCTTTCAGCATTTATGGTGCTTTTTAAAACATGCAAGTGTCCCACACTATATACACTATTGCATCTCCATACTATCAGAGATGCTGGCTTTTGAACTGAACGCTGATAACAGGAGGGGTGGTCTTTCTCCTCTGAAGCCCGGAGGACACAACGGCCATGATTTCAAACAAGAATGTCAAATTTGGACTCGTCTGATCACAGGACACTTTGCCACTTTGCTACAGTCCATTTTAAATGAGCCTTGGCCCACAGAACACAGCCGCGCTTCTGGATCATGCTGAACAATGGCCTTCATTTTGCATGATAGAGCTGGTGGATGATGCAGTGGTGTCTGAGGGCCCGAAGATCACGGGCATCCAGTAAAGGTCTTCGGCCTTGTCCCTTACGCACAGAGATTTTTCCAGTTTCTTTGAATCTTTTGATGATGTTATGCACTGTCGATGATGGAACCTTCAAAGCCTTTGCAATTTGACGTTGAGGAACATTGTTTTTAGCTGCGACCAAGCAGCTCTATGAACGTTTCTGTCTGTCTGTCTGTCCGTCTGTGACACCTTTTTGACCATGTTCCTGTTGTCATATCATCATGAAATTTACAGGAGTTATTGACCTTCACCAAAGTGATGTCCATGCACAAGGTCGATGTCAAAGGTCAAGTTCACAGAGGTCACGACCTTGTTTGTGGGTTTTCGCACTGTAACTCCAGTTAGAATTCATGGATCGCTATGAAATTTTGGAAATAGCTTCTAGGCGTAGAGGAGGTGTTCCCTATTGTTTTTCAAGGTCATCTGTCAAATCCCAAGGCAACAAAGGCAAAAAAAAGTGTCAATTTTGCCCGATTTGACGGTTTTCGCACCGTAACTCAACTTTAATTCAATGAATGGCTATGAAATCTTACAACAAGCTTTTTGGTATAGAGGAGGGGTTCCCTGTTGATTTTCAAGGCCATCTGTCGAATTCCAAGGTCACACCGGTCAAAAAGCTGTCGATTTTGCCCCGATTTCACAGTTCTCGCACCGTAACTCCACTTCAACTTGATGGATGGCTATTACATCTTAGAACAAGCTTCTTGGTACAGAGGAAGGGTCCCCTATTGATTTTCAAGGTCATTTGCCAATTTCGAGATAACACTTGTACAAGAAACCACCAGTCATGGACACTAGGCCACGTGACGGATGCTAGGCGAGGTCGCAGCTATTAGACCCTTCTGATCTACTTGTTAAAGTATTCCGCAATTTTTTTTAAGCAAGCCTTCACAGGTTAGAGAGCCTCTGGCCATCTTTACTTCTGAGAGACTCAGTCTCATTGAGACATCCCGTTTATAGCCAATCATGTTACACATCTGATGTCAGTTAACTTGCTAAATGTTCTTTCAGCTGATTCTCTTATACATTAAAATCTTTTTCAGACCTTCTTTGCCTGTGTCCCAACTTTTTTGAGACCTGTTGCAGACAGAAAATTTGAAATAAGCTCATTTTGCGGATAAAAATGTAAAATGTCTCAGTTTCAACATTTGAAATGTTATCTATGTTCTTTTGTAAATAACATTTTGGTTCATATGATCTGAAAGTCATTGCATTTTGATTTTATTCACAATTTACAGTTCGTCCCAACTATTTCGGAATTGGAGTTGTAAATACAAACATTCAAAGCTACCTTTTCATGGAGACCTCCTTCCAATCACATGACACTGGTTATATCTGCTCTCTTTCCCTTCCCCTATTGGTTGGCATGTGTCCTCTGTGGAATTTTCTGTAAAATCTTGGTGGCACACGGAGGTGTTGTCCCCATAAAAAAGAAAGAAAAATAAACATAAAAAATAGGATACAAATGGATATGTAAATTGCTCAACTGATTGTTTCGAGTAATATATAATGATTCAACTGAACAGGTATTGATTTAAATCAACTGAAAAGATACAGATATTGACTGAATCAACTGAACAGATATTAACACTTAGATCCTTCAAACCTCTGAAAGAAATCAACTGCTTCTGAGTGTGTTTGTGTGTGTTTGAACTGCTTGTGTGTGTGTGTGTGTGTGTGTGAGAGTGAACTGCTTGTATGCGTGCACGCGTGTGTGTGTGTGTGTGTGTGTGTGTGTGTGTGTTTGTGTGTGAGAGAGAGCTGCTTGTGTGTGTCTGTTATAGTTGCTTATACAATATAATTACTGATTATGGTTTTTGGTTATTAATTATGATCATTAATTTACTGATGAATATGATGAGAAATATTGAAAAATAATCCTCAACACTAGCTACCCAACTTAGCTAGTGGTACTGTAGCTTAAAGCTAGCTAGTCCTACTACTGAACCAGGGCTTGAACAGCCTTAACTTGGCTAAACTTGTTTACATACAATCATGCTACACAAATTTCTTCTCAGAAATTGCTAAATAACGAAGTAACCTAACAAAAAAAAAACTTTTTTTTTTCATTTAAAGTTGATGAAATGTCCTCAGCTACAACTTTAGAGGAAACAGAGTATTCATTTTTACTGTATTCCTGCATACAGAGAAAATGATCGTCTTCTTTACTGAAGACTCCTCTTGATGAGCGGAGTGACAGATTGCATTGCCCTTTGAATTTTGAGAGCAAAAGAGTGCAGTGATGTGTAAATGTTAATACAGTACACTGGGGGCACTATTTTGCTGAAAACAAAGTACATGGAAAGTAGAACATGAATGAAGACAAATGAATAATTAAAAGTTACGCAAAATAGAATGATCTGGGGATCTAAAATGTCTTTTGAGTGGATCCAGCAGTGTTCTGGGCCATAACCCTCCCAGTCCACCACCTATGAGAGGCTACACCCCCGACACATCATGTCCAGGAGGCACCAGTGTAGGCTTGGGATCCGTCAACAAGGCGGGCGGGTGGGGGTGGAAGGGGGATGGGTGCAAATGAACTCTGCATTACAGATTTGACTCGTGATACACGGAATGTGGGATGTATTCTCCTCACGATGCGAGGAAGCTGTCGGCGGACCACGTCGTGGTTACCCACTCTTGAAATGGGATACGGCCGATGGAACAGGGTGAAAGTTTGGGTGATTTTAGCTTGAAAGGGAGGCTGCGGGTGAACAGCCAAATCTTTTGGCCTTGAGTGTATCGTGGCCCAGGAACCCAGCAGTGGCCGGCGACCTCTTTATCTCTCATTAGCTTAGAGGAGGGCTGCCCTGCCTCTGCTCCAGGTCTTCAGGTAGCGTCTGATGACCAGATCTGCTGATGGACCCCTCACGTCCTCCTCCACGGCAGGGAACAAGGGTGGTTGTTAGGCAAGGCAACACTGGAAAGGTGAGAGTTCAGTAGAGGAGGATGGGAGAGAGTCAATCATATACTCCAGAAGTATTGTCCATAAAGTTGGAATCAAATATTTTTTTCCACTTTTTATGAAATGATTATGATAATGTGATGTATTCTTGATAGATAAAGTGTCTGAAGATTATTCTAATGCCTTTCTGATTGGTTTCACATGTTCGCCTCGTGTTCACGTGGATTTTCTCCGGTTTCCTCGCGCAGTTCCTAAGACCTGTATGTCAGGCCGCATGTGAACGGCACGTGCGCCCTGCGCTGGCCCCCGCGAGCCCTGTGTGGAGGAAGCGGCATAGATATTGGATGGATAATATTTAATCTCAAGCCTATTTTATGTTCCCATTTATAGTATTTGATTGCACTTTATTCATTTATTTATTGGTTGCGGCATGAGACATAAAATAAACTGCATAGATGATTTCTTTACCTACGGAGCAAACCATTTTTGCGGTCCATTAACATTATTGTGATGTATTTGGTTTAAGTAAAGAGTATCGCTATCAACAGCTCTCGCGCTCATTTGGCTTGTGGAACGGAATGTGAAGCTATTGAGTTTCCCAACATGTCGGTTTTTCTGGTGACACCGCCCGCTTGAGCACAGACACCACCGTCAGTAGATGGCAGTGGCACCCAGTAGAAAACACTCAATTCATTGTGAATCGCCCGTCACGTAGATTATGGCTTAAAATGTTACCCGGACTGTCATTGATGGAAAAAGGAAGTAGATCGAGAACTTCAGCATAAGCGCGACAAAAATCTTAACAACAGAAAAGTTGTTATTTTAAGTTTCGTTTTTTTCTTTCTCTAATGTTTTCTCCTTGGATTGTAAAACAGGTCATCTGACCCATTGTACTGTGAAATGAAGCACGACAGCAAATAGGTATCCAGTTAAAAATAAAATCCATTTTAGCACAACCTCCAGTGGCGCTGAAACATTGTACATTATATTATAGGCGTGTGGTTCGGTCTTGTATCCTATTGAGCCCTCTGTACGCACGCAGGCCGTATTAGCGAAACTGAATGCCATTGCAACACCACCCATCCTACTCGCTCTTGTTCGCGTCTCGTATATCGTCTTTGTTAGAGGTTGGAACGGAACTGGATCTGGGTCACTGTGGACAGCTGTACATTATGGGCTGCGTGTCCAGTGCAGGAGTAAAGCTGTGCGCAAAGGAAAACCGCCGGTCGTACCGCGTTTACGTTCGCTAACTTGCCAGGTATTCGGTCGTTTCGAAGCTGCAGACATGCTGCGGAATCTCTGCTGTACATTTGTCAGTCTAACCGATATTGTCAGTTCATGTTAGCTTGCTAACTTAGCCAGTCGGGCGCTTTCGAGGCGGCCAGCAAGGTCGGCGCTTCTTATCTAACTTCTTCACATAAGAGCTCCACAGGCGCTGGCGACCTGTCGTACCTTCCTCAGAAAATGAGGATTTTCAGGTTGCTGATGAAAAACGGCCCGATCGGGAAGCAGATTGATTATTATTCCAGATTTTCCCCCTCGCCGCTCTCTATGAAACAGTTCTTGGATTTCGGTGAGTTGGATAAGTTTCATACGCTCAAAGCCGATCGACTCGCTTAAAGAAACACTGCATTCGCCTTGTGCTTCGGCAGTGTAAATAAGAGTTAACGTTATTATTTGGGCATGTTGTTGTGCATTAACAGGGTCAGAGAACGCGTGCGAACGGACTTCATTCGTTTTCCTGAGACAGGAGCTTCCCGTGAGGCTGGCAAATATTATGAAGGAAATAAATCTGCTGCCAGATAATTTGTTGAAGACCCCTTCCGTTCGCCTGGTCCAGAGCTGGTGAGTTTGTTTTTAACTTAGTCATTCATGTTGCGGGTGTTGTGATATTCATCTCGTTCCACACTTTGTGCCTCGTCAACTGCATAAAATTTTGACTCCGCCATAAATCATTGTGTGTCGTCGTTGCATTAGTCACTGTTTTCTTTTTCCTCTATTGCTATAATGTTCAGGTATGTGCAGAGTCTGCAAGATATCCTTGAGTTTAAGGATAAAAGTGCCGATGATGATAAGGTCACGTATGCGTAAGTAATGAAAGCATGATGTTATATGACATTACATGTATAAATAATGCTCCGCGGTCCTGACTGAGATGTTTTGTGCGTTTTCTTATCTGACAGCTTCACGGATGCAGTGACAAAGATACGCAATCGTCATAATGACGTGGTTCCGACCATGGCCCAGGGTGTGGTGGAGTACAAAGAGTCTTATGGGACGGACCCAGTGACCAGCCAGAACGTGCAGTACTTCCTGGATCGCTTTTATATGAGCCGAATTTCAATCAGGATGCTGATCAACCAGCACAGTGAGATTTTGTGCAGTTTAACCACTGCCAGTGGGCAGAACAAACAGGATCTCTGCTCAGACTGCAGTGTATGAAGTAACTAACTTGGGATAAAACTTACTACTATTGTTCATAATAAAATTGTACGACTGCTTGGTGAACAGTGGCTGGAACAAGCTGGACCATACCCTCAGGCACTTTGAATAACGGTGTCTGTTAAATGCTTGAAGTAATTTACTTAGCTTTTGAATGTTCAGGGTGCAGTTTGTAAAACAAATAATTCATGGCTATTTGGATCTAGCATCCATGCCTCTGTGTACAGGAGTTGAGCCTTGCGCAGGCCTACTACCTTGAAATAATGGGACCTGCTTGTTTACAATTTTGTGTTAAGGAGACAGGTGTATGTACTTTTCATAGCAAGCACATCATTGAGCTTTAGATTGCACGTTGTGTTTTATTTTCCATTGCAGCCCTGCTGTTTGGGGGAAAGATCAGAGTGAACCCAGCCCACCCGAAGCAGATCGGCAGCATTGACCCGCACTGCAGTGTTGCTGAGGTGGTGAAGGGTGAGTTTGGGGTTCTGTTCTGATGGCTTTGAGTGTGTTTATGTGCCTTTAGTGTGAAAGCGTAGAGCAGGGGTCTTCAGCTCTAGTCCTCAGGGGCTGCTTTGCCTGCAGGTTTTCAGGATATCTGTGGCAGCAGCAGTGTACAAGGGGTGCTTTTCATATTGCTACAGTGTCTCCTTGTCTCCCTCTCTTGCGTCTCTTCCTCGCATCTTGGCTCCACCAGGGGAGGATCGGTGACAGAGATTTGAGGAAGTGCCTCAAGGACAGAGGAGCTGAAAGCTGCCGTATGAGAAATCCTGAGTTCCATTTAGCGACCGTCACGTATGGATGTTTGGCATTTAAACGTCGCAGCAGGAGATAAAAGGCTTCCCTGTAGAGTAAACCTGTGTCTCGTCACTTTCAGCTCCCTCAGACACCTCCTCTCTTCTCCCTTCGTGTCTCCTCATGTGCATTTAAGGGATTAGAAGATCCTCCATGATTGGGGAGGTGGAAAATTTTTCAGGTCACAGAAGAGGAGAGCCTGTGAGACAGCAGAAGTTAGTATAATGAAATGAACCCATAGTGCGCAGACTCCTTAGACCAGGGGTTCCCAAACTTTTCCAAATCAGGGCCCACTTGAAAATCTAAAAAATGTCCGCGGCCCACCTTTGTCCTATAAACAGTACATAGACGAAATTATGCATTCTCAGAACACTTAACAGCAACAATAATTGTTGTTGTTGTTAAGAAAATAAATAAAAAACTACAACAATAATTGTTGTTGCTGTTGTTTTTTTATTTATTTATTTATTATTATTATTATTATAAAG
Organism: Gymnothorax reevesii; assembly: GCA_029721435.1. NCBI lineage: Eukaryota > Metazoa > Chordata > Actinopteri > Anguilliformes > Muraenidae > Gymnothorax > Gymnothorax reevesii. The sequence goes on from CM056586.1 coordinate 69,485,455, forward strand.
ATTCAGGATTGAAATAAAAGCAGGGGGATAAAGGCAGGGGCGAAGCTAGAACCGGGAATTGGGGTGGCACAGACACGTCCCTTTATGACAATTAGGATAGTCCTGGCTAGTTCTCAATTATTTTTCTTTATTGACGCGTTTTCCAATTATTATAATCGGCAACTGAAGACACGGTTTCTCATGCGATCTAACAGCGATGAAGTCATGGGGTAATTTCCGTAAAACTGAGAATTGGGGTGGACGTAACATCTGTTTTAAAGAATTATATAAGTCCTGACCTGTTCGCAGTCATTTTCATGATTAACAAAATGTTCAGTCCGAGAGGCTCCGCACTTAACAGGTGCTGCTTGTTCTCCCCGATTAGGTAAGAAGACAATCATTCATCTGGACGCGTTTGCATAATTTAAATCAAAGTCAAATAGAGCCGCATGCTTTTTAACGCCAAGTGCCACTTTTTTCCCACTCAATACCGAGAGTAATTTTGAATAACGTTGATTTAAATTAAGCAAACGTTTCCAGATGAATTATTGTCGTCTTACCTAATCGGGGAGAACAAGCAGCACCTGTTAAGTGCGGAGCCTCTCGGACTGAACATTTTGTTAATCATGAAAATGACTGCGAACAGGTCAAGACTAATAATTCTTTAAAACAGATGTTACGTCCACCCCAATTCTCAGTTTTACGGTATTTACCCCATGACTTCATCGCTGTTAGATCGCATGAGATACCGTGTCTTCAGTGGCCTATGACGATAATTGGAAAACGCGTCAATAAAGAAAAATAATTGAGAACTAGCCATTACTATCCTAATTGTCATAAAGGGACGTGTCTGTGCCACCCCAATTCCCGGTTCTAGCTTCGCCCCTGGATAAAGGAAGCCCAAACTTTTAATCTGTGGTGTACACACAAGACAGAATTAATTATCGAGCACAGTACGTGCTCCTCCGATTATGACCCCCGGTCATGATGACCAGAAAGCTACGTTCCGATCATAAACTACATAAGGTTCCTAAAATATTGTGAGGTCAATAACACTCAATAGTTTATTACTTCTAAATATTTTTTTAAATTGTGCAACAAATATTTTACAATACAAATCATAAAAAATCATATTTGCAAAAATGAATCATATTTTTAATGACCTCTCACGGCCCACCTGCAGGACCACCACGGGGCCGCGGCCCACACTTTGGGAATCACTGCCTTAGACAATTAATGACTCTTCCTGCACTAAGTGCTTAATTATCGACCAGAAACCTGCTGATGCCGCAGCCCTCGAGGATTTAAGCACCTGGGAGCCTGTTGCTTTCTGTTGCAATGACGACATGGATGCAGCTTCAGTGAGTGACTCTTTATTGTCGGGTCTCAGATTCTCAAGGGCCGCTGTGTCTTTGAGTTCTTGGTTGGTTCCTGCACTGAAGTGCTTGAATGAAGTCACTGATTGGCTGAGGAATCTGCACACTTCAGGTGCTTTTCATTATGCTAACTTAAGCCTCCTGACGTCCTCTCTCCTTCTGTGAATCGGAAATCGTTCCCCCTCCACTTGCACGGAGGATCTTCAGTCCCTTATAAGCATCTTGAGGAGATGTGGAGCGAGGTGAGAGGAGACTTCTGGAAGAGCTTCAAGTGAGGAAACGCCAGTGTATCCTGCGCAAAAGCCTTTTATCAAGTGGCATGGCGTTTAAATGCCGCACCTCCACTTGCAACATTGCTTAACGGAACCAAGGATTTCTCATTAGGCAGCTTCGGGTCCTCTGTCCTTGCAGAACTGCCTTGCATCTCTGTCTCAGATCCTCTCTGGGAGGGGCTGAGTCGTTAGAAAGAGGCGCGAGTTACAGACGGGAGGAAACGCAGTAAAATAATGAAAGGCTCCCCCCTTGTGTGCTCCCTGCTGACCGACTGGACATCTCAAAACTGCAGAGACACCGTGGCCTCAAGGCCTGGAGTTTTAGTCCTCAGCTTCTGTTCAGCATATTTTTCAGCAGTGTTGATCAGTGGAAAAAGAGGCCGAGATATTCGCTTGAAATCTGTTTAAATTGGCTGTCCGTTCCGTACTTCAGTTCTTGAGGACTTTAAGTAACATTGTTTTGTTTCAGGGCGCAAGTTTATTTTTCTGCCCAACATCCTTGAATTCGATTCCCAACTGAGCTATTTATTTGGAGCACATATTGTGCCGTAATGTAGACAAGGGATTAGTTATTACATGAAGAAAGGAGACTGCCTAGAGCAGGGGTGAGGAAACTCAGCCAGAAAGGGCAGGTCTGGATGCAGGCTTAAGTTACAACCAAGTAGCAACACATCTGATTCTCCTACTCAAGGGCCTTAACTAAAGCTGTAATGCAGGGGCCTCAAACTGGTCCGTAAAAGGGCCGGGGGGGCGTCAAGTTTGCAGTCTAGCCGAGCAGAAACACACTCGTTACAACTTATCTCAGTCTGCTCAGTTGATTAGTTGTATCAGGTGTGCTTCAAGCTCGATTGGATTGAAAAGCAGTGGCCCCTCGGCCCTTTTACGAATGAGTTTGAGACCCCAGCTCTGATGGCTGATTGCTGGAGTCTGGTGTGTATCTGCTGGGATGGAACTGAAGGCTGCACCAGCACTGGCCCACTGTGGATGAGGTTCTCCACTCTGGCCTACAGGCAAAAATGTCACCTGATACAACGATATTGCCAATATAATTTTTTTTTTTTTTTTGGATTTTATAAAATGCTTGCCCATTTCATTCTTGTCAGGCAACTTTAATGATCAGACTGTGGCAAATGTCCAGCTGTTGCGGTTGATAAAAGTGAGCTCATTTGAAAACTCGGGTAAAACCGTAAGTCTGACACAGTCATTTTAAAACTGTCTTTAAAATGTATACTTACGAACTCAAAAACATTGAATCAATGTTGCCCCAGAAATGCCTTGCATGAGAAGGTTTTACCAGTCAGCATTTGAATTTGAAAAATTATGGAATGAGACTTAAATTATGGTTTCCCTATTCTGCAGAGAAGCTGCTAGCCTGAATTTGAACATGCTAGTTAATGGTGTTTGTGGCGTTCAGAATTCATGACCGCACCACAATAAATCTGCACCTTGACTTTCAGATGCGTACGAAAACGCACGACAGCTTTGCGACTTGTACTACATGAACTCACCTGAGCTGATACTGGAAGAATTCAATGGTAATTGAACATGCATCATCAGTGTAATGGTTTAACATGGTTCTAAATTAATTTCTTGTTTATGGTCTTTTTGGGTTGGTAAGACTTTGGGTAACATTACCTTTGTTTATTCATGTGACTTGCATTATCAGGAGCCTTTGCATTTGAGGAAAAATGTAATGTAATTGTTATCGTATGTGTATCTTACCATTCCATCAGATAAAGATAAGGGCAAGCCAATCACAGTGGTGTACGTGCCATCCCACCTCTACCACATGGTGTTTGAACTTTTTAAGGTACACAGTGTTTCATTTGGCTCTGTCAACATAGCGCATTAGATACTTCAGGAAGGGGGTTGGTCCATAAAATATCAGTCAGTGCCTCCTGTCTGATCCCCTCAGAATCTGCAGATTTTTTTGTACTTTAACTTGAGTATGTTTAATGAAGTTATGCAAAATGTCAGCTTCATACAATTAACATTTTCTGAATTAACATGAAGTAAACAGGGTTGGGTCGAAATTTCAAGATGTTCAGTGTGCTTAGTATTTTTGAGCCCTCGTAACTTAACAGTACGGGAGGAGAGCCACATGAAATTTACAGGGATGAACGACACATGACAGTTCTGTTAAAAACTGCTGCCAAATTAATTCTGCATCCACTCCAGGTGTCACAATTGAAAGCCAAGGTCTCGTCTTTTGTTCATTGCGATTTTTTTCTTTAACGGACTTTGAGCATCAATATCACGGGACGTATCGTTGATTCAAAAGCCAAACTGCACCAAATGCATATCAATGACGTGGGGAAGTAGGAACATGTATTGCTACCCTGGATGTGTTTTCTGTTTACTGAAAACTTTAAAAAGTGTATTTTGGGTAAACTTCAGAGGGTCATATCACCATGTGGGTCAGGTGGTTGGTCAAAATTAGTTATATGAAAGGTCTCAATTTAACCTACATTTTGATTCCAGGCTAATCTTCAAGTCATGATTTTCCTAGGTCAAAACATATTTCTAATATTGGCATATATTGACCCTTGCAAAATGTAAAATCTGAAATTCCTTTTATTCAGGGAATTAAAACGAATATAATGCTGAAAAAGTGAGCACTATATATGTTTATAACGTGTACAGAGGTGTGTTTTGTGAGTTTAACTTCCACATTATATTGATGTCATGAGCAACGTACCCAGTGTTCATAGTCATGATGTCATGAAAATATGGTTTCCTCTACCGGTCATCATGAGCATGTGAGGCCTGAGTTGGTGCCATGAAGTTGTTTTGGGAATATAGTTTGCAGATTCAACGTCCAACAAACATTGGTCCTGTTTACACTTGGTTTTAACAAGCGCTCTGGGTGATCGGATCACAACTGGTCAGGCGAGACACATTGCTGCTTACACTTGTTGTCAAGTTGACCACTTGTGTTTGGATTTCGTAGCTTACAAAGCAAGTTCTGCTAAACCCCGGCACACAGTTAATATCATATTACAACAATAGCAGTCGTTCCCGCCAGAAAAAGCTGAGATTTTGACCCTGTTTCACGTCGTTTTTTTTGGGCAAGTTAACATGTTTCCGCTTATATTTAACATTTTTGGGATATCTCAGTAATGGAAATCAGCCGGTCAGGCCCATTTGCAACTTGAAAGAGCCACGCAGGACCGCACTGAAGAAGAAACACTATTATCACAACGTTCACGGCCTACATCAGGGCTATTCAACCTTTTCCAGAAGGTGCCAGTGTGGGTGCAGCTTGAATACCAACCGAGCTGTTACACACCTGACACTACTGATCAAGGACTTGAACAGAGACTCGTAGGGTTGAGTAGTAGTATCAGGTGTGTAACACCTCGGTTGGAATGAAAGCCTGCCTGCACCCACATTGGCCCTTTCTGGATAAGGTTGAATAGCCCTGGCCTACATTGATGACATTTACCAGTTACTTCCTTGTTGAGGACGCATGATGACGGAATAGCATTTACAGTACTAAGGATATGTGGTCAGATGCGTCCCAGACCACCAACGCAAGTGGTTTGAGTGATCAAATCTCAGTGCATCTTGGACCTTGTTTACACTTGTATTTAGTGTTGACCACTTCTGATCTGATCACCCAAAACACACGTTAAAACCAATTGTAAATTGGGTCATTGTGACAAAATCGCAAGGATCCAGATACCTGATTAATTGGTGTTTTCACCAAGGATTTGTGCCACAAGACATGCTGTTGCAGTAATCAAAAACTTCTTAAAATTAGTGAGACTTCGGACAACGACATAAAGTTTGTTTCTGTTCTTGTTGGGATGGATTTGTCTGCAGATGGCTGTGCTGTGACAATTTGCTTGCATCATAAGAAATTTATTTGGACCAATACCATTTATTACAGAACTGTTCTGATTCCTGTTCCATTCATGTTTAGCCTGTATAAAGTAGTTTGAGCGCCTTGCATATTCAAAAAAACTTGTTCGATCAGTGTGATTTGTCCAATTTATGAAATAAGACGTGAACATGTTTTGAGTCCATTTCATAGCCATAAGCCGCATTTGAAACTGTTAAAATATGACTATATTAGAGCATTATTTTGACTGAGGAATCATAGCTAGAATATGAGCTTGGTGTCAAAATGTGGGAATAAATGAGACCTTTCATGCTATGACTTGTTTTGACCAACCACATTTCCTACATGGTTATGTGGCCCTTAAAAATGCACCCAAAATGCAATTTCTGAAGTTTTTTTTTTTTCCAGGGAGTTATCAGAAAGCAGGGAACACATCCAAAGTACCAATGCTTGTTTCTTTTGCTCTTTATCCTAGAAATTAAACTGGTGCAGTTTTGATACTGAAACAATGATAATATGCCATGATATTTAAGCTTAAAGTTGGTAATAGAAAAAATTGCACTGAACGAAAACAAAATTTTTGGCTTTAGATTTCAATACCTGGAATCGGTGTGTAAAATTGATCCTGCTGCTTCTTTAACAGAACTCAGATGTGTTTCTCATGCCTGAGAATTTCATGTAGCCATCTCCTTTATTTTTGATGTTATGAGGTATCAAAAATGTTGAAAAAAAAAAAAGACATTAATTAAAAAGCGCAAAATTTTGACATACCCCTATGTACTTTGAGGGCCTGTAACTTGGGAAAAATATTTGTAATATGAATGTGAAATTTTGCATGGCTTGATTAAATCTGTTAAGAGCCATTCCATGAGAGATTGACATTTGGTGCGCCGTTGACCCCCCTGGAATTGAGTGAAACCTGGCACATAGGTAGATATGGTAGAAAAAGACAAATTTTTAGGACCGTATTTCACTTTGCCTGCCGATAGCACCACCTGGAAGCCACTTAAGTGGCTCAGTTTTGCTGTTGACACCACATTTTACATCAACTATCATGACTTAAGGGAACACAGGACCAAATACACTGCCCGGCCAAAACAAAAAGTCACCGTTTGGAAGTCAATGAACAAATTCTAAAATTGGATCATTATTGCGGTTATTAATATGTTTCAGATGGCAATGATCATTTTAACCCTGACTGGTGAAGTGTGTCGCTATTCATTTCTTACAAAATCATGTCGGAAAACACATTCCCTGGTGGTGGAAACGATGTTACAGTATTTCAGAACGGGCAAGTTATTGGCCTGTATTTAGCAAAGAAAACCATGAGTGACAAAAACAAGTATGAGGAATCATTTTCACAAACAAAGTCCTGACCTTTAACATAATAAAAGTTATTGGGATGTACTCAAGACCATCGAGTGGTTCAACCATTATGTCGAGAAGACAAGATCTTGGAAAAAAATCATGGCATTTCTGATCGAAAAGAAATGTTCTGGCATTGCATATAATTGCCAAAACAATGACAAGAGGAATATGCACTGTAATCAAAGCTACAGGGGTTCCAACTAAATATTTGAGTGTGCGACTTTTTTTTTGGCCAGGCAGTGTATGTTACACTTTCATCATGACCTGTGACACTTCAAGTCCGGTTAGACTTCAGCGCCACATCAGTGCCAAGCTGGGTAACTATGTTATCAAGCCAGAATTATTTGAGAAATAAGAATAATAATAGAAAATGGGAATAAAATAATATCCCAGACAAATACCAAACTATAATGCTTTATTATGTGTTTACACACAACAACACTATCATTTTCTGTGAATAGTTCTTTGGTATCTTGCTGTGTTTGTGCAATGGACAGTCAGAAAGATGGTTGAAATTCATTTTTGGTGCATGTTTGCGGTATATTTTCTCTGTAACCCAGATTTTTACTGTGAGGGTAAATGTTGTTTGTTGTGCTTTTGGAGCTCTATTTTCAGGAATGCCAAGCATTTCTTTGGTAGTATCTATGCTTTCAAGCTAGACGGAGCCAAAGTTGGAGGAAAACTCAAAATGGTCCATTTCATAGCGGATTGTGCCTGTGTTTAGGTGGCGTTATTTTGTTTTCCCAGCAAGATTGAGATTGAAATTTTCTGGATACATAGTACCTTTGGGGGGTACATTATAGCATTAGTAAAATCTCAATGGTAGTCTTTTCAGTATAGATGATTTTAAACATCAGAATTCGCCTCCAGGGGGCCCTTGACGCTGGATGCAAGTACTGGCCATCCCCAGCGGAGTGCCAAAGAAATTGTTTTTGAATTGTGATGCACACAGCTAGTTTTCTCTGAAAATGAAGAGTTTAGCTTGGTACTATGCTTGGTGGATAGCTAACTGACCAAAGGTGGTGCTCTAAAGAACTAATGTTCTTCTGACCTAACAATTCCATATTACCAGACAAAAAATTTGGTCCTTTAACATGTATGAAGTACATGCATAGTTATACATAAAATTTGTAATCTCTTTGGTATAAAGCTGGGTTGGTTGTAAATAGAAAAAGAATGTTGGTGGTGATTGTAGCACTGTGTCAACATGACTTTTACCAGTTGTCAGTACAGTGTAGTTTTGTAGTGTTGGTAAGTTTCAGAAAATAACAAATTCTCTGCATTTTTACATTTCTATCAGAATCGAAGAGCAGGCTTCGGTGTTAATTCTAGGATTTCCCAAGAGTATGCTGCTTGGGTATGAAAAAGGGTACAGCAGTCGTGTCAAGCAAGCGGTTATCCTGATACAGGGCACAGAGGTCCTAGCAAGCAAACACCACCCTGCCAAGAAAAGGGCAGGTCATTTGCGGTGGTAACTTGTACAGTGCCCCCTGGAGGCGAATTCTGATGATTAAAATCATCTATACTGAAAAGACTACCATTGAGATGAAGTGTCACAGGTCATGATAAAAGAATAACACATCTGGTTCTGTGTACCCTTAAGTCATAATGATTGATATAAAATATGGTGTCAAAAGCAAAACTGAGCCCCTTTAGTGGCTTCCAGGTGGCCCCACTGACCAACTTCTTGAGATACAGAACAAAAAATTTGGCTTTTTCTGCGAGACACCCATATCTACCTATCTGCCAAGTTCCATTTAATTCCAGGGGGGTCAACTCCTTAACTACTTTAAAAAGTGCCATTTTCTCATGGAATGGCTCTTAAAAATTATTGTTAAAAATATCAGCTGATTCTGAGGTGATCGGGCAGGAACTTCTTTTAGAATTGGTTGATTTTGTATGGAATGACCCAAAGTAGAAATGAGCTATAGAGTACATGTCTGTCCTAGCGGTAGTGCATGCCTTGAATAGGCAGCGGAAGTCATATATATTGTCTTGTGGATTTGGCTACCGCTTCCTTGTAAAATGCAGAACAATAGAGACTCTATTAAGTAATCCCTTTAGTCATTTAAAGTTAAATAACAGATTGCTGGTCATTTATTGAAAAATTATTTAGTTTTGGATATTTGATTCTTGAAATGTTGAAATGAATCCACAGTCAGGCTGAATGCCTTTTGTTCTGTTTAGTTGCAAGAAAAAATAAAAAGAAGTGTGTGATTGCAGGGTAGAATCACCCAGCTCAATTGAGTACAATTCCCACTGGAAAATGGAAATTTTGCAAATGAATGTCGAGCTTGTAATGACTAGCGGCAGTTAAATGACCTGATTTGTATCTTGCAGTAGGATCGTGGCACTGCAGGCTGTAGTTCTATGCTGTGGAAACAGTCTAACTCTGAAGGGGCTGTCCTCTCCAGAATGCCATGAGGGCAACCATGGAGCTGTACGAAGATGCTCTGGAGTACCCGGCTGTTCATGTTCGCATCGCGCTGGGGAAAGAGGACCTGACTGTTAAGGTGACTCGCAGTTCCTGATGTCGGCGACAATGTGCCTGAAATTTGATTCCAGTTTTTGAGGATTTCCAATTTATGCTTGTGTATTTTACAGGTAAGTGATCGTGGAGGGGGCGTGCCCTTGAGGAAGATTGACAGGTTATTTACCTACACCTACTCCACTGCCCCAAGACCCCCGATGGAAAACTCGCGGGCAACCCCTCTGGTGAGTAAGTGTTGTACGGTAGGTTTCCCTCTAGGAGTGATGTGAGTCAGACTGTGGGCTAAAGCTCTGTGCACTGCAGTCATCACCCCAGTATAGTTTCAGGGATATTATGGTTTTGCCTCGACTGCTGCGTCCGTCGCTGCCTCAAAGGGCGTTAACACAATACTAAGTATGGTTCCTTGCTTGATAAAGGGATAATGTGTCCTTTTTAACACTGAAAACCTTTTAAACAAGTGATGCCAGGGTCAACAAACCGCCGCCCCTCGCACATACTTTCACCTACTTGTACGAAATTCAATAAGGATCTATTCTGGGTGAGTGTCAATCCCTAAACCGAAATTGGGGTGAATGTGCCCATTAATTTTGCCGCTAAAGTGTTAACAAACAAACACAGAAACAAACCGAACCAAAAACACTTCCCCTCGCCCTCAACCTTCAGGTGGGGCAGGATAAGTTCTGTGCCATCTTAAAAAATGTCACCGCTGAAAAAATGCTAAAATGGGAGGTGTAATTTAGAGGAAGTGTTGGATTAATTGATTATTTTTCATTGCCATCCTTACAAGATCATGTGTGATTCATGGTCACTTTTTAATTCATAGTTTCTTAATCGTTGTAGGCTTATGTGCTGTTCTTGGTTATTCGGCGAATAAATAGTTTGATTGTTAATCAGGCCTGGCTGGAAAGAGAACAAGTTGAGATCAAATAGGCCTCTATAGCCGACCTTCTGCGGCACACGACTGAAAATCCAGTAACACTGGCAGGGTTTCCTCCAGGATTTTTTTTAAACTGTGGCGGAGGGCTTCAGCGTCGGGTCAAAACTCAGCATCATCAGGTGTGGCCAGTTTTCATTAATCAGCACGTAGGCGATGTAATAATTGAGGGCTATGTGCACGGAGGTTTATCTGTTTCACGCGTGTCATGCTGGATTTCACATATAATATGAAAAATTACTACGACTCCAAACTTCAATTGGAATTAAATAATCATGATACAATTAGTTAGAGCAGGACGTGCTCACAGCAAACACAGAAGTTAACATCGTAGATTATCGTTTTGCAAAGTGAACAATATTTTTTCTCTAATCGTTGCACACAATGCATTAAGAAGAAAGCGGCGCGTTTTACTGCCGAGGGCTAATTTTTATTAATTGGAAAACATGTTCATCAAGCAGAATGATTGACAACAGGTCAAGAATTATTAGTGCTCATTTTAACTTGACAAGGAGAACTGCCGATGCCTGATTGTCCTTAGGATTTTTGGAGTTTATGTAAAGTCATTTTACATAGGCATGGCAGCTTTTATTTTGCTGTGGCGGTGCGCCACGATCAATTATATGTAGCAGAAACCCTGACCGGCATTACTGGGTGCTGGGTTTGAAGACATTCTAAAATACAGAGCAACAAAGAGTAAATTTTTTAAGTAACACGTGGCCTACATAAAAGGGAACTTAGGATAAAATGTAGAAAAAATATAGGACTACGAAGTGAATGTCAGTTACCATTTTTTTTTTTGAAACTGTTTATGATTTATTTGGCCAATAGTTGTTTACCCGAGTACTGGTTTGCACCCCTAATTGGACTATTTGTGTTTCATTAATGAATTCTTACAGGCTGGATACGGTTATGGTCTCCCCATCTCTCGGTTGTACGCCAGATACTTCCAGGGTGATTTGAAACTGTATTCCTTGGAGGGTTTTGGCACAGATGCGGTGATATACATCCGGGTGAGTGAGAGGGCTGCACTGATTGGTTTGTGTTTATATTCAGGTCTGTGTGTGTTTTATCAGATGCTGCCCCAAGTCATCCATTGTCACTCCACCTTATGCAAGAATCCAGTATTTCAAAGCTGTTTTGGCTCTGATTAAACCTCTATATCATTTTGATGATAATGACCGCAAAAACAAGACTTTAACTTGGTCCTAAGAAAATACATCACCAGCATCCACATTGAGCAGACAGTCAATAACACGTGCTTCACCGAACCTTTATTCCACGTCGCCGCTGATCAACAAAAATGGAATGCCGAAAAGTTTTATGTTTGGAAGTTTTTTGCGGTCTGGTGAGACGTTTGTGAAATTTGATTGACTTAGGCCTATGTTCTGTGTGCTAATGTGAATATGTGAATAAGAGTGACAGGCTAAATAATTTGCTCTCCTTCCAACATACCCTGATCAGCCATAACATTATGACCTTATATTGTGTGGGTCTCCCTTCTGCTGCCAAAACAGCCCTGACCCGTCGAGGCAAAGGCTCCACCAGACCTCTGAAGGTGTGCTGTGGTATCTGGCACCAAGACAGTAGCAGCAGATCCTTTAGGGCCTGTAAGTTGCAAGATGAGGCCTCCATGAATAGGACTCGTTTGTCCAACACATCCCACAGATGCTCGATTGGATTAAGATCTGGGAGATTTGGAGGTCAAGTCAACACCTTGAACTCATTGTTGTTCCTCATACCATTCAAGCAGCATTTTTGCAGTGTGACAGGGTGCATTATCCTGCTGAAAGAAGCCACTGCCATCAGGGAATACTGTTTCCATGAAGGAGTGCACTTGGTCTGCAACAATGTTTAGGTCGGTGGTTCCTGTCAAAGTAACATCCACATGATTGACAGGACCTAAGGTTTCCCAGCAGAACACTGACCAAAGCATCACACTGCCTCCACCAGCTTTCCTTTTCCCCATAATGTATCCTGGTGCAGTGTCTTTCCCAGGTAAGTGATGCACACACACACACACACACCCGGCCGTCCTCCAAATGGTGTAAAAGAAAACGTGATTCATCAGGCCGAGCCACCCTCTTCCATTGCTCTGCGGTCCAGTTCTGATGCTCATGTGCCCACTGTAGGTGAATTCGGCAGTGGACAGGGGTCAGCATGGGCTCCCTGACCGGTCTACAGTTACACTGCCCCATATACAGTAAGCTGTGGTGCACTGTGTTCTGACACCTTTCCATCAGAACCAGCATGAACTTTTTCAGCAGTTTGAGCTACAGTAGCTACTAGCTCCTCTGTTGGATTGGACCAAGCAGGCCAGCCTTTGCTTCCCAAGGACATCAGTGAGCCTTAGCCGCCCAAGAACCTGTCGCCAGTGCAGCGGTTTTCCTTCCTTGGACCACTTTTGTTAGATACTGACGTCTGCAGACCAGGAACTCTCCACAAGAGCTGCAGTTTTGGAGATGCTCTGACCCAGTCATCTAGCCATCGCAATTTAGCCCCTGTCAAAGTCGCTCACATCCTTACGCTTGACCATTTTTCTGCTTCCAACACATCAACTTCGAGGACAAAATATTCACTCGCTGCCTAATATACGCCCACTGACTGGTGCCGTTGTTAGGAAATAATCAATGTCGTTCAGTGGTCATGATGCTATGGCTGGATAACGGTTATGAGCGAATACACCAATGTTGGAACCCACCCTGGTGCTGCACTGTGGCTGTCCACTGCAGCTTATTATGGGATGGGTGAAATGGAGTGGACCAGTTACCCAGCGGGGTTCAATAGAGTACCTCCTCTTGAACAGCAGATAGACCTGACCAAAGTCTTCTATTCAAGACACTGATGTGGTGGGATCTGGGTCATAATGATCTTACCCTGAAAATCTCAACATTCATTTATATTAATGCTTAGAGCGCAGAAATAATAAAATTTTTATGTTTTCAAAAATTTATCTTGTGCTGCTGAAAACCCATCAGGCGGCGAATTGTTTGCTCTTTTAAACAAGTTGCCGCATGATGGGTTTTCAACAGCTTTGATTTTGAAATATTACATCATTGAATTACAATAGTTGCATTTAGCGCTCTTAAGGGTTAAAATGTTCGGAAAACTGGGTTTGTTTGTGCTTCGCGTTCGTGCCGCGTGTAACCGACGCTGTAGAAATGTGATTCCTCTGCAGTGGCAGGAGGCAGTCTTGCTTTTATCGGGCAGAAGATGGGCCCCGCAAACCAAAACTACTTCTCTCATTAGTCAACAGTGGAGTCTGTTGAGAGACGCCCCGATGGCGATCAGCTGAGGACTCCGGCCAGACGCATGCAAATACACTGAACACCAGCTTACTCGCACCACGGGCCACGCAGCAGTCAGAGTTTAGCAGAACGCGAGCTCATTACAGAGCTTTCACTGTGAGTATTTAAGTGTCTCATGACCTATACCCACCCATATTATCTTCTTAACACAGGCACTGTCCACCGAGTCCATAGAAAGACTCCCAGTCTACAACAAGTCGGCATGGAGACACTACAAGACCATGCATGAAGCTGACGACTGGTGCGTCCCCAGTAAGGAACCGAAGGACATGACCACATATCGCAGCTTCTAGTCCTGCAGCCACTCGCGCAGAACGAACAACTTACTGGTCTATTTTGCGGTGTTGAAGAGGGACGAATAAACTACTTGAGCGTGGGGTGTCAATTATTCTGCAAAAAATGTAAAGGCCACCAGCATATTTTTTGAGGCAGCATGGTGACTGGCCGTGTTACTGTACATTTCAAACAACAGGTCAATGTATTAGTGCTGTATGCTTCTTACATTATTTGTTAACCTGTCCGGTGACTTGGGAATACTTCCGTTATATTGTGGAAAGCTTCTGTAGTTACAGTCTGTACATTTCAATTGAAAGGTCAGTTCTGCCATTTTCAGGTGGTGTTTATGCTTAGTTGGGTCTGTAAGCGATTTTTCTTTTTTTTTGTAATGTTTGACTTTCGAAAATATTTAATAGTACAAAATTACTGTTACATTTTTCACTCCATAATTTGATGGCATAGGGACAATTGTGTGTTTTAGCCATTTCTGTGGCACTTTTGTATCGTGTGCATGAATTGCTTTAAATACTGACCACCAGCATCGAGAGCTGTTCCCGTCTCGGAGCGTTACATTACAGCTGTTAAACTGGACATTATGAAACAGGTCTTTTGATAATCTTTGCGAATTCTTTGTTATTAATGGACGTAAAGGGCACCTTTAACATTGGACATCGGTGGACCAGAGGTGAAGTGAATGCTTGGATGAAATGCCTGATTATTGAAAGCAGCAGCACATAATTTGGACCAGGAATTAAAAAAAAAAAGGTTAAACTGGTTTTACTTGCCATTGGCCTAGTTATAGAATTGATTAAAATTCTCAAATGCAAGGAGAGTGACCTTGTTGGCTTGCTACTGTATATGGAAATGGTCGACATGCTGGAATTTTTCAGATAAATTCATCTTTGACATTTTAAAAAGCAACTATGATTGTTCAGTCCAAGGAGGAGCTAATTTAAATTTGAGCTTAAGATCATACTTTGCCAAGCCGTCCATCGCAATTAGGAATTTGCAGTAACATTTAAATGCCGGGGCATAGGCACAGCTAAGGGAAATCATTGCGTGTATTCTGGAGAAGGAACATTGGATTTTGGAAAAATAAACTGTAGTTTATCACCATACAAGCATTTCAAATGCTGCTCATAATGGGCTCACAGTTAAATCACATCCATAATGCCTAAACACAGCCCAAGGGACCACTTCATGCGATTCATTTGTAGAAAACCGGTAGTACAAAACCTCTAGGCATCCATGTCAGTATGAAGTGTTTGGGGCGCACGTGTGCATCATAAGCCATGTGGAGGTGTATCACCTTATTTAAAGCATCATGCATCAAAAGCTTGGTCTCTAAAATTAATTACATGAAGTGGTGCCAGGCACAACAAGCCCCGCCCTTCCCACATACTTTCACCTACTTGTATGAAATTCAATAGGGATCCATTCTGGGTCTCCGAATTTGGGGTGAATCTGGCCATTAATTTTGCCGCTAAAGTGTTAACCAATACACAAACAAACCGAAAACAATAGCCCTTCCCTCACTCTTTGGGTGGGGCAGGTAATAAATGGAACAGGAAAAAAAAAAACAGTGAATTTATCAGGGAACATCTGCAGGTTATATCAGTATGAAATTGTTTTGATTACAAATTAAGTTTGCGGTGTTAATAAGACCTGCTGCACTCAAGGGTCATGTAAGTTAATCTTTCGTTATCCGGTGGTCTTGCCTATTTTTCAGTTATGCTTCAGTATTCTGCTTATTTTTCAGATTTTGTTGAATGAACCATGAGTGATGTTGACCAAGTCACTCACGAAAAATGTGTCGGGGTAAAAGTGTACTGATGCTGGGGGATAAGGGCTTAGTACTGGTAGGGATGGCAAAGTGAAGCTTCTGAAGCAGTTGGGGCTTACGGCAAAATGTAGGAAATTGATTCACTAATCGGAGCTTCATACGTAGTGCTTGTGGGTGGCGTCTGCTGACAAAATGGATGTTCCGCAGTCAAATGGTGTTCTGGAGCAGGATTGTTTTGATGCAGAAAATAAACAATTTTTTATGAAAGTGTTATTTTTTTTCTTGCGAACAGGACTGGCTGGATGGCAGTGTGACTCCAGTGTTGTCGTTATAATCAGGCCTGATGTCATGAGTGCAGTTCTCTGCATTACAGTGCAGAGGTATTTGCAGCGGATGTGATTGGTGCACAGGCCAATAACCGCCATCAACACTGCGAGCCACGGATGCTGTGTGTTGGTTTTCGCCCCAGTCACAGCTACAATCGTGATTTTAAGTGGCGCTTAATTTTCCTCATGTCTTTTTCACGTTGGCTACAGCTGCACAACACGAAGGATTAAAACTGAGTTTTAGTGCCAAAAGAAAGAAAATATTCTGACTGAATTGATGAAGCTTTTCAATTTTCAAAACCCTGCCTGTCGACCCGCGGTAATCAGTCAGCTCAGTCGGAAAGAAACAGAAAGTGGTTCATAAGTCGTCAGTCACGTGGTTCTTCCTGGAGTGAAGCCAGCCGCAACACAGTGGCCTCAAAAATATGCTCCAATCGAGTTTGAAGTAACCTCCAGAGCCTCGGCGTCAGGCGTGACATTACGGTGTACAGGCTTGGCTCATCAACCCCTCTCACAATACATCTTGGCCTTTTAAAAAAATAAATCTGAATAGACACTCATGTATTTCAGATGCAAGGCAAAATCTCAAGTTGAAACACAAACACACCACAATATGAGAAAAGGGAGTTTATTTGTGCTGCGTACACATGATGTACCATAAGGCAGAAATAGCAGCCTAGCTCCTCTCAAAGGAACTGCCCAAGGACAACTGCAGAATCCTTTAGTCTAATCATTTTTAAATTCAATTACAGTACTTAATATGATCAAATGTGAAGCCATTCACACAGACATTCAGGGAAGGTGTCTGATCAGTCTTGTCACAAAGTACACTTAAAACATTCTATGAGCTCATTATTGGTGCAATATGTGAAGCTACTACAGGCTGCCTTTTGCCTGATGTTACCCAACTGTCGTGCTACAAGCATTAGCACAGTCTCCCAATCTAGAGCTGGTGCTATTGGAGTCACGAGGACAGGAAGCCTGGGAGGCCATCTGAGCCAGCTAAACTGGCCTGGAGGATCTACCCGTCCTTCCCCAGTAAAAATATCCATGTAAACTTCGCTTCCTTTAGAAAAAGTGGTCCATTAAAAGTGGTCCTTACCTATTCTACTTAGTAGAAAATGTACAAATGTACTGCTAAACCCTCAAACCTTTCTTCTGTAGCAAAAAAAAGCAAAAAAAAAAAAAAGCAAAAAACTTGAAATTGTTACGCTGTTAATAGACACGCATAAAACCATTTATTATTTATACATTTAAAACCTTGTCACCTATTTTGTAGTTTTCAAAGGCAATATAGAGCTTTTGTCTCCATTACTATACAAAGTTCCAGTAAGAAAAGATCTGTACATAACTACAGGTTACATTCTTGCCAGAGAAAACGATATAAAATCCATAAAAATCAATCCTACAGTTGGTCTGTGTGCTCAGTTCTCTAGTTTGTTTGCAGAAATGCTTAAGATGAGCACTTTCCACTTAAGAAACATGGTCAACCTAAATAATTAAAAGTTGCAGGACAACTCAAAGCCTTAACTGACATGCAACTACTATTAACCCTGTGGTCCCCTTCAAAACTGCCTGTAAAAATGAAAGGTTGTAGTTGGGGGTTTTGCTTTTAGGATGAATGCAGGCTGTAGAAGTGTGGAGGTTTTTTACAATTCATGCAGCTCCATGTAAAGCTTAATGCCACTGACCCGCCCAACCACATCTCTTTCCCAACGGTAAGCGTACAAGTATGCGCACGTCTGTCTTTGGAGCAGAGCGCTGCACTGATGACTGTTTCAGTGGCACAATTTAGGACAACTGAAATAAGCTACTTTGCTCAGAGATGCTGAGTGAAGTGGGTTGACATCAACTCAAAGCGCTGCAATAAAATTTATAAAAAATATAAAATGAACTATCTTGTGCTGTTGAAAACCTATCGTGCGGTGACTTGTTTAAAAGAGCTCCCCCGCGGGAGCTCTTTTAAACAAGTCACCGCATGATAGGTTTTCAACAGCTTTGATTTTGATATCTTACATCATTAAGCAACAGTAGCTGCATTTAGTGCTCCAAGGGTTGAGATGGCAGTGAAAATCAGTGTCTCGGTGGAGCATGGCCGTGACATCACTGCATGTCGGTTAGAAACAAGATTAATGGAAATGCGTGAGAAAATTATTAGTTTTTGATCATAATTAAAAACATTAAAACAGTGCCGTAGGTAAGTAATAAGGAAATAAAATAAAGAAATGAGATAAGTTTGAGGTGCGCAGTCAGTCAGGTGGCACATGAGCACATGTGGAATGGTAAAATGGCGAGACGGTGATGAGACCTCCAGCCCGCTAGGGGGCAGCCTTGAGACAGGAGGATGGCGCAGCTCAGCAGCTGGAGTCCGTGCTCTGCGGCAGCTTCCCGCTGCGCCTGGCCTCCCTCTCCTTCTTCTCGCGCTGTTTGGCCAGCTTTTCTTGAGTCTTCCGCATCTCCTTCAGCTTCTTCTTGATGGTGGCTCGGTCGCTCTGGCTCAAAACGCCCAGCGCCTGAGGAAGAACGCTCCGGTCATGTATTTCAAGGACTGCGTTCGGCTACACCATATTTTACTCAACCACGTTGCTATGAACGCATCCCAGCTAGATCATTTTTTTTCCCACTTCTGATGAGGGTGTGAATGACTATTCACATTTTGTCCATTAGATGGCATTCAAGCGCGCAGAAAAATTGCAACCGAAGCTTTCATAGCCTAGATTTCCTCTTTCAAAAGCGTCATTTTTTTGTCCTCCAAGTTTTCTCAACAAATTAATCTGAAGGCATAAGGGAAGACTCGTTCGCGTTTAGTCAGTCATTCTGATTAACAACTGTTGCACAGCCCCAATTCCTGAAAAAGTTGGCACATACTGGAAATTGCCATTAAAATCAAATGGACAAACGGAATAATTCCATTCACCCCGTATTATTTTGAAAACGGTGCTTAATTATTTAATGTTCTGGCATGAATTTTTTGTTGCCAACTGAACAGTGTTGACAGCAATTAAGTCTAAAAAATTGCCCAATTCAGTGATTCATCACCATTCTTTAATCAAGCTTATTTAGTGTTTGGGCAGCAAGTCACGCATTTTCACCTTTGAAGCATTTCCCATCGTTTCCAAGCCTCCATCGATCTCGAGATTTTGTGTTACATTTCCGAGTAATGCAATGCCATTTTACTTGGCGTTTTTTCTAGTGTCAACATAAATTCAAATCATTTTAATTTTTGCCACCATGCTAATCCTCCTAGTAGAAATTATCCAGCACCTATCCAGATTTGTTTGCTTAGCCTGATTAGACTGTCCTAATTAGTTAGCGACTCTAAAGTCTACTTATTACGGCTCCCTAGCTAGATATCAAGTTTTGCAACTAGAGCCAACTTACATCATTAGCCAAGCATCTTTGGTCCACATTTGTCAGCATAAAAACTCGGTGGCCAGCGAACAAGCTAATCAGCTTCATCAATGCATAAACGATCTAGCTACGTAGCAAATTCATGACTACTTGCTCATCTAACACAAAGAGCAAAACAATTACTATTGACTCATTTTAGTGATTTACCTATATGCACCACATACCCAGCTGAGCCAGCCTGATTTATACCGTTAAATCTTCATACAATAAAATTATCACTAACTTTTCTTGAAAAATTGATTAATTTGGTTTTGGCCTTTGGTGCCTAACATTTTGGCTGAATGCCCCAATTTTAAAAGACCACATGGCCTTGGCTAAAAATAACTTAACTTGAGGCCTGCTCGCTAATTTCAAACCTCTCTGCGATAACTTTACTTGGTTTCAGGTTAATCAGCCTCCCGTAGACAGCCAATGGCAAATTTATGTCACTGATTGGTTTCCGTCAAGTTACGTAGTTGTTAGCTGAAACTGAGATCTTATTAGCGGAGACAAATCACGAGCTACTCGCACACACAGGCTAATCGTGGATATGTAGTTCGCAAAACCGAACTAGAAACTGGACTGCAAGTGCAAAAGCATGACATTTTTGACAATGGAAAAACAAATCTGATGTGATCACTTGCATAATTATACTTGCATAGACTAATCGGCCCGGCACAAAATTGAGTTCAAGTAATGCTGAAAGGTGTCCAAACCCCATTATAAGTTTCCATAGGGATTTTAGTTTCGACCCCAAAAGCTAAGTAGCCGTGAGGCAGTCCCCTCAGTGTTCTATTTTCAAGTTTGTGAAATAAATTAATGCTTTTTTTTTCGAAAACCATACGCGGACATAGTAATACAAAATTCTACATTGCGTTGGGCCAGGTTTACTTTGTGTCCATAAGCCTGGCTCTAGTCTGTTGTTAGGGCTTTATTAGTCTCCAATAGCACAAAATTGCCTAAATATTTGACAAAAACCACCACATAACCATATCTTCTATGAAATGACCTTTTTCATGAATTAAACTGAAAATGCTCATTTCCAAATGCAATGTCTGCAAAGATGCCCTATAAAATGCCGTTGTCCTCGCGCTTGGGCTGAAAGGGCAAGCTTTCTTACTTTGAGCTTGTCGCTGTCCAGATGCATGAGTCTCTGGCCGTCCACTCCCTTATCTGTGAACTCGGATGTGTACTGTTCCATGTTCATGCCCATCAACCAGTGACAGACCTGCTGAGTCGTCCACTCTGACACCGGGCGGTTCTGCCACTGATACTCCTTGCTTATGGGAGTCGGGTCATCGTCTAGGGTCTTAAAGACAGAAACAAAAAAAAAAAAAAAAACATATAAACACAATCATATTTGTAATCAAGTCTAGACTCGGCACTAGTTCAGATGGCATCAATTTAAATTCAGAAATCTAATATTGATTTATTTACACTCATTTGACCACATTATTGAGTACATCCACAGAGTAAAACAAATGATCTGCATTGAATGTCACATCATGGGGCTATAATTGATAGTGTATACCAATGCAGCAAAGGATTTTATTTTTTATTTTTTGTTTGACAAAGCATTAAAGTGTAAAAGATTCATCATCAATGAGACTTTGATTATTGTATGATTTTTGGTGCAAGACGAGGTGGTTCTTGCATTTTGGAAACTACTGACCTCCTTGTAGCCCATGCGCCACAGTACAGTATAATACACAAAGAAGTGTAGAAGCAGTTCTGTGGCCAAAAACACCATCCTCATGAGAGGTCAGAGGTGACCGGACAGACTCACTGACCCTAATGAAGTCTGCAAATGCTCATATTACAGCTGTTTGCAACAATACCTGACGGCAAATAGACAACAGCGGAAGGCCATGCATGTTACATGAGAACAGGAATAAGAGAGCCCACATGCACAAAAGCAGATTTGAAAATGGGTACAATATCACCTAATCTCACTAACCATGATTTCCCCTGTTACCAGCAAATAGAAGGTCTGAATATCGCATGAAACACCACGTATCGATGGATCCGATGGTGTGTGACTGTAGCAGCTGGTAGCTAATGCTGCTTTGGTGGTTCAGAATCTTTACCATGAATAATGTAGGATTCTTTAGAAGCATAAGGGGTCCAACCTGGTACTCGCAGGCTGTACCTAATAAAGTGATCTGTGAGTGTATAACTAGTCATATTGTTTCAAACAAGACATATTTTTCAACAGGTCAGTTTTCCTTCTGTGGAGAAAAATAATGGTCCAGTACCCTAAAATAACAGGCTAGCTTATTTAAAAACTGCATTTTAAGCACATAAACTAAGAAAATTAACAGATTTCGTTTGCCTTTAACATGCAATTGAATTTCAGATCAACATATTTTCCTGAGTAAATTCAGCTTGAAAAGCACAGAACTTGAACCTGAACACCTGTGAGTCACAAACCTAATTCCTCAGGCCACTATAAGGTATAAATATACTGGAAAGGCCCATTAATAATCAGCAGACTCTGCCTGCGAAAGTCGTGCGGTTTGTGTTATTCCATAGATTCACAGCGGGGCACGGTCATGTACAAACACAAAGAGGCTTTGTGCAACATTACTTACAGAGATCATCTACCTATATCAAACACTAGCAATAGGTGCACAGATGGTCACTGACAAATTTAACATAGAATTCATGAGTAATAACAGCCAGAGAGCACAGAATATAACATCCTCAATCGGCGACTGACAGAGCCACATTTAAATCAAAACCCGTGACACTGACGCATAGAATGAGTTCTCTAATCTCATAATGCGCATTTAATGTGCACTCTGTGTGCAGCTCTGCGAATGTCTCAACAAAATGCATGACTCTGGAACTCGATTTCCTATAATCCAGCGTTAGCGGGCGAGGGATGGGCATAGGACATTAATCAGTAGGATACAAATGTAGACCATGCGGGCGAACGAGGTCGCCGCTTTGAGACTGAAGTCCAAAATTACTAAAACACTGTAATTCTAACAGCTACAACAAGGCGACACTTCCTCCCCAAATCTTTAGAGCCTGAGCTGTTTGCAATTCACTCCAGAATCGTCAGTGGACTTTACCCGAAGTGCACAATCAATACCACACTCTCCAGTAAGCAGAGATCACACACTGGACAATAATCAGGCCGTGACATGAAGAGGCACACATTATACACGATAACAGTGCACGTCATTGACTGCAATCGTAACAGATATCAGGAGAGATGGACAGCTTGGCTTTCACAGTAACTTTAAACACTGAACTGCTACATGAGAAACGCAGCTCCTGTACGAAATGCAGATGATTCAGGCCCGGCAGCTGATGAGCCGTCGCCTCTGCGCTTGGGTGCTAATGAGTGACCAGGGCCTGAAATTACACAGGCCTACAAGCTCACAGACTCCAAATCACCATGAGAATTTCACACACTCTGCCCAATCCAGCTTTCACTGTTGCCACCATGGGTGACTCTAAATGCATGCTCAAGCTGGTCAGATGCCAGCTGTGCAGCTCGTAGAGGTCCCTGAGGTCGCCTTTATCAACGGCCAGGTAAGCGAGACAGCGCGACAGACGGGCAGAGCCGATTGGCCACTCACCTCTGTGGAGGAGAAGGTAAAAGTGTGCGAACGCCCAGACAGATTGGGCTCCGCAACTAGCCCTGTCAAGTCCGAACTGGGACTTCCAG
The DNA here is from genome assembly GCA_029721435.1 of Gymnothorax reevesii. NCBI lineage: Eukaryota > Metazoa > Chordata > Actinopteri > Anguilliformes > Muraenidae > Gymnothorax > Gymnothorax reevesii. The sequence goes on from CM056586.1 coordinate 69,508,481, forward strand.
GGTTTGAATCATCTATGACAGACAAACTCTGGAACAAGTGGAGACAAAGAACACATTAACAGGACAGTGGGATCAGGGATGAATCACCTCGTGCAGAGCCGCAGGGCCCCACAGATCAGGGCGCAGATGCTGCACAACAAGACATGCATGTAATGCTAAGGCATGAGCTGACTGATCATTTAGCAAATAAAGAAATAAATAAATAACAATATTCTACAGTTTCTGTCTGACAAGAACAGAACAAAAATGTGATTTGCACAGCTGCCTTTATTTGGGATTTTTTTTTTATGAGGCAGAAATGCAATAACTTGTCTGTAATTAGCCATTTAATTAACAGCGACCATCCCATACAGCAGTGTGAATGTGTAGATGCCAGTGGCTGCAGGTGGGTGAATGACAGGGTACAATGAAGCACATGATGGAGAGCAGGGGGAATGCAGCACACTGCAGTCCTGCGCAAACAGCATCCGTCAGTGAGAGAAACTGCATTACGCTGCATGTGTAACAGTGACCCAAAGAGAGGGGAACACGTGATTTTCTTTTTTCCTCACCTGTGACAAACTTCAGGTACCTACTGAACATTTATTTACCGTCTGATGAAGCAGCTGCCCACTGTCCCCTTCCCATATATTCTGAAATCAGTGATTTTGAAGCCTGATGGCACATGAGGTTGGTCAGATAGGCCGAGAAAAAACTGAAAAAATACGATGGCGTTTGTGGAAAATTCACTTTTCATACGGCAATATCTGGAGAAAGGTGCATTCTACACTCCTTCTGACGGCACACTAAGAGTTACCGAATTTCAGGTCAATAAATTGATCAACAAGGTAGTTACAGACCTCCAGAAATGCAGCAAAACAGGAAGAGCGCATCTCAGGTACCAAAAAGGGGGAGCAACACCCCATTTTAAAAGTGCCACAACTCCAACACTATTGGTTTCTTAATGTATTGGTACTTAATGTAATTTTTTTCAGCAAAATCCAAGGGGGTCACTGGGGCACTTCTAGGCAATCTGGCATGGAATGACCCACAGGCAACATCCACACCAAATTTGAACTTACTAGGATGAAAGGAGTCGGCTCTAGAAGGATTACAGGGAAATCTCAGGGGCAGCGCTGCCGTTACGACCGCAGATCCGTAGAATCCCCTGATAATTACTTTATCCTCCCATGAAAGTAATTGAGATAATTCGACCCATTTTATAACCCCAAAACCACAACATATGCGGCTCCAGGGATACAACAAACACAAATCAGCGCAGAAAAAGCAAACGCACAATTAAATCACACACAACACAGAGCTGCATCATAACCTCTTCATTTAAGCTGCAACTGACCAGCCCATGGAGTAACTGTCAAAATTAGCGAGGGATATATCATCCTGGGTTGTTTTTGACAATGACTCCACAAAACATTTGCCTCGGGCAAACGTCGTCACCATGGAAACCAAAACTGCAAAATAATCTCATAACAAACGGGATCAGCAGGTCAGCGAGGGACAGTCTTCCTGCAAATGAAAACACACATCTAACAGCCAGCAATTACAAATGACCTCAGTGTGAGAGGCCACTGAATTAAGAGAAGCAGGCAGTGTTCTGTTAGCGCTACATATGAGAAGATCTCAAAACCTGAGCGAGGACAGGTCACAATGAACTTGATTTAGTTGAATAAAATTCACTTTTAGGGAATGTTCTTCAGTGATTTGATGTTCTGAGAACCACACAGCCCATAATGACCATTAAGAAGCGTTAGTTTCATCACAAAATGTTTTCCCAAAGACGACAATTGGGAGAATCGGGCAAGCAGTTACAGTATTAGACCGGACGGGAAATTCATCTTTCAAAAAAATCTACATTTTGAAAGATGGCAACCAGAGGAGGAGCCCATTACTGGCAGACCTTCAGCAAAAAGAAGCATAACCTTGATTATAAAAGACACATCACTGTCGTCCCACTATTTTCCTTTTGTGTAAAATGTATTAACACCACGCATGAGTCCAATTATGAACCAGCATTAATCAAGATTATGCAGCTTCTCAAACTGCGTTACGAAGTGTGTTAGTGCTCTTTCGGTTAGTAGTTAATCTGACTATCGCCTATTCTTTAGTTCAACAGCGTCTACATCGCTATCTAAGGATTGAGCGGGGCAGTAGAAAAGGTTTATACTGTACCAAATCTAATGATCGACTCAGTATGGAAGACCAGGAAAGGTTTGTCTGTGTGAAAGAAGAGGCGTTAGTGAGGCAGCGCACTCAGCATTTCAAATGCGCCGCCGTCATTGGCTAACCCTAGCGGTTCGCGCCCTGTACGAGCCGCCATTGTGGTCAGACCAAAATTGTACTTCATTGAATCGGCGAATTACAGAGGACTGGTGTTTATGGCACCAACTGTGCCACACAAATGGCCAGATTCCTACAGACTAGCCTGTATGGTTCATGTGGAAGATTTAAGTTATAAAAGCAGGGCAGGGGTGAGCAGCTTATATACAGTCTCTCCTGAATGTCACACTCCGTATGCTTCCAGAATCATCCATGAGAGGCAGAGAGGACTCCATTACAGGTTTGGAAAATGGAGCAGAGCACAGGGAAGGGTTAAGTACGGTCAACATATGAATGCTTACCAGACCACCACTCAGCACTTAGTACGGTGATAGTGCATTAACCCACATTATTCTGCTCGATCTGTCAGTATTTTCACTGAGATAATGTTACATATAGCATTCTGCACTGAAATCAGTAGCTGTGGTGTTCATGCAGACATAGAGAACTGATTACATTAGAACTGATTTTTCAGTTACGGTATTTCAGTCGATGGTTTGTATGTAATAGCACTACTTGTAAACAAGACCTTCTTCATTACACAGATGCACATAAATGAACACAAGCACGCATGCACACAGGCAGCAGTGTTAGAGACTAGTTCAGACACGGCAAACATGCCCTTGAAACTGGGTGAAGTGGCGCAGAAGACGACCTGGGCATTTTCATTTTATTTACTCTCTCCTCTCATCAGGGAAATGTCCCGAGGAATCGCAAACAATCCGTTTCTCAGGTGGGGCAGAATTACTACAGATCCTGTCCACTATGTCGTCTCACAACCAAGCAGAGTTCCCAGCACTAGTGTGTGCTTGTTGAAAATTTCTATGCACAATGTTAGAACAACATAGCAACACAACCCAAATGAATGACAGCATCTGTATAAAATACACCTAAATGCAAGAGACACAATAACATGGCCAACCTTTGTAATCAATACCACCATATCGATTTAAATGGGTGCTGTGAGGTATAAATATCAGTAAATTTAAATCGATATGTTCGGTGAATTGCCGTCTTCATCCTCAGTCACAACAGAGATGAGAAGGATATTCTAGATGCATCTATGTCAATATTCCAGTAAATTATCGGGCAACGTTTCGTGTCTGGTTCATTTAGTTTGGGTTTTCACTGCTTTTGGTCTTCTTTCTATCCTCCCAGTACTAGGCAGCTGACGAAAGCAGATGGTGAACAAAATAGTTATAAAAACACAGGGCTTCGCAGGGAGCTGCAGGACCATATTATCATAGTTTTTACAACCATAACTCAGAAAATGTTGGGAAGGTATGGAAAATGCATATTAAAACACAAAGCAATGGTTTATAAATTTACTTTCATTGGTATTTCGCTGCAGACAGTTTTACCCAGCAAATACAGATTCCTGCTATTATGGTCAACAACCTTCCAAGTTGGAACGAGGCAATTTAGCACTAGGAATGAGACAAAAAAATTGCGAATGCGCAGTAAAGATCATCGAAAGGTTTAACAAGAGCCATCAGGAGATGGAATATCCCCCCGGCCCCAAGTCATCAACTTCGGATTAGCAAAAGGCACCACGCCAGGTCGTGATTACAGTAAGGTCCACGGCAAGTTTAGAGGAAAAATATTGAACAGTTTTCAAGTTAAGCTCCAGAAACGAAATGTTCACAGACGGACGAATGGAAGGACAGACAACTGCACCCATGTCTATATTCCCCCGCATTATATGCCGGAGAGAAAAAAACCATGATCCTCAGACAGTACTAAGAAATGTGGGTATTTCACCCACTGAAATATGGTGCATTATATTATTAAAATTTTCAAGGCATATGGGGGAATTTCTGTGCATAAAGGGCAAGGGCACCAGCCTACGATGAAGACCTAAGATTTCCGATTCAGACAAGACGGTGCTGGATCAACATCCGTCATTCATCTCTCAGTGATAAAACCACAGGGCTCATCACCACTTTTACGAACTGTTGGGAAGTACTGCAATAGGTAGTTACATCCACAAATTCCAGTTAAAACAGTGTCCAGGAGCGCTGTCAACTTTTCTGGGCTCGAAGGTATCCGCGATGGACCAATGCACCGTTGAAACGTGTACTGTGGTCAGACAAATCAGAGTTTTCTGTCTTTTTTGGAGGAAATGAAGGCGATGTGCTCTGAACCAAAGACTGTAAGCTTTGCCCTGGTATATAGTTGTGTCAGTGCCCTTGGCAAGGGCAACAAGCCCTTCGGTCGAGGCACCATTTATGCTGAGAAGTGTGCTAAGATTTTGGAGTAACATTTGATGCCTTCAAGGCAATATCTGTTCCAGGGACACCCATGCATTTTTCAAAGATGATGCAGAACCGCAATCTGCACATAATATGCAGGTATGGCTGCATGCGGATGCTGAACTGGTCTGCCAGTTGTCCCGACTTATCCCAAACAAAAGAACACGTGGCGCATTTCCAAACGCAAAATTTGACCAAGAGCCCCTACTGTTGCACATATTAAGACACGTTTGCCAGAAAAATTTGGCAATATTATACCTGAAACACTAAATTACTGGGTGTCTTCAATTCTAAAAATGTGTATTAAGTGTTGTGAAAAAGGATGGCATGATTATTTAGTGGTTAATACTTCAGTGTCCCCACTTATTTTGAAATATGAGTATTAACATTTACAACTATGTTTAGTAACATTCAAAGTAATACTGGTCAAAGACAATTCACAAATTACCATTTTCAATTTTAATAATTTAACATACAATCCCAACCTTTTCTGTTTTGGACTTATACCGAGATGAGCAGTTTTGCTTAGCTGTTCTAACAGCCTCCAACCGCATGTTGTCACCTAAGTCCTCAGACACATTTTATTAAGTTACATATTAAAAATAATTCCTTCCTAAATGCCCTTAGAAGATAACATTTAACATGTATCCAATGATTAAATGAAAATGAATCAATTATTCTGGATTTTTCTAAATGATGGGGATATTGAATAACATAAAAAAGAGCCTTTCTGTATTCTAAAAATGCCAAATGAAACTTGACAAATGGAAATAAATAATTATTTCTCCCGCATAAACAAGCACATACGTCCCCTGCTCGGCCCCCCCATCATGACCCTAAATCAGTATTGCCTACATTCACTGCCACTGATATAGAGATACATAATGTACAAACACCTAAAGAAAACAAAACCTTCCTGGAATTAAAACCACAGGTGAACCCCGAAATGCAGTGGAAAGGAGGACTGTGATTGGACAAGCTCCAGAAGGGAGGCGTAGCCTCATCACCTTGTGCTTCCTGTCCTGGCTCTGCTCGCTGCTGGTTTCGGTGGCCGTGTAGGGCAGACTGCCGCTGGACGAGGACGGCTCCTTGTCCCTGTCGCTGAACCAGGAGAAGGGCATGCAGGTGGGGACGGATGTAACAGAGTCTGCAGGAGAGAGGTTCCCTCCCGACTCCTCCAGCAAATCTGCAGACTCCCTGAGGGCAAAGACAACTTCATTACTCCCCCGGGACAGAGGTCTGGGAGTTAAATCTGGGTGGCAAGGCAACGCAAGTGATGTGACGACACACAGGTGAGAAGTGATATGACGACACACAGGTCATGTGATGTGATGTGACGACACACAGGTCATGTGATGTGATGTGACGATACACAGGTCATGTGATGTGATGTGACGACACACAGGTCATGTGATGGGACGAGACACAGGTCATGTGATGTGACAACACACAGGTCATGTGATGTTATGACACCATGAGACTCCACCTGCTGTCCAGGGAGCTGCGCATCGCCTCTTTATCGTGCTTCTTTCCTTTACCGCCAGACTTCCGAAGACCCCTGTTGGAATGCATGTGGGGTACGAACACAGGAATATTTTCATTACCGCTTATCAAGCCATTAACCGTTAGAGAGCTGAATAAATCTTCGAGGAATTAAAAAAGTAATTATCCTGAACTGTTGAATACCTATCATCCTCCCCTGTGGGAGCTCTTTTAAACAACTTGCCACATGATAGGTTTTCAACAGCCTCTGATTTTGGTATCTTACATCACTGGGCAATTACAGTTGCCGATAGCACTCGAAGTGTTAAAGCCCACGGAAATTGCATCAGATATACAGTCAAAGTAAAAGATACAAAGTTGCTGGGGACTGCAAAGGACAGTGTAGCCAATCAACAGTCATTCTAATTAAGATTTTTAACTGCCATGAGAAGACAGACATTTAAAAGGAACTAAGTTCATTGCCATACCAGAGAAACATTGCTGCCTCCGTCACAGGAGCTAAAACAGAGGTTTAGCAGCACATGCATCAACCAGCTCATCACATCCCCAGTTTAAGATCACCTACCCAAAGTCAGGGAATCTTCTTTTTGGTTTTCCTGCCGACGTATTGTCATTTGCTTCATCTACAATCAAAAATACCATCTCAAATTACCATGTTTCCCAATACAGTGGTATACAAGGCCAGACAATACCTATTTTTGGGAAGCAATCATGTTGCAAGAAAAATTAATAATATTTCCCAAATTAATTTCCGTTTTCCAAGGCATATTATTAAATTAACTAGCATCCATTTGCACTAAGTGCTGAGGTTCAAACCATTTCAAAGGCCAATATTACATGTGGCCAGAGTTACCTGAAGCTGCAAGAGACCGAGTCAGTTTATTCTGAAGCATGTGTGGCGAATGTGGAGTTAATGTTGTACAAGAGTCCGAGAAGCAAGCGACTAGAGGGCCCAGTGAAGGCCTTGAATGAACAGAGGCTGACCTTTGACCTCCTTGCACTTGCCCTTGGACTCCCGCTTCTTGACATTCCGCAGGAAGCCTGAGGGGGAGTGTGGAGAGGGCGTGTCTTTGGGCACGGAGAGGGCGGGGCTTGTGCTGGTGCTGCTACCCGCCTGCAGGGAGGGAGAAGTCAGGATCCCCGGCCTGTCCTTGGCCCCGAGGCTCGCTGTGTCAGAGCTCTCGCCGTTCTGCTCCGCCGCCGAGGCCGTCATGAGCAGCGGCAGAGCCAGGCTCTCCTGAACGGACCTCCTCCTCCTCTGAGGCTCAGAATCCAGGTCCGGGGCCCCAGCGTCCTCATGATCCTACAGAGACAGGGGGGCTGAGAAGGGCTGCCCAACCAAACCTCGCATCAACAGTAATAACAACAAGTGTCGCCACTAAACGTGGCCATGTCCCCCGCCAGGTCACGGAAACGGACTGGGGTCGGCATATCACACTAATACACGTTGAAACCAAAGATGAATGAGATGATCTTGAGATATCGCGTTCACAACAAACGGGATGTGACGGACGGATGGAGCTGAATACTATGTCACCCGCTCCGTTCCCGGGGCGGCGGGGGACAATAACTCTATTAGTACAGCATCTTTCAACAAGGCTGTTTACAAAGTGCTTCACAGAATAAAAGAAGCATATGATACACACAACAAGAAAAAATTTAAATACAGAGAAGCAAAGGGGGGGGGTGGGAAACAACTTAACACCACTAATTACAAACAATGATAAAAGATAAGATGTGCTTTAGGATGCTTCTTAAAATTACTGAGTGTATGAGCAGCTCTTAACGTCTCTGGGAGGGAGTGTGCGTCCATGACGGCTAAATGTTAACTCGCCAGTCTTATGGCCGATTTTTGAGACGGGTAGCACTTTGCTATTGGATGATCTAGGTAATCTACGCAGTACATATCTCACTATCATATGCTGGTGAAGGCGGCCCAGTGCTGCAGAACTCTGTGGAATTCACTCAGCTCCATCGAAGAGCCCTGAAACAAGCAGCGGAGTTTCTCTCATACCATTGTGTGGCTGGGCGACGCCACCCCGACGGTCTCCTTCAGCTTGCTGCGGGAGGGGGGCTGGCGCTTGGCCTTCTGGGCGAGCTGGCCCTTAGCGCGGAGAGCGCTCGTGTCCAAACACTCCGTCTCAGGGACTGCGCACCCCCAGTCCGGATCTGCAGAGGAAGGAGCCAGAGTGGGTTTACATTACTGCCATTTTATTAGTAAACTGGACAAAATCCCTGACTAGAAGTCCGCATTCTAACAGGACTGCCTAAAGCCAACTATATGACAGAGGAGAAAATGATTTTTTTTCTCGTAGGATTAAACAGCATATAAAGTTATGAAAGTAACACCACAATAGCCAATCTAGCACAATAACTCACATTTACTTACTTCCAGCAAGCAAAAGGACTGAGAAACCGAAAGAACAAGGCTACAGCTTACATTAGCCAATGTATTTCTCAGGGCTCTGTATTCTTAATTAAACTGTTGGCACCGTTTTTTAGGATTTTGCTCTAAAGAAGTTTGAATATCCACTTCAAGAATACTTTTTTAAACCAACACAGTAGTTTGTAATTTCTAAAATACTATTTAATGCCAACAGTCGGGAACGAAATGCAATTAAATCACACTCGCCAAGTCTAGTTTGTGGCATAAAATTAGACCGGTGATAGAACTGGCGACCAAAATCCAATCAGTAAACGCAAGCGTTAACAATATCGCATATCAAAACTAGGCATGCCTGACTTCATTCTGGTAATTTAGTGACATGAGGTGATAGCACAGCCGTGGCGATGTTATCAAAGGATGGGCTAAAATGAATTAATTATCAACGGGTGCGGTTTGGTTCCATGAAAGCCAATCAGAGCAGCTCCATCATTCCCGTTAAAACCAGAGCGTGAATTAGCAATATCTTCATGCAAACAACAAGCGTACCAATGGAAGATATAGCTGCCTCCACAAAACAAAGCGTAAAAGGGTTTGCCACCACGGTCATTTCAGCGCAAAGGAAATGCACAGTGACCAATCAAAAACTAACAAACTAGATAACTCCGTCACCATAGGGACCAAGTCGTGCATCTCCCCAATCCCCAAATTTCAAACAAAATGGCCGATGGAAGCCATAATGGACGTGCAAAATGGCCAAAAATCACTCTTGAGTATTGTCAAATAAATATCTTTGCCAGTGCAAAATTAGAAAAAATTGCAGTAATAATTGTCACTTCCAGAGCCCGCAACAGAAAATCTCTGTTGGCGCGGTGGCGGCCCTGGAACTAAACCATAGTATCTCCTGACTATCGTCATCGGGGAGATACAATAAATAGCTAGATAGAAAAAAACACACTGATAATAATTAAAAAACAAAAAGAATAATAACAAGTGCACCACCTATCAGCAAATGTCGTATTGCTGCGCAATACTAGTCCCCTATCAGTGTATGCATATTATATTTCCTAAAAGTAGGTCAAAGTGACCTGAATAGGATACATGACACACCCTCTCCCCAAGATGCATCCACACACCAACTTTGATGTTCCTAGGTCATACGGTATTGAAGTTATGGAGCGGACAAAAATGCGGACAGACGGACTGACAGACGGACTGACGGAGTGCAATCCTATAGTCCCTTCCGTTTGCGGTCGGGGAATAATAATAATGATGATAATAATACAGTCTGACGGGAGAGTGGAGATTTAAGATTCAGCGAATAATGTACGCCAGAACCTGAAGTAGTTAATTCTACGGTTTTAGTTCAATTTTTGAATGAGCTAACAAGGCCTGTGATGCAAACCCAGGGCTAAATTCTAATTAGAAGTTCAGAGGGTGGGGGGGGAAGAACATTCAACAAAGACCTGCAGTCTGAGTAAAGTTCAGAATCTCCGCAGCTACATTATGCATTTGTTACACTAGTTCAATGTCAATTTATTCCATATGGAACCAATTTATGTTCTTCTCTTACATAAAAGTCACAAATTAAATGATAGTGGCCATCAACCCTTGTAGTGAGCACAAGCCCTGCACTTTTCTTCTGGAACCTGTGGTCAGTCCCTTCCCTCTGCATAACGCAGAGGTCTACCTGTTGGCTACATCCCAAGACTGATGAACAAATCCAGACCAGAAGAAACTTCCAGGTCTTTGCGCCCCAGCAGAGACGCTCACTAGCGGCACATCTACCTGATAGCAAGGACTCCCCTGACGGTGCTTTCTCGGTCAGCTCTGCAAACTCCTGGCAGCTCAAATTCTTCTCCACCGCATCACTGAGGCCAGACGTAGACCCAACACCCTCTTCTTCAGTGGCTCCAGCCTCCAGGACAGCAATCTGAAGGCAGAACGATCAACAGTTCAGTGTGACGCACCAACCACCATAATTCCTTCCAACCACACATCCTGTACAGTCATGACTCCCAACCATTTACCCAAAAAAAATTCCCTTGTGACTCACAATACAATGATTAGCTGTCATTCCTAACCTACACCTCAATGACTCAATTACCCATGATGCCTCAGGGGTATTCTGTCCTTACCCTCTCCAGGAGGCCCTCGATTCGACCCGCGTACTGCCTCTCCAGCTCCTCCAGAGCGCGCCTCAGCTCCTCTTCTCTCTTTACAAAGTCGATTTCCCTGAGAACACAGAGGTAAGTCACGTGCATTTTAAAGTGTGATCATTTGCATGTGGGTAAAGATGATGACAGATTACTTTGTGGCTTTAACTGGAAACGGAGTATAACCAGCAGAATGCTGAAGAGGCAGGTTTGACACAGACTGCATTAAACAGGAGACACGCTGGTGGAGGAGGTGCTCAGGAGGTGCGGGCCCAGCGGAGGACTCACTTCTGCTGATAGTCCTTCAGCAGCTTCTTGGCCTTGTTATACTTCTTGTCTAGGGCGTCCTGCTGGCTCTGAGTTTCAGTCAGATGCTCGTTCAGCGTTTTGCACAGCGCCTGAGCCTCCAGCCAGTACGTCTCCAGCTTCTGAATTCGCTCCTGGCTCAGATCCAGACTCTGCTGCATCTCGGCCTGCTTGGACTCCCATAGTGCACTGCTTTCCTCAGATGCTTTCAGCTGTGAAAACATTACAGCCACAGACATTCATACACTACCAGTTCAGATACATTAAAGCCTGTCCACACCAAAAACGAAGAATATAAGGATAACTATAAGATAACCGTGAGGACGAGATATCAGCACCCATTCAGCTGAACAGAATCTCCATAATTTCCGCGTCAGTTTCCACGTGACGCTCTGAGAAAATAAACTGGCACTAGTTGTTCACGCAGGTTTGGAATTACAGTTGTAGTTTGGACTTTGCCACAAACTTAAATTAGAGTAATTTTAAGTTCAAACAGTATCTCGTCGGCCATCTCTACGGCTCCTGCTGCTGATGCGAATGGGTGCTCGCTTTATAACTGTGGATAACACAAGCTGTGCAGACGGTGGGAATACAGACGGTCTGACTCACCCTCTCCTTCAGGTCACTGAGCTCAGCAGTGCTCACGGTGTGCTTCAGCTGCAGCTAATGAAGCAAAGAAGAGAGTCATAATAATTACATCCCGACTCAAAAAGTTTGGGACATACTCTACCTGTGATGTCAACATTCTATTCATGTCACCCATCATCAGGTCAACTCCATCACAGTAAGTGCCTCATTGGCACCTTTCCTGAAACTACGCACAAATGACTAAAAGAATGAGACGCAGAATAAATCATGTTTTGGGCTAATGCATATGGGAAAGCCATATGCTTTTATTTCATATCAAAAAATAAAAACATTTTCTTGAAAAGTTGGATTGAGTGGTGCACTATATGTCCAAAATATGGGCTTCAAACTGATACCCATTAGAATCCCTCTAAATAACGAGGTATAGTCTCCCTGGGAGGTTTTTCCTCATCATTTGACAAAGGATCGAAAAATGGAAAAATGAGAAAATTCTGAGACCATGACCAGGGGAACTATGATTATTTCTCATGGAAATGAAAGTGGATATGAATTAATGCCTTTATTGTTGATCCTTTTAAACTGTCATTCAAAATATTACCTGAGATATATCCTTGAATTATGATGAATGAAAAAAACGGTCATGAAACAAATATTTTTTGCAACGTGTTCAATCATTTTTGAAGCCCTTTCTTGTAACACCTTGTGCAACATCTAACAGCTCTCAGTCTTCTCTTGTAGAGCATAATGAAGTTGGGAAGGACATGTCGGGTTATCTGAAACCATTCCTCCATGCAGCATCTAAGAAGATCTTTCAAATTCCTCTTTCACATTTATGTTTGATCTCCCCTCGTGCTCAGCCCACAGGCGGTGTGTTGGGTTTGGGTCAGGGGGCTGGGGAGGAGGGGGGGGTCATGGTAAAACCTTGATTCTGTGGATGGTGAAGCATTTTTGCTCTGATTTCAATGTATATTTTGGATCATAGTCCTTTCGGAAGATCCAATCATTTTTCAGTATATTAGAGCCAATATTTGTTTTCCCTCATTTTGCCTTTGTATCGGAGTAAAAAACACAGGATTCCGTAAAAAAGGTGATCTCTGTGGCATTATGACTAATTTATCATACGCCACGGCCAAAACATACCAATTAATCTGCATTTGTTGAAGCACACAACTCCGCAGCTTGACTAGAGAACTACGCCCGACCACGCCCATACCGGAGTACTACACTGCGCTAATAAACCTTCGGCTTAGATTGTCACAATGGGGGCCTTATGTAGTCATGGTAGTTTTCAAAATCATTTTGTTCTTTTCATGAAGGGTGCCACCCTTGAGTTGACCATGTGTAGCGCCTTATTAAAGAATGACTCGTGTTTCATAATCTGCTCTATCGGCGTTATATATTTAATGAGTTAAGATGATATCAGACTTAAAGGGCGTAATGACTGAAGCACCTCTTTAAATTTCAGTCCCAGCTGTGTGGAGTCCATGTTCATCGGTGAAAACATGTCCTCAGTCTCAGGCACATCCATGACCTCTGACCTCCGGGAAAAACTCGACCTCAGAACCTCCTCGTCATCCCCATCCTCTTCCTCGTAGTGATCGTCCTGAAACAGACACGCCGAGAGCAGTTTAGGGAAACGACCTGTGAAAGCACCTGAGGTCACAGGCGCACCTGCCAGAAACGGCTTCTCATTTCCATCGTACCCAAATACTGCTCACCGCGCCGACAGCCAACGATAAAGATCCTGCAGTTACCTACAGTCTACACATCAATGCCGATTTCAGGCAAGAACAGGGGCTCATGGGATGGCTTCCATTGTCTGTCTTATCAGCAAATGACACTGGTCGAGAATCCGCCCCCGCGGTCAATCTATGACCAAATGACGGCAGTGATTGGGAGATGCCCTCTGCACAACAGGAAACCCAGAGGCCCCTTATTCAAACACCTTAAAAATGCTTTGTGAAAATTCACCGAAGCGCTTCCAAAGCTTTGTAACGATTTAAAATTTCGTGGGGCATTTAGACTTCATTGAATCTAGTACTCATTTAAAGACTTTTGGATAGAAATGCATTTATATTTATCGATTTGTTCACATAGTTGTTTAAATACACCATCATTTCTATGAGAGGATAATGCATCACTCTTCATACTCTTCTAAGAAGCTCGCTCGCTCGCTCACTCACTCACTCACTCACTCACTCACTCACTCACTCACTCACTCACTCACTCACTCACTCACTCACTCACTCACTCACTCACTCACTCACTCACTCACTCACTCACTCACTCACTCACTCACTCACTCACTCACTCACTCACTCACGAAATTCAGAGTCTCCAGCCAGAGTAACCCCAACTCACAGACTCCTTAAACAAAGCCAGGCCGATTGCTGTAAGGCAACACTACCACCCCACTGCCCTAATGGTGCTGCCCCAGAAATAATCTTGAAAAGCAAACATTGCACAACTGAGGTTTGGTCAACATCTCGCTCACTCATTTCCAGCATCATTTTATTGCCTCAGTGAGCACTTGGATCAGATGATGCAGCAGTACTCCAGTGAGGTACATTAAAACACTGCCTCGGGTGCCATGAGACGCGCCCCCCGCCCCCCCCCCCCCCCCCCCCCCCCCCCCCCCAAGTAATGAACCCTTCCCTCCATGCTGCCAGGACAACTCAAAATTTCAGTTTCAATTTCAGAATAAGAGTAGATAAAATTATAAGCCAATTTTCAGCCCTTGACGTCACTTTCCTTCGCCCAGATCACTTCCAATCACAACTGCTCCCCGTAATCCCATTTCTTTATTTAAGGAGTACCGCACTCCCTACCTGGAAACATTCAACCTCTTGGCTATTTGCCTGTGAGAAAAACCTTCCTTGCACAAGATTTCTATCTGCACGCTGTTCAACTTTTAGCAAGAACTTTTTAGCCATAGAAATCCCAAAATTGTAGCACAAACTACAAATTTTCAGGCCTCAAGACTAAATTCAGAAGCTGGAGACAGTACAGCCCAAACCACAGACATCAGGTTAACAGGCACTTGTTTGAACTTGCTGAGGTTACAAGACCGTATGACCAAAATGGAGGGCGGAGGCACAACACCTGAATCAGCGGATCCCAAATGCTGAGGACACATGAGGTCATCCCACCTGCGCCATATTCCTACTTGTATTCAAGCAACTACAGTACAGTAACTGACGAGGCTAGACAAGTGAACACTGGCCTGCTGTCGCTGGAATGGACTCGTAAAACAATCAGTCTGCAGATTTTTATAAAACATGCAGGAGTGACCCCAAATCTCCGGCCTGTAGTGTGGGCTCTGATGAAGGTCTGATCGACCAAAAGCCGAGATAAATATAGGGCACCGACAGCCCCAGAAGCTCCCGCCGTTTGCTCCGGTGAAATATGGTGAAATACACTGCCCGGCCAAAAAAAAAAGTCGCACACTCAAATATTTAGTTGGAACCCCTGTAGCTTTGGTTACAGTGCATATTCGTCTTGTCATTCTTCTGACAACTATATGCGATGCCAGAACATTTATTTGAAGTGCCATAAATTTTGGCCGAGATCTTGTCTTCTCGACAGAATGGTTGAACCGCTCGGTGGTCTTTCTTGAGCTCATCCCAATAACTTTTAATGTGTTTAAGGTCAGGACTTTGTGGTGGCAAATTTGTTTGTGAAAATGATTCCTCATACTTGTTTTTGTCATTCATGGTTTTCTTTGCTAAATACAGGCCAATAACTTGCCCGTTCTGAAATACTGTAACATCGTTTCCACCATCAGGGAATGTGTTTTCCGACATGATTTTGTAAGAAATGAATAGCGACGCACTTCATCAGACAGGGTTAAAATGATTATTGCCATCTGAAACATATTAATAACCGCAATAATGATCCAGTTATAGAATTTGTTCATTAAATTCCAAACGGTGACTTTTTTGGCCGGGCAGTGTATGTTTGGTATGAAAAAAATACACATGGCAACATAGATGGTGAATATTATCAGCCTGTATGGTGTTATTTCAGAGTGGTGATCTGGAAATAGGTACAGGACACCTATAAGATTGTTATACATAAAAATAATACCTACATGATTTCTATTAGAAACAGTGTACACAGTAATATTTCAATAAAATGATACCTTTAGATTTCAAATGTGTGCCTGTATTATCTGACTGAAATAGTTGATAAGATAAACCAAATGATTAAAGTTTTTTGCAATATTTTTTGGCCAGTAACCTTGAAAAAATAGGCCAAGGTCACCTTTAGCCACATCATTTGTAGGCCTTTAGGAGATGCATGTCCAGTGAAAATTAAGAGCCTGTAACTGAAATAGTTGATCAGATAAAGCAAAATGTCGAAGTTTTTGTTGAGGGACGCACGCACACACAGATGGAGCCAAATGCCATAGCTCCTGCGCTGTTTGGCGGCGGGAGCTAATAAAGCGAATATCCCACACAGATCTAGGCATGCGGGAATCTCTTTTGCACTCACACAGGGAGTGACCATGCGGTAAACACAGCACTCACACAGGGAGTGACCGTGCGGTAAACACTGCACTCACACAGGGAGTGACCGTGCGGTAAACACTGCACTCACACAGGGAGTGACCGTGCGGTAAACACTGCACTCACACAGGGAGTGACCGTGCGGTAAACACTGCACTCACACAGGGAGTGACCGTGTGGTAAACACTGCACCATCACAGGGAGTGACCGTGTGGTAAACACTGCACTCACACAGGGAGTGACCGTGCGGTAAACACTGCACTCACACGGGGAGTGACCGTGTGGTAAACACTTCACTCACACGGGGAGTGACCGTGCGGTAAACACTGCGCTCACACAGGGAGTGACCGTGCGGTAAACACTGCGCTCACACGGGGAGTGACCGTGCGGTAAACACTTCACTCACACGGGGAGTGACCGTGCGGTAAACACTGCGCTCACACAGGGAGTGACCGTGCGGTAAACACTGCGCTCACACAGGGAGTGACCGTGCGGTAAACACTGCGCTCACACAGGGAGTGACCGTGCGGTAAACACTGCGCTCACACGGGGAGTGACCGTGCGGTAAATACTGCGCTCACACAGGGAGTGACCGTGCGGTAAATACTGCGCTCACACAGGGAGTGACCGTGCGGTAAATACTGCGCTCACACAGGGAGTGACCGTGCGGTAAATACTGCGCTCACACAGGGAGTGACCGTGCGGTAAACACTGCGCTCACACAGGGAGTGACTGTGCGGTCCATGACACATTCAGCCGGGGACTGGTTCTGCTGCACATTAAACTCTGAACCCCAGTGAGCTCCCGCTGATCTTCTGTGCTTTTAAGACTGTCTCCGTCACCCTTGTATGAAAAGCTCCTATTGACTGCTCCCAAATGAACAACTATTGTCCTGTCTCTCCTGTTCCTATTCTGTTAAAAAAGCTTGAAAGGGCCGTTTCTAACTATCACTCTGCTTTCTTATCACAGAGTAGCCTGGATCCTCATCAGTCCGGCTTCAGACCGAACCTCTCAGAGATCACACCTCTGCAGGCGAGTCCTGTTGCAGCAAGAGCAACTTCTCTTCTGTCTACATCCTCCTTGTCCTGTCTGTGGTCGATTACCCCATCCTCCAGTACTTGGCAGCTATGAGCATCTGCGGCACATTAACCAGGGGATTAACCAGAGCTCTTTCAGTTACGGGCTGATTCCACTAAACCGCAGGACCGAACACTGCAGGAGGTCCTTAGTGCCAGCTGCCATCAGACTGTTCAATGTGCACATATAATTATTGTGCTGTATTATCAGCATCTATTCTTGTACATGTAATTTTATTTTTGTGTTCCAAGGTTATTATATGCATCTCCTGTGATTGTATTGTTTGGCTGTTAATGTAGCTGCTGTGTCTCAGTAATTTCCTGCAAGTACTAAACAACATATCAACATACGGATTCATTCATTTAAAAGCTTGGCTGTCATTATGGATCCTTTCAAGTTACCTTCACTCCATCGTCATCATTTACCGATGTTGCCAAGAGACACCAGGAGCAGCTGGTCCAGTCAGAAACACTACGCCGGAACTATTGTCCACACACTGCCTTAAACGTAAAGCTAGCAGGCCAAGTGATGGCAACATTAGGAAGAAATGAACAAGGAGGCTTGAATTGACAACGAAGCCAAATATTTTCCCTAAAAGAATGTGGAAAAATGTCTGAGTGTGGGACTTGTGATGTCATCACCCCACCACAGTGAAGCTTTGCGGCCTCCGCTAAATAAATCTCCAGCAGAAACACCGGCATACCACAGTCAGCCTGAGTGTGGCCCTGCTGCACATACACCACTCTGCCTATAGATGGCACTGCTGTGCACAGCACTCAGATCTACAGTCCACTTCCGACACTCACCTCCTCTGTAGAGTGGTCGTAGACATCATCAAACCGCTGCTGTCGCTGACTCCTTTCCTGCTCCAGAGTCTCACTAATGAGGCGAGCCACCTCACTTTGCGTCCCAGGCTTCTCTCGGCCAATCAGGAAGCTGCAAGGGGGCAGACGGAGGCCTTAGCTAACGTAGTACAGTTTGACCACCTCACTTAGGAACGGACTCGTGCCAGGTGCGCAAGTGTGAACATTTGCCTGTGGTAAATCATTCACAGACTGCTCTCTCTGAAACTCAGCCTGAGGAGAAACTCAAGCGGACTAAAGAACAATCCCTGCTTTCTGAACATTCCAAAGTACTTCACAACAATTTTACAACAGCCCATCATCTACAAATCAACCAACATCAGCAGTAACCTTATAGACACAAATAGTCCACAACATGCAACAAGCAGCCCTTTCATGGTAAAATATAAGCCGTTTACTGAGCCGAAAGCACAGGTTTGCATAACCTTTGTTGATATTTCAACGAACTTCCTTCTCATGGTATTTGAATGAAATGCTACCCCGTGCTATTTTAAGTATCATACTGTATTCATTACTTATTTGTTCCATTATTGTTTTATATTTATTTTACTCACTGTCTTTAGAGTTCTGGGATTTATTTTGTTGACCGCGCAGTGTGTCCCTTACATTTGAGTTCTAATTTCAGTTACACAATGACAGGACAATCTGCTTTTTAAAAGTTGGCAGGAGGTGCCCAAACTCACCGGACAACGCCGTCAGTGTTCTTCAGCACTGTGGCTGCGAACAGCTGCGTCACCCCCACCAGGCTGGTGGAGTCGACCTCCACGATCTGGTCGTTCACCTGGATGCTGGGCGGGCGAGAGAGCAACATGTTCACATTACAGACACCAGCAGCACAGCTCTGGCAGCTTCATGACTGAATGAAAAAAATTCGGGGGAAAAAAAACTTAAAAAAAATACACACCAGGATGTCAAAAATAGATCTGCGTTTTCACACATGATGTAAAAGCACAAAACCCAGCTTCACACAGAGACCTCTGCTCTCCGAGGAACAGGGAATGTTTGATCCGGCCCTCGCCAGAGGATATAAATAGTTTTATTTATTAACTCAAAAAGCTGTTTCTGCAGACCAGTGACGGAAAAAAGGCAGAATCTTCCAGAAAACAACATCCTGCTTCTCACC
The DNA here is from genome assembly GCA_029721435.1 of Gymnothorax reevesii. Lineage (NCBI taxonomy): Eukaryota > Metazoa > Chordata > Actinopteri > Anguilliformes > Muraenidae > Gymnothorax > Gymnothorax reevesii. The sequence goes on from CM056586.1 coordinate 69,527,556, forward strand.
GTCCATCTTTCTCAGCGGCTCCCCCTTCCGTTATGGTCTTGACAAATATTCCCAGCTTCTCGAGGCCCTGGTCGGCACCCACTCCCATCCCGATGATGCTGATGCCCAGGCCGTTATCGCCTGATCATGAGGGAGAGAGCGGTAGAGAACACCAAACAGAATCAGTGTGTTTACAGAGAAGAACACAACAGCAGGTACGGTCTACTGCGGAAGTGAAAGATTACAGAGAGGTGAAACACTGAGTGGAGTGTAAAGTCCAGATATTACGTTCACTTGAGCATAAGTTTTACTTGAGACGCAAGAGTGGATGTAGTTGGGAGCAAGAATTAAACTGAAAGTTACAGTTGACTGAAAATTAAAGTGCCACCAGCCCCAAACAAACAGAGGGCATAACTTCATCAGATCACGCATTGACCCCCCCAACCTGAGGGGGGGAATCTGAGGTCGACCTTCAGACCTTGTGCAGGAATTACATGATTTAATTAGAGCAGCAATTACACTGGTGCAGATTAGGTACAGTTAGACAGGCTTAATAAACCTTGCAATGTCATCTGAAATCTATAGCAAACTTTCCAGTGATCCAATCTTGCCTCGTCTCATTAAAGCAATGACGTGCAGTCGCAGTGTAGCGAAGTGATTGCCATTTTTTCCCCAGTTGATCCAACACTGGGTCAATACAATCTAACTTCACAGTCATCAGTGATTAAAGAAGCCAACTGCTAAATAAAAGCAGGACAAAAATATGCTAAATTCAAATTCCAAAAGCCAGTCATGATGACGCTGACATCATGTAATATTTACCATGCCATTCGTAGCTTGTCTCATAGCAAATATTCGGCCTGAACTGCTCTTAGATGTACAAGCAATGAGACTTTTATTAGAAATGGGCAACATTCCATGAATTATTACACATTACAGTGAAATATTTCCACAGGACTAGAATCTTGCGAATGATTGCCGCTGCGTTAACGGTACCCACCCTTCTCGATCTCCACGGGAAACACGTCCATCTTCTCCACTCTCTTCTCCAGCTCATACTCGGCAGATGCAGCGACAGGGTCCACCTCATCGTTGCGGCGATCATACTCCTCGTTTGAGTAAGTGCCGAACACCTTGGGAGAGGCGAAGACAATGACACAGTTCAAAATTAAAGAACGGACAGCATAACTCCAGACCTCCAACAGAACCTACATCAGTCAACCTCTCATTCTGCTCAGAGAGATCCCAGTGTACGCTGGTTTATGTTGCTGAAAAACTTCTGATGAAAGGTAACAGAATATGTTCAAATTCTAAAGCAGATTGGAGTAATTAAAGTAATTACTAAGTCCATGAATGTTTTTGAAGCAGTTTCAGAGGCGGATGCAAACATTTTAAAAACTCGGTATGATGATCTCGGTCATGTGTCTTAAGACAGGGCACAAAAGGCTCGCAACTGCCACTCACATGTTATATGAATACCAGTAGACGGTCGCTAATGGCGCAGGACCTCATTTCAGACGCCCAGCCGCGTCACGCAACTGGCACCGACTGACCATCAAACCGGGCTTGTTTGTGAGCCGTCTATCATTGGACATGCAAAGTGTTCAAATGACCATGCACGCCAAGCAGCGTTTCCCCAGTGTACGACTGCTGGAATATCGATCCAGCTCTTAAATTTTCACCCTAGTAAAAAAGTTTGAGCTGGTTCGAATGTACCTTGCACCTAACCATGCCAACACTTGTCTTGAAACAAGCAGTGCTGGTTATGGCCAGGCAAGTAACCTGTTCAGAGGCATTTCGCGAAACAGGCGAGGCGTAAACAGAGCTTTCAGAGGTTAAGTGTGACAAATATGGAAAACATATAAGAAATCAGGAAAAGCCCTAATAAATTCGCACAGCACTGTACCCTGAGACGAGCCAATCCATTCCGCACAAGCAGAATAGGCATGGAAGAGGCTGCCTCAAAATCACACCACTTGGAAGTCATAGTATAATTTAAATAAACAAAGCGTGACTGTTTAGAATAATGTTCAGTAGTTCTTTTAACAAGTGCAAGTTACGAATCACAAACTTGCAGCTATTGCATGATGCCACACGCCTGGTTTAGTACATCTCATTTACATTAAAATGGACAAGATGAGGAAAAATGTCCTAACAGTATACGGTGGTGTAATATTTTGGATTCGATTTGTGGAAGCTGATTGACAGAAATCAAAAGTGAGTTTTTGTACATGTCCTGAACAGCACAGAGCCCGATATAAGCTACAGGAGCCCACGGGCAAGAGCCCGGCCTCATCAAACACGTCTGCGTCCGGCTCTCCTGTTACCATGGAGTAACATACTAACTCCAAACAGAGTTCATTATTGCGCTGAGAATGCAGAGCCCCCCTCACCATCTCCTGCGAAAACTGACCACAGAAACCAACCGGTTTAGTTGGCAGGAAAACACCGTTTACAGACATCAGTGATGTTCACTCTCTGTGCGGAGACTGTGAACAGCAGACAGACTGGGAAATGTTCATGTCTAACCGTTGAAAAGGCTTGTTACACAAATAAACAACATCAGTTTACTCTAACTCTCACACTGCATACAGAAATTTCTGTATTATTCCAATTCCTATCGACTCCTCTGCTCAAATACGAATTTTTCTGTGCTTTTCTATTGCCTTGGGGTCCTAAATCTTATCCAGAACGGCGTGGGTCTAGGCTTTCATTCCAACTACAAATCAGATTCCACTAATCAAAGTCTTCAGCAAAGATTCAAATTCAAACTGATCATGCATCTCTAAATATCAGCTCTAGATATGTAAAATCTGCTATATTTAGCTGTAAATAAATGCATCCAACTTGTGCTGAAATGCATAAGCAAAACAAGGTAATCAGAGATAGCAGACCTGGCCCCAGCCACGGGCTGACAGACAGACAGACTGACAGACAGACAGACAGACAGACAGACAGACAGACAGACAGACAGACAGACAGACAGACAGACAGACACACACACACACACACACACACATATACATGATCATTGCTTAACCTGGCCCCCTAGGGGAGGGGCCACGTAATTAAGCTTTACCATTTATACAATTAAATGCTACAGTTAACTCAGAATTTAATAAAAACTTTGAGTATCTCTGAATTGGATACGAGTGGTCTGAACTTGGACAGAGCTGTTATGTTTGGTTTTGTACCAGCTGGGAGTAAAAGGGCTGAATAATGCCCGAAAGAAAAAAAAATCTCATGGCGTAACTGAGTAATTAGATTTTGCAGTGTTTCTTCATTGCACACTCAGAGCTTTGGCGTGGGAACAGAAACTGTGGCGGTGTGCGGAACGCCGTCCATCGTTCTGAACTGCAGCGAGGCCTCCTTACGGAGCGATGAGCTCCAGAGTCAGTTCTGCCACTGTGAAGGGTGGCACATCGCCAAAGTACGCCAACTGAGGGAGGTTAGTCAGCAGCATGGAGGGAAGTGGACTGGACCGTTTTGGACCTGACATGCATGGAGAGAGTGAGTGTGCAGAACCATTAACTGTAACATGAGCAGGCCCAAGAAGCGAGAGATGGAAATGCACCGCCTCCGCGGGTCTGGGGCCAGAGCTGGGCCAAATTCCAGTGCAGCGAAGAAATGGAACTGCTACTACAGGGGCGAATAGGCTGGGACTGGTTCATACTGCCTAAAATATATATCACTAATCTATTCTGGATAATGACTGATTACCTTAATGAGAAATTACTATACTGGATAACTGGCTTATTTATCATTTAGGAAATTTTTATCCTCAATACTCTAAAAACTACTTCAAAACCCTTAGAGCGCTAAATGCAAATATTGTTGCTCAATGATGTAAGATATCAAAATCAAAGCTGTTGAAAACTTATCATTTGGTGACTTGTTTATAAGAGCTCCCGCAGGGGAGCCGTTTTGAATCAGTTGTCACATGATAGGTTTTCAACAGCACAAGACAATCTACTTTAAAATTTTTTGAAAATTAATTTTTGCCCTCAAAGTATTACATTACATTTTGTAGCTAGTTTTAAATAATTCATAATTATATATACAATTTTATAGAGTGAAACAACTTCAATGACAAGCAATTCCAAAATTTGGATCAGGATGCACAATATCAGAAGCACTGCTGATACTGTATTTTGAGCGAATACACAGGGCGCATCCAAGACATTTCTCCAATGGTATTATTTTCTTTCATTACTTTGGGAATGACGGACGGACATACAGACAACTCAAAAACATAATGACTCCGACCGTGGTAGTCGCTGACGCTGCTGCATAACAAAAATCACGTTTATACTACGGTTCCTGCTCGTGTTCAGCCAAAGAAAACTTCTAAATGTTCGTCCGGACCTTCCCTCACTCTGCCACCCTACGTTGCCTCAATACAACTAAAACTACTGCTGCTGTGTGCTGGAGTGCAGTTATGAGTGTTAAAAATTCCAGCGTTCTGCATAATTGTGAACTCGGTCACCCAGCACTGCATCACGCAACATCCGTGTCGTCTCATGTAATTGAGACTGCATCAGCTAGCAATGCAAAGGTTTGGCCTTTCCCTGGTTAAGATCATATATTATCGCCCATAATAGGCAAATACAGAAGCTGACAGGAGCCTTGTTCTTTAATCTCCAGCTCACAGGTTGAGGAACAGACACTGCGCTGTGCTGCACAGATGGACGGATAAGCAAATATGAGCTCATGTGCGCTTCCCGCGCAGCCGTTTAAGGATCTCAGCGGCGTGTGGACTCCCAACGAGTCTCGCAGGTTCTGCAGCCAAACGGCTCTTTGATTCACCGCTGACATCCGGTTTTCCACCGCTCGTGTGTCAAACCAACTGCGTCTGTATTTAAGGACCATTACAGCAATACCTTTAAGCACTTTGTTAGAGAACGTACATCTTGCACAGATATCTTTCTCAAACATGCAGCAACACCAGGCAGCGCACTATGAATGAAGAGTCATTCCAGTCATTGTGCAGGTCAAGGCGAGGTGACATTTTTTTTTTAAAGGGCTCAGGTTATGTACGCTGTTTTTACTATTCATGTGAATAACTCAAAAAAAATTTAAAAGCATAATCATCTACTGAGCTTCGTAAATGCTGGTTCCTAAGGAACTTTTAAAGTGAACTGCTAACTAAATAACAATATTGGTTAAAAAATAGCGGTTAGATTATTTTCAAAAATAATTCAGTCCTAGCCCCAGGTGTCTGCCAACATTATTTCACACACACACACACACATACACACACGACACACAGTGTATGTATATATATGATATATATGATATGATCATGGCTCAGAGACAACAGATACAACATGAAATCACCAAAATACCAGCGTCATTCAGCCGTAGTATTAATGAAATTAAAACATTCAAAAGGAAAAGTGAAAACAAAGGACTAGACTACCCGTGGAGTGCAGTACAGTGGAGCAGAGATCACCCATCAAGCCCTCAGCTATCATCACAATGATCAGACAGCAGTATATCGTAGCATCAGCTTCAGCAGTAATACAGATCAACCCAATAAGGCCTACGGACCCATATGGGTCTGTAAAATGCAGCTGCACTATTCAAATCTGAGGAACTTCAGGCCCATTTTAAATTCTAGTGGGGATCCAAAGGCTTTCAACAATCCCAAATTCATTCTGCTGAATTACAGGGAAATGTGTGTAAAATGATGTACAAGATCTAGATGAATCTCCTGCTGTGGCCATAAAAACATGGTGTCCTGGGCTTGAATATTTCTTTCAATATTAGTGTGATGTAGCCTCAGTAAAGCGCTGCAACCAGCGAAATACAGAATAAGCCTGCGACATTGTCCCACAATATGAGAACTACAGACAGACCAAGTAAGACTGCAACCAGCCGGGACAGCAATGCTGGTGTTGTTTCCAGTGTCTCAGTTCTAAGTATCCTCTGTTGAGTGAGTGAGTCAGACCACAGCCTCCCTTTTCATCCCAAGTACTCACTTGTACAGTTTTGTGACGTAATCTTGAAAGGGTGCGATGTCATTCTGTCACAAGGCAGAACCATAGACACAGACAAAACTATAAACACCCATAAATATACTGAAAAAATCTTTCAGAGCAGTCATAGCAATTTCAGAAGTCTTGTGGAAGTTTGCTCTAATCACATACACACACACACGCACGCATGCACGCATGCAGGCACACACTTACACACACACACAGACCAACTGAAAATAACTGCATCGCTTTTGCAACTGGTAAAAATGTTTTTTTATTTATCTATTTTTTTAAATTCAAATCTTCATAAGGGAAAAATTTGAGTTAAAGGGGTAAATGAACGTCGGATCCAAATCAGCGACCGAACTCCCCTCAGCTGCAGTGTGTCGGACGTGACGTACAGAGCTGTACTTTTCAAATTAATGTCTATACTCTTGATAAATTGCTTTCTCTTAAAATTGAGATGTTCTCAGCCTTCGAATTTAGGAGTAATCAACCTGAAATGGTTTCGGACGACCGAGCCGACTTATGACATTATCTGGTCAGAAAGCCAAAACTCCCAACAGCGGTATTAGGGCCTGTGTCCCCACACAACAGCTTTTGCCCAGGCAGTGTCCATTTTCTACGCAAATTCTATGAAGTTCAGCATTGACGGCACTCAAAGTTCTGATGAAACAACAACACGCTCGGCTGAAATTAGTCTCACTTTTGGAGCATCGCCAAGTTTGCCAATGTCACTTCTTTCTCACCATCCAATCCACGTCAAGGAGACAAAATCAACTTCAAAGTTGGATCTGGCTCAGTCGTGTTTCCAATCAGTTAGCTATAGTTTAGGAGTGTTCAGTATTCTTTCTTAGGAGCTCTTGGTTTGCTAACGGGTTCGTTTATATTAATGTTTACTACAACTATAGAGCCCAACAGCTGTAGCCTGGTATTCTGTGGATGTTTTCCAAAGCATTGCTGCAAACTATATTAGCAACTTTAGCTACAAAGTTCAGACCTTTGACTGTATGGTTTCAGCTCTGCTCTTTGAAAAACAAACATTCATTTTCTCAGTTTCTAAGACTATTTGTGCTTCTTGTCATAGTTATAGTGAACCTTAAGTTACCGAAAGTTAGGCTACGGAGACTTGACATTCGCGACGATGGACTGCAGAAGTGATTAGAAGACGATTTTTTGTTAGTTTGCAAGGATAAGTGCTTGAAAGATTCGCCCTTAAAATGAGGTCATGGGCACTTCCAGGTCAAAAACACTGCCTGTGGACAGAGGTCCTTAGTTCAAATATGCAAAAAGTTTGTTCACTTCCCTATGTAATGTGTGCAACCATTTTTTTCAAAATTAAGGTCTGTGCAGAAGTTTCATGCATCTCATTCACGCGAGCGCGTGGTTCTTTGTAAAGTTTTTTTTTTTTTCAGTAAATACTAAAAAATGTTCAGAGAACCCTTCTTTCAGTGTACACCATGTAATAAAGTTTGTGCAACATCCGAGATGGTGGTTGTCAAAACCTTGTTTCTCCAATAGACTTGACATGAACCCCCAAAAGTACAATGCTCAAAGGAAGGGCGTGAAATATGGAAAAATGAAGTTAATGATAATTTCAAGCAGTCCGTTATTTCAAGCAATTCTATTCATAGGTAACAACTCAGCGCATGAATTCAGGCTAGAATACTGTGTGAAATACACCATAGCTTCATAAAAGATAATTACATGTTCATTTAGTACAACCAATTTAACAAATGACTGATACAGCCACTCTCCCAACCCCTATAGAACACAAGTAGTTTGAGCAGTTTTATATCCATTTTTCTTGCGTAAAATTTTTTTAAACCTTAGAGCACTGAAATAAAATATGAATTTAAATTCAATTATCTTGTGCTGTTGAAAACCTATCACGTGGCAACTTGTTCAAAAGAGCTCCCCTGCGGGAGCTGTTTTAAACAAGTCGCCAGTGATAGGTTTTCAACTGCTTTGATTTTGACATCTTACATCATTGAGCAACAATAGCTGCATTTAGCACTCTAAGGGTTAATTTTGGGGCTATCATGTATGCAAAAGAGATGCTCCATGACACACAGGAAAGCCTGAGAGAGAAGAAACACCACACAAACAGGAGGGGACAACCTTCATCTCTGAACACCTTCTGTTTCACACACACTGTGTAAGTTTACACTCACAACAGATATTTGCAGTGCATCAGGGCACTGGAGACTGCAGTTTTCCATTACAATGCACCGTAACACATTTATCACAGCGCTTTTAAAAACATATCCATGGATGCCTTCGTTTAAAAGGAAGGACTACACTCTGTGACACAGAAGCAGCGTACGGCAGGCATTGCAGTCCATCCCCATTCTCCCCTAAACCACAATGATTAACTACCTCCTTTCATAACTGACGCTGTGAGATGACCATGACGGATTGCAGGGAGCACGATGAATGGCCAGCACTGTTACTGCAGGACAGGCGGCGAGTGAAAGACTGGAAATACACCGAGCGCAGGCTGGTCTGCATAATCGAAGGTAACGCGTTGCTGAATACCCCTCCGCCAAGGGGCCAATGCGATACATTCAGCAGGCCAAGGGCAAAGGTCAAATCCAGCAAAAAACCTGACGTAGCACATCTATGGGTCATAGAGAGTTACCATACCAAATTTGGTGAAGCTGCACTCATTAGTTGCTGAGTACTGATCCAGGCAAAGTCATGGACAGACAACAGACGAGAGATAGACAGACAGACACACAGGTGACGACAATACCCCTCTAGCTGAAATTGCGGGCCGAGGTGTAAAAACTCAAACGCCAGCAGCCCAGCTCCCATACACATGTTCACGCCATATAAACAGCCCCGGCACTCATCGACATTTAAGTTAAAGGGCATCAAAAGTCGATTACCATTGTTTTTGTTTATCGGCCAATCGGCGAGCCGCACCAGCGCAAACGAACCGAAATAGAAGGATTATCTATGGATGCACACAAAGCATTGGTTTATATGAATGAATCTGGTCATGTGACAATGCAAGATGACAACAAAAGCAAGTGATTTGTTTGTAAACAGTGGATGTTCAACGTCCCGTCTGAGAATCGACTTTGGATGCCCTTTACAAAATGAACATCAGGAACGGAACACTTTTTACTTGGACAGCAGTAATTGAGTTCCCGTCTCCTTCCAAGAGCCACAAATGCCAACATATCGGAGATCACCTAAATGCTTGGGGAAGTCCCAACAGTAGAGTTCATTCAAGGCTCTGTTTAATCATGAAGGTACGTGCATCTCCACATGCACTGCACAGCGCTAAAAGAACTTGGAGGATTGGGACTAAACAGCCATGTGGCCACAAGAAAGCCACTTGTTAGTGAGGCTAATCGGGGAAAAAACTACTTCAACTTGCAAAGGAGCACAAACATTGGACTGTCATGTGGTTTAATGAGTGCAGATTTACCCAATTCTGCAGTGATGGGCACATCGGGGTAAGAAAGGAAGCCCATGAAGCGATACACCCATCATGCACAGTGCCCACTGTACAGGCATCTGGAGGCAGTGTGATGATCTGGGGTTGCTTCAGCTGGTCAGGTCTGGGCTCAGCACTTTACTTGCAGCAATAAAATGAATTCAGCAGACTGCCTGAGTATACTGAATGACCAGTAACCCATCGATGGGACTTTTTAATACCTGATAACACAGGCATATACCGGGATGACAATGCAGAGATTCACTGGGCTCAAATTGTGAAAGACTTGTTCCAACATGCATGAGGCATCATTTTCACATGTAAACTGGCCATCTCTGAGTCTGGACCTAAGGCAACTGAACGCCTTTAGGATGTGCTGGAGACGGCTTAACGCAGCGGTTTGACTCACCCATCGTCACTACAGTATCTTAACAAAAAAAAAGGATGCAAATGTGGTAGGAAATAAATGTTGTAACATTGCATTAGATTGTCATAACAATACCATAATGAATGTGCGCCATGATGAATGCTAGAGGTGGCCCAAAACATTATAGTGAGCAACTTTTTTTTGGATGGGCAGTGTATATAAAGGAAGATCATGGGCATTCAAATATATTCTAGCAGCCCATCTGAGTTGTGTAACTTACAGGTTTTAAGTGCCAATAATGCAGACAATGGTCAACAAAATATAAGCCAAAAGCCATACAACATAATTATTTGCATTAATCAAAAAAATTGGTACATTGTGATGCATGTTATCACGTTAAAAAAAATATACTATCATGATTAAGATTTTGGCCATACCATCCAGCCAAAACTACAAGTAATTACATTGAGTACATATTGATGATGATGCAATGATAAACGGTACAATCATGATCAAAAATTTGAGGTAAATATGTGAATAATGTAACACGTGATTCCATTTCCAACATCATGCATCACTGCCGTTCAGCTTGGGCGTCTGTTGGCATCCAAGGGTTGAGTCACAAAATATGTTGTGCCTCAGTTTAGACCTGATTCTCACAAGTCATATAAAATGTTGCTTCGTGTTGCAGGAAAATTCATAATCTTGACTTGCGCAGCTAAAATTAAATAACACTCCCACTGCCGCCACCTAATTTACATGGAACCCACCACAATAGAACTACACCATCGCAAAACAAATCGCATTGCACAGCGAGCATATGTTGCAAAATAGAATGGCAACATTACGAAGTAATAGATATTTTACTGTCCCAACTTCTTTTGTTCTTTTGTTGCAAGAATAAAATAGAGGCAAATGTTTATTTTGAAAAAAAATTCAATAAAATTCTTGCGGTAAGTGATGTAGTATTTTATTACTATAATACAGGCCAAAGACAATCTTAGGTTAATGAATACTTGTCAGAGATAAAATTAAAATTGAAAGCAGTGTGAATAAAACATATTGTCCCAACTTTCTCTGATTTGGGGTTGCACATACAAAGTTGCAAAGGCAGTCATGAGCACAAATCAGAGAAAAGTGTCCGATAGCACAGCAAGTATTGTAAAAAAAAAAAAATAAAAAGGGAAACCAATGCATGCATGTCCTTTATTTAGCAGAAACAAAAAAAGCTTCCCAATAATTGAGAATAGGAATGCCTTCAAGCGCACATCCGTAGCTAAATGCTGCAGCCGCACCTTTTGAAAACAGAACTGCTCGTTGATGTCCTGTTTGCTGAGAATGAAGGGCAGTCAAACTCAGGCTGATTATGTAGCCGTTACCCTGCCTGAAGAGTACGGTCGCGATTTTGTGTCGTTTCACTGCTGCTCCGACTCGCAACTCACTGATGCATAACAAAATGGCACCATCTCTCTTCCATTCTTTATGAAGTATTTCAAGGAATGCCCACATGATTTTCACACCTTGCACAAATATTATGCAAGCATCATCAACTGTGTAAACGTTTCTTATCTTTTACGATTATTGTTTTGGTGATTTTCGAAGTCTTACTGCCTGTATGCAAGTGTGTTTGAGTGAGTATGCGTAAAGTGGGGAAAAAAAAAAGAAAACTGCCTGACATTCCCCCGGCTAATAAAACCTGAGAGCGGAGAGGGAACGTCAAAAAGTAAGTGGCATGCTAGGGCACGGCTGTTTACCCGGATTCCAACCGGCATCATCCTTTCGCAATTTCAGCCGGAGGAATGCACTACTGCAGGGGCACTGTTCAGAGTTCAAGGTAGGTAGAGCTGGAGAAGGGCGTGAAAGATTTTGGCAGGGTCCCAGTTTATTTAACGATATGGACTGAACAAGCACCTGAATTATCCACTGTTTCTGAGGTATGCAAATGCAAGCAGAGTTGAGTAAGACAAATTAAAGGGCTAGTTATTCACCGGTTCTGTTCTCGGCACTCAGACGAGGTTAGTCTACCGAGTTCATACAGCCAATCAGGCCAAAGACTGGATAGCTGGGCTTAAATTCACAGTACATGGTACAGATCAATCCTACGAGTGTTATCTGGAAACAGTGAAACGCAACACTGTCCATTGATCCCACGACGTAATGTTACATCGCAACTTTGGTGGGAAAAAAAATAAATAAATAAATAAAAATTTGCTACAGATAAAATAACAATAACTCAACTTTTTCCACTTTTATTGGAAGAAAATGACAAGATTATGTGGTATAGAAATGTATAACAAGGTCTTAAATCACCAAATTTATCACACATATTATGTGTATTGTCATTACAGCAAAAAGGACATCCCAGTAGAGACATCTTGGACTACGCAGGTGCTGCAATGATAATGGTCTTAATAAATATGATAACTTTCAAAATTTAATTCTCCCAACAGAAAGATATAACCGCCAATAGTTTCAGTCGAAAAAATCTCTTAAGTTCAGCTCCTTATGTCTTGTCCAAATTAAATATGTCAGTCCAGTTAAATATTTTGAATTGTCTGGTTCTGAGGCCAATGAGACCAAAGCTGCTTTGGATGCCTTGTACCGTGTTTACTCAAACTGCCAAAGCTGGTCCAAATCTGAATGATAATCTTAAAGTTATTCAAACTTCAACATAATAGCTGCAGTCAACATAGCTGACTTAGTCCATATTAATTCATTATAATTTATTAAACAAATTAACATTTTAACTAAAAATGCTTAAAGAATACAGGGATCTCACAAGGGTTTTTCCACTGCGTAGGGGCAACTTGGCATGGTGCTAGCCGTGTGGCTGTTGTCGAAGGTGTGAGCTTAGTAGGGGTGTCTGGGGTCATACTCCCTGGAAAATTTTGAAATTTAGATCCCCCTGAAACACTATTTCATGCACTTTGAGAGGTTTAAATTAATTTGTTCTCCTTTCCTCTCTGATAATCCCTGCAACAAGCTGGTATTAGTATACTAGTACTATCAAAACACCCCTACGCTGGTTGAAAGACAGCGTAGGGGCCCAAATCACAGCATAGGGGGCCCCCACGCTCAAATGACCGAGTGAGAACCCTGGAATACTTCTTTCATCAATGTACACAATCGAATACATTTAGCAACATTCGAGATGGTAGGCGTCAGCCAAAGTGATTTGACGTTGAATTAGCCTTAAGTGCAGCGAGTCGATTCCATTCCCAACCCACAGCACGAAATCTCAGTGATACAGCCCCCATAGTGAGAACCCCAAGTGGAACGAAAAAGGTTTTTAGATTTTAATATGAAACCCTTTTCTCTCCAGAGATGGTGGAGGACTCTTGGCATGGATTTTCCCGTTAATTCAGCTTAGGCGCAGAGCTTAATGTAACAGTGGTTGGGGAAACTCTCCTGGGAGATGAGTCGCTGCAGGCCATCAGATAAAACAGGAAGTGAGCGGGCCGATGGACGCCATTTCTGCCTCTGGATAAATACGACAATGCTCCAGCGGCAGTGGGCCGCATCGAAACAAAGTTTTTCGGCTATTCCGTCAAAATATTGATAGGGACACACTGCAAAAGGTGGGTCAGATTGCTTTCAGGAGCAGTTGCGCAGACAGTCATCACCACTCGCTCAGAGATCCCAAATCCCAAAGCTATTGAGGTCAGCCACTTCATAACACCCCCCCATCATTATCAAATGAATTAACAGAAATTATATCCTCCATCTTGGCTCCACAGCGCAACAATTTAAGCTCACATCCTTATTTCTAGCCTAAACCCTTGAACTGATGGGAGAACACTCGTGTGAACATAATTTAGGAGCATCACTGGGTTGCATCAATTTTATTCGACATTTTACAGCCAGCAAACGCTTAGCTCCTAAAAGAGAAGACAAATCCGAACAGCATTATAGGCGAAGCACAGATTTCCCTCACTGTAATCATGCACTACACCACAAGTTCCCATGAGATGAGTCACTCAAAAAATATCCGACTGAATGGATTTGTAGTGAAATGTTAACTTAGTTTAATATTAACTCCACAATGCAGTCGATTTCCTACATTTCATTGTACAGGCACTTAACAGTGATTTACGGTAGTGTTGACCAATAAGGGCGGTCCCCATCCGTGCCACAGTGATCTAATTAGACTCCAGTGAACCTTCTGGGTACCAGTCAATGACTTTATCCACCAGGATACACACAGTCCCCAAATCAAAATCTCCAGTGACAGAGCAAATATTACAATCCTTATTCTGCTTTACAGTCATGCTGTATGACTTCAAGCCCTCAGTGGGGAGACTTTAACCACAGCTCAGAATTAACCCACATAAGCAGTGTTTGTTAATGATTCACAAAGCACTTTTGGACCCGGTGTATTGTCAGGCATACGTTACGCTATGGTCCCGTCCTGTCAATACCCAACTACTAGTGACGCTCGCCCCTACAGAGGCCAACAAGAATCTTAAAAACAGTCACTTCCATCCACATACCGAGTCAGCAGGTCTCTAGAACTCACTAATCTCCCACACGAGGCAAAGAACCAACCGTAAAAAACTGCATTCAATAAAGTTTGAATAGCTGTCTGGGGTCAATGACATCAAAAGATAGAAGAAGAATTCACAGGCGACTCGTTATTAACAATTACTCAAGGCATAAGTCATCATGCACTTAAAAAATAACCAGAGGAGGCGAATACTTTGATATCCCAGTTAATTATCATAGCACAAAGACAAGAGCCTTTGATCATGTGACAAGATTTGAAAAGCCTGAATGCCAGAAGGTTCCTGAATTACAAAAAAAAAAACAGTCCAAAGGGCAACAGTTGTAGTACAGCCCACAACAGTGCCGGTTAGTTAGACATGCAGTCCATAGTAAATTTAGTCTTTTCAGCATAACAACTTTCAAATAAAAACTATAAGAGCGAGTGACCTGATATTTTTATAGGACTATGACATACCAGGAGACACCAACTATCAGTGGTATATAGAGCTCCAACATTAATCCAGGGGCGCTCTGTATGCTTTTTTTGTAGTTATTTTATAGGAAAACACATAAATATACATAACAACAATTGTAAATGAATCGCAATCAGAATTGGAGAGAAAAAAAATCTCCCCAATTATGTTGTCAAACACGTTATTCTTTCCCCTAAATAATTATTAATACAATGCAAGTTTGGCTCCTTATCACTTACACCATCTTTTAATTTTTCTTTATCAACTCACTGACCGGTTCCAAAAGTTATTTGTCCACCACAACATCTATTAAAAGCCTGATCACATCACCGTCATTCCCTAGGTGAGACGTACTCAACTCTCATGCAGCCGACCAGTCTGCAACACGGGACAATTCGCACAACATGAAGACAGAAATTCCATCCTTCATGGCGTAACGAGTAATTTCTGACGCAGTGGCCCAAGAGGTAAATTAAGCATCAGGACATGAAAGCACCTAATTAATAATTGAAAATAAAAGCTAGTAAAAATTCAGGGATGGATATGGGGTTTGGAACAAAATCCCCATGACGACTGTCGCAGATCTCTGCTCAAAAACACAGCACGAGACGTCATCACTACAGTTATCTCGTCACCAAGTGTATCGTAGCTAAACACAGGCACATCAGGCCATGCGCCACTCAGATTGTAAACACGTACCCGGATTGGTGCGGTGGAGAAGCGTATTTTCCTTCGAGGGTTTGGGTCCTCCTCATCAGATAAGCCCGGCACCTCCTCGTACTCCGTGAAGGAATAGTCCCCCTCCTGACGCTCATGGTCCGTGTCCCTGTCATCCACAAAAGCGGCGTTCTCGATACCGTAGACAACCGGGGACGTTTTCATCCGGGTATTCTGCTCCGCCTGATACTCCTGGTCGCTGTCGTCCTCCTGACCTCCCTCCTCCCTGCACTGCGCCTCCGCTCTGTACTCCTCTCTATGGCTGTCCAGCTCTAACTCCGCTCCGCGCTCCTCCACCAACCTCAATTCCTTCTCCTCGCTGCCCTTGTCCGTCTCTCCGGACACCGCTATGACCCGGGACTCCTCGTGCGTGGCCTGCGAGCGGCCGCGGTCTTCAGTGGGCTCTTCCCAGCCCTCCAGGTGAGGCTCTCTCCCAGACTTCTTTAAGTTCTCAGATTTGAGCTCCTGCAGGGAGTCAACTTTCTGCTGCTTTGCATAGTTCCCTCCCGACTCCTCCGGCGAATGCAGTCCCACCTTTCTTGAGCGCTCCTCTGTACATTCCTCTCTGATCTCGAGATCCGGCTCCGTAAAAACACTGTCCTCCAGACTTCCATCCTCGTTCTCCTCGCTCTCAGATGATTCATTCTGGACCACGACCAGCTCCGCTCGGACCACCCCCACTCCTGCCGCATCCAGAGGTGCTGCCTGCTGAAGCAGCTG
The DNA here is from genome assembly GCA_029721435.1 of Gymnothorax reevesii. NCBI lineage: Eukaryota > Metazoa > Chordata > Actinopteri > Anguilliformes > Muraenidae > Gymnothorax > Gymnothorax reevesii. Next base: position 69,543,720 of record CM056586.1, read on the forward strand.
CTCCCCAGCTCTCCGCTGCACCAGGCCGTCTTTCTTAGTTGCCTCCACCACCTTGGCCTTGCTGGGAGAGGAGGAGGAGGAGCTGGGGTGTGCAGTGGACTGTATCGAATCCCTGGCAGAGGGGCTGGCGGGTTTGGTGGCGACAACACCATGAGACTGTCTGCACAGACCGTCGCCAACTCTGTGGGCGGGCTGGTGAGAGGTCTGAGCGTGACCAGCAGGGGACGTGGGCATCAGGCTCTCAGTAGTGCTGTTCAGGCCCCCGCAGCCTGCTCCGCTGGGCTTGGACCTGTTATTGGCCTCCTCACCATCGCTGTCCACCATGAAGTTCTCCAACCTCCGGGAGATGGGTCCAGCATTCAGAGAGGACCTGGAGCCCTGCCTCTTCTCCTCACCGGGTCCTCTGTCCTCCTGCGGAGCAGCTTTAGTGACTGAGGTCAGGTTGAGATCAGCTGCCACACTAGCAGTGGAAACTTCTGAAGAACCGGTGCTCCGTCTACCGGCCTTCCCTTCGTCACCCACGCTGCCTAATGAGAGCCGGACCGTCGTTTTCGTGGGGGAGAGTTTTTCGGCTTGTGGCTGGTCTTTGATGCCCCTCTCAAACAATTTCCTGGTTACAGAAAACTTCTCTGCCAGTGCTACTTTGTCAATATCGCCATCGTCACCCTTGGGCGATCTGTCGGTGTTCTGCAACTCTGGGCTGTTCACGTTCCCCAAACTAGTTCTTTGAGCGCTGGCCGAATATTGCGTTTTCTGCAGAGTAACCTGCGGCAAATCACTTCTTACAGCCGTTTTCACTTCTGGGAGCTCCTGCTGCTGACCGTCCATTTGCAAAAAAATGTTTTTAATCTTATTGACCCTGTTGCCGAAGGGTCTGCCCCTCGTCTCCTCCCGGATCTCACTAGACCCATTGGCATGAGACTTCGCAGTGTTGTCAGATTTAGCCCCATCAAAAGTGCACTTAATTGCGTGGAAGTCCGACTTGTACGCGTTCCTGTGAGGAGATGCGCTCCTCAGGGTCCTGTCGCCTTTGCTCTCGGCCTTGATCATTTTTCTGAGATTAATTTGACAACGCAGGGTAGACGGATTACTGGCCAGGCGTGGTACGAGGGAACGTTACATCAAAATCTTTATTTCCCGTTCCCTTAGGAGCTGCTCACGTCCCTGAAGTCCTACTTCAACAGAGCCATGAGTTCCAAGTGCCCTTCTACACTTCACAAAGGCGACGGTCATCTAAAACAAAAAGAGAGCCCTCGTTAGAAAGAGACCTTTTACGTGAAACAAACCGAATATTATAGCATCCTGAACTTATCTCGGTAATATTAATTAGCCAATTAAGTTATTTAATTCAGAGCTCAAATTTCCCACTTTGGTATCGTTAGAATAATACTTCGGTTAAGAATAAACCGTTTTGTATTTCAGTCTCATAGTCATACAGCCCAATCGCAATACTTGTAAAAATCTATTCGAACTCGTGAAGCCGCTTTCACACCGGACGCGAAACGAATTACATTCTGAGTCAATACAAAGATGCGAATAGACGCGGGTGTATTCGCGTCTTTGCATCGACTTTGAATGTAATCTGTCGTGCGAAAAAATTCGTTTCGCGTCCGGTGTGAAAGCGGCTGAAGAGCGAAAACCGTAGCGAAGCTCGCGAACTGAGTCCAAGTTTCCCCACATTTCCTGAATCAGAGATCCGCACCGAGCCAGTGGGCTAACTAACGTTAGCTAACTATTGTCATGAAAGGACCGAGAGACTCGCTGCGCATTCGTGGTACTTTAGCCCATTAGCGAGTGACTTCTTTGCACAAAAAGTATGAAACACCAGGCCAAAGCCCACAAAAACACATATAAAAACTCGCAGCGATTTGTTTCCATCCACTTTAGTGCAAAATAAGGTCCTCTGAAGTCCACAATGAGGAATTCTAACTGCAGTTCAAAAGTTGAATGATTAGTTAACCACACCGAAAGTTAGTTAAACCTGCGCTGACTTTTTACATCCCAAACATGAAATGATTTACCTCTGTTCACCACGACACGGATACGGCTAAGACCTTCACGTCCCCCCGCGTATTTTACTTCACATTCTCGGAACTTGTCGCTCCTTTACCGCCATCATTCCCTCTCCAACGTTTTTTTCCTCCTTCCCTCTCCATACAGACCTGTCGTCCCCCGTGCGCGTGCCCGCGACCGTCCGGCGCGCCGTGCCGAGCAGTTTCGAGGTCGGGGACGGGCGCACATGAACACATTCCAGGATCAGGAACATCCCCCCCTCCTCCCGCTCTCCACCGCACCGACCCAACAACACACAGCACAGACATGGCGTGGGAAAGCATCGTATTCCAAGAAGATACTCCCACACCGTACAGCACTGGAGGAAGATTTGATCCTGAAGGGAGTGAACTGAGAGCCCCTCCTAGCGTTTTCTCTTGGATAAGAAGTGCAAAAGTCCACTATTATTCATATTGCCCAGCCTTACCCCAGGGCTTGTACTGTACATTGAGCTTTACCTTTAATTACACCTCGCACCCAACGCAATCCGATCACCATCCGTGAAATTTCGCGGGTCACGTATGTTCCAACTTCTGATAGTTCACTGGTCTAATTCTGACCATATTATCAATGACCTGAAGTGGCCCGTCAATAATTTTCCATGTCTTTTTCTTGTTACTATTCAAAACAAAATTATGTAAGCCTTAATGCATACAATTTTGCCTCTTCTTCAAAATTTGCCATCTGTTATAAATGTGTGACAGTGCAACAATACTTGCTCTCATACATGCACATTATCATTTCAGCATCCAAAACTGTAGACAACGTACGGCCAAGCAGTGGGATATAATCTGGGCATGAAAAGGAAACTTATATTCTTCTTTGCCTGAAAATATTTTATCAAAGCTTGTTACATGGGTAAATTCCTATATATATGAAAGGTTGCCCTCCCTAAATTTCCCTTACATATCCATGAGCCTAGGGGCCCTATACTGCCACCAGCTCTTAGTTTTTCCCTCATCAGACAACTGTAGGTAGTCTGCTGAATAGGAGTGCCCCACTGCTGACTTGGAGCGCCCCACAAGAATAGCTGTTGCCTGGCCGTAACACTCAGCCTCTGCTGCAGACATCTCATGTGGTTCGCATTTCTCACACAACAAAGTCTGCGCATTCAAGCCAAGTTTATTGTTCTACCTACAAGAGTGAAGCTCTTAAAATTCTTGCACTGTTGTTGTATTATGAAGCTACAGTCTGCCTGGAGCAGCCATTGTAATTAGGATGACCAAGTCCACCAGTTCGCATTGTTATTCACGGCATATTTAACTCTTATCCTGCATTCCAAATATTGAGATACTATATTAAAGTCCTATCCTGCGTTCCCAGTATTGAGATACTGGCTTGCATTTTTATTGCCTTTGCTCTAAAATTTGGTGCTTATCTAGGAGTGTAGTGCAGTTTGTTTTGATATCAGTCCGGAGCTTAAGTGTCAGAGGCGAAAAAACATTTATTTCAATAACATTTTCAAACATAACTTGTACATTATAGACACAAATAAAGCATGATGGTTGATTGGTGCTTCAATGTGAAACAAAAGCTGAAAAGTAATACAATTCTGAAAATATTCATTAACTCTTCACTGGACTGGTCGATTCAGAACAGCTCATAAGTACTGCTGCATAATGGCAACACTGAACTTTTAAGGTGAAATGTTTCTCATTAATTCATACATGGAACTACAGCATTTTAAATCAATTAGAGCACCATAAAGTTTATGCGCAATAACTTCAAACATTTCACTTGTGTTACCTGCAAAACACAAATGGTTTTTATCAACTGTTGTACGGTATATTTATTTAGTGATGCACTCAGGCTAATTCTCATTATTCCTCTCTCTGATTAACCTTCAGTTGGTATGAAAACATTTCAGCTTCACATAAGGACAATTAACATTGCTGGTCCAGTCTTATGATATGAAATTATCAAAAAAATATATATATATATTTGCATCAACATTTATTTTTATTGTGTACTTTTAACGCAAAGGGCTGTTGTTTGACATGAGTCAAGAGGATTAAAAAGTTTAAGCCAGTGATGCCTGCTGCTATTATTATAAACAGTATTATGGGACTAACAGATGAGGCTCTCATATTTATGTTCAGATATTGCAATTTAGTTTTGTAATGTTTTTTTTTTTTGTGCAAAGTTTCCCACGTGCGGCTAAACATGTTTAAATGAAACATTTGTCACTTCTAACACCTTTAGAGTCTATTGCGTTACTGAATCAGTCGCAGAACAAAGTAAAGAGATGTTACAAACCGAGGGAAAGAATCTCAATGTTTATTATAAACGCTGTTTAGAATTTTGAGACGACCATTCAGCAATGGTGACACATATCACATTGTCGCACACAAATATACTATTTGTCCCACATTTGTTTTGTTGGTATCTGGTCACCCGAACTTTATGTGTAGTCCGACAGCACAGTGTCTATTTTATTACCCTGGTGAACCATACAGTAAAAGTCTTTCAGTCCTGCAATGTACCCTCTATTTCAATCAGCAGTAGAAGTCTATTCTGCAATCAAAGACATGGATGCGGACTGAATGTTCCATGGAGGGAGCATATCCATTTAACATAACTGAATATTTCAGAGAGTATGACATATATCACAAAAAAATGGTTATCATAGAGGAACTCTGCCATCAAAATCACAACTGGTAATATCAACTATGGAAAGAAAAACACAAGAAACAACATGAATTTTCAATTGATACACTAAAAACCAATCCATTTAAAGCATAATAAAACAGGGTACTGAAAGTGGTTCTCTGAAAATTTATAAGGTGTTCAGCTTCACCTGCAGAACAAGTTAAGAATTTGTGTGTGAAAGTTTACTACCTTAAATATTTCAAATTGTATCAAACTGACCACAAATCTTCACAAAAAGTCCTTTGCTCAACCAGAACGTAGTCAAGTGGTACCTTCAAGACCTACTACGGCTCAATACTCTGTTGGAAATGGGTTGACATCTGTAAATCCCGACAGTATATACTCATTCATGCTCACATATAAAATGAGCCAGCAACAGCACCGTCACGCATCACCTCTGCCTCGCATCATATTGTCAGAGGGCAACTCACCTGAGAGCAGGTTTCTCCATCGGTAATGCAGAAGGTAACCAGTTGAATTTAATGTCTCTGAGTAAGAAGCTGGATCTTTGGCAGGTAGACAACCACAAAAAACAGCTCCAAGCAGGCGCGGTGACATCTGACTTCATGTGACTGTCGGTAATGACTGCTCCACCGAAGATGCAGGGAGCCATGTCCTTGAAACCGGCTCCAGTCTTTCCTGGAATTAAGTTTGCACCATTTCCCTTGTGGCCGAAGGACCTAGATTTCAAAAATACCACCCAATCAAAGTGGTAGAGGAAGGCGCTTATTGAGACTAGAGGGAGAACTGCTTTATACTACATATTTATTGTACATTTCTGAAATATATTTACAATCTAATCGACATTCATGTGCTTTTTTTCACTTTACATTTTGTATGATTTGTACAAGGACCAGTGTATATTTTTAAAAGTGTCCCATGTTTAATTTCCTTGTGCTTTCAGGCAGAGCAGGACACTCTTGAAATATAAATAGCACAATGAGAAGAAGAAAAGCCGAAAGTGTGACACATTATGGGGACTCTTAACGTTAGTATCACCTGGTTTTTCTCTTAGAAACTGTCCTCCCTGACATTGTTTGTAATATTTGAAATATGCGGGAAATTGAGAATCGTCATCTCTGCCCTGATCACAGTATAAATGCTGTGCCCTAATTTCCCCATCATTGCTCTGACTGTCACTGTAGCCCCATATTTACCCGTTAAGTCATTATGCAGTCTGTGTGAAAAATCAGCCCAGCTTTGCAGTAAGAAGTGCATAAATTCATTCAATAAGAAAATTTCAGGTATCCCATAGAAAGAGTGAACAACCGATGAAAAAAAGCCTGATTTTATTTCAGTTAAAAAATATTTGTAATTTGCTTGATTACCAGCGCACCAATATTTTTAACCTTACTTAGGTAAGTTTTTTTTTTTTTTAATCAAAGATTGTATTTGAATGAATGTTTCTTTCAAATTCACCACATGATGGTTCAAATTAGTTCTGAATGTAACCTGGAGAAACTGTCAGGTGAGATACCTGACCGAGGTACCTGCAGTTAGTGTCAAACCGTCTCCAGTATCAATCCACAATACTCTCTCGCCAGAGTCAATGTGAATGGGTGTCTGATCAAGAATTGGGAAACTGGCCATTACAGCATCCGACTGAGAATGGTGTGAATACTCCATGTGGCTCTTAATTCCTAAGTCTATCAAGCCTCCTTTCTTGAGTCCTGTTAAAAAAGGATGTTGAAGTGACAAAACACACTTTTTTTCTGGGTCCAAATTGGTAGAGAGGGGAAACATGTTTGAGTTGGTAGTTTTTATTTATCGAATCAATAATTCTTCCATTTCGGGATGTGCCATATCATTGCACATACACCCTCCCTGTTAATGACGTTCCCTCTGTAGAAGAGGGGGACACTCACACAGAGCGACGCGCGGCAGTGAAGTGGTGGAGAGGCAGCGGTTTGGGAAGGGGCCTTACTGTTGCTTTGTGTAATGTTCTTCTGTGGTATTATATATTAGTAATGTAGACTTTATTGCCATCTACTGGCCTGGCATACTTGATTTCAGCATTTGTGGTCATTTTCCATTCTCCTGTGTACCAAGACATTTTGAAAAACTTCATGTGGACAGATTGTTTTTTAGCTCTTTTTTAGCTCTCTTTAGCTCATTAGCTCTTTTCAGTTCCTCATGGAAAAGATTTTTGGTTTCTTGAGCATGTGTTTGAAAGCATTAATAACAGAATTTTTGTTCTGCTTGGAGATTTTACTCAGTCAATTCTCAAACATGGAAGAAACCCTGCAACCAGGCACAGGACTGATGCATCAGAGCATGCTGTTTTCCTGTATGTGTGTCTTACTACAGATGCACTGGATAATCTCCGAGCAACCGAGGCTGGTCTCCGTAGGTTGGCAGGCTAACAGCCTCTAGGACAGCAATTCTTCAGTTCAACCCGAGGCATTGTCCTGCTTTCTGTTTCTATGGCAACTCATTAAACAGATTTTTTTTCACACTTAGTTTTCGGGGACAGGAGGATGACCAATACTTAGGGTGACCAGGTACCAACAAACTAAATGTCAATCACACAGTCTGCTTCTGTAGGACAATGTGGGACACCTTACTATGCTGAAAAGTAGCCTTAAAATTCTATACAATGTTTTATTAAACATTGTGATTCAATCCCATATTTTGAAAATCTCAATGCTTTTTTCCTTTGCAGTGCGGTAGCCATAACTGAAAACTTGGTGGGCACAGAACATCCCCTAACAACAATTATTAGTCCTGACTCATTCTCCATCACTGTCCTTTATTAACATATTTTCCAATTATAAGAATAATGTATTTTCAATTATAGACACAGCCTCTTTCTTAAAGCCATCTAGTGGCAACTACAAAAGGTGACTAAATTCAGTTCAGGGGAACAATTTACTCAGAGGCTCATGGTTGAAAAAAGGTACATTGTTCTAGAACTTCCTGTGTTTGAATTGTTTAAATTAAATAAAAAACAAAGATTTGAAACACCTTTACACAAATTTGAAGAAGGCTGATTGAAATACAACAATTTACGAATCCAAACGAATGGTTGTTGTCGTACCTTAACAAGGAGAGCTAGCAAAACCTGATAGATTGGAGTGTTTTCAGAGTAAATGTGGTGATAATTTAGAAAAATGATTGAGAATGAGTCAGGACTAATAATTGTTGTGAAGGGATGTTCTGTGCCCACCAGAATTTTGGTTCTGGTTACAGCTCTGGTCCAGCGGATGATTCAGTAAGTCAGAATAGATTTTGTAGGCATTAGGACTGAAATATGTTTAATTTGAATACATTTTGCTGCACAGATGGGAAACTTTGCCAAAAAAAAGAGAAAAAACTAACAGAAGTGAACAGCAATATCTGAACATCAATGTAACAGCTTTTCTAATAGTTGCATAATACTTTCCATAGTTAAAGCATGAAACATAATGTGCCGTAACTTTATCATCCTTTTGACTCACGTCAAACCATGGCCCTTTTGATTAAAAAAAACATGCAATAAAAATGAAAGTTTTGACATTGTCATATCACCATAGCAAAAGGCAATAGATGGACCAGCAAAGAGAACTGTCCTCAACTGAGGCTGAAATGTTTAAATATGGCGTAAAGGCTGATTAAAGACAGGGGTTGTCCCTAATAAGTGGGACTGTCAACTGAGACATCAACTGTCCTGTCAGCTGATCACATCCATCCAATATCGCTGTGACATACCTGCGCTGTTAGCGTATCATCTCACTGCTGACTTTTAAAATAGGATTCTCTCTCTGCCTCTGGTACATGCAGGCTGCTGTTATTCACGCCCTCCAGTTCCCCATCACCACCCAGCCTTCGCAGGTTTATCAGCTTCATCATCATCATCATCCTCATCAGCCTATCAGGCAGCAGAGTCAGTCACCACCACCGCCAGTACCTGGACTCCAGGTACCTGGGGATTTATCCTGCTGCGGCACAGGGCAGATGCTCCTCAATTACAAAATCTCTCTGCTGATTTCAAAGCCCTAAAGACTTTAAGGCCATCATCACAGTAATTAATCCACTCATTCTGTAATCTTTAATAAATGATTGCACGATTCATTGGTCTCTCCTGATTGAAATGAAGTTCAGTTCAGTAAAATCATTTTGTCAAAACAGTTGTTGTAACCATGGAACATTTTTAAGTCAAGGCTGTCCAACCGTGTTCCTAGAGGTCTACCACCATCTTGGTTTTTACTCCAACCCTAACATTGGTCACCTCACACAACTGTTGGAGATCTCACTGAACTGCTGATTGGCTGATACAAGCAAAGCAAATTAGAACTGGGGGAAAAGCCTTCAGCATGGCAGATCACCTGGGATAGGGTTGGGTGACTCTATTTTTCATGTCAGAGTGGATAGCAAGAGGGATGTCCTTACTCCTGGGCATCTCCACACCATACATATTGTTGTTATACCTCATGCTTAATGGCAGCATAGACAATGATTTGCGTGAGGAGCTTTTCTCATATCATTCCGTCAACACTTTCTCTTTCAGTGTAGTTTTTTTTTTTTTTGTTACCTCCTCAGCGATTCCATGTCACATTAAGGAAAAAAGATCAGATCTGAGTCACTTGAGCCTGGTAATCTGAACACAGCACAAGGCATCCTTTGGTTTCACATCCCTTAACAGACAAATCATTGTGTGGCTCAGAATTTCTCCTCAAGCTGCAGGTGACAAATGTGATTAGGGCAGCTCTGGGGCAGCTGAGAGAAGCTATTTATCAGAGGAAATTCAGATTCCCTGAGCGCTTCCTCTGGCAGCATCGAGCCTCCCGCAAAACAAAGTTCTCTTTTTACCAGGGCAATGGGTCATTGAAGAACGTCAATGAGTTCGAGCATCTGAGCAAATATAAGGCTCTCCTGCAGTTTGGCTGCTTTTAGAGAAATGGAATCAGGGGGGTTTTAAAGCAAAATGAAATTCAAATGTTCATGTTTGCCCAGCTTTTATGCTGTCAGGTTTATAATATAAAACCTTATATCCTTTGTGACAGCAGCACTGTTTTCAGTATCTTGTCTCTGAACACCCATACAGTGGATTTGAAGAGCAGCAAGTAGCTAGTTTGTGCTCGAAGTATAAACTTTAGCTTAACAGTGTTGTTATTAACATTATATGAACCTTGTAGAAATTATTCATATGTATAGTCCCACCTCTTTTAAGGGGAGTCAAAAATCACAGGATAATCTATCATATCATAAATTATATAATTTTGGACTTCTGACCCCTGCCAGGCCTTCACTGGTAATGTCTTTGGTTCCTGCTTGTTCCTGAGGCATCATGCTTTCAGTTTCGTTGCAGCAAGTGAGAAATGCGCTTCATTAGCTACAAGTCAGATGATTTACTTGGCTGTTGTGGAAGATTCCACCCAATAGCCTCAGAAATGCATCGGGCAGTTTTCACAATATACTTCCAGTTGTGACATATATCTGCTCTGGGAAGGGCTGTTCAGTGCGTCTGAAGCTTATGACTGAATCTGGGCAGATAATGTAAACTCACACAAGCCTGAATTCATTCTGCCACTTTTGCAGTCAGTCAGTGTATCAATAAATACGAGAGAACCAGTTCTATTGGCATCCGCACTTGTCAATGCCATCACATGACCTCCGCCACACTTCACAGCTGAGCATCATCATCATCATCCTCCTTCGGCTGCTCCGCAGTCGACCACAAGTCTCATCCAGGATGTTCGATCCGCAGACAGTGCAGCAATGGCCTCAGGGCTCAGGTCACCCTTTGCGTCCCCCCAGCAGTTTTCGGACACAGGACAGACTGACAGCTGAGCAGGGATGCTTCAAATCATGAGCAGGTCCATCCCTTCCTCATATTCTTGTCTTCTCCTTCATCTTTGTATCATCTGTCCATAGGATGTTATTCTGGACATGCTCTTTTGTGAACTGAAATGACAAACTCTGATCTGTTCTTTCTGTTTTTGAGGCTCTTCAATATGTACATATTGTGGTAAACCCTCCATATTTACTCTGAAGCCTTTTGATTTGACATGGATGCACTTACTTCCTTTTCCATTTAAAATATATTCACCATCTCTTTAATGGGTTTGTTCTGGACTTCCAGCTGCATTTTGACTTCACTAACAATAAAGACTGTTGTGAAGTCATATTAAATGCAACAGTTTCAAATTCCAAACCTTTCAACCAAAGCTGTGGAACAGCTGTATCAATTATTCTATTATTTCAAATGTGAAATCCACTCATAAAAAGTGCTGTAGTTCCTACAGCGGACACCAAAATTGGGTGAAAATATCTTAAAACTAAAGCTGAAAATCAGCGCTCTGAGCTTATTTTTAGAATTTAATTTCAATTCATAAGTGCTGTGGAGGACAGCAAAAATAATGACGGCCAATTATAGACCTGACTGAGTGTATGTGTGTATTGTGTGTGCATGCGCGCGCGTGTCTGTGCGTGTGTGCGTGTGTTTGTGGTGTGTATGCGTGTGCACATGTGTGCGCGAGAGTGTGCGTTTGTGCGTGCATGTGTGTGTGTGTGTGTGTGTGTGTGTGTGCGTTTTTTTACTTGCTACGTACTGAGGACCGAAATGAGTTTTTAACCAACAAAGTGAAGTCTTTTTTGGGAAGTGAGGACATTTTGGCCGGTCTACACAACTACAAAGGCACATCGTTAAGTTAAGGGTAGGGGTAAGGTTAGAGTTAGGGATAGGTTAAGGTTAGGGTAAGGGTTTGGTTTAGGCATACATTGCTTATTGTTAAGATTAGGGAAAGGCTGTAGAGGCACAGGGAGAATGAATGGAAGTCAATGTAATGTCCTCACAAATGAGTATTAAGATATAAGTATAAGGATGTGTGTTTATGTGCGTGTGTATGTGTGAGAGAGAGAGAGTGTGCATGTGTGCGCAAGCGTGTGTGTGTATGTGTGAGTGTGTGCGTGCGTGTGTGTTTTTGGGTGAGTGTACGCGTGCAGGTGTGTGTGTGAGTGCATATGTGTGTGTGTGTGTGTGTGTTTGTGGGTGAGTGTGCGCGTGCGGGTGTGTGTGAGTGCATATGTGTGTGTGTGTGTCCTGCCTCTCTCCATGTGTGCTTAATCTGGCTGTCCAAACCACCGATGCAGGGGGTCCTCTGCGGCTGCCGTCGCACTGACAGGCGTGTAAAGGCACAGAGATCTGTCCTCTCGTGGACTCATAGGGGTGTCAGATGGCATCAACCCTGCAGTGATCTCACCTTTGCTTGGATAAGAGGCTCCTTTAGTTGTTTTGCTGAAGCAGGAAACTATGTGGTCAGTGTCATGACTGGCTACTATAGTGTCATTTCATCACTTTAGAGCTGGGATACAGCTCTCACCAGCTGTCCTCCTGCTGAGCTGCTAAAGCAGCAAATATAATTAGCTGATTTGGATAGAGAGGTGTAGCCCCATTAACAGCAGGGCCAAGATAGACTCAGATTTTCCAAGCTCTGGCAGACGCTACAGGGAGTGAGCGTCCCAAAGCACAGGATTTGAGAATCTGAGAGATAGGAAAAATAACTTTAAATTAAGCATGACTCTTGCAGCATTTAGAGAATGCCAATATATCTCTTTTTGGATATGAAAGTGCCACAAACACAAAAAAATGTTGTTCTTCTCATCTAGATTTCCCTGAAACGCTGAGAATAAAAGAAAAACCGGGTGAGACCTGGTTTTGCTGGCTGTGCGCTCCTCAGTGATGTTCTAAGTAAGAACATGTTTGAGTTGCTGCCGCCCTCGTCCTGATTTTGCGAGTTTTGGAGCTGCGAGTGAAATAGTGGATTACAGGGGTGTTTCGGAGGGGAACTGTAAACTGTCTGCATCCTCCCAGGATGGCAGCATGAGGTGAAATCCAGAATGCGTATACACAGTTCACTGACTGGGCATTCCAGATTCAAATTGTATTGGATATGCAAAATAATAAAGAGAAAAACTGCTAAATTTGTTATATGTAGTATGACAGTGATATACAATAAAGCTGCTGCATGAAGTTGCCTTTTAATCCCATTCATATACATTTAAAAACAAAAGCAGGATGTGTTTTTACAGCAGATCACTGAAGGGCATAAAAGTAAGACCCGTGAGCATTAATCCGACTCAAGCCGACAGAGAGTAAAACTTGCACAAAAATTTTGCATTTTTCCCAGCGCAGCACTCAGAAATTAAAGATAAAACTGAGGGGGGCAAAAATACAGTCCATTCATAGAACCAGAACGCAGCGTCACCAACATTCCTGTCCTACCGTGAGAAATTTTTGGGCCTCCTAGATTTTTTTAAATTTTAGTTGGATGAAAGAAGTTTTTTTCCCCATTAGTGATGCAAAAGATAAAAAGTTTTGCAATTCAGAGAGGAGGGGTTTTGCAGTTCAGAGGGGTGGGGTTTTGCAGTTCAGAGGGGTGGGTGGGGTTTTGCAGTGCAGAGGGGTGGGTGGGGTTTTGCAGTGCAGAGGGGTGGAGCGTCGGGTCTGACAGCTCTGAGTGTTTCTCTTTCCTGCAACAGCGCTCACAAAATCAGCGGAGGCCAACAAAGTTTGAACACCAGTCCTCTTTCCTCCTAATTTTAATTTTAATCTTAAGTTGTCAGGACCCAGTACAACTGAAAACATCCTCTAATGATTTCTAAAAAATCCAACAAAATAGGCTTTCAAACTGAATTATACCGATAAGTTGTGTACCATTCTGAGTATAATGTTATGTAGTGTAATAGGAAAGCTCATGTTAGGTTACAATATCAGTTGACATAAAATAAGGGGGACCTATTATACATCGCTGTTTTTTAATTTATTTTTATAATTATTTTTGTCTTATACATGGCATTATAAGGAAGGATGTTCATGTAAAACTTGGTTAAAATTTCAAATAATGTAGGTAAACATACAGTGGTGTGAACAGGTATCTGACCCCTCCTGATTTCAATTTTTGCTTATTCAAATATTCTGGGTCATTCAACTTATAAGACAATGACAACATGAGTGAACACAAAATAGAGCTTTTAAATGAGCAGTTCATTTGAGTTAGTTAATCAAAATCTATATCACCTACATGAAAAAATAATTGCTCCCTAAAAAACCTAATAGAAGATTGTACTATCCTTGCTGGCAACAACGGCGATCAAACTTTTGTGATAACAGGCAATGAGTCTTTTACATCACTGTGAAGGAATTTTCGTGAATGAACTGCCTGTTCAAGAAAGACAGGTTTTCACACAGTTTTCATGCACATTTCGGTTTCATCACAGTCTGATGTTTCTGGCTTTAGCCAGACGCAGGCCTGCTGAACGACAACCTTTTCACTGATTAAACAGGGTAACCAATAAGTCAACAAATCAAAAAATTTCAAGTGTGTTTGGCTGTACATTCCTAAATGACGTTGTTCACTCCGAATTCCTCGTCTTCTATATTATTTGACAAATTTAGGAAAAACGCATCATAAAGCCAAGAAATGAGGACCTAAAATACCAACAGAGATACGCAACTGGATGAAAACATGCTCTGACTACTAAAATGGTCAAATAGCTAAAACATTCATTGCCTTTTGATTATCTTCTATTTTAATGCCTCTTAAGTTGAATGATTAAATCCTGATAATCACTTGCTGTCTTCAGTCCCTAAACCTTTATTAAGTGTTGAAACAAGGTGTCATGGTTTGGTCCCGCCAGATGCAACCAGCAATCCGACGGGCACTGGGACTATGTACCCAAAAGCAGAGAAAAGGGACCCAGTCTCACAGGCTGATACAAAATAAGAAGAATAATAAATAACAATTACAACAGGGGAGCAGCAGCACCACACAGCAGGGATAAAACCAGAATGCAGCTGCAATGCCAATTGGCAGTACAGCTTCTAAAATACTTTAACTTCACCTCCACTTCAACGAGCAACAGGTGTGTACAATAGCAACAGGTGCGGCTCGTTGAAGTGGAGGCGAAGACAGCCGAAGGCGGAGGGACTACAGTGAAACCATAACACAAGGAATGGCAGCATTACAAAGAGGTAAATACTTCACTCTCCTAACGTTTTTTTTTTCCAAAAAAGTTTTATTTTGAAAAATCAATAAAATTCATGCCATGAAACATCAAATAATGTACTGGTGTATTGTTCTTCAATGTACTACACATCAAAGATTATTTATATAAATAAACCATCCCAACCTTTTTTTATTTGGGGTTGTAAATGACAGCGATATCGACATTCAGACATTGGTAAAGGAAAGGCAGGCGTCTGCCTGTTAAATAAAAGTTGTACCTGGAAGGCACTGGAAGGCTCTTTGTCATATTTGTCTGTACATGTTCCGGCAAACTCTGAGGAGGGATGATGGAATGCGTATCCTGGATCAACAACATGCCCCGGCCTGACGAGTGCAGATTGTTATTGATTCCTCCCATCGAGAAATAAAACAGCCATTGGGCAACACTTTCCTGATGCAGGGCCACATTTTTTGATGCCTGAGGTGTTTGGTGTCGTTGTTAGTTTAAATCTGTGGGGCAAAACACTAGATTGAGGTTCCCACCACTATCAACACACGGCGCAACAACCAGTTTCAACACCAGGTGTCAGTGTTTTGTGAAGTGTTGATCTGAGGTCCCCCACACAGAGTCTCAGTACATGTCACACTCGGTGTTAACACCAGGTCTGAGGTCATTACTTCCTGTCCTAAGTTGCAAAGAAACGCAAGCAGGAGTGAGCGAGACACGTTGAAGCAGTTGCTGCAAACAGATCTCTGATAAAATAAGCATGTAAAGCATGAACTATTTCTTTAAAGATGTATACATGATATTAGTGTGTGATTCACTTTTGACTGCAATGTTGAATAGTCAGCCTACTGCATATAGGCATGGCTATGGTAAACTACATGAGTCGGAGAACACTTACTATTTCCA
Organism: Gymnothorax reevesii; assembly: GCA_029721435.1. Taxonomy (NCBI): domain Eukaryota; kingdom Metazoa; phylum Chordata; class Actinopteri; order Anguilliformes; family Muraenidae; genus Gymnothorax; species Gymnothorax reevesii. The sequence continues at coordinate 69,559,260 of CM056586.1, forward strand.
CTTTTATTTCCAGCATGACAGCAAAAACTTTTAGCTGGACCACAAAATAAAAAAATAAAAAAATAAATTTAAAAAAATAGAAAGAGCACTTCACGGCCTTATAGAAAAGCGTGGAGAATTCATTCACCTGAAAAAGCATGGAAAATCACTTGTAATTTACAACCAAGTGACAACAGAATGAGGAATTGAAGGGAAGGTTGTGAAAGATCTCCTGAGGAACTTAGGGCGCGATTTTCGTACTGTAGTTAAGGAAATGGGAAGATCTGGTGTCGAGACAGATGAAGAGCCAGAACTTTGTGGTTCTGTGCAGCCCTATAGAATCTACAACCAACACTTCTACAAACTATATTTTCCTGTGGGTGGGGCTTTGAAGCCGGTCGTCATAGTGACACCAACACAGATATATCATGGCCAGGGCAACCTACACAAAGAAAAAGTATTTCAACTGAAAGAAGCAGTACTGCATCACTTTCTGATGATGAGACTGCAGATGAAAATAATAACGTGACATCAAACAGCTGCCGTACCCCTTGTCCATGTCCTTAGCCAGACACTGCCAGGACAACAAGCAGCACGGCAAACCAGGCAAAGAAAGTCAAGATATGACAACTTCCTTGAGAGCTCCACTCAGTTTCAGGTGAAACATCTCGCACTGATGGAACAACAAAATGGCCACCTCTCTGTCATTGCTGATTCTATGACAAATATGAGAAAACATCTGTCAGATATGGCAGCTAATGTAGAGATGATGAAGACTGGGTTCTTTGCCGTCTCTGTGATAGTCGCAGAGAAAAGTAATCAGGAGAGCACCCCCAAGTTAAGCTTGGATTAATTGCTATAAAATATCTATCCTTGACTGAACCCATATCACTTTCAACATTGATAAAGGACACAAACTAATAGTTGTTGCCACTATATGAAGTTTTATTTCAAGAATAATAATCTAAGGGGCGCCCCGGTGGCTCATTGGTCTAAGTGCACATGCCATAAAGGCTGTGTCCTTCCTGCAGCAACCTGGGTTCGATTCCAGCTCAGGTCATTTGCTGCATGTCTTCCCCCATTCTTCTCCCCAACTTTCCTGTCTCTCTACACTGTATTACTGTCAAATAAATGAAAAATCCCCCCCAAATAATCTTTAAGAATAATCACCCAAAAGCCTTGGTGAATGAGGTAGAATTCTTCTTCTCTGAATCTTCAATTATTTCCAGTCATTATAATTCTGTTCAGGAAGATCCCTTGTGCCATTATTGTCAACACGATTTGGTTACATTTGTTGAAATAAACAAATAAAATATAGAGTTATGTCTTTTGTCTTTCTTTACCTTATAGGAAATTAGTAAAAACCATTTTGTAGCTGACAAATGGCAACAGTATATTTGGCAGCAAAAAGGGGATCTGATTTTTCTGGGGAGCAATTTTCCTTCAGTTGGGTAATTTGCCATTTTAACTATAGTATGTGGCCACAATACATACCTCTACAAATTGCCATATCCTGGTACAGGCATCATTATAAGCTAACTGTTCAGGAGCTACAATAGGTTCTGTCCAGCAATGGTTGTTACCACACGAGGATGAAGGTCTCCATAGGCTGGGTCTCTATGCACAACAACTCCATCTCGGAGAGAGTTCAGGAATCCCAGCAACTCAGCGCACCATTCTGCAGCAGATTCATCATGTGTGGCTACAGGTGAGCCACTGATAACATGTCACTCTGTCCCATGCCTGTCCATAACTAACTGGACTTTTATCGAGTCACATGTATTCCCTGGTCGTCCACAGTACTAAGCGTCGCCTGCGTGATCAGTTTGCTGTATTTTAATAACTTCCCCATCGATGAAAAGAATTACATTGAGCAGTCGACAATCTGGATCTTGCAGTGGTTGAGAAAGTTTCTCAAATTCATCAGGTACAGCGAACGAAATTCGCTGGGCAGCAGTGTTGCAGACGTCAGCCACTTTGTGGGGGTACATAAGGGCAGAGCTTTCAGTGACACCTTCATCTCGAGAAACCTGCCGATAGTAGCCCCCAGATGCCAAATAAGACAAAAACATCTCTACACTCCTTTGTGATGCAAGCTGTGAGGCACCTGGGTTTCTTGCGGTCCTGCGCGCACGGATTTCACCACCAACCAACTGAAGTTAATCCCAGTTAAGCCTTGTACGACATTTTACTGGTTCTGTACTCACAGCAGGACTACGCCTTTGATTTGGGTTCCTTCTTTCAACTGCATTTGCTGCAATTGCATATCAAAATGTTCAGAGTAAAATCAACTCCTAAAGAGTCTATTTGGTCCCACTTTGGCAAGACTGGACTCAAATAGACTCTGTAAGGGTAAATTCCACTCCATAAGAGTCAAATTTACTCAGATCATTTTACTTTGTGCTTGTTGAAATGGAATAAACAATGTGGCTTTTGGTTGCATTAAACACCAGCTTTGAACTCCAACCGGTGTTAATCCTCAGGGGTTTATAGTGTCAATGCAAATGAAAAGTGACTTTGCAAATACCAATTATAAACACCACGTTCAGTTTAGAAATAACACTTGGGAGTTTCTGCTGGTGTAAAGAAAGACATCCTGAATGGGGAGCTCGCTCAGGGCAAGCGCCCAATCAGCCGTCCCCATCTGCGCTTCAAAGCTGTGGTCAAAAGAAACCTAGTAGGTATGAAGATCGACGTTGTCTCCTGGGAGCAGCTGGCTGACGATCGGGCCAAATGGAGAGCCTCCGTGTATGAACACATCGTGGCTTTTGAGGCTAGACGGCATGAGCTTGCTGATGAAAAGCGCCGCATGCGGTCTGTACGCTCTGCAGCCCCTGCAAGACGGCAAAACCGACACAAACACTTATCAGTGTGACCTGTGTGGCAGAAAATGCCTTTCCTGAACAGGGCTTCATAGACCACAAAAGACGACACTCCAGCAGCATCACCGCCTAGTTCTCTATATCTTTTTTCTTTTTAGTTTGGCTTTCTACTTTTTATCTCTGTTTTTATAAACTTTAAGGATGCTAAAACCCATGGTCAGTTTGACCGAAGGAGGCCTAAAAAAAAACAAAAAAAAAACGCCTAATTATGACTTTGAGTTCTGCTTAGGCCGAGTGTCAGTGTGAACTTAGTGTTAGTGACTCAAATTCAAAGTTGGCATTCTGGTGACTCTGTGTTGGTGTGTGTGTGTTTTCACCACCCATGACACCATCTTCGAACTTGGTTGAGACATGGTGTAAGTGTAAACAAAGTGTTAGAGGCTTGAGTTTTCAAAGTTGGTGTCATGGCAGTTCTAAATGTTGGTGTCGGTGTTAACACTCAATTATAACACCAACTTTAAAGTCACCCATAGTGCGTTAGTTAATTACACTTCTTAAGGTTTTACCAAGCAATGATGCCCTATTCAGCCATCAACTTTCATGTCACTTGGGGCAAGTGGTCTTTTATTTTTTGTGCTTCTCTTGTTCTAGCATTTACCAGCAGTAATTCCAATGTCTTGTGGCCATTTATATGCTATAAAAAGAAGGATTGATTGGTTATAAAATTGCATGTAGACAAACATTTTTGGTTAAAAAAAAAACCCAAAAAAAAGCCCCCTAAAATGCCAGGCAAAGAGGCTGCCTAGTTGGTTTTAATGTTATTCCCTGTCAATGAAATGACTGTTTTCCTGTGGAGACGCAAGCCCAGCACAATGACACAATGGGGTGCAAAAGATTCTTGCTGGATTTGCAGTGTTGGTAGCTATCTACAAATAATTATGCTTAGTTTTCTATTGCATTTTTGTTCAGCAAAAATATGATGACATAATAACTACAGTAAGTAACATAACATACAGTAAGTGACACTGAGGCACTGTGTCTCGGGGAATATCACTTGGCCAAAGTGGATAAATCATAGGATTCACCAATAAATGAATCCAATAACTGTTTTATTGTATGACCCTACTTGAAACTTTAAAATAAGAGAAGGGCGACAGCTGTAACGTAAAGCTCCTCACAGGGACGAAGCAACACGAAATACGGACACTGTCAGGACCTCCTGCAGGGAAGCCTAATCTATTTTAAGGTCCAGGTCATCGGATTGTTATATTCATCTCTCGTCACATAATACGAGAAAGGATACAATGACAATGAGGTCGATGTACACACTGTCACCTTTGAGGGTGTTTTCATCCATATTGGATGAACAATCTGGAATTGATCGCACCAATGTAAAATTAAAGATCAGATACATTCATATCTGGTGACTGGTCAACAAAACTAAAAATTGCGTCATTGTCCAACAAATTACAATGCTCAATGTAAATCACAACATTTATAAATGAAGATTTCTGTGCACTACCATAGCGAGGCATTCTCAGATGGCTATTGAAGTAACACTTAATAAAAAAAAAAATAATAATGAATACTAAGAAAGTAATCATATCACAGAAAATCAGTCTCAGAATACAAGGGGTTTGATTCCTTAAATCAAGTCAAGGCTGCCATCTGCTGAAACTAATCAGGCAGGCACATTTATAAGACGGGTCCAGGCGATACTCATGTAATTCAAATGGCCAAGCAAACGGGCCTCACTATCCACTTCACTCTTGTATGTTCTATTGTCCACATCAGACCTCTGTTCAAAGGCTCTTTGAGTTAGACACTCAACATCATATAGAGGGTGCAAGCAGGCTTTCCTAGGACTTTGGCAGAACGGTAAATTGACTGGGCACCACCTGATGTGATCTATGGCAAAATAAAACATTTTTAGAAAAGCAACACTTTGCTTTTCTCATGGTGCTTTTTACTCGTCATGTTTAGATTACCTCAATCTAAACTGTCTAGTTTGATCGATTGTGTCAGCGTCTTGTCTCGTGTCATTATTGTTAACCCGGTTCTCGTGTTATTGTTTTATTAATCCCATGTTTTTCTGTTTCCTTTCGAGATTGTGCTCCGAGTCCCCGCCTCCTCTCGTGTGTATAGCAGGAGAGAAGAGGCCGTCAGACGAAACCTTGTTTAGACTCAGATCTGCTTGGTGAAATCTCAGCTCCTCGTGCCTTCTGACCATTTCCTTTGTATGATTCCTGAGTCTTGTATTTTGCTGCGCCCACATCTTGTCTCCCCCTTGTCTGGTCTCCCAGTGTTTTCCATCAGTTTAGTTAGGTCCAGTTTTTGTTTTTCTAGTTTAGCCACTCTTGGAGTGAGTGCCTTTGTTTCCCCCTGCCTTGGGCAGTGTACCTTAGTTTTCCCACTGATTCAGTGCATGTGCACAGTGTGTTATTTCTGGCTTGTTGCTTACCTTTCTCATTCAGTGTTTGGTGTTTCAATAAACACTTCTGGATCCTGCATCTGGTGTTCCCCTGACTACTTCCTCACAGATAATCGCTAAGGTGGGGATATAGGGTAACGCTATGAAGTTTACTTGCTATTTTTAATGAATGACATACGCTCTCTGCGACGGGTGCTGTACATGGATTGTAAGCACCTAATATCTTAGAGTCTGGTAACATATCGTTCTTATTTAGAGAGGTGATCTAAATACCCATGGGCTGAAACAACTAAGAAAATGACAGGCTTACCTAGTAGTATATTAAGACTCCTTTTAGATGAAAGTGGAGGTGTATAATCATCACTACACACTACTGTACAGTGTTGGGTCCAAGTACTTTTGACAATTGTATGCAAGCATTTTTTTTACATACCATAGTGCTTGTATTTGTATCTGAGTACTATCTAATAATGCTTAATATTAGGCCTAATAATATCTAAAAATAAGTACATGTACTTGTGTCCAAGTACTTTTAAAATACTTGACCAATCTCTGTCAGTACTTAAGAGACAGATTGGTCAAGAACTTTGAAAAGTATTTGAGTACAAGTACTTTAGGCATTAATAGGAAGTACTCCAATACAAGTGCAAGCACTTTGGTATTTAAAACAAAATACTTGCATCCAATTCTTGAAAGGACTTCAACCCAACTCTGCTGTACATCAGAGACCCAGGGCAAAGAGCCTGTCTGCTCCTTTTAATGACATTGGACCAAAGTTGGCTGCAATTCACCTAGAGGGCACTAGCGAGTCTTCAATGAATGGAGCTGAATGGAGCTCCATGGATCTCCGCAGCTAAAATATTTATTTACGCCTGCCTTATGACGAAAGAGAAAAAAATATTTTTAGCAAATATAGTATCAATTAGAATTGAAATTTAAAAATAGTTTTTTTAACAGTGTAGGTGATTTTACTCATATAAAGGCAGTATTTTGCTAATGTATTACTTCATGACTGATTGTGACCTTGGCAGCACCGGGTGTCTGCAGTTAGTTAACAATGTCACTTTAGTCTAACTTACACACCCGATGACAATTATATGAACAAAATCGCAATAATTATGCCATAGGCTTTTGAGTGAATTATATTCCTCGTGTATTTTCCAAATGATGATTACAAAAGATATTAAGAGGGCAATAAAATAAAATTTGCATATGCTTTGCCGTCTGTTGCTATGATGTGGCTAGGCGTCTGCCATAAAGTGGCTCGTGGTATGTGCTAATACTGGCAAAAACGTATTTTACCACAATGGAAAGCCCATTTAAATAATCTAAAAATTGATCTATGTATTTGTATTTATTTATTTTTTTCCCAAACCACTTCTATCAAAATCATAATGTATATATTTTTTCCCCTATGGAAGTACCATTTTTGGGGCTGCACCTCCATAGGCTCCCATTCATTATGAATTATCTTGTGAGTGCCCCCTATGAATCAGGAAGTACTGAGAGAGACAGTTCTTCCTATTTATAAATTCTGTGTGTACTTTGATGGTCAGGAAAAACCATCATCTGGTAAAATTTAGAAGAGGTTTTTACATGTATATGTATATGTATATGTATATGTCTTATGTATAAAATTATGTGTTTACCTTCTTCTCTTCCTGTTTTTTTTCAAAGTTATTTTATGTCCAATGTTTATATTCATACGCATTTTAAAAGACAATATAATAATCTTCACATTCCATGCTGCAGGACTTCTGCTGCCAAATTTTCTTTTACTTACCATGGTGCAGTGATATGGAATGATATAAAATACCTGACTGAAACATGTTTCACTTTAAATGCCTTTAAAAGCAAACTTAAAAATGCATTATAGTTATTATACGACCTGTGTACTTTTGTGCTTATTTTATTTCAATGTAATTATTTTTCTTTAAATTGTTAAAAAAAATTATTTATTTTTTTCTCTTTAATGTATCTTGTGTGAGTGTTGGTGAGTGAGTGTATTGTGTCTGCGTGTGTGCGTGTGTGGAGGACTAAGTGAGTGTGTTTGAGTTAGATGTATGGATGTTTAACTGATGTGTGCGTGTTTGGAGGGGGGTGGTGTAGGGATTAGATTTCTTGTTTTCCTTCCTAATTGTCTTAAAGAGGAAGGTCGCTTATAAACCTTACAGGTTTTTTGACCTTTTCCTGAACATTCTCAATCTTATCATACTTGTTTTTTTTATTTATTGTGTGTTGTAAGTGCAAATAAAATAAAATAAAAAAATAAAACATGCTAATACTTCTGAAAATGTGAAAATGACCCCAATTCACATTTATATCTCAATCAGAGCCTAATTTATGAGATTTTAAGACCTTATCTGTCTGAAAGTACACTGTAAAAAAAAGAAAAGTTGTCTCAACTGAAAAAAAGTTAGTGTCCAGGCTGCCTTAAAATTTCAAGTTAACTGAATTTAAGATTATAAATTGAGATTATAAGAATTTGTCATCTCAAGTTCAATGGGCTTAAAATTTTAAAGCAGTCAGGACACTAACTTTTTTCAGTTGAGACAACTTTAGTTTTTTTACAGTGTAGAAACTGTGGGGGAAAAAACTGTGTTGAGATTCGGTTCCATTTAGTGGTGCAAGATAAAAAAAACACTCAGCTTTTTTTTTTTTTTTTTAAATAATGATTGTCATTATTAATGTACAATGCGAATGTGCAACTGGAAAAGCCTCATAAATCATAAGACCGAATCACTGAATCATGTCGACCTTGGTCAGAATCTCAAAGCGATGTTTCTAACATATTCTGGAATCCATGGCATGAAGAATTTAGGCTACACTGAGGGGAAGGCTGTATTTACATGTATTTGCCTATACGTACGTCATTCCTCATAAGGTGAGCAATGAGTGTATGTTCATGCAGGATAATGGTGACTGGGTGATGTGAAAAGTTTATAGACAAATGTTGAAAAACGTGTTGTTCGGTGCGTCATTTTTCAATTATTTGGCTAATTGCCGGAGCCTAATGCTTCAGAGCACGTTTGACACTGGCAATTGTCAAGAATAATAGGGGGAAAGGATTCAACTAGTCTCCGCTTAGTGAGAAAGTCTCCCTTTGCCCTCAGAAAATAACCACATTACTTCAGCAATAGCGAGCCTAAAATAAAGGAAAGAAAACAAAATCATCTGAGGCTGGGCCTACATAGGATGTAAGTGTCGAGTAAATAAACGATTTACCTCGCTAATTATGAAGCGCCCCCCTCTTTTGTGAACAGTTCTAATGACAGTGTGACTCAGAGTACGGTCCATGTCTTCGGACGATGCTTCCTCAGGAGAGAGGAAATCGGAAGAGAGCCTATTAACAAATAAGGGTGATGTAAATCGTCTTCCACCTACGCCAGGTCCATGATCTCGCCAAAGATGGTAGCGGCGCACACCTCAGCCCATGCCTCTGCATCCGCAGAATGGATTATTTGTCTCGATAAAAGGTGAGTTGCACTGATTTCAGCGCGATTATTTATGCTGGCGAGTCGCGGGTTTTGTTTAAACGTGTTTGGGCGCAATGACAGTGTCAGAAGAAGGTTGTAGCAGAAAACATTGAAAGCTTGAGCACTCCCGGCTGCTTCCTCCATTGTGATCCGGATTGAGATCAACGAACGTGTCAACAACTGGAATTACCGTTAACCTATCTTGTACATGGATTATATTTCCTGAACGGTGTTAATTATTTATGCAATTAAAATGATAAACATGTCGATCAGACTCATTGAAATGGTGCAGAATATATCGCGGCAGTTTCACCGTGTTTTAATTAGCCTACAAACGGGTGCTGTGTTGATGCCTTATTAGACGCAGCCAGGGACTTGTCATGTCGAGGCACCAAGTTCTTTTCTGCTTTTAAACAAAATGATGCGCCGTCCAATTTACTATTTCTGGCAATAGATTTAATATGAGAATAGCTAATATCAGTGTGCGCAAGTTGGCACAGCCGCAGTGTTCTACATGCCGCAGACTCGAATCAGACTGCTCCCCTGGCTACTGCCGCTCCTTTATCAGTCATGTCTGAGTTAGAAGAAATTAAACCCCTGTTCTCGTAGTACGACGTTATCACAAATGTGTGCATTGGTTGTCAGTTTCCACTAAACCTAAAAATTCCATTGTGGTTTGCGAGGCTTTGGATGTCTGAGCCGCAAATAATTTTGCCGTTTCTGCGAAACAAAGCTGCATATAGAGCCACCGGTAAATGCTGAGCAGAACCGGTTTTCTGCGCCGCATAGTCTATTCATCCGTTTGCATAATCGTTGAACCAACATTCATTTGCCTTCAATGTAACGACTGACTGTTATATTCCCGAACGAACCGTATTTTCTCATTTGTCGCAGACTAAATTAATAAAATACAGCACACCGATGACCGGAAACCATATCGGAGCGTACAGATTTCATATCCTATTTTCCTTTTCTTAGAAAGAGCGAAGTCAGGTAATATCGCCGCTGGATGGCCGCGGTCTGCATTAGAGACGAGCGGTTCGACTCTAATGCAGGGAACTGATGTTTCCTGGAAAACTGAAGCAGGAAGCGTCATGCTGAGCGCTGAGGCTCATTGCCATGGCGATGCGAGCCACGGGGAGGCCATTCTTTGATTCTGTTGAAATAATGTAGCCTGTTTATGACACATGTGCTTCTCGCGGTGATATTAAATGACTCATGAACACATGCATCTGAAAGATATTTCGGGTCATGTTTTTGTAGATCAATACTGTCCCATTAATGCTACGCATCCTCCTCGGGTTTTTATAGGCATGATTTTCAGGTCTTATAATGCGTATGAGTGACACTGACCCCAGGAACTTGGAGGCCAGAAATAAGCTTTATTGTCAGGTATTTGACCGGTTACTGGTGAGGTATTTAGATTCTTCTATTCGGCGAAAACCATGCAGTTTTTTTTTTCATTTACATGCCCCTTGTGAAGATTAATTGACCATGAACGCATGGCGGCTACCTGGCTATTTTCAGGGTTGTCTCTTTGATTTTAAATAATGAATACGGATAGGTAACGTAATTTCTGAGAAAACTTTTCCCACTTACATGGATGGACAGACGGATATATCGAAGGATAGACAACCTCCACTGCAATCTCCCACTCCACTTTGTGTTGTGACTGGGGCTAAAAAACCTATGGTGAAATTTAATATCAGTCATTTATTTTATGCCATTAGTCTTCTAGATGTGTTTCACATTGAAAACTGATAAATTAGGCACCATACCACTAGCTGTATGAGGAAGTGGTGAGTGGAATAGAATATGTTGTATAAGGTGCTGTAAAATCCGGTTTGAACAGTTAGTGAAATGCAAAGATCAAAGTCATCTGAGTGGTCAACAAGGGTTGACGTCTGGGCTAAAAATATCACAAATGATAAGGTGGTATGCTGTGTTTTAGACCCTGGAACAGAGCCAGCTAAGGTCCCCAAATGAGTGACTGACTGTCACGTGCATATTGTAATGCTTATCTTCAAAAAGGCTTGCATTGTATGCAGAAGAATTGTAGAAAAAATAGCCTTTTCCTCCTTTAGCTACATCAGAGTGCTGCTTATCCAGGCATGCTTGGTGCGGTCTTTCCCCAGGTCTCCCCAGGCTGTCAAAGTTGGTTGTAATGGATTGTTAAATGTGGTGCGATGAGAGATCTGTCTGAAAATAGCCTAGCTTTCCCCTTAGCTGTCCTTCGGCTGAAGAAGTGGCACTGTTCGCACGCTGCTGCATCTCGTGTCGTGTCAAAGAAAGCTCCTAGTGTTGAGCCTCCCGTTCCTGGTGTGCAGTGAATGTGTGCAGCGAGGCCTGTGCTATTAGCTTCTCTGTGAATGGGAATAAACACAAACGAGCTTGCATGGTGCTTCATGCTAGCAGCACTGATCAGTGATGCTCGCAGATACACAGTACTCAGTAATCTGGACGTTGCATTTAGAAAAGAGTCTAATTTTCTGACTTATCAATCAGGCCGTCATTCAGCACTCAAGGTAACTCTGCTGCTTATGCTACTATCACACATTCTCATGCTATTTCTGACATTGCCTTATTCTTTCGTTTCTCACAAAATTACTCATTATACTTGTTTTGTAACTTTACCTCTTTGTACTCCTTTCCTACTGTTTTAAATCTTTGTACTTTTTTTTCCAATGTTTCTCGGTCTTTCTCTCCCACACACCCTTCATTGCTTTGTAAATTGTTGCGCTTATTTACTGCGGGGTCTGCAAATGCAGTAGATGGACTTCCCTGCTGAAGAGAAAGTCCTTTCCAACAGTTGGTCAGATCAAAGACAGTCTCCATTGGGTGGGTGTTTCGGTGTCAGAAGTCGATACTCAAGAGAAGACTTCACCTGAGTGAATACAGAGGGTTTACCACAAGATGTAAACCATTGGCAGGCGTCAAAAAGAACATATAAAACCTGTGCAGCTCAGAAAGAACATCCTGTGGAGAGGCAAAATTAGTTTTAAACAGGATGATAGGAAGAGAGGACTGTGGAGAAGGGATGGACCTGCTCATGATTTAAAGATAACACCACATCTGTGGAGAGTGGGCATGTATGGCTGCCAGTGGAACGGTTGGCCTTGAATTTATTGATGACATGATTTCTGACTAAAGCAGCAGGGTACATTCTGAAGGAAAAACTGGAGCCAAAAAGCCCCCAGATCTAACAGGAACCGGAGACTGCTGCATTAAAGGTTTAGCAGAACATCACCAGGGAAGAAACCTCACATCTGGTGATATCTATGGGTTCCCCAGACGTCCAGCAGTCATTGACTGCAAAGGATTTGCATCCGACTATTAAATTACAATTGAAGCACTGATTACTAAAACCCCACAAGTCAAGTCAAGTGTGACTTAGGGGGTTTTAGTAATAGGTACTTCAATTGAACTCATCACTATGTCATTCTAAATGCTATTGAGCCCCTAAAATGGAGGAGGGATGGTGTTGAGAGTTTCTGCAGTGACATTTGTGAATGGTGTGGCTGACCACCAGAAAAGCAGGCATGGACTGGACAACAGGTTGGTGAGAATCCAGCCCACAGGGCAGAAATTTTATTGGCAATTTATTTATCATTCATTCATTAGTCACTGTCACATGGTAGAGTAGCAGGCAGACCAAGGCATTCTGGAAAAAGCATAAACTGGGGACATGTCTCCTCGCTTTCAGACTCTGATAGGGAAATTGGAGAGAGACCAGTGGTTCGTAACGCCTTTACGAAATGCACTCTCAGCCAACCTGTTCTCATCTGCTGCTGTGCCGGCTTTTTATTGGGGTCTCATCTGATTGAGACGGGGTTCAGGTGCATGGAGAGCCTCTCTCGCATGCCTGGCATCAATTGGCGGGAGCCGTTCAAGGTAGAGTGGTGGACAGGGGTGCTGAACGGAGTCACAGCTGACATTCACTGTCCGTGGTGCTGAAAGGGCGAGCCCATTAGGGGAGGAGAATTGCTGGATCTGCATGGCGTGATGTGGACAGTGGGCGTGTCCTTTGCCCTGGTCTTAATGGTTAATTGTGGTACTAACAGGTATATATAATGATAGTCGTCTAGGCTGTGAACCTGACACACCCTGCAGCCGACTGCGCTTGAGGAGAAGAGAGGAGGGAGGGTCTGGATTTCTTGTCCCCCGGGGGAATATTCAGAGTCCAGGGACGGATGCTGGTGTGGAGGTGGGGTGTCGACTGTCTGTGTGTGTGAGTGATGAAGCTGTGTTTATCGTGGCGGCTGAAAGGGATGCAGCATCAGGCTGAGGCATTTTTTTTGCTGCAGAGGCGGAGCAGGAGAGCACCTTCAATAGCCCGTCTTTCACGAGGACAAAGCAGTGGCAGATACGCATGGGAATGTCCGAAAATTCGGGCGTGTCTTGAATTGTCTGCTTAAGCTGGCCCTGCTAGCTGCATCTTATTTTCATCAACTAACACGAGTAAACGGTTCATTGTTGTATTAACAGTTTGATGCAATGATGGTTTGGAATCTACGCTTAGTCCTGACACACATTGTGACATTAGAACAGGGGTGTCAAACAGACCCGTAAATTGGCCAAGAGGCTGCAGGTCTTCGATCCTACCAAGCAGAAGCTCACCTGCACAACTGATTAATTGTATCAGGTGCGCTTCTTCATTGTTGGAGTGAAAATCTGCAGCCTCTTGGCCCGTTTACAGGTCAGTTTGACACCCCTGCCTTAGAACTTCAAGGATTTATCAGGGATGTGTGTAGATCTGCGGTATTGAGCATCAAAGTTTGAGCACCTCCGTTCATGACACTGTCTGGCAGTGTATTCCAAATTTATAGTTAAACAAGACTAGCATGAGTAATAAAAATATAGAATTTCAAAATCCTTATATAGTCATATACGGGACTTTTTAATGCGGTCAAACACAGATAAGAATCAGATGCTAAGATACATTGCCAAAAGTATTGAGTACAAATCTAAGGAGGTGATGCTTCTTTTGTACAACACATTCGTGTATTGTGAGTATTGTGTACAGTTCTGGGGTCCATACTTTAAGACAGATATAGAGGCTCTAGAGAAAATTCAGAGAAGAGCCACCAAGCTAATTCCAGGTATAAAAGATGAAAGCTATGAGAAGAGGCTGAAGATCCTTAATCTCTTTAGTCTTAGGAAAAGGAGACTTAGGGGTGATTTGATTGAGGTCTTTAAATATGTTAAAGGGATTAACAAAGTGAATCATGTAGGATTCCTTCGCCCAAGTGTTGTGAGTAGAACTTGGGTTCACAAATGACCTTTGGGGTTTTCAAGAGCAGGCTTGACCTAAGGCTAAATACCATTGAGTCATTTAGTATCTGAAGGGATATATTCACAATAGTATAAAGAAACTGGCGAGCTTAGTTGGGCTGAAAGGCCTGTTGTTGCCATTCATGTTATGTTATACCTTACTGCTCCGTTAGGTAAATTAGGTAGGTAGGTATAGAGTATGGCTCTATAAGGTTCCATCTGACTGCACGGGAAGTAGCTTCGTTTAGGGTAAAGAATATTTGTATTTTGTATTTTTTTTTTCCCACAAAAAGAAGGGAAAATGCTACTGAATCTGAAATAATACAATTAAAACTAGTATTTGTATTTTACATACGTTTGATTATTCATAAATTAATACGACAAATGCACAACACCATACTGTACAATGTATATCCCAGACTCAAAAAAGTTGGGACAGTGTGGGAAATGTATGTAAAAACCAAAATCTGTCATTTCTAAATTTACTTTGACTTTTGCTTATTTCATCACAGACAGTATGAAGACAAGATATTTAATTTGTTTTGACTGGTCAACTTAATTTTATTTATAAGTATGCTTCCACTATGCATAAAAATGGTGATATATGGTTGATACAATATGCTGGACAAAACTACATGAAAGGCTATTCATCAAGCACATCTTGATTGATTCATTTCAGATAAATTATGGTGGCTTCAGAGCCAAAATTATGTGACTGTCCAAATACAGATGGACCTTTGTGTTTCTATAGTCCATATACAGCGATGAGTAGTAAGAACAGAATTTTGCTTCAATACATTATTCCGCTCTGCAGTGGTCTGAGGTTTTGAAGTTCTGCCTTTTACAGCATCACAGAAGGTTGAGTTTGCGATTGCTGATGGACATCACTTTTCATAAAAATCAACTTTTCTTCGCAAAATGTGTATGAGAAAAAATTGTGATTCTCTGTAAATATCCTGAAACATGATGTTCTCGGCTGCCGGATAGCTCACTTATAAGAAGCAGCAGCCTGACAGGCGTGTGCTTCGGAGGAGAGCCGCGAACTGTCTGCACTCTCCTGAAATGGCAGCAAGGGGTCGCATACGAGCAAGTCTAGTACATAGTTCACCAATTGGGCATTCCAGATTCGGGTGGGATTGGCGATGCCAAATTAAAAAAAAAAAGAGAAAACACATTGTTCTCAAAGCTCTCAGAAAATAGTGCAAAATATTGGCCATTTGTATCACTGTGATATCTTTTGTTTTCTGAATTGCTAAATATTTACCCGTACCCATTACTTCTACTACCCACCACTACTATCAATGCATCGTGCTTGTCCAGAGTTTTTCCTTTTTTCAGTGATTGTCATGGGATTCTGCATAGGCCATGGAGATTTATGATAAATTTGTTCCGCATAAATTAATTTTAGAATTCAGTTTTACTTTCCAAAATGGAATAATGATAAATTCTAATTTTATTGTAGAGAAATTTTACTTCTGTGCACCTGAGGCTTTGATTCTGTACTGGAGACTGGAATAGACAGACCATGGCTGAGGATGTGTGAACCTGTTTGAAACCCTGTCATGACTGAAAAATGAGAGCAACAAAGGCACCGTGGATCCGGTGGCCCTGGTTCACTTTGAAGCCAATGACGTAAAACGAGCTTTGAGATTCTGTATAATGGTTTCATTACTGTTTCCCAGGTTACAGTAACACAGAGCAGTTGAGTTCGATAAGAGACAAAAGAGTTATCAGCAAGGCATAGTAGAGTTGGCTTGTTCTTTAAGTATAATGGAACAGATTGACCCTGCAGTGTTGGAGATTGCAGTTTGTCAGAAAGGTGAATTGAGCAGTGAGGGGTACTGAGTATTATTTGGACGGGCGTTATTGTTTTCACTAAGTCTTGACCTCTAGGCCCGCAGAGCGATCTGGAGAGGACATCGACATCATCCTGGCCCGTCTGAAGGAAGTGAAGGCCTTCGAGAAGTTCCACCCTGGTCTTCTGCAGCAGATCTGCCTCTGTGGTTTCTATGAGTGTCTGGAGAGGGGCATCACATGTAGGTCTCATGTATGAGTCGCTCTGCATTTCAATTTGCTGTCCTTCAAAAAATGTTACTACATTAATTCAACATTAATCATATTTAATATGTGAAACACATTCTTCTTTTTCCTCTTATTATTAAGTATTTGTGTTTCCAACTTATTTTATGGACTAGTTTAGTTATAATATGACCTTCTTCCTCAAGCTGCTTTCACACCGGACTGGGGACGAATTTTTCGCACGACAGATTACACGTCTTTGCATTGACTTTGAATGTAGTCTGTCGTGCGAAAAATTCATTCCGCGTCCGGTACGGTGTGAAAGCGGCTTTACATTGAAGGAACTGAAGAGAGACATTTGGGTCTTTTTTTGTATTTTTAAAAATGAAAAGTATTTCCACCTGGAATTTCCTTCATTGCACTGAAAACATCACTGGGCCAAACAAAAAGGAGCTATTGATCCAAAATTGGTCCTATAGTTGCCCCTTCCCCTGTCATATCACCCAGTGCACAACCAATTAGCCATTTAAAGTTATTTCAAAATCGGTAATTTGTCACAAGAGTAAGGAGTCACTCAGAACAATGAAGGAACCGGTTCTCTGAAGCTGATTTGTCCCTCTTGTCTCTTGGCCACTTCACTATATGATGTCACAAACTAACAGATTTTGAAATGGCGAGTAATGATTAATCGGCTGGTGACATCTTGAACCAGGTGACAAGACCTTTAACCTTTCATGGTGGGTCTGAATAGGCTGCATAATTTACCTCTTCCAGCTAAATGTCCTCTGACACAATGGTGTGATCCCTGGCAGCGTCAGGCGTGCCATCTGAAAAATAATTTTAAAATATTACATTTTCAGATTAATCATAATTAAACAATTGTTACAAGTTCAAACCAGATGATAACAGGTGTGCTACATGCCAGCCACATAGCTGTTTGCAGATAATGATGATAATTGCATTTTTTTCCCCCAGTGTACCGCCAGGGAGACATTGGAACGAGCTGGTACGCTGTCCTCTCGGGCTCGCTTGATGTGAAAGTGTCTGAGACGGCCAACCATCAGGTACGTACTAGCAGTACCAGCATTAGCGGAGGAATGTAGTACATACAGTGCACAGTTCCAATTAGGGTAAAGTTGGGATGCCATGGAAAACACTCATAAAAACAGAGGGCAGTGACTTTTTTATTTACTTTGAGTTGTATTTCACTGCAGACGGAAGGAAAAGTTTTTTTTGAGGTTTTTCTGGTCACCATCATTTGATTTGAAAATACACATCCGTTCTTGCCATTCAGGCCTGCAAAACATTCCAAAAAATGTTGAGAAGGGGGCAGTGCAGGACTAGTGATGAGGTAATGAAAAATGTGAGAAGCGATGTGATTTGTTATGTCAGCAGGAGATTGTAATCATGATTTGGCTCAAAACAGCATCCGAGAAGGGCGTCCGGAGAAATGAGGGGAAGATCACTGACTTGCCCACACATGTATGAGAAAATCATTGAAAGGTTTAAAAACAAAGTTCTTCAAAGAAAGACATTTTACCAAATATTACCATATTTTTTCATTTAAAAGATTCAAGGAATCTGGGAGAATTTTAGGGTGCAAAGACTAAGCTGAATACTTGCAATGTGCAATTACTCAAACGGCGCTTCAAAAAGGCCCTTCATTTATCTTTTGGTGATATGACCACATTGGTTCTGGATTGGTCTGACAAACCTTTGTCAACAATATGTTGTAACATCTGCAAATGCCAATTAAAACTTTGCGATAAGAAAGTCTTAGGTTTACAGTGTCTTGAAGCACCGCCGATTTTTCTTGACTTGGAGACATCAGAGTTGGATCATCACACAGTGGAATCATATATTCATATATCATATATTCAGCCAAATAAATATTTTTAGTCTTAAAGACCTAGATACCATGTGACCATAGAAGAAGAAGACCATCCATATTGTTACCAGAAAAAAGTTAAAAAGCCATGCTCTGCCTTAGTATGGAGTCACGGCCTTTGGCAAAGATAGCTTGCACCTCTGCGAAGGCTCCATTAATGCTGAATAGTGAACATATTTTGGAGCAACATATTCTGCCATCAAGAAGACATCTTTTCCAAGGACGCCCATTTTTGCAGTAAGACTGTGCAAAGCCAGTGTGTGCCAGGCATGGCTGCAGCAGAAGAGGGTGTAGATGCTGGCCGGACCTGCCTGCAGTCCTGACTTCTCCCCAGTTAGAGAACACAGGAAAGGCAAAATGCGACAATGAAGATTCTGTTCAGTTGCACACCTTGTTTGCTAGAAGAATGGGACAGGGTTACACCTGAAACACTTTCTCTCTTGTATTTTCAGTTCCTAAATGTTTAATACGCATTGTGAAAAGCAATGGCAACATTACAAAGTGTAAATACTTTGCTTTCCCAACTTTTTAAAAATTATGCTGCAAGAATAAAAATTGAAAATTGAATTCAGAAGAGTACAATGGGTGATGTGATATAGCTGTGAAAGCGCTGAAAAGGTCATAAAACAGTAAACAAATAACAAACATGCCTGAATTGCCTGTGACTTTTTCACGTGGTGGTCAAATAAACCACACTGGAGGAGAGGCGGCTCAGATTGTCAAAACTTGTCGTTTTCATTTACTTTCTAAAGGATGCTGTCACTATCTGCACCCTGGGAATCGGAACGGCTTTCGGGGAGTCGATCCTGGACAACACACCTCGACACGCCACGATCGTCACCCGGGAGTTCAGCGAGCTGCTGCGTATTGAGCAGAAAGAGTTCAAATCACTATGGGAGGTGAGTCTGTGGCTGGCTGCTGTACGTGCTTTTCTACTTTACTCTAGAACACTAATAATTTGGTTAATTGTTAGATTTTTGGTACGTTTAATGTTGTACTTGACAATATTAACAGTTTTGCCTTTAACGCCATGGAGTGCTAAATGCAGCAATTGTTGCTCAATGATGTACGATATCAAAGTCAAAGCTGTTGAAAACCTTTCAAGTGGCATCTGGTTTAAAAGAGGGGAACTCTTTTTCATTTTCAACAGCACCAGATCATTTATTTATCATTTTTTGAAAATTCATTTCAGCACTATAAGGGTTTATGGAAGTTATTTTTGCTGCATTGTGTTGTGTTTGTTAACTAGGATCATACCTACAATATTGAAAATTAAAATGTAGGTTTGTACAACTCATTTTGTTATTAAACTGAAAGATTGATTGACATTGAACAATTTAGTTACTTATGCAAATTAGAAAGGTAAACAGGATGAATAACAAACAATCGTTGGATTAATGATATGCGTGGGTTTTTGGGGCTGGGGTGTCACGTGTTGCCCAACTTGCACTGCGAAATCGGCAATGCCGATCCTGACACGGGGCTGTCGCACAAGGCCTTCCAAAATGCCAACCGTCATCTCCAGACCCACTCACACAGTGGCGCTGAATCAGTCACATGATTGCGGACGGCCATTCTTTGAGCTATTGCACATTAGCTTGGACCAGCCTCTGTCAGACCCTAAACTCAATAAACGGGCATTTTGTCGAGCGGTGGGATTGGATTTGCTTTGTACATTGGCGTTGTTGTCTGCCTTTTCTCCTCTGCTTAAAATGTGGAGCCCAATCACGCGCCATGGTGGCCCACGAGTAAGTTTTCATTCCATTAGATTTTCACTTAAAACGTCAGAGTTAATGTGAAAATGGGAAAAAATGTGACCTTACTGTCATTGACTGTGACATGGCTGTTGGTACCAGGCTGGTTTGGTAATTAGTTAATTTTAGCACGCAACAATCTCTAGAGTTTACGCTGTATGGTACTGAGTTAAAAAAAAAGGTTATGCACCACTTGCCACCGTACATGAGCATTTTGTGGATGGAAATGGCTGGATTGTGAGAGAGATCAGAGGAGAATGTCCTGAGTGGTGCCAGTTAACAGAAAGGCTGTGGAAACTCAGCTCATCACTCATTACTGCTGTGATGTGGAGTAGGCCTGTCAGACTGCACAGCACACATCCATCTCTACTTGGAGTTAAATAGGCTACAACTGCAGAAGAGCATGTCTGCCTCCACTCCTGTGGCCAAGAACCGAAAACGGAGGGTCCAGTGAGCTCAGGCGCACCAAACCTGGATAGTTTGAATTTAGAAAAAAAATTGCTGGACTGATGAATCTTCATTTTTACTGCAACCTGCTGATGGCAGGGTCTGAATCAACAGCATTAAACTAATGGACCCAACCAGCCCTGTGTCAGCAATACAAGCTGCTGGTGGTGTAATGGTCTGGGGAATGTATTCTTGGCTCACTTTGGTCCCTTAATACCATTGTTCAAATGCCCTAGCCTGAGTATTGTTGCTGCCAATGAGCAGCTTTGCATCACTGCAATTTACCCATCCTCTAATGGCTACTCCTGAGACAATAATGCTCCAGGAAGCAAAGCAAAGCAGAAGCGGCCTCTAATTGGTTTCATAAACATGACGATGAGTTCAGTGCTCTTCAATGGCCTCCCCAGTCACAAGATCAATATCCACTAAAGCACATTTAGCAGGTCACAGAATGGGAGGTTCAGATCACAAATCACCACCTGAAGCTTACGCCGAAATAGTAATAGTCATGTCAACACACACCTGCATCTCAAATGAATCTTTCCGCAAAGAACTGAGGATGTTCTGGAAGGAAAGAGAGGCCCTAAGCGGCATTAGTGTGGAGTAACTTTGGAGCTCGGTGAGTGTGTCCGGTTCAATGCCCACCAGTGGTTCATTTTTTAAAACATTTGTCAATAGAGCTAGATCTGGAGCGGGATGAGGAGAACGTCAGTAGTGTCAGATGCGGAGGGAAATGTAGAGGGTAAGATCTCTCCAGTAGTCAGGAGGATGGCCAACCGCCACACAAGAAATGGCTACACAGATACCAGTGAGCAGACGGCAGTAACACCAGGCCCTGCGGCATGTGTGCAGCTTCAGTGGTGTGGGAACAGAACCGAGCCCAGCGCCACGAAGGCTACCTGCACACTGCGCAGTTTGAGCTCACTGATCATGGCCTCAGTATTACAAGGTTCTATCTGCCCCAGAAACACATACGTGATGGAACCTTCTATTACTGATGTCACATAATGCCTGAAGGTCTCTCTCACACCAGGGTACAGACTTTGCAATTGAGTTCTTTCACATCCCAGTTTTACCATCAGATACCCAGTATCCACCTATTGCAGTGACCTCCAGTGGCTTCCAGCACCTTTGAGCCTCAGCAGTGGTTCCAAAAGTCAATCTTTGGATCTGCGACCAGCATCTGTCATACCTGCTGACATGGTTTTCAGCTGAACGTCTCCCCGGGAAGGCTGCTCTTATGTGTCCTTGCTCATGGCTCCTCTGAGCTCCCTCCTCACTCCTCGCAGCAAAAATAAAAACTTTGAGATGGGCAGCAAGATGGTGGATCCTGAACAACTTCTGATTCATGTAAGGATTAAGTAGCAAGGAAATAACTAATTGCGATGCACCCGTGAAGACAGCAGGAGTGAGCGCTGGAAGGCAACCAAAGACCTGGCAGAGGACGCTGAGAGCGGAAGTTTCCAACTGTGGCTCAGGAGGAAGGATAGACCCTAGGAGCCCAAATGACCCAAGTGGAACCCGCATGGTGTGGCAGATGGCAGTTTCTTGCAGGGAGCGGCCCCCATCAGTACAGTCCTCTGTCCAGCCCTTTTGCATTAAACACCCCTGGTCAAGAGACAGTCACTTGAATGCCAGGTTGAAGAAAATTCTTATGCAGCATTTAATGATCGGGAATAATCATTGCATATCCCTTGGTATATCTCTGTGTTAGCAATGTTAGCTTCTAAATAAGGGCGGCCCAACCCTGTTCCAGGAGAGCTATCCTGAAGGTTATCACTCCAACCAAAAGCAAACCACGCCTGCTTTCTCACTTACAGATCTTGGCGAGCTGCTAATGATCTGAATCAGGTGAGTTGAATTAGTCTTGGAGCAGAAACCTTCAGGATGGCAGCTCTCCAGGAGCGGAGTTGGGCAGGCCCGTTCTAAAATATGCCGTGTGTAATGCGTGTTTGCCTAAAGTCATACCAGGTGTAGCCACAAGAGGTCAGTATTTTTTAAAATATAAAACCACACCCTGTTGGACAGTACTGGAGTTTATGCAAGGTGACCCTGAAGTGATTTTCACAGTTTCAGTTGTGCGTGATGAACGTGCTAATATACGATTTACTTGTCACATTCTGGGAAATACGTAGACAAAGGTTACCTTGGCCTTTTAGTAATTTATAAACCTTGCCTGGACGGAGTCCGTATTTCTTGACCAAAAACAAAAAATTTCTTGCAAAAAGAGGATGTCTGCTCAGTCTAGTTTGAGGTTATGCTTTTTTGTGAACACTTGTCAATACCTCCACGAGGATGGATAAATATTAATTTGAAAATCAGCCACAGTATCTTAAGTGGAGGTTCTGATTTTAGTACAAACCACACTTGTGAGCAGAAGCTATTTACCTTGACACTGTCTATTAATCACATGATTCACTGAGACCTTGTCAATAATTTGAGTCCGCTGAATGCACTGATTTACACTGATAATCTGAGTGGCTGTGCATTCTTTAGATCACATGTGAGTCTGGTGATGGTATTGTGTGTGACATGATGTACTATACTGTGCGATAGTCTTGGGCTTTTCATTATTTAAATCTGGCTTTAGATGTTTACTTTTTGTAAAGTAATTGGTGTTGCTTGAGTTTAAAAGTATTTTTGAAATTCCAAATGCTAATTTAAAGAAGAGTTTTATAAATGAATGTTATGTTTCGTGAAAAATCAGTTAATACAGATAATATAGTCTTAACAGAGCCCCGGTGTTGACATCATCATGGCTGTCTGCAGTTACTCAGAGAGACAGGGAGGAGTGAGACTGTGGGTGCATCCACAGTGCAGGCTGCGTCCTGTGAAAGCTGCTTTCACACCGGACGCGGGACGAATTTTTTTGCGCGGCAGATTACATTCAAAGACAATGCAAAGACGCAAATACACGCGTGTATTCACGTCTTGGCGTTGACTTTGAATGTAATCTGTCGCGCGAAAAATTCGTTCCACGTCCGGTGTGAGAGCGGCTGAAGGCTGCATATTTAGGGGTCAACACATATTTCCATCTGCCAAACTGACTGACTTCATTTTATCACCGTTCAATAGCTTTGATTTTAATTGGTTTCCCTATCCTTAACCTTAACTCTAATCCTTAAGCCCAAGCCTAGCCCGAAATCTAACCCTAAATTTAACCTTGTCCGTTACCCTAAAAGTCAGATTGACAGATAGAAGTAAGTGAAGACTCCTTAAATTGCAGCCGTCGAAGGATGCCGCCTACGCTTTGAGATGCACCCAGTCAGTCTGCTGAAGAACAGAAGCAAGTTTTCCACTCTGCTTGGAACAAGCAAAAAGTCAATCATTATATAAAATATAGCACAACAGGACAGTGTCCCAAATTTTTAGGCAAGGTGTAGCCATACCAAATATTGGTTTGATTTGGTTGTTAACAGTTTTAATAATAAATTATTTCATAATCTTCAGCGACTAAAATGGGCAAAACAAAAAGCAAACATTTAAAGGCAGATTTAAATTTTAAAAAAAGTACGATTCCTGAGACTTTGGCTTAGTACTGTGATTCATAGTGGTTTAGAGAAAACCAAACTGGCTCATGTGGACTCATAAATTCATATTTGAGCAAATCTCAGTCATATACAGCATATATTGAGCGTCATCTTCACTCCGCCAAAGACAGCGGACTGGGCTGTGGGTGTTTCTGAGCCGTGGAGCGTTGAGGGAAAGGGGTCAGCGGCGACAGAACGCTCTCGCTCACGCCCATATATCCCCCCCATCCCTTCCTGATCGTCCACCTCCCCAACCCGAAAAATTTACTTCGGCAGGAAGGGAGTGATGCCGGTGTCCAGTGATTCCTGTCCTCTGTCCTGGAGACAATGTTCTGACTTCCTCTGGGGGTGCGGGGTGGGTGGGGGCTCTAGGGGAACTTAAAGGCAGGGGGTGGTGCCACTTATTTGGGCTAAGAACAGACCCTCCTCCATCTTGAGCGGCGTGGCTCCAGCCGGGGTGCTCCTGAGGTCCCGAGGAGAGAGGGCCGTGTGGCAGGTCAGTCTGAGCTGTCCTGTGTTTGCCCGGCGGGCACTGACTGTGGATCCATGCATGAGCGGCTGAATGTGTTTAGGTTTCCTCATTAGATGAGTAAGTGCACGTTTGCCCTCTGGTATCAACACTGAAGTCTATTTTTTATGGACAAAATGACTTTAAGGGACATAATGAATGTGTCTGGCATGCCTTAATTCTGGCCTTTTTGATCAATAGACCTTTGAAAGTTAGGCAGAATGAGAAGAAGAGGGTTTTGAATCTCTGAGAAACTGTAATGCGCGGCAGTAATGTGCAAGTCTTTTTTTGGCAAAATGGTCCTTTATATTGGCCCTTAATAATTAAGAAATTTTATTCGGTGTGCGGTGTGTTATTCTTTTATTTGTGCGCTTGTTCTGAACAGAATCTTTGATATTGGCACTTTTATTATCAGACATTACGAAAATGAGATTGTCTTGGCAGACAAGGTGCCACAGATTAGTGCATTGAGACCTGGGAAATGCATACAGACTATTGCTTTTCGAATGATGTCTCATTGACTTAGTGCAGGCTTATATTGCATTGCATAGTATTAATAAAAGAAAAGCCCTGCTGCATAATATGCTCATACTTTGAAATGGTCTGTTATGTTTCATTTGTTTTTCTAGATTGGTGTAGGTGTTTGTAATACATTCATGTCTGAAAGCAGTGAGGTATGTTTATTGTCCCGGATTAAAAGCTGATTAACAGGAAGGCGTTTGTACCCTAGCCAGTAAATATACAAGTTTAATAGGCTGTTTATGTTTTCCTCTTTGGAATAATACTGTATACTGTCAGTTCGTCCTTTTGCATCACAAAACACAGTGACTTTCAAAAAAGAAATTATAAAGAAGTGATAGTTGCAATTCATTGTCTGATAAATGCGGAGTTTCAGAGAAAGAACAGGGTAGTATGGTTAGGATACTGGCTTGGCTTGATATGTTGTTGGTGTATAAGTTAAAAATAACCACTGTGTTGCCCTGCTCAGCATAAAAAGTAGGCTGCCCTGTGCGGAAACAGCATTCAGAGCCTTGCAGTACTTACCGTCTGAAACAACTGATGTCACTGCCCTGTCTACGCCAATGAGTTCCTGTGCTGTGCATTTTCCTATTTGCTTTGACATGGAACAACCCTGCAATGTATTAATTGTGGTTTTCAAGATAAGTACAATGCAATCCATATGAACTCAGACTCAGCGCTTTCTCATGAAAACAAAAGCTCAGGACCCAAAGGACGGACTCTGGGCTCTTACGCCCACTGCAAATGCCAAATTTGCGGCGGTGAAATGCTTTTCGCTAAATAGACCAGATCTTACCCTTTGAGCGCCAAATACATTTTCAAGGAATTAAAAATGTAGTTATCCTGAGCTGTTGAAAACCTATCATGTGGCAACTTGTTTAAAAAGAGCTCTCCTGCGGGAGCTCTTTTAAACAGGTTGACACATTATAAGTTTTCAACAGCATCTGACTCTGATATCTTGCATCATTCAGCAACTATAGTTGCCCACGGCGCTGAAGGGGTTAAGTAGCGGCTATATTTCGGAAGTGTGAAGACTCATTATTTGAACTGTGTAAACCTGTGTATGATGAAATACTATTTGATTCTGACAGCATTTTACAGATCTGCTGAAATATGCTAACATCGAATTTCTTACTTCAGTGGAGGTCCCGCGATGGAAACCCAATACACTTTTCAATCTACAAAACTAGCAAGCTTGGTCGGACATCGCTAAAACCACTTTGACTCAGACAGTAGTGGTGTATATTAGTGAATGTTACGGCAAAGGACTGTTTTTACACCTGAATGGAGGGCCTTAGATTGTACAGTAGCCCCACTGGGATTATAAACTGGCCTTACTGAACTGTGCGGCTCCATCTTACAGCCAGCGCGAAGCAGTGGAGCAGGACAGAATTGCCTTTACTTGTTTAAGATTGACGCAGTCGTCAGTTACCTGTCCGGCACCCACGCTGTGTTAATACCAAATTTACTTGCAACTATCTGAGCGCCTATCGATGTGTTGGTGTTGAAATGAGGTGTGGTCCTCATGAGTCAAAATGAGGTGTTTTCACTACCTGAAAATATCAACGAGCCATCAATGCGCCTACATTGATGGCTTGTTGATATTTTCAGGTGGTGAAAAGCGATTGCACAATTGACCGATGAAAACTTGGTCTAAAGTCATTGGTCAACATGTTATTGCAAGTTTGATAAAATTATGGTTTTGCTACTATTTTAAAATTGAAATAACTCAAATAGCTTCAGGGGGAATCATTTCAATCTGCTTTCTACCGTCTTAGTAAATAGAGGAAGACATTATTGACTGTGGTGGCTGTGTCTAGTGATGGCAAAGTGAAGCTTTCTGAACCAGCGAAGCTTTCCAGCCAATTGTATCGGAAAAAGGTTCATTCATTCAATGCCTCAAAGTCTATAATGACCTCTGCTGTTCAAAACTTGTAGTGCAGGATGTTTGAAATAACCTACTGGTATATTTTGGCCCAGTCTCTGTGGGTTGAACATGGTTATGAAAACTTGAACCAATAAATTATCTAATAAATACACGGATTCCTGTATGAATAAAACAGGTGTTTTTCCTGTTTGAATTGTGTCCATATTTGCGTAATAAAAAATTATGGCCTATCTATTGCCAACCTTATTAGTGGAAATCAAATTAAAGTGCTCCCACATCTCAGAGCGACCTCTCTTTGCTCCAGGTTCCAATATAATTTTTTGCTCTTTGCTGCGACTAACTCGCTATGAACTCTCCTGACTCGCAACATCGCTTTCGACTACTTCAAACGCACAAGCGCGCGCCCTGTTTCGCGCACCTTTGAATCAAATCGAAGCGGTCACGTGAATGTGAGCTGAAGCGAAGCTTCGAAAGTCGCTGATCACGTGATCAGCGGCAAACGAACCAAGCACCGATACATTTGCTTCGCCTTGAACTGGTTCATACTTTGACACAAGCATCGAAGCAGGAGGGTCGGAGGTAACAACACTAGCTGTGCCATGTTTCCTGAAGTGCCACTACTCTGTTAAATTAACATTTCCACATGCAATAACTCAGACAGTTTTGATGGGAATGTTGCCAAACCTCCTGCGCCGGTTCCTGAGGTACAGCTGTGATGTTGGTGACCCTGGGACCTCCCTTGTAGCGCCACCACCAGGCTGAACTATGAACTTTTCCTGAGGGGAGAATGCTGTGATTTCAGGGATATACCCTGCAGTTGTCTCCGACAGCATTTGTCTAGTCGACCGGAGTTAAATGTCACAAGCAAGGAACATCAAAAATAACCGAAGAGCCGTGCCATTGGGTCATGGTATGGTTCCTTGGTCTTCAAAGGAGGCCTAGTGCATGTGATTTTTATATAAGCACTTGAGCACTGAATGTGCCTGTCGCATGGAGCGTAAACACCACTTAGATTTTTAAGAACTGACTTGGCTCTCCGCTGCCATTGTCTCTCAAGACTCAGCATCTCTCTTCCGATCCATTTTAACAGTAGAGTGACTCCTGAGAGTAAATGCGCTGCACTCACTGGACCATGATGACTGGAGTGCACTAATCGCCTCGCAGCTGCGACACGAGTGCAGTGAGGTATTGGGTCTGGAGCTGGAGACTAACGCTTCCGAGCTGAGCAGAGAGTAGTCGTCATGTGCGAGCTCTCTGGCGATCTTGGGTAATGCTCCTGCGGGATGCAGGGATGACCTGGGTATTTTGAGTCAGTCTAATAGCGCGACCAGCTCTGGATAATTAATCTCATCGATCTGAGCGCACAGTGCTGATATTTCTCCACTCCCGGGTGAGTTGCTTGTTTTTCTAAAAGCTGGCTGTTGTTCGCATCTGAGAAGCAGAATAGTATTTAAGCGCAATGCTAATCCTGCTGGAAATAAATGAATAGATGAACGTACATACAACATTTTTTTGTAACCGATATTCACACAAAGAAAACTGTAGAAAAAAAGCACATTTGAGAGATAAATGCATGAATTGGCTTGGGAGTTTCTAAAGAGACACCTGCATGTTTAACCTTTTGCAATTACCCTAAGTTATTCAACACAAGTACAGTACTGTGCTGTCATGTCAAGTGCTAACTCGAGCATTTTCAATCAATTTTTGACATAATTCAAGATTTCTATGTATGATTTGTGTTCTAACATAGATTTTTTAAGCTCAAGTCTTATGAATTGTCATGTTAAGAACATATTTGAAAGTAATATAGACAAAACGTTTTGTAATTTTTTTTTTCAGTGGGTTACATAAGCTAAATGAAATTTATGTGAAGGTAGGTTTTCAGTGAATTCTTTGACTGACAAGCAGATAACATTTGGGCACTGTTTTTACTCCAACCTGATCTTGTCTTATGACCTTAACTCGTCTTTACCGATTCACCAATGATGATATTGATTGGTGTTATTATTCCATCTCAGTGGTTATACCTTGTTGTTTCCTATGGAGTGATTGACTGAATGTATTTTCCAAGATCCTTTTTGACTTAAGAGATGAAAAGGTACTTTGAACCTTCCTTGCTTTATTTAAATCTTCTCTGTTATTGTTAGTGAAGTGACTGATCACCTTCTTCAGATATTAGTTTACTTCACACTGATATGCAGTGTCTCTCTGTGTGACAGCTAAGACTGGGTGGGGGATCAATCTGCGCCTGGGTGTCGTATTTTATGAATAGTGGAAGATAAGTTTGTCTCTTCCCTTCCCCGACCAATTTTATAAATCCGTGTGTCTCAATAAATTCTGATATCGCCCGCTTTGCCATTATGATAGATAGAAACGCCAGTAATAACTGCTAATTACAGAGATCAGCCACTGAAATTGACTCCCTCATTATAACTGTTTGAGGGTCTGATTTGCCTTATTTTGGCAATGCTTTAAATTTCTATCAAAATTACCTCGAGGTTTGACTCATTTTAGCTCATTTTTCAGCTAGTGAACTGAACAAAATGGTTAAACAAACTATTTTAATGTGCTGTTTGCTTAGAGAATAGTTACATGTACAGTGTTAGTTTGTATGATCCTTCGCCTGCTTTTATGGGAGATTTACTGACAATAAATGTTATCATCCCAGCTTACTGCCACAACTGGATTTATATGATTATTTATTTCATGCAAAAATCCCCACTGGTACATTCAGGATTCTTGATTGTGCCATGAAAAATGTATTTGCCCCCCTCCTGAATTCACCATTTATTTCATGTCCAGGTCACCAAATGGTCTCAGATTTTCATTCAAAGTGTCAAGTTGAGGAGCACATGAGAAAATACAAAATATGGTTGTAAAATGATCATTTAGTATATTTAAGGAATAAAGGGTGTCCAACACCTTCAACACCTGTCCAACACCCTCCCTCCACAAACCTAATACTTTTAAGCTGGTAGTTGCAACTTCTACAGTTTTTCTCATTGCTGTGGTGGAAAATTGACCCTTCGTTCTTTGCAGAAACTCTTTCGTGTCGTCACATTGGAGGGTATTCAACCATGAACTGCCCATTCAAGTTCCTGCCACAGCGACTCAATGGGTTCAAGTCAGGACTTTAACTAGGCCGCTCCAAAAAGTTCATTTTGTTTATATTGAGCTATTTAGGGGTGGACTTACTCTTGTGTTTGGACAGTTGTCTCAGGGCTTGACCCTACTGTACCTGGTGAAGACCGAAGGGCCCTGGTCCCTAAAACTGTAGAGGCCCTTCCATCATTGACTGTTGGGATGATGATCTTATGGGTGGATGCTGTGGCAACTTTATGCCAGTTGCAGTGGGATCTGTCCTCTGAAAAATTCCATAAAATTCAATACCAGAAGTCTTGGGGTGTTTTTTTTCAGTGTTTTTTGGTCAGTGTGAGATGAGCCCTTATATTCCTCTTTTTGGGCAGTTGTTCCTGCCTCACTACTCTCCCCGTTGTGCTTGATTTTATATTAACCCTGTCATGGGTGAGTTCAACGCTTCAATGTTGTGCCCTGCGGAGTTAAATGTTTCCTCTTACACTCTAGAGTTCCTCAGTGGTGTTCTTGCATTGTAATAACTAAATAGCCCTGATGCTGCTGTCGTTGCAAGTTAACCTCTTTGCGATTTCTTCAAAGCAAACTCATTTATGTGAATAACAGCTTTTGTACTTTATTTTTCTCGTTGTCTGCTATTGTGGTGAAAATACATGCATACTGGTGTGTATCAGTGCATTGTAAAAGATACAACCGTTCAGACAAAAAAAGATACGCATTGTACACTACGGGAGTTTGGGAGCCACTTGGGAAGTTCTGGAATTGTTAGCTCTTGCCAGTCTGCAGAACTGTTTTGTAATGGACAGAACCGTTTTTGTCAAATGTAAAGAAACCTGTTTGAATGGTTTAATTTCAGTTTCAGTTCGGCTGCATTGATGGGGAGTCAATACTTGTTGTATCAGCTTTATTTGTTTCATCTGTCACATTTTACTTTACTGTGGTAGATGCTAAAATGGATGCAATCAGGTCATACATACTCTTGATTTCTCCTGTTTTTGCATATTTGTCACCATTAAATGTTTCAGGTGATCAAATTAATTTTATTATCAAACAAATATGAGCCAAATTAACTCTAAATGAGGTTTTGAAATGATGATTTCATTTATTGAAGGAAAAAGTTATGCATCCCCACCTGGCTCTTTGTGAAAAGTAATTCCCTCTTACTCCATTAAACAACCAATTAAATTTAATCTATAACTGGGTTCAATTTTCGTAGAAGTGGACACACCCAAGCATGATTACTGCCAGCCTTGCTGAATCTAACTTCATTTAAATACAATCTGTTCGGCAATGTGAACAGCAAAAAAAGTAATACATGATGCCTTGATCTAAAGAAATTCAAGAACTGATGAGAAACAAAGTTGTTGACATCTATTAAACTGGTCACAAAGCCATTTACAAGACTGGGATTCTAGTGAACCACATTGAGAGCCATTATCTACAAATGGAGAAAACTTGTAACGGTGGTGAACCTTCCCACGAGTGGCCTGCGTACTAATATTCCCTCTTGAGCACATCGACGACTCATCCAGGGGGTCACAAAAGAACCCAGACAAACATGAGCAGAACTGCCACCATCACGTGTCAGTGTTCACGATTCCTCAATGAAAAAGGGATTGTGTAAAAATGGCCTCCATGTGGGAGATGCAGGGCGAAATCCACTGCTGGCAAAAAGCACATGAAGGCGTGTCTCACATTTCCAACAAATGTAGATGATCCGAGACTTTTGGGATGATATTCTGGGGAGTGAGTGCTCAAAAAAGGAACATTTTTGAAGACATGGGTCCCATTACATCTGGCATAAAGCCAACACAGCTCTCCACTATTACAACCCCAATTCCGAAATAGTTGGGATGAAGTGTACATTGTGAATAAAACCAAAATGCAATGACTTTCAGATCACATGAGCCAATATATTATTTACAATAGAACATAGAGAACCTTTCAAATGTTGAAACCGAGACATTTAACATTTTTATCTGCAAAATTAGCTCATTTCAAATTAACTGGCTGCAACAGTCTCAAAAAAGTTGGGACACAGGCAAAAAAGGGTGAAAAAGCAATTAATTTATAAGAGAATCAGCTGAAAGAACATTTAGCAAGTAATTAACTGGCATCGGGTGTCTAACATGATTGGCTATAAAAGGGATGTCTTAGAGAGGCTGATTCTCTTAGAAGTAAAGATGGCCAGAGGCTCTCCAACCTGTGAAGGCTTTAGAAAAAAAAATTGTGGAATTCTTTAAAAACAATGTTCCTCAATGTCAGATTGCCAAGGTCTCATCATCGACAGTGCATAACATCATCAAAAGATTCAGAAAAACTGGAAAAATCTCTGTGTGTAAGGGACAAGGCCGAAGACCTTTACTGGATGCCCGGGATCTTCCGACCCTCAGACGCCACTGCATCACTCACCGTCATGATTCTGTCATTGACATTACTAAATGGGCCCAGGAATACTTCAAGAAACCACTGTCTGTAAACACAGTCCACGTTGCCATCCACAGATGCCACCTAAAACTCTGTCATGCAAAAAGGAAGCCATTGTTGAGCATGATCCAGAAGTGCCACAGTGTTATGTGGGCCAAGGCTCATTTAAAATGGACTGTGACAAAGTGTCTTGTGGTCAGACAAGTCCAAATTTGACATTCTTGTTGCGTCCTCCGGGCTAAAGAGGAGAAAGACCACCCCTCCTGTTATCAGGGTTCAGTTCAAAAGCCAGCATCTCTGATGGTATGGGGATGCATTAATGCATATGGTGTGGGACGCTTCCATATTTTAAAAAGTACCATGAATACTGAAAGGTATATAAAGGTTTTAGTGCAACATATGCTCCCCTCCAGATGACATCTATTCCAAGGAAAGCCTTGTGTATTTCGGCAGGACAATGCAAAACGACATACTGCAGCTATTACAACAGCATGGCTTCGTAGTAGAAGAGTCCGTGTGCTGAACTGGCCTGCCTGCAGTCCTGATCTTTCACCGATTGAGAACATTTGGTGCATAATTAAATGAAAAGTCTGTCAAAGGAGACCCAAAACTCTCCAGCAGCTGGAAGCCTGTATTAAACAAGAGTGGGATCAAATTCCAATGGCTAAACTCAAGAAACTTGTCTCCTCAATGCCCAGACACTCTGTGTTGAAAAGAAGAGGGGATGCTACACCATGGTAAACAGGCCCCTCTCCCAACTTTTTTGAGACCTGTAGCAGCCATCAAATTTGAAATGAGCTTATTTTGAGGCTAAAATTGCTCAGTTCTATTCTATTTCTCAGAACAAAATCTCTCTGTTCTATTGTGAATAAAACTCGCTTGCGTGATTTGAAAGTCATTGCGTTTTGATTTTACTTACAATTTACACTTTGTCCCAACTACTGTATTCGGAGTTGCAGAACATAACACCAACATTCAAGTGATTACAATATTTTATTCAACAATATTTTGTTGAAATTAATTTGATTTTGCTGAACATTTAGCCTCTCATAAACGTTTATATGTTTGCATGTTTAAATGGACCAACCCAATTTGTGAGTGAGGAAAGTGTCGAGTTAAATTGTCATATCCCTAAAGTTGATAATGCACTATATGATGTGGGTGATGTTTGTGATACTCGGAATATGTCCAATGAGTAATTTCAGGCTCATTTCCATCAAGATTAGAACCAGACTGTCTGTTGTAAAATTCTCATAGGATTCAAACACAATTGAGGAGCCTAATGCTAAAGTTCTTGGGTACATCTCATTTTCATGCATTGTGAGGTAAGGAGGGATAACATCTTTTATCGTGACCCAAGTCAAGTTTCTCAAAATGGGTTTTTTTTGTGTGACTTGAGTGCTTTAAGCACTGGGGTCTTCAATTATCTCTAACGTTTGAGGCATGAGATTATTAATCTGGATCACCATTTTTCTTATAAATAACATGGGACATTATAGAACTTGTTACTCCCAAACAAATCTCGCTTCCATATGGTCTATCATTCCAACTGTATCCTGCACCTGTAGAACTGCTAAAGGAGTCTGAGAAGATGAGCTCGTGCTTCTCAACGTGAGGCAAAATAACAGAACCAGTGCCAGACATCTCTCACGATATCGACCCCCCAATCTGATCTCTTTAAGATGACATGAGAAGCGGACCATCACGGCCTCAGGTCTATCTGATTTGGTGTCCTGGGCTGGGATGTGTGGCTTTAAGGATGATGTAATTCAGTCTGCTGTTCACTGAACTTATTAGAGTGATTGTTTGCTCTTGGCTTCCAGCCCTCCGCTCCCATCCGCTCCATTTTGAAGCAACAGCAGTGCTTAGCCGGCGCAGCTGAATAATGAGGCTATCGCCCATAATCTCGTGCTAATGCGAACTGTCTGCCCTTAATGTAGCGCTGATAGTCTTTCAGCTGCTTTCACACCGGACGCCCAACAAAGTTTTCGCAAGACAGATTGCATTCAAAGTCAATGCAAAGACGCAAATTAGCGTCTTTGCATTGACTTTGAATGTAATATGTCGTGCAAAAAATTTTGGTCCGCGTCCGGTGTGAAAGCGGCTTTTATCCTCTGTGACTTCAGAGAATCGGAACTACTCGAGAGGGCAGACAGGCTTTGCTATTTTGTGGTACCCAATTTGTTTCCTTAGATGACGGTGGCATTCGCAGGAGGCTGCTGGGGCTGTTTTCACATTAACAAGGAACAGGAAAGCGGCAGAGACCATTCAAAAAATTCTTCATTGACAGTTCTGAGCAAATTTAATCCAGCTTAGAGGATTATAAATTTTATCCTTTTTTATGTTAAAATAACTGAAGGTGCAATTTTTAATGTGACTCTTCCATTATCAGTTGGAGGTATTGGCACAACATTTTTGTGTAAGGTATTATTGCTGTTAGCAGCCAAGATTAGCGTGTTCCGCGTGGAAGTACAAAAATAAACATGCAAAAATATACATCTTGTGAAATTGATCGGCGCTCATTGATGAAGTTAATTCGGATTGTGATCTGAATGGTTGAGGTAATGTCATCAAGCACCTGAACAGGTGATAAAAGAGCTTTTCAGTCTGTTTTGAACTGTAGCGTACTCTATCATTCAATAGTTTGGAATTTAGTGATTTTCAGGAGGATTAAATTGGAAGAAACTTTTAGTTTCCGCTTTACAACAACCCAAAACATGAATCCAAACTCTACAGAAACTTTCCGGAAAGGAAATGACAAAATATGTAGTAGCTAGTTTGAAGGTGCACTATGGAAGTTTGTTTACTTTCACTTTTGTTGACATTTGAACTCAAGCAAAACAGAGGCAGCCCGCCCCTGTCTCCCATAGTTCCCTCCTTCCCAGGCTTCCATAACTGTCAACTCTTGTCAGTGATTGGCCGGGACGGTTAGTTATGTTATGGGGCACAGCCTGTGCCCCTTGTGTTTATTTGCAGTTTAAGACGCCTGGGCGGTCTTCCGAGCCTGGGTTTTTTTTTTTTTACAGTGAACTTGGGGGCAGGCAGCTAGCGGATCGTGGGGAGATACCATCGCGCAGAAAGTAAACAAACTTGCATAGTGCACCTTTAATCACCTGATTTAAACCCCATAGAATTATGGGATTGCCTGGATCATTTCATTTTGACCACCTTGAAAGGCAATATTGCAGTTCACATGGAAATCTATAGAGAGTGTTATATAGTGAAATTGCTAACCTGAATGCCAGAAATGATCAGAGCAGCCATTGAATCTGTGGTATGTCATTTCCTCAAAAAAAACAAAAAAAGACTTGAATTTTAAAATAGAACCCTCCTCATGCATCTCTCCGCCTTCTGCTCTCTGTCCTAAGCCCCTCCCACCAAGCCCCTCGCCTCATACGTGGGCACAGCGCACACATGATCCACACTTGAACTAGAGGCAACTGCCTGCGGGCCAGTGCAGCTGACCAATGTTACATGAACATGCATGAGCTGCAGATGTGAGCCTTTGGCTACGCTGAGCAGAAGGCTAAAGCATTGTTAATATTTCAATCATCCCGATGGTAATGACGCGCCTGATTCCCTTATGTAGCGGCAATTTTATGTGAATTACTTCTGCTTTCTTTGCAAACTTATGAGCCTGTACTGCTCTATAAGATGATGACTCAAAGCTCAAGCTACATGAACAACCCTTAAGAAGAATTACTCTACGTCCAAGCTATAGTTTTCCCACAGTAAATGGATGGTATTTTTGCCACCGTAGTTTAGTATTACTGCAGTGATACTATAGTTATTCAAACTACAGCAATACAGTTGTGTGGACTATAGTAATATTGTGGTACTTTTGACTGTGGTAATACTATAGGTATAATGTCATGGCTATAGTGCTACTCTAGTTATACAATGCAAACTCTTGTAATAGTATAGATATGTCATTGGTACTATTATTACTGAGAAATATCTACAGGATATTTTCATAGGGATTAACTTGAAGCGTGAGTCCTCAGCTATGGTTTTAGCTGATGGTTAAAGTATTAGCAGTGTGCAACAAGACCACTGTTTTCATCACAAATCTACCAACACAACCTAACTAATCAATAGAGCACATTTAGATATTACAGGAAAATGTGCTTAGCTACTTACCTGTCCTGGACAAGAACAACAAGTTCAGAATCCAACTGTACGCCAGTATGGTTGGCAGTTTTCTTCTTCTCCGAGACACTTTGCTGATATTTTGCTTCACACACACACACACACACACACACACACACACACACACATAGAGCAGTGGTGGCTGATAAGTTGAAAATTGAGGAGGAAGAGAACATAGCTGTAAGGAAATGATTTCCTTGACCTGTTTTCAATTATTTATTTAAAGCAACATGCTACTATTTCATCTCAAAAGAGCAGCTTCCACTGCTGTTATTTTCTGTGCCTCAATGTCGACCGACATATATCTTCACCTTGTGTGTCCAGGGCAAAATCTCTCTGTGAGGAGTTAACTGGTACCAAAATGCACTTCTCCCACGCACTGACTCCCAATCAGTTTTTGAATTGATTGGTTTTTAAAGTACTTGATGGCTCATTCCATCTCTTATAGATCTGATCTGCTTCGCTGCTGATGTCACTGAGGTTCTCGTCCTGATAGCTGCTCGATGTTCCCTGGTCTTAGATAAAGCTGAAGGCTGCCCAGGCTGTAGCTTCCCTGAGGCTGCGGAAAAAAACTGGCTCTCATATCTGACCTTATTTTCTGTTGCGTAGCTATTATTAGTACCGTTCTATGTATTTTTGATGTCTTCTTGTAAATGATTTTTTTCTCTTCCTCTCTCCTGCTCATGAGGGGAGTCATAACTGAGCAGAGGCTGGAATTGCTCCATGTCTCAGATTCGCCAAGGACCAAAAATAATTTACAGTTTGTCATTTATGTCGTCCTACATAAAGCCTTGTTTAATGACAACACTTTAAATCTTTAAATCCATTAGTGCCACACTTAGAATCTATTATCTAGATCTTTTAATATATTATCGCCATTCTCAGACCAGCTATGGACGCTATGTCCAATAAAGAAATGTACTTTTCTTGACCTGCATACGAAGTGCCAGAAATGGCAATATTTTGATTTTAATATTGAATCACTGCAGTGCTCTTCACTGTTGTAATATTCCATAGTTAATCCCACATCTTAAATATCATTTGAATGAGGGTTTGCGGAAATACGCCCTAACATTGCAATGCAATACTCTCACGACCTGTAGATAACCATAGAAAAATAGAATTGTCTTGCCATATACTACTGCATCTTCATGGTGTGATAGTTTTGGTGTGTGATGGGGGTTGAGCCCTTCCAGGGATTTAAGGATTGTCAGATTGAGGAAAGTTAATACTGTTACATTTCTGATGTTTATGCCTGCTGTTGTGTGTGGTCTGTCCGAGGGCGTAATCTGGTGTAATCTCCTCACAGCTTTAAAAACCACAGATTGGAGGATCTTAATTCGGTCCTGTTAACTGTCCTCTGCCAGTGCGATTCCATTATTCTCACACACCAGCACACTGCCTGCAACAATAACGCCTTTTAAAGCTTTATATCTTGTATTAAATGACTGATTTTCTACAGATATTCAGCCATGCACAAACTTACCTGATGGACAATTTCCCTGTTGCCTAACTAGATGCGAGATGAAACCGTTTTTCTGTGAGGCCTGTCTGTCCCATCAAAGGCTCAGGATACACTGGCCTCAATACGCACCGCTGCCACTATTATCCCAGAAAGTCGGTGTTCAGAAGCCTTTATTCGTTCGTATCTCTCACAGGAATCGCTCCGAATCTGTTTGAAGCTCTCTGTCAAAGGGACTCAGATCATGAAGCGGCCGCGTGCCCTTTCATGCAGGCTGGGACCCTCAGCTGTGTGGATGAATGCCTCTGAGCTGCGGCGTTGATCGAGAGAAAAGGGAGAGAGCGCCTCGTACAATCACTAAAGCAGGATGCATATTAAAAGGGAATAGCGGTGTGGTTGTGGTCCAAAGAAAGTCTGCCTTCAGTTGGAGAAAATAGAAAACAGCCATTGAAATGATTTATCTTTTGGTGACGGGAGATGTTTCTGGGATGTGTGCTGTGCTGGTCTGTAGCTCTGATTCCTTTCGGTTTTCTCGCAGAAATACCGTCAATGTATGGCCAGTCTCCTCGCCCCGCCGTACGGCGTTATGGAAAGTGGGCCAAGCAGTGACAGTGAGTATCCTGCTCTCTACGCATCCAGTCACTCACCAAGTTGATATTTTATGCTCTGCTAATTGATTTTTGTCTTTGATAGAATGATACCTTCACAGGTGTTGCAGGACTGAGTGGGAATTGAGAAAAAGATGGAGCTCTAGAATACAGTCTTTGCCTTCATTCTGTTCTGCTTTGTTCACCCTCTGTTATAAGAGTAATTTAATCTCAGAACCAGCTAATCGATTAGCCCTTGTGCCATAAAAAAAGTTTTCCTGATTTGTTCCCCCTCTGGAACTGAATACTGACCAATGAAAGAAAATATTACTGACTACAAAATATGGAGATAAAAGATTCAGATAATGATAAGCATCACAAATGCACACAGGCCAAGTGCACAATCTGACACAAAAGTGACTGTGAGACACAGTGACTAAACAGAAAATGAATCGCACACGAAAAGAACATACGAACTCACAGGGTGATAACGGTCAACCATCAACACACAGGGCTACATGGCTACAAAATATTTACAACGGGATTTCTTCACTCAACATTCTACTTGTCATGTCTACAGTGCATGAGAGTGGTGTTTCTCACTTGATCTGTGATGGCATCCATATTTTAATTTGTTGACTCAGTCTTATAACAGCTCCATACAGCTGCACAGCTCTGTCTCCTGCGCCCTGTTGAGACCCCTCTCTGGCGCAGCTCCAGTGACTGTGGACTCTCAGTCCCGCAGCGAAGCAGTTAGCCTGACCACTCAGCTTCTGACACTTGTACAGTCACTGATCATGGCTTGTAATCACCCCTCGAATCCTGTTTGCGAAACACTAAACTCAGACTGCTCCCTGCTGCGGATCATTTGAGCGAGCGCTCCAGCAGTATTTGAAAATCTGATTAATGATGTCCTCCGGGACATGATCTCCCTCTTTGTTCATGTCTACCTGGATGATGTCCTTGAATGACATGCATTTAAGGAAATGTAGTGCACTTTTCCATTTTGCAGGTGACGTACTTATGTTTGGACTTTTGTGATATTTGCAGTTTTTATTTGTTTTTTCAGAGAAATGTTTTCTCTGAAATTAATTAAAAAAATTCAGTTTTTTTTGGGCTTGTTACTTTGGAGGTTATTGAGCAATGGTATGAAAATAATAATAATAATAATAATAATAATCTTTTTTATTCTTTTCCCAGGGATGCCGGACAAAGAGAACATGAGCCGCCTCTCCTTGGGCTCTATACCAAAGAATCTGAACAAGGTGAGTCATCTGCTCCAGAGGAATAAATGGATGAGCTTCATTCATGTAGTACGTTTATAGTTCATTCCCCAAGCTTAAATACACATTTTACTCCATATATTTTTGCAAGGAAAAGGGAAAATAAAAATAATCGGTGTTACACTACCTGACAAAAGTATTAGGACGTCACTATTTATGTGTGTGATTTTCTTACAGTGCAGTTCAAAATAGTGAATGTATCATATTTGGAAATAGTTGTTTATTCAAATAAAAATACAGACCCCATTTTGGATACACCAAACTGAATTATTCTAAGTCTTGACCCTCCTTTTATAGAGAATCAAAATCACCCCATGTGCCACACCTGATCATATTGATTGAACTAAGCCGTGGTCTTCCATTATAACAAAGACACAATTCCAAACTTGTTAATTTGAAGATTACCATCTTGCAAGCACTATTTATTATAATATCTCTTATTTATTACAGACCCAAAGTGAGAGTTTTTTATGCAGAGAAAAAATATGCCAATTTGTATATCTGTAG
Organism: Gymnothorax reevesii; assembly: GCA_029721435.1. Lineage (NCBI taxonomy): Eukaryota > Metazoa > Chordata > Actinopteri > Anguilliformes > Muraenidae > Gymnothorax > Gymnothorax reevesii. Next base: position 69,599,300 of record CM056586.1, read on the forward strand.
CATCCCCAAATGTTCAAATAATGTTCTGTGATGTTTACATGTACATTTTAGGACACCATTAAATTCCTACAACGCTCACATGTGTAATATAGCACGTACATCAAAGGTTGAGTGAGAATGAGGATCGTCCTAATACTTTTGTCAGGTAGTGTATAATGAGGCATTTAAACCATTTCATTGGAAAGAAAAAAGGTAGAGCAATCACAGTAGTCAGAATCAGAAATAAACAAGTCATAAATATCGATGAATGATTTTAATGAGTAGGCTAGATTAAAAAGATACATTTTCAGTTGTCCTTCAAAACTGTCCACTGAGACAGTTTCAGACAAAAATTAATAGTAAATCTGTTTTGTAGAATAGCAGGTGCCCAATTAGAGCCATTAAAAGACTTTGAAAAACTTCTACAAATACAGGGAGCCAGTAGAGTTTGTGTAGAACTGGGTCTGTATGAGCTCTCATTTTTTATTTTGTTCAAGCCCTGGTAGCAGAATTTTGATCAAAAAATTAAAATGAGCATTAAAATGGAGGTCAGAATCTTAAATTTCACTGATGTTTCTTGCTGAAGCCTGTGTCCTTGAGGTCAGATATCCCAGTTAGCAAGTATAGGATCCTTCTTATTTTTGGGACCTACTAAAAGGATCTCAGACTCATCTTTGTTTCACTTTAGGACGTTTTTAGCCATCCATTCATTAATCGCGGGCTTGCATACCTTTAAGCTAGATAGTGGTTGGGTCATCTGGCCTCACAAACACGTACAGTAACTGTGAATTGTCAGCATAGACAAGAAAATTCAAGCCATGATGGATTATGGATCCAAACAGCTGAGTGTAATAGCAGAGGTCCTAGGATACTGCCTTGGGGAACGCCATAGTCAATGTTTGCTATTTCTGGTATGTGTTCCCCAATTCTGATTTCGAATACCTTCCCAGTGAGACATGATTGAAATAACCAATGGAGAGCTGTACTTGAGAGACCAACCCATTTCTCGAATGGCTTGGTAAAAGATTGCGGTCAATTGTGCGAAAAGTTGCGCTAAGTTCAAGGTATTTGTTTAATTGTGCCTCAGATTTTGCTGAGGAAACTCAGACTTTAGATGGGTAGGTAATTACTGAGAGTATAGGTGCCTAAGCTAGATGTTTTTGAGTAAATATTTTACAATTGCAGTCTCAAAAAGGTTGGGAAGATATCAAATTCCAGGGAAGAACTAATGATAAGGGGTATATTTGACAACCACTAATCATAGGTGCTTTTAAAACAGTTGGATGGAATGGGGTCGAGGGAGCAGGAAGAGGATGTCATACTGGAGACAGTTTTGCGTATGATATAATCACTGAGCATGAAATGTCTACTTATCGAATGTTATGCCTAATATTCAAACCAGGTCTACTAGGTTTGAAATTGATGCAAATTTAAAATATGGTTGACAGTGTGGTTCTGATATTGCCTGAGTTGGCTGTGATTATGGAATTTGCTCTGGTTTACTACGCTCAGAAGAGAGTTATTCTTGTGTGTCATAGTGTGCAGTCAATTTATTTCTCCTGTATTAGCGCTCTACTCCTTTGTATTCACTTCTCAATTTAAAGATAGAGCTGGTTTGCCAAGATTTGGGTCTCTTCGAGAGTTTTTCTCTCCTTATAGGCGCAAGAGTGTCATGCCCATATAGGGGCATGGCTTCTTTTATTAAAATGGACCATTAAGTTACCTATGAAAGCAGTGGAGGAGAAGGCATGGCTGGCAGTTTGAAGCAAGGTGTCGGTAAATTTGTCAGATGCAGTGGCATCTATATACTGTTTCATTTATTATGATTGACTCTTTGCTCTGTAATGAAATTAATGCTCCAAAGAGAACACAAAAACGATCAGAGATGGCCAGGTTAGTGATACCAGTGACAACAATGAATACATATTGATCATTTTTGAGTCTTCCTCTAATTAATCTTTACATTAGTTAAAATGGCATTCTTTGAGTCATCAAATTTGGTACAAATTTGGGATTAAAATGCTGAGAATTCAGACAGAAGTCTCAGAATATCATTTGGGCTTCATAGTGAAATTGCTGCATATTCAAAGCAGGAAAAAAAAAACAAGGTCAACCTTAGGGCAGAGGAAATAACTGGAAAAAATAGTTGCAGCGCCGCCGCCTTGCTTATTTGGCCTTGGAGAGCGACTGAAACCAAAACCCGGCGGAAGCCTGGCAGATTTAGCAGGGGACAACCAGGTCACAGGTAAAAATATGAAATGTTGATTGCATTCAGTAATCGTACCATGGATAAAAAAGCTCTTGTTGATGAAGGATCTAGCATTAGAAAGTTTAATCTTTTGCTTAAAATCTTGTTAATGATCAGAGGGAATGATATTTTTTTTGTAAACGGTGTGGAACAAACAGGTTTACAAAGCATAAACGAGATTTTTCTGAATCATACTATTTTCCTGAGACTGCCTGTCCCTAATCCTGACTGGGATATTGAAAATGTCAGTGGATGGTCTTAACCCAGTAGAAATCGTACTGGTGTAGGATGCTGATCTGCAGTGGAAGGGACTAAGATCACTGTCAGATGGACTGGTCAGCACTGGAATGAGAGATGGGCGTGTTGTAATGGCCCGATGGGCTGTTTAACATGGGCGCGTGAGGATGGTAAAGGCTGTGTGCTATGTTAGCCGAGCGCCTCTGTGCACCTCTTTGTTCAAGTGGAGCCCGTCTGCGCCAGAGAAGTAAACGCATTACCAGAAGGGATTCACATTATTGAAGTGCACTCTGTGTGTGATGCCATGATTTAAGTAGACGAGAGCCAAGTATTGATGTCGAGCCGTCTACTGAAATACCCAGTTCTGAGGCAGAGATTGGATTTTGGAACGATTATGAGACCTCTGTGATGGGACTGTGTGAGGATGTTTAAAAAATGGGCGAATTCTCTGCAGATTGGACTGCTGTTTTGGAATTTTGTTTAACCCAATTTATATGAAGATCCTGTCAAGGGCAGGGTCAGATTTTATTTAGTTTGGGACTCTTTCAACAATGTCCTGTGCTGTGGCTCCTGGCAAACAGACGGCATGAGCCCACTCGACTCTAACGTCTGACTTCTGAGCCACTCCAAATGGGCATTGATGGAGGAGATGGGATTTGCTGATGGAGCTAATAGGTATAGATAGCAGTTCCACAGGTCACCAGCCTGAAACAGTAGTGGCCCCCCGATCCTCCGGCGCTAGGCATCGGCTGCTGCTGGGGTGGGTAGGTGATGGCGAGGGACGAAGCTGGGGGTGCTTGCTGATCCTGGCACTGAGGTCTCTAACTGGGCCAAGACTGGAAGATGTTTCTAAGCTGGAGAATCTCCAGTTGGGAGAAGTGGGGAGAATTCCTCCAATGATATTTTTTTTGCCAACAAGAATCCAGGGGTCTAGAATAGAGCAGGCAGTGAGTTTGGGCTATACTCCCAGCTGCAAGCTGGAGTCTTCAGTTGGTGCTGTCAGGATGGTGGAGGTGTTGGTGCTGGACCGTGGCATGGTGGTTATCTTGGCCACATAGGAAGCCTTCAGTTGAATGTCTTCAACTGAAGACATTCCAGCAGGAGGGAATGAAAGAGCTCTTTGCTCTGGATGGAGTGTTTAGCCTTCTAGTTCAGCCATCTTTTGACTGCGACAATGACAGCCGGAACAGTCAGAGGCAAATGTTAAGCGGGGATATAATGTTTTAGTCTCAGTAGAGGCGATGATCAAGATCATCTGATGTCATTGGCCAAATGCAGTGTCCATCTGCTGGTCAATAGAATGGCAGTAGAAAGTGTCATTTAGTCAAGCAGAATCTCTAATAATTAAATGTCCAGGGCTCAAAAGCACAAAAATGTAATTTTTTTGTAGTAAAGCAAGATTTTGATCAGGTTTTTATTATTGCTGGTGGAACAGCTCTGTATAACCCTGCATCATTCAGGAGTTCTAGGTTATTAGGTATCATCCCATTTTAACTTTCAGTTTGCGTCTCGATTTTGTTAACTAGCCATGTGAAATGTGAAATCACGTGACTTATGTAATTGGCGTACCACTGTCATACCATTGTTTGAGTAGGAACTAAATGCCACTCATCTCTTGAATCCGCAACTCCGTGAGTTTGTTGTTATTTAAGTTTCAGGATGCACTGGGTCTCAAAGGTTGTCGCATAGGAATGTCACTGATTCTTATCTGCCTCCTGGTGACGTGAGGATTGATGGGTTCATGTCCACACTGGTTTCCTGCTTCCTTTAGAAACACAACAGGGGCAAGAAGAGTTTGCATCTATATTATAATAGCCAAGTGGACTCTGTGTGTGTGTGTGTGTGTGTGTGTGTGTGTGTGTGTGTGTGTGTGTGTGTGCGTGTGTGTGTGCGTGTGTGTGTGTCCGGCCACCAAAGACCACTTCGCTTTTATATCACAGTGAACAATGCACCATTATGATGTCATCATGCTGCTATAGTGTTTCCATAAAAACATCACGTGACCAAGCCAATTCGCCTGCAGGAGTCCTGAATCCCAAGCGAATTCATCCACAGACACACGCAGATCCGCAACAGTCCTGAATCCCAAACTTGGGCTGAAAATTGGGCCGCATGTGGGTTGAATCTAGAACCCATGGATCCCCAGGGGCAAAGTGCTAGTTTATTATATTACTATAATTATTGTTATCGTTGAATTTAAACAGAACAGCCGTGGTGATTCCGCATTAGCTTGGCAGGACGCAGTAGTTGCTGTGTCCCCTCACCCTCACCCTAGTTACCGATCTTAGCAGGGATTTTATTGCTTCTTCTGAAACATAATGGCACACAACTGGCACAATCTGTGATGATTTTCTTCCAACGAAAAATTTTTTTTGCATTATTTATGCCGCATTTGCCGTGGAATTTACACAGCCTTCTTATTAAATGTACTGGAAGATGAGAGAGACTGTTTTTCAGTTGAGAAAGCACTGCAGCATCATTGTTGCAGTATGTAAATATCAATCACGTATATGCTATTGATCCAAAAATGGCGCAACCAGTTATAGGTGGGGCAATTATTTTTTCACATGGGTGACATTGGTTTTCATTAATTTCCTCCAGTAAATGAAATGATCATTTAAATGCTGAATTTTGTGTTGATGCACATATTCATTTTGTCTTATATTAAAGTTACTTGGATGAATGAAAACATCGAAAGATAACATGAGCAAAAATAGAAGAAATTGGACTGGGGACAAATCATTTTCACACCACTGTAGCTGTGAGGAAGTACTGATTCCCAGCTTTGGTTCAAGCTGTTGGGCTGCTATGTGGCTCAAGAACAATTTCAATGTGCTAAACCCAAACTACAGTAGTAATAAAAAAAGTGTACTCTTGTTCAAACTGAGTAAGTATAACATCAATAAACTCAGCGTGATGTTGGGACTCTGAGCTCTTTTTAAGGTGTTGCCCATGACAACTGCACAAAATATGTCTAGTTAGAAAATGTACCAGGGAGTCCAAATATCCATGCTTTTGTCATTCCTAAGTTTCAGTTTTACTTTCATGACCAAAACCTGGTTATTACTTTTCCGTTTTGATTGCATGCCACATCCATCTTATTTCTCTTTTATTTTGGAGTTTGTGTTCATTTTTCACATTTATTTTTCAGACCCCTGTCATTGAAAGTCAAGCCAAACTTCGCCCTAAACCCATCCTTCAGGTACTGAGTTTCCCCGCAGACTGGGCTGAGGCGTTCGGTATTTGGGAAAAGCATCAGTTTCACACCCGCTAACCTGCACGGCTCTCTTCTCACACTGGCTGTTTCATGTTCATCTCAGGTTCCGTCAGAGAAGATCCTGAGGGCCGGAAAGGTTCTGCGCAACGCCTTACTGGCCAGAGCCCCTCACATGATCCGGGACAGAAAATACCACCTGAAGACATACAGGTAGGCTTTTTTTGTACACAAATACAGTAAGTTAAATTACTTGTTGAAACCCACTGACCGTGGCACTGTGGCACAGAGAGTGCGTCCTCTTCATTAGTGCTGCGAGAATGCCCTGCTCACTGAGTTCTTCCTCAGAGGAGTGATGTCGAAGGGGAGAGGCAGTGTAATTTCATGAAGCCTGTGCAGAAATGCGTATTAACAGCACCCTGAGGGAAGAGTAGTTTAGTGCAGCTTAACTCCCGTGAAGAAAATTGCATAAGTGTGGGTATATGTGTGCAAGTTTGTGTTTGCGTGTATGTCCACGCTTCTGAGTGTGCTTGCGTGTGAGTGTATTCAGTAATGTGCTAGTTCCTTTGTTTCAATTTTTAACAACTGAAAGGATTGGGTCTTTACCACTGGGGAAATACTCTGGGGTCTTTGGTAATAAGTTATGCATTGAACTGTGAATAGAGTTGTTCACGGATGGAGCTGCACGTGCGCTTGAGTTTGCGGTCAAGCTCATTGGTGTTTCCTGCCCACACGGCCAGCAGTGTTGTTTATTTATTTATTTATACTGGAAGTCCGATTGAGAGCGAGCTCTCTTTTGCAACGGAGCCCAGCCGTGAATCAATAAAAACTTGCACTACAACAATAGATTAAAAAAAAACAAAGGAACCACAGAACACATGTACATTCCAACTTCAAGGCATCTAATAACAGACATTTAAAACAATTAAATGAGAAGTTTTTCCAAATTCAGTGTCTGCTGAAGCCTATTCCATTACTGTGGGGCATAGAACGTAAAAGCAGTTTTACCCAGTTCAGAATGAACCCTCGGGACGTCTAAAGTCATATAATCAGGAGCACAAAGACGGTTCTCCCCCCTTCTAAGATTAAGCAGACTGGAAATAACTCCAGGCAGCTCACCCAACAACGCCTTGTAAATAAAAAGACAACAATGTTGTTCACTTCTCATGGCCAGTGAAGACCAACCCTCCCTGAAATAAAGTCTACAGTGATGTGTTCTGAAGCCGTCTCCTGTTATGAACCTTACGGCAGCATAGTATACTGCATCGGGAGGCTTCAGCGATGAGGGAGCAGAGTGCATATACATTATGTCACTATAATCTATTGTAGAAAGAATAGTTGCCTGCACAATCTGCCTTCTGCAACTGCTCGGCGGGCAGGCTTTATTCCAGGGGTGGGCAATCATGGTCCTGGTGGGCCGGTGTGTATGCAGGTTTTTATTCCTATCAATTACCCTGACTAATTGAGTTAATTGATTGCATGCACAAATATAGATTTTCGCAATGATTCGATCAAAGGAAAATGTTTTATGAAGGGAGACAAGACTAGTCTTTGGTGGTCATTCATGATAATAAAAAGAAATGCGCATGAAACGTCAGATTTCATAAATGGTTTGGCTAATTGAGACAATCAACTAATTAAAGGCCAGAAGTTGGTGTGAAAACCAGGGACAGATACGGCCCTCGCTGCCCACCGCTGCTTTATTCCTATAAAGCATCGCCAATTTAACTTTCAGATTCTTGGTTAGTTCATCAACGTGCTTCCTAAATTTAAGCTTCTCATCCTCCCAGACACCCATATATTTGTAGCAAGGAGCTCTTTCAATTTGTTTTTCATTTGTTGTAGAAATGCTACCATTATAAAACCTAGCAGCAGGTTTCTGAGAGAATAGCATATATTTAGTCTTCTCAGAATTTAATAAAAGTTTCAGGCCTAAAACAGCCTGCTGGAAGATTTGAAAATCTGACTGTAAATTTTGAAGAGCTGGATCAGCAGAAGGAGCAGCTGAGTAGATGACCGTATCATCTGCATATCGACGGATTGTGTTATTGGTAAAATTTGCACCAAAATCATTAATATAAAGGGCAAATAGCAAGGGCCCCAAGATAGAACCTTGTGGAACCCCCTTGCTAAGATGGATGAATTTTGATTGATAGCCATCAGCCACAACTGCTTGACATCTACCAGTTAAATAATTATTAAAGCAATTCAGAGATTTTATATCAAACCAAATGGCACCTTGCTGCATTATGAGTATAGAATGATCAACTGTGTCAATTGCCTTTAATAAGTCAATAAAAAGGGCAGCATAATCCTGCTTATTATCCAAGGCAGAAACAATATAATTTAATACCCTGGCTGCAGCTGACACGGGGCTATGACCCGGTCTGAAGCCTGACTGAAACACATTCAGGACAGCATGGTCAGATAGAAATGATCTAATTTGATTATTGACCAGCCTCTCTAAGACCTTTGCTAAGCAAGGCATTTTTGAAATTGGCTAATAGTTATTCAGGTCATCTGAAGAGCCACCCTTATGCAAGGGATGAACAAAGGCTGTCTTCTACAAGACAGGAATTGAACCAGTCAACAGGGTTAAATTAAAAATGTGAGTAAAGACATTAACAATCCCGGGTGAAGCCAGCAATAAAAGTTTAAAGCTCCTGTAGTATGTGGGAATATTTGTGCTAAAGTACTTAGGGTGTGCAGTGTTAAACATATAGGAAATTATAAATGAAGATTAAAAAGACTGCATGACCTTTGACCTTGAGTGACCTTGAAAGGTCGAATTAACAGTGACGATATTTGAGAGGGCTATATTTCTGTAAATGATGTAGATAGCAACTTGCTTACAATTAAACCCTGATAGGCACTCATATTTGGGAATCTCAATAGTACCCCGACATTTGACCTTGAGGGGTCACCCCAAGGGCACATGCACCTGAAAGGTGGATCAACTCATCGGGCAGCTGAAGTATGTGTTTCATATTCCTGCAGGGCTTTGCGCCGGTTTTTGTTTGTTCTTCGGCCTTGTGATGCATATTTTCTCATCTTCTCAACCAGTTCTCTTAGTCCTGAAATTATTGTCTTCCCCTGTCCCTTGTTTCCGGTTTCCAAAGTTAGTCTCTGTCTCATGTTGATGGGTTATTTGGGTTGGTTATGAATATTGGTTGCTGTACTTACTTTGCGCCGTTTTTTTGTGTTGTTTTGGTCTTATGTCACCTTTTTTAGGTTTTTTGGAATAAACTAATTAATTAGCTACAATGTGGTCCGCCTGCCTTTTCCGCATTTGCGTTCACCTGATTGGTTCCTGAAAGCAGGCATGTGGCGTGTCAGCACAGACTTGTTCAGTCTGTAGAAGTGTGTGTACTGTAGGCATCCATGAATCTGACCCACAGTTCCTAAGCTAGCGCTGGTTTTCTTTCAACCGAGGTAATTATGCCAATAATTTGTGCTTATGATTGGCCAGACTGGCATCACATGACTGCCAGGTAAAGGGAGGGTAAAAATTCCAGCAGTTCTAAACCCTCAAGGACTGTGATTTGGGGAACAGGGGTATAGTGTGAGCTCAGACCTGATTCAGTCCATGCATACATGTAGTACAAGCACAGACCTGCTTCATCCTGTAGATGTTTGTACCATATGAGCGCAGACCTGATTCAGTTCGTACGTGTGTGCTGTATAAATGTTGACCTGGTTCAACTGGTAGATGTTTGTAATATGAGAGCACCAAACCTAATTCAGTCTGTGGATGCATGTGGAGTGAGCACATACTTTATTCAGTCTGTAGATGCATGTGGTGAAAGCACAGACCTGGTTCAGTGTGCATGGGTGTGTAATTTCTGCACAGCCTGGGTTCAGCTTGTAGATGTTTGTATAATATGATTAAAGACCTGAAGTTGTGCACTTTGAAGCCAGTTCAACATAAGCCAGGCTTTCTTTGCTTGAGCTAGCTTGACAAACCCTAACGCGCAGTCAGAAATGCCTTAAGAGTATAAAACAGAGCCATCTTTGTGAAATTGAAAATCCCAGCTTTAGGCTCAGCATACATCCCTAACTGAGTAATCTTGCTTCGTGGTACACTGCTCTGATTCTGCCTGTAGATGTCTGTAATATGTGAGCACAGACCTGGTTTAGTCTTGTAAATGTGTGTAGTATTACATCTGGGGTGCGTTTTTCAACAGTGTGGTTGCTAACTGAGGTAGCTACTTACATAGTTCGTCCACTCACAGTCAGTGGTTCCAACTACGTTCCAAGTTAGCATCTTTGCTTTCGGGAAATGCACCCCTGGTTCAGTCTCTCATTTTCTGGACAGAGCAGGTTCATTATACGGTTGTTTGCCCGCTGCAGGCAGTGCTGCGTCGGCACGGAGCTGGTGGACTGGCAGATGCAGCAGAGCCAGTGTGTTCACTCCCGCACACAGGCCGTGGGGATGTGGCAGGTGTTGTTGGAGGAGGGTGTGCTGAACCACGGTGAGGCCCGCAGTCACTACCACACCATCATCTGTCAGGAGGAGGGGGGAGGGGGGGTCACAATGAACACAGCTGTATCAAGGCTAGTAACGCAGAAAAAAATATACCTTTTTTCGAACTGCTGGAATTCAGTAGCCTTACAAGACACTGACGTTATATGTTACTGTTAATGTTGATACGAAAATACTTGATAATTTTTGCAATGAACAATGATGCAAGCTGAGGGGAAGTGGATACAGATTGGATCCTCGCAACTGAGCAAATTAACACTTAGTTGCTAATTAGGAGTCCTAAATGGGTTGGGGTTTTGAGATGAAATGCACTTTAAGGCGAAGTGAGAGCAGGGGATATTGGGCTTTAGGAACTTAAGCGTTTTTCATAAGGTTAAAGTTCACATTTTCAGCTTTCAGTTTAGGGAATTTTTACACATTTTGTTTCACCTTGTTGAAATTACTGCACTTTTTAATGTACATTTGTCGCTTTTCAGGGTGTAAGAATGACGGGGGAGAAAATAATAGATCAGTTGTTTCCTCAGTTTGGATTAAAGAAACCTTTCACAATCTAATTGCTTTGGGAGTCTTTTATTGTCATTTTTTAAAATGACCGCCCGAGTTCTGCCAAGAAATCGGCCATTACAGTGCTGAGAGGAGGGAGACGTGGGCTAAATGTTATGCTTAAAATAAAAATTTTTGGATTTCATTGAGCAGATGGAGAGATTTGGTGATCTATCATTACGGGTTTGGTAGACCATAGAAGACTTGTGCAAATGATGGTGAAATAACCTCTGCCGTGATGAAGACCAGGCTTCTGAGGCCTGTACAACAGATCTGAAGCACTAAGGAAAACTATTGACTGTAGGAGACTTCATGAGCAGAGGATTATTTTTTAGCATTTTTGTGGTAACGTATTCGTGCGCTGGAAATCTGTCTGAGCAGCAGCAGATTTGAGCGTAAGCGCATAGTTTTAGTAGAAGCGGCGCAAATCCAAGTGCAAGCCAGGGGTATACGAGTGAGAGAGCAGAATTTTGGGAAAAAATTACAAAATCTAAGCGTGACATCAATCTGTCTGCTCACAATTTGAAGTACCAGACTCTTGAATAAAGACAGGAATGAAACTCCATAGATGGCACAAGACCACTCAAACTCCAACCCCAAATCAGAGAAAGTTAGGGTGGTGTGTTAAATTAAAAATCAAAACTGAGAGTAATAATTTTGCCTTGAAAACAATACAATGGAACATTATTCGATGGTTCACCACATTATTTTTATACATTTTTCGAAAGTAGTACTAATTTTCACTTTACTTTTTCAACGTTATTCAAAAAGCAGTAGGGACAATAAAGTACTTACCATTGATCTGGGTTTGCTTCAGCTGGTTTGGGGTGCATTTCCCAAAATCATAGATGCTAACTTATGTTGTTGGGGCCATTGACAGCGAATGGACGAACTATGTAAGTTGCTAACTTATTTAGCAATTACGCTTTTGGGAAATGCACCCCAGGTCTTGGCTCAACACAGTTCTGCAGCAATAAAATTAATTCAGCGGGCTACCTGAATATACTGAATGACCAGTGACCCATCAATTTACTTTCTAATCCATGATCGCACAGCCATATTCCAGGATGACAATGCCAAGATTCATCAGCCTCAAATTGTGAAACAGTGGTTCATCGAGCGTGAGGAATCATTTTCACACATAAATTGGCCACCTCAGAGTCTGGACCTTAGCCAGTTGAACGTCTTAAGGATGTGTTGGAGAGTGCTTAATGGAGTGTGTAGACTCACCCATTGTCAATACAATATCTCCTCCAAAAATGAATGCAACTGTACAAGATTGTATGACATTGTATAATAAACCCCTTAGTACATTATAATATTGTACAAGATTGTCAAAACAACACCATGATGTGCGGTGTGATCAGAGGGATAGGTGGCCCAACAAAATAGTATAGTGTGCGACTTTTTTTGGACTGGCAATATTGTTCTATTAGTCGAATGGGGAACCACATCGTAAAACAAATTGTTCCACTTTTCTGTTGTGTTTGTGGACACATCCAATCACTGAAGTGGCCTTAAGCATTTACTTTTGTATTTGGGAAGGTGCTCAGTACATTAATTTACTGTCTGCCAAATGCATGTAGCTTCTGTTGCTACTTTGGCGTTTTTCGTTACATTACCAGATTTACCACATTCTGTACTAGCTTGTTCAAATTCCATATCTGAATTGGAGGTCACATGACTGAACAAAAGGCACAAGTAGTTTTAGCCAATAGCTGCACTTTCCCTGATTGTGCTATTTAGTGGCCTCCATTGTAAGTGACGTCATTCCTAAACTGAATATTAAACCTGCATGTTGCATTTGTCTGCGTGGCAGTGGACCAGGAACTCAATTTCCAGGACAAGTACCTGTTCTATCGTTTCCTGGATGACGAACGGGAAGATGCCCCCCCACCCAGCGAGGAGGAGAAGAAAGAGAGCGAGGAGGAGCTGCAGGAGACGCTCCTGCTCCTGTCCCAGATCGGCCCTGATGCCCACATGCGCATGATCCTCCGGAAACCGTAAGTACTCTAAGGGGATGTCGCCACCTGCTGGTCAGAGCCACGCAGTGCAAGAGTTTTTCTACCCACGTATTTCCCTCAAGCACAGCGCCGACAAGTCCTAAATTAAAAAAAAAAAAATATTCCAGCGTGTAAAATTCAGAGGTTTGAGAGTTTTCTCTTTATTATAGATAGATTGTTGACTCAAACAATTACAGCATAACATAGCAAACAGTTGCCAGGAAATGAGATGCCTTATTTTCTAATGATTTTGGTAGCAAAAAAAAAAAATTGTCAGTTGGATTTTAAATTTGTAATAGTTTAACAACAGTATCAATTTAGGGAAACCACAATCCACTCACTCCCTTTAACTGAAAATTCTGCCTCTCCAGCCAAAAGGACTCATACTGACTTCCTCTTCTGCAGGCCGGGACAGAGAACAGTGGATGATTTGGAGATCATATATGAAGAGCTTCTACATATAAAGGCTCTGTCTCACCTCTCGACCACTGTGAGTACCGTCCTGCTCCACTCTGTGCTCTCTGCTGTGGCCTTTATATCGTTTTACTGAGTAATTTGACAAGCAGCTCTCTTTTTTCCATGGCAGGTAAAGAGGGAGTTAGCTGGAGTGCTGATATACGAGTCCCACGCTAAAGCTGGAACAGTGTGTGAGTACAGCAGCCTTGTGCCACACATACTGTATCTGCACTCGCGCGTGCGAGCGATGGTCATTGAAGTGATAGTTGCGGTCGCTAAGCCCTCCCGATTGGATGAGAACATAGGCTGAACATAAAGATGGACGACACGTCTCCACTTTTTGGCGCTGTACAAAATTTGGAATCAAGATACCCTTCGTGCGGATGCTGCCATCTTGCACATTTCAAGCCAGAGTCAGCGCTGTAGAGACTGGGGTGTCGAGACACGTATTAAGGTCCCACCCGTACACCTGCCCTACTTCTGATCACATCCCCTGAACTTTTTTCTTGGCCCAACTGGCTCCTTCGGTTAGCGGTACAGCACTGGAGAGAGTGAGGCATTTTAGATGAGGTGTCCCTCTTTAGTATTATCAGTGTTCATACTAGAGCAAGGAAATGCTTCAAGATCAGCAACTACAGCTGTAAAGGTTAGATTTTTCAACACTCGGATTGTGTACTGGCTTTCCGCTGCAAATATGCCGTGTTTGCAGTCGTTGAGTGACATCTTTTTTGTGCCTCTACACAGTAAAAATCATAGTGTCAATTTTACTCTTTAAGAGTTGAATTTAACTCTCTGTCAGACAACATTTGGTCCCACTCAAAATCAGTGTAAATTTTACTCTACAGCCAGTGTAAGATTTTTATAGTTAATCTTACTCTATTTTGTGTCAAAATTAACAACGAGGTGTGTAAAAATATTTGACTCTATAGGGAATCATCACCCTGCAGAGTAGATTTCGTCCTTGCGTGGAAGTGGGAATTGACTCTCACTTTTGACACTTCCATTTAGACGATTTCACTCTGCATAGTGCTATAAGTACTCTATCCAGAGGAAAATGGGTTTACTCTGGAATATTGACACTCCATTTTTTACTGTGTACCAGGGGTAGAAAATCCAGGTGTCACGTCCTGAATTTAATGTCAATTGTTTTCGCCGCAGTCAAGTCCTTTCTGCCAGTTTTGATTTTGTTTAGTTGTTTCTCGTTAATCAATTACTGTCTTGTTCTTTACCGCCACCCCCCCCCCTTCCTGTGGTTTTCACACTCGTTTCCACCTTAATAGTTGTCTTTGTGCGTTTAAGTTCCTGGTTTTCATCTGCCCTTTTTCTAGACTGTTGTCTGCAGTCCTCAGTGTTTAAACTCTCACTCCAGGTACTGACACTACAGGTCAGAAGTTTGGAAGCAAGGCCAGTACAAGTCAAACATTTGGAAGCACCTTCAAGTTTCTGTTCACAGTACCTTTCTTAAAAACCAGTATGAAATCTATGGATTTTGGGATGTATTTACTGCATGATGAGACTTTTCTTTAATTGATATGCACCATTTCCCACTATTTACCTTTAGGTACTATATACATTGATGTTACCAGACCATTTCTGACTACATTTTAACAAAAGAATGGAGGGGCTTAGTTTTTGGGTTGAGAAGATTTGCAAGAGTCACAACTTCAGTGAAAAAGTAAAAAACAAATCACAGTTTGCATTATTGACTGTATGTCATGGTTTACAGCCCACTGGATGCCAACGGCAATCCGGCGGGCACTAGGACCATGGGCCTAGTAATACGGGCCTGATAATTTGAATAAAAATGTATACTGATAAGTGGCTCTTAATATAATAATTATGTTTATCTTGTTGCAAAGTTTGCCAATGAAACTATGATTTTTTTTTTTTTCATCTTGCTTCCAAACTTTTGGCCTGTAGTGCATTTACCAGGGATTCGATTCCCACTGCCTTCGATCCCGCTGAGAGACATTTCTCCCAGTATCTGCTTTGTCCAAGTCCGATTGTATGCAACTGCCCTGTGGGCCCTGATCGCTTCAACTGTCTCCCTGTCCGCTGACCTCAGACCAGTCCCTTCCACTAAGCTGAGCCTGTCCCTCAGAATTTCTGTTTGTCCCACCTGACCTCGGAACGTCTTCTTACAATCCTCTGCCTTCATGAATAATATTTCTCCAATCCTCAATTTATTAAAGACGCCTTCCTGACCTTGTCTGTGATCTGTGTGTGGCGCCTGTGTTCTGACTCGTGACGCCAGGTTCTGGAAGTAACAGTCCTTCCCAGTATTTTCCTCCTGCTGGATGAGAACAAGCGTTCAGCCAGCTAATCAAGCCACATCATCAGGGCGCCTGTTTAGAAATTATATGCCTGAAAAACGTTCTCTTCTCTGTTAATCATAATGGGAAACCAGGTTTCTACATGTAAATCTTTCAGCGCTCATGAACAAATGTGCGTTGGTAGTGCGCTGAGGTTAAGTGTTGATTTCATCTGCCTGCAGTGTTTAATCAAGGAGAGGAGGGAACCTCGTGGTACATCATCCTGAAGGGCTCCGTCAATGTCGTCATTTATGGAAAGGTATGGCTCTAGTCATCAGTGACGGCAATTTTGCATTTTTGTATATTTTGTAAATTATATATTATTACAATATTTACAATACTACATTATAGTATTCTATATTATTATAATTTCATATATTTAATATTTTTTGCACATTTTTTCAGTGCTTGGTTTCTAAGATCATTTTTTATTTTTAATTCATCATTTCTCCACAATGTGAAGTGTGACTCTGATCATTTTTCCATTGTGGTCTTCATTTATTCTTTATTTTATTAATGTGGTCTGATTGTAGTCCCAAAATAATCAAAGTTTGGTTCAGTTTCCAGAATGCATGACCAAAAATTTAGCAGAAACATGATATCGATTGGATGATGAACCTATTGAAAGCTAATTACATAAACTGTTGGTAGGAAGTTGTTTGCAGTGAATGCAAACATGATTCATAAACTTTTCACTTAATATGCATTTTTTATTTATATTCTTTGTAAGACAGCGAGGCTGGACTTTGCTGTGGTTCGGTACATGTACTTTGAACTGTCCTGCAGGAAAATTTCTAATGAAAACCCAAATTTTACCGCAGTCTAGTTGGCAGCATACATACAGCTTCGAGAAAGGCTAACCCTTTCAGCGCTGTAAGATTTCAAAGTCAGATACTGTTGAAAACCTATCATTTGTTAACTTGTTTAAACGAGCTCCCGCTGGGGAGCTCTTTTAAACAAGTTGCCACATGATAGGTTTTCAACAGCTCAGGATACTTACATTCTTAATTCCTTGAAAATTTATTTGGCGCTCAAGGGGTTAACATGCTGCTCTTGGATTATAGAAAGTATTAAAATAGGCATTTTGAAGAATACCTGGATGTTAGCCATCTTGAGCAGTTTCTGACTTCGTTAATCTCTGTGAAACCTTTCACAAATAATCAGCGTGAAATGGCAGAAATTATAGTCTGTAGTACGTTGTTGTGCTGGCCTTGCGGCAGGAAACGCAGTGCAGCTCTTCCATCTCTTTAAGGGCGTAGTGTGCACGTTACACGAGGGTGATGACTTCGGGAAACTGGCTCTGGTGAATGATGCTCCGCGGGCTGCGTCCATCGTTCTGCGCGAGGACAACTGTCACTTCCTGCGCGTGGACAAGGAGGACTTCAACAGGATCTTAAGGGTGAGTGCAGCAGTGAGACCGGAGTCACTCTGCCCCCAGGTTTGTGCTCGGAAACCTTTGACCTGATCTTTGGTGAAAGTGGGTGCAACAGCACTACCCTTGAGAGCCAGTATATAATCTACATTATGCACCTTAAGTCACCTTCATTGTATTAACTGGGGACCATGCAACACACAACACAAGCCGGCGGAACCAGGAATGTAGAGAGCAAAACTAGAGCAAAAGGCAAAATTTACTATGATTATGATCATTTCTTCTGCAACGCGAAAACACACATGCAGTAAAAACATTGACAAGTA
This sequence comes from Gymnothorax reevesii, assembly GCA_029721435.1. NCBI lineage: Eukaryota > Metazoa > Chordata > Actinopteri > Anguilliformes > Muraenidae > Gymnothorax > Gymnothorax reevesii. Next base: position 69,616,473 of record CM056586.1, read on the forward strand.
TCTGGCTATACTGTATCGCCTTTGCATGACCCCTGTTCCTGCAAAGACATGACCTCGGTGCAATTATCAGTTCCCTGTGCACTCATTTTGTTATAGTGCAAAACAAATGAACTAGAAGGGGACTTTACCCTCATCCAAATGATACTTAAAGCTAGAGTATGCGATCTTGGAACAGCGAACATGATTTGAATGTAGCCTCACCTCTAAACCCACCCCCTCCCCTCAAGTCTCTGAGCAAGGCCACGCCCCCTTATTCATTGCTTTGGTAAACCTCCAGAGGCCGGACGTAAAGACAGGCTAGGGGGTGGCCCGCTGCGTATGAGCGAGAAATGATTGACATCGTCAGTCTCTCCTCCTGGCTCTGATTGGTTGTTTTTTCCCTGTCGCGGTGAAATCTTGCAGAAGGAATTAAAAGTTGGAGCCAGATGACTCTGATTTTCTCAAAGATCATCTGACTCACATCCCAATGTCAGGTCATAGTAACAGTTTTAACAAATATGACAGAAAGTGATTTTTTTTTTAATTGCAAACTCCAGCTATAAGTGAAGAATTCGGTGGAAATGTTTTCTCTGAATGTAGACAAGACTGGCTCATCTCTTGCCTGGAGTGTGGATTGTGGGTAATGACTGTGCCCGATGCTCCCGCAGGATGTGGAGGCGAACACCGTGCGTTTGAAGGAGCACGACCAGGATGTGTTGGTCCTGGAGAAGAGCCTGACCAACAGCCGGAACTCCAGCCACGGGGCCACACCCTCCCACTTCAAGTACTGCTGCCTGTACTTACCGTAGACTAACACAGCAAAGACTGACGACTCCATTTCAATGATCTCAGTACACACAAGGGCACTGGCATACTTTTGCTTGTTTGATGGTGGATAGTTTTTGCATAAAAGAATAGCAATATGCCCAAAATCCCCACGACCTCGCCTGCCTATAGAGGTCATTTGCAATTTGAAGAGTGTTGGAACAAGATGAGCTGCTTACTGCTGAGGTCAGTGGAACTATCAGAATCCTTATTTTCTGGTTAATCCAATGTGGCCAAAATGTAGACATTCTTGTTACTACAACCTCAATTTCAGAAAAATTGGAACAACTATGAATGAAATAAATAAAAACAGAAAGCATTATTTGCAAATCCCTGTATTCATGTATCCAATTGAAAAATAAAAAAGATAATCAAAATAATTAATGTTTTAATTCATTAACTTTATTTTTTTTTTCAAATAATAGCTGTTTAATATGCGATGTCTACAGCACCCGCCCATGCAGAAAGGACAGATGCATGTTTCCAAATGTGTAACATCAACTCTCCTCTTAATAACACTCAGCAATCAATTTGAAACTAAGGACACTAATTGCCATTCTTGCCCGGTATAGTTCATCTTGCATTTTCAGCACTTCAGTTGTCAGTTGGTCAACATTCTGAGGGTTTCCATTCTTGTTTTTCGCATATCACAATCCACTACAGGTTTTCAATGAGAAACAGGTCTGGGCTGCAGGCAGATCAGTGTAGCGCCCTCTATCTATGACCACAAAATCAGGCTCTTGCAGTACGTGCAGTGTGGCTTAGCCTTATCCTGCTGGAACGAGCAGGTGCCTCCTGAAAAAAAGATGACTTTTGGATGGCAGCACGATGCCGTTGCAAAATGTGCACATACCTTGCTACATCAACAGTGTGCTCACAGATATGCAGTACATGGAGGTAAAATAGAATATACAAATCCCTTAATTCTGTTTTTATTTGCATTTTACATACTGCTCCAATTCCTGAGGAATTGTGGTTGTTGAACAGCGGGGAACATTCTTGATGCTATACTTCTTCTGCTAGTTAGAAAACAATCCCGGGATGAGAATACCCTTGAAGTTTAAAACATTTATAGAGTCTACATTTAATTGTATAGTGAGCGGAGCAACCATTGGCTTTGCTGTAATTGTTCATCACTTGACTGAAACTTAAACAAATTCAGATTGTTTACCTTTCTGATATGAGAGACTATTTTGTTTGGTTGTGGCACAATATAAAAGCGTATTATTTTATGTGGCTGAAATCTGTTGATTGGGTTTTGTGGTGATGATGATGTTACACTTTGGCATTTAAAATGACTGATGACCAAATCTGGAGTGACTGATGAATATATGGGATTCCAGGTACACTGTGATGTCAGGAACACCAGAGAAGATTCTGGAACACTTTCTGGAGACTATGAGGCTGGATTCTCACTTCACTGAGTCAGGTACTGTGATGCTTCATTGCAGTGTCTGTATCCCCTGACCATGAGCAGAGGATGCTATCGATCAACAACTGTTACGCAGTGTCTGCTCGTGCATTCGTTGAGATTTCTTATGAGCGCGGAAGAGAGAGGGGAGACATATTGTTTTGGGCTCGGTTCTCATTCCCGTTTGCGTTTTAATTCGCGTTTCCACTTTGTTTTCGGAGGGTAACTCCAAAATCATTCGCATGATCTTAACGAAGCTCTGCATACTTACTACTCAGGTCTTGCAGTGGTGCGTTTTGCTATGTGCCTGTCTGTAAGTCCGTCTGTCTGTCCGTCTGGTGAGTTGGGCAGGGAAGGGGGCTGGGGGAGACGTCTTTTTTTACGAGGAAAAACACATTCTAGTTTCATATTTGACTTTGACCTTGTGTTTGGTAAGGTCACAAAGCCTATTGATTTTGGGAGTGATTACTTAATTAATAATATGGTTTTTATTATTGTACATGGGATGAGTCGGCGTTTTTGGATATAGGGCACCCGGGTATATGTTACCGTCAGATTGTGAAGCCAGTAGTTTCATGAAATGCCTGGTGCTAAACTACAGTCATTTCTCAAAATGACTTGAAATTATTAGTCAGTTCACAGTCTGACTGTAACGCATACATGTTGACCTGTGGGCGACTGACTCTAGTTCGCTATTGCCTCTGTTGCCATATTGGCCTGTGAAGTTACATCCCTTTTCAAGTCATCGCTCTGGCACAAATTATGTCTTAGTTGCCCTTTTGTTACTCTGTAAAGCATCTTTGTGACAGGCTTTTGTAAAACGCCATGGCATTGACCTGGCTGACAGTATGACAAGCCTCTTCCTGTTTCTGCAGATCCTGCGCTCGATGACTTCACTCTCATGCACTGTGTCTTCATTCCGAACAGTCAGCTGTGCCCGATGCTCATGGCACAATATCCTTTCCACCCATTTCTCCATCAGTAGTATATTCTATGAACATAGTTTTCATGAACTGTAATTTATCATCATTTTGAAAGAACATCAGTCGTTATTAAATCTTTATAAAAAAAAAAGTAGTAATCCAAAAATGTAAAATTCCATCCAAAAATGCAAAATATCAATTATCAAAATGAACGACAAAAACCTTGCAATTACTTAGTTGCAGTTGCGTTTGGCCATTTTTAAGTGCTAACTCCACTGTCTGCTTCCTGTGAATTATGTGAATCACGCAGAGATTGGTTCTGCCCTCCTCTCAGAATGGCATCGGCAAAAGGTTGTTGCAGGTAACCGTAAATAAAGGCTGTATCCTCATTTGTTAAGTGAAAACGTATAATTTCCTGCTTATTCTAGTGACTCAATGACATGGGTGGACCACCAATGCACAATAAATATCAGCGTAACTCCAGTTGGAGGACGAGGTGACACTGACAGACATTCGCACCGGCGACAGAACAATCGAAGCGCGTTCTGAACCGGGTCAGTGGAGACAGGAAATGTTGTGATTTCCTCCTTAACCATGAAGCACCTACCACGCTCAAGCGTCCCAGGGCTCAGAGCAGGAGAAGCTGGATTACGCTTTGAACAACAAGCGGCGGGTGACCCGCTTGGTCCTGCAGTGGGGCTCTGTTTACGGGGACCATCTCCAGGATGAGGAGAGCTCTCTGGCTTTCTTGGAGGTCAGTCTCACATGCTCGCTGAATCATATTCAAAGTTACTTCATAAATGCAGACCATAGTCACATATACCATCCTCTCAAACGCTAACAACCGGCGAGGCTAAAATAATTGTGTTGTTAACCCTTTAGGCACTGAATACATTTTCAAGGAATTAAAAATGTAGTTATCCTGAGCTGTTGAAAACCTATCATGTGGCAACTTGTTTAAAAGAGCTCCCCTTCGTTTAAACAAATTGCCACATGATAGGTTTTCAACAGCGTCTGATTTTGATATCTTACATCATCAGGCAACTGTAGTTGTCCATGGTGCTGAAAGGGTTAATTTTGTGCATATTTACCGATACCCTCATATACTTATAGCACATAATCTCAGACAAAATTAATGTATCTATTCATACTCAGTACAGTCACAAACACCATCCTATCACACGCTGATCTGATCCAGCTCCGCCCACTGTATGCTACGAGAAGTGTCTCAATATTCTCACTGCTCTGGTGCTCCTGATATACTCCTCATACTCACTCTTATAGGGCCACTTTGTCAAAGAGAATATTTATCGAAAGCATACAAGCATACAATGAGTTTGGCGGCATGGCTGTGTTCCGAGAGATTCCTGCCCGTCCGAACGAGGAACCGAAGGCATGCAGCTGCAACTAACCCCCCTCCATGGAATAGAGCCCACAGCAACAATGATCTTGAAGAAACATTGTTATTGAAGGCAGTTTAGTCATGAAGGAACATGGTTACTGTATGGTAAAATAGGACGGGTGGAGCTGAGGAGGAGGTAGGTTGCTAAGCGTACGTGCGGCGGAGCCGCTTCTCAGAAGCCAAAGCTTAAATAAGCCAGCATATTATTGGTCAAGCAAAGTCAGATGACTGTCATGAGCACTCAAGTGATTCTCCAGCGGGAGAAGCGGCTCCTGCTCCTTAGCATACTGACTCCGTAGCCTATCAGAATTTATGTCAAGCTCTAGTATTATTCAATGAAATATTTTTAAAAGGACATCTGCCAGACGGCTAGTGTTTTTATTTTTTTTTTAGAATTGGCCTTTTAAATATCAAGTAATTTTGCACTGTATTTGGAATCACAATGTGCTCCATAAATAGGTCATCATATCAGTGCATTTTATTTTTCATCACACCCTCTATCTGTCCTTAATCTACCCAGCTTAGTCCTGGTCCGGGTCTTAGGGGCTGGAGTCTTTCCCAGAGACCAAAATACACGAGGGACAGTTCGCCGTCTATCGCAGGGCATAAGATCCATTCACTCTTATGTCTATAGACAATGTTCTCTCCTTGGGATTGGCTCCAACCCCCTGTGACCCTCACTGGGAATACATAATGCACAGAAAAACACATGTGCCATTTAGTATGAAAGTCACAGGCTACATTTACATGGAGCACTGGTTTAGACTGAAGGGCACTGGCAATTAGACTGAAGCTCAAATCAGAATGTACCGTACTGACTGACAAACCTCGATCCGACTGAAGATTGTATTTGATCGAATGAGGTGTTGTTGTTCTCTAAAATCGGTTCAATTGCCATGTCAATGCAAGGAAACCAATGTACTGCCCAATTTCTGGAAGAAAGCACAATGATCTATACACTCATTTAAAAGTGGAAAATATGTACGCTGGAAGAAATCTTTTTTACTCATGAGCAGATTAAATCTATCTGCACAAAACCTTTTAAGAAGCTCAAAAAAATATTAATGACCTCTATTTGCCTCCACATAGTCGCAGTGTCTCACAGCCGCTTCCGTAGGCCTGATCCGTGCCATGCATGAGAACAGTTATGCGAAACGATATCAGAAACATTGATCAGGCTGCTTTGTGCTCTGATGTGCATCATCGGCTGAATCTTTGATCACATTAATATGATCATATTAGTTGGTATTTATTTATTTATTGATCACTGGTCACTGTCGTTTTGGCTTTTTCACTGTCTTGTAGACTTTTGTGTGACCATAATATAACATAATATGAGTGCGGAGAACAGCCCTCTAGGCTCACCATTGTTCTGTCACTTAAGTAAAGCGAACACTTTGGATACTGTAGGTACTGGCCATTCATCAGGATTACAAAGCCTGATGGTGTTAAGCTACATTTTAAACACATTTGCATGATATTATACTATGTTAATGGAAATTCTAAACACAGGATATGTTTTTTTAAACAGCTGCATAAAAGTCTTGTGTCGTACAGTGTTTTTTGTGGAATTAGCTGCTCCAACTGTTTTGAGCACCCACCAGCGGAAAAATAAATCGCCGCCTATGCATTTCTATCCTCCAACAAAGATTATATGCAGAGTTTTATAGCGCCATTTAATATAGGAATCTTTGGTCATTATTTCAACTTCTCCCCAAATAGTTCCTTCACTATCTAACTTGCACAAGGCATAACCAAGATTTCCCTAATACTACTGTATGGGGGTTTCTCTCTTCAACCATTTTCTGACCCAAATTGTCGGGTATTTTGAGCAATTTCCGTTGCCCACCTCTCTGCCTGTGTATCTTTTTCAGCTTTCTGGTCAAAAAATGACGTGGGTTTGCCTTTGTACACACGGTGATTTTTCTGTAAATGTCTGATCAACTTGGAGGGTCTCAAACATTTGTTGCAAATTAAAAGATTTCACAGCTGAGCCCTTTCCTCTTGGGAATTAATAAGTTGTAGTTCAGCATCGTATTTTCGACATGTTGATGGTCCAGCTCCAGCATCAGCTGGGCATTTCTGCCCTTCAGTCTTGTTACTCGCGGCGGCCTCGTCATCGTCTGCTGAGATGGGGTCTGGCGCTCTCTCGCTGGCAGTTGGAGAGACGGTGGGAGATTCTGGCTGATGGGTCTGTGTGTCTGGATGAGCGAAAATTCGCTGTCCTTGGATTGGGCTCTTTTAAAACGTGTCCATTTTGTTCTTATTATAATGTGGCATCAATGCTGTTTGTAATGTGCTCTGGGCTGAGAAATGAACTGTTAGTCTGGCTAAACCTTTGCAAGGCATGAGAGTATTATTATTTTTTTTTTTAATATAAATTTGGCATCTCCAATCCCACCCGAATTTGGGATATCCAATCTGAGAACTATGTACAAGACTTGCTTTTATGTGACCCCCCATTGTCAGCTCAGGAGAGAGAGACCGTTTGCGGCTCTCCTCCGAAGCACACGCCTGTCAGCCCCTGCATCTTTACACTCATTGGTTGAAACTTTCGCAAGGTCAGAAAGAGGCCGGAGGATACCTGAACATGAATGAGCTCAGAATCTCACTGACGAGCCCCCGGCTGGCCAACAGAAGGCGCTTGAGCAGCGAACAAGGCAACCATTTTTAATTTCCCTTCCCAGCGGTCCATTCCCAATTTGTATTCCCACGGCACTTTAGCCAATCGTGCGCTGTTCTAAAAAAGCTGCCGACCACTGCTGGTTGGTACAACTGGGGATCGAACCCACGCCGCAGTAATCACTACTGCACCGCAATTGCGGCACTTTTACCGAGTGAGCTAACCTGGCAGCTCAGCATGAGAGTATTTTGGTGCATTTTCTAGACTGAATGTAATCGATTGGTAAAAAGAAGTGGGCTTTCGGGGGCTACACCCATGCGGTCACGGCAGACCGGACTGTCTACTTTTATTTGAATTAATGAACTAATGTGACTATTGGAGTCGTTTTTTTGTGGTTACACTGCCCCTTTAAATGTTACATCCCTGTCATGTTCTGGTCTGCTGGTTGGTGAGCGATGGCCTGTGTTCTGTGTTGCAGGAGTTTTACGTGTCTGTGTGCGATGACTCCAGGGTGATACCGGCTCTGAAAGAGTTGCTGCCAGAACTGGAGAAGGTCGTCAAACAGAAGTACGCTTTCTGATCTAAGTATGCTTTCTCTCCTGGAGGGTTTGGAATGAAAAGCCGTAGTGATGAATTTTCTGTATTCGTGCTGTGGAATCCGTCCAGTCCAGTCCACGAGAAAATACAGTTGTTATCACCCCTTCAAATAGATTCAAACTGCTAACATCGGTGGCACCATCACAAGAGATCTGTTCCTTTCAGTTTCAGGACAGTTGGGCTGTAGTGACACAGGGTTTTAGTTTCTAGTGACCGTTTCAAAGGACCTAAGCTGACTTTGGTCAGGGTCTTGATAGCCTTCCTTCCTGGTACGAGAGGATCTGAAACCATGTCCCTTTTGGGCTTGCTCCTCATCAAAAATATATATTGAATAATTCCTTTACCCTTTGAAGGCTGAATAAATTTTCAAGGAATTAAAAATGTAATTATCCTGAACTGTTGAAAACCTATCATGTGTCAACTTGTGTAAAAGAGCTCTTTTAAACAAGTTGACACATGATAGGTTTTCAACAGCATCTGGTTTGTATCTCTTACACCATTCGGCAACTATGGTTGCCTGTGGCGCTCAAAGGGTTAAGTAAACCAATTCCAATGAAGTTTTAATGTCCTTTTTTGATTTGATTGTTAAAGGTATTTTAACCTGCCTAATCCAACATCGAGCTCTCAGCTGTGTGATGTTACCTTTTCTGGAACGCGGCAGCGCACATTTCGTTTTCCCATGACTTGGAAATAGACTGTAACAGTCTTAATGACCGATTCCAATGCTTGAAAATGCTGTGTACATGATACTGGAGTAAGTGTTTATATCTTTTTGTCAGTGCTTTATTTCCAGTCATTGTCATTGTGTAGTAAACGGTGAATTTGTGTTCATTTCTAGCTCTGAAGAAGCGAAATCCTCACAAAAAAAGGTAAGATAATGAGGTAACTCATTTTATTAATCCCTCTCTATAATTCGGCGTTCTTTGTGTTCTGAAAGGTTCCTCTATCGTATCATGAGGTGCGTGAGTAATTAGTCATTACAACCCATTTCAAAATGTGTCCTTTACGACATCACAAGGGGGAGAATAATGCAGGAGCTGATTACCTGGTTTACTGGAGTTTATCAGTCCTTCTGCCTCTGGGCGGTCACTTCTGTGTGTGATGTCACAAAGAAACAGATTTTGGAATGGCTTGTAATGGCTAATGGGCTGTGACATGATGGGGAACCTGTCAGATAACACACATTCAGTATTTACAAAAAAGGGAAATATTTTTAGTGCAAAACCATAGAATATTTATCTGATTGACATGCAGTCAGCTGCATAATCTTTGGGACAAACCCATTTTTGTATCTTAACTTAGCTCCGTGCTTTTTTTGCCCCTGTACCTCATAATTTTAGATTTTTTATAAAACACTATCAAAATGCAGTTTCTTTACTTTCATACATAGTCCCTGTTAAGGACATCATAGCTTTTTAGACTGACGGAACAGTGCAGGTCCTTAGTGCTGGTATAAGACAGCTTTCAGTGTCTAGTGTTGATTCATGTTTTTTGTTTGCCATCAGATTCCATTATCAACACGAGAACCCGATACGTGATAATATCCCAGCTGGCCATTTTTAAGGCTATACGAAAAAAATTCTTATCATTCAAACCTTTGACTCACTAAAATCACCTGCTTGGTACATAATGGGGACTGCTGGTGAGCTCAGTGATCATATAGACTTGGATAATCGGCAATTACAAGAGACCAAGTAAAGCAACCGACTCCGCTGTTTAAATCGCTGCGATGGCCGCCAGTCGCAGCCGGGGTTAGATTCAAAATCCTGAGTCAGGCTCATGCTGCAAGGAACAGGATTGGCCCCATATGGAACACTCGACGCAACGTGTCATAACTTCCTGTGGTGGGATGGAATAATATGGCGGCCATTTTTGTTGTTTTAGTTGACCCATATGTAAGTGCTCTCTACTGGTAGTCACAGCTGGTATCTCCCGGGAATCACGGCTGTTTTTTGCTTTAAGTCACGGCTGCTCTCTACTTGGACTCACAGCTGGTCTCTACCAGGAGTCAAAGATGGTTTCTCCATTGAATCGCAGCTGCTCTCTACTGGGAGTCACTGCTGGTTTCTCTTGGGAAACACATTTGCTCACCAGGATGTCCAGCATTACTCTGTCATATGCTGTAGTTTTCTCTCTGCGTCATCTGTTTGCCACTCTGACGCATTGTGTTTCATCTCAGCACAAAGTCCTGCTGCGGCAGTTCAGCATGGGGGATGAACGGCTTCAGAAACGACAGGCCGTCAAGAGCAGCGATGAAAGTAAGTTTGCACAGGAAGTGAGCATCTCTCCTTCACGTCATATAATAACCTAGAGCTTATAACAAGCAACTGGTTTCCACAGCCTCATACCATGGATGTGGTGTCATATGACACATACAGGAAAACCTTTTCTCTGAGTGGTTCTGTGATGTGACTTTAATAGTGTTACCCATGGCCTCAAAGCGTGTCTGTGTGCCAGGAATCCTTACACATCTCCTATTGCTCAGTCTTGTTTAAGGTGTACTGCATAGACCACACCTATACCACCATCCGGGTACCAGTCGCTGCCTCAGTGAGGGAGGTCGTCAGTGCGGTGACTGACAAACTGGGGTCAGTGGAGGATCTGCTGCTGGTCAGCCTCAGTTCCGCTGGAGGTGAGACCGTCCACATCTACCCCCTTATCCAACAGAGTCATGTGAGAAAGGGAATTCATCTTTTTAAAATGGGCGTGATAAAGTGTTGTGATTTGTCAAAAGAAGTTGGGTCAACTTTAGGACTAATACTTAAAACCTAAATCGGACCATAGTTGATGTACCAAAAGAAAGTGCATCTGTAATTGACTGTGCTTGTTTTTGTTAAGACTCTCACCTTTATTTTTGGACATAAACAAACTGTTTTACTAATTGCAGTATCTGTATTTTGGTGCATTAAATATCAAATGCATGCAGGAATACCTTTCCAGTTAAACTGGCGAGCTTTGTACATGCATGCTAATTTCCCAGTGTAAAAACACACGATGGTTTGAAAATGTTAAACCCAAGAAAAATATTTAATAAAAGAAATGGTAAGTTGGAATGGAAAATAATTATAATCATGGAAGAAATATTTTCTCAAAAATTAGTGCCGCAATTCAAATGAAGTGATTTGTGCAGCCTGCCCGAGCCAAGAGCGAAGCTCTGAGGCTACTGATGACTCCCCAAAATATCCATCTGTCATCTGTCTGCATTTCAGGAAAATGTCTTAACACTGACAAAGATGAAGAGTTAAGGTTGAGACAAAAACTGACAAAATCCAACTATAATACATATTAAAAATTTGACCTTTCTCTACAGGCCTTGGTTTATACTCAGGTGATTCCTGTTTTAGGATTGATTTGAAATTTCATTTTCCCTCTGGTATGATGATGGATATATTTATGACATTATGTTTTTATGTTTATGCATGACATACTGTTCGTGCAGCAGGTGGATTCTCATCTCTGTAGTTGTGTTTCTTGGCAGTGATATCAGGATAAATCTGTGCTGTTCTTTTACAGATAAGGTGGTGTTGAAACCGAATGAGTTTTCCGTCTTCTCCACGCTCAGTATCAACGGACGGCTGTTCGCCTGCCGCAGAGACCAGCTGGATTCCATGGTTTGTACGCGCTGGACAACTTTCTCTTTAAAGCTGCAGTTGGTTACTGGGGAAAGAGAGGACTTTGCATGAAAAGGCAGCGTCCCATTATCAGGAGGAAATCCTCAATAATTTTTTTTTCTCAGATTTCAATCAAACCATGGCTTGGAATCTATTATGTAGGCGTTAATCTGTCTAGAAATGGTAAAATTTCCATTTATGTGTATCTATCTGATGCTTTCTACACGTTCAAAGTTCACACGTTCAAAATGGCATACCAGCAATTTTCACCAAATTTACTGGATTTTCTGGCATTTAAGGCCAGTTAAACATAACAGCACACAATAAGGCCTTTTTTATTTGCTTATTTGAATATACATATTGTTCGCTTCATTTTAGAGAAATAAAATTTTTGCCCCGATGTTCTGTTCTATGTTAAAAAAAAGACTTTAATGAAAATTGCAATGCCCAACCTGAAATGTTTCAGATAGCAATTTTGGCCAGAAACAAAATAAGAGCCCGACTCATTCATAAAATACACTGATGTGATCATGCATAACAATCATATGGGCAATATATTACTGATTTTGAGCTGAGAATGTGAAATTATAGGTCATTATTTCAAAATTCTCGTTGAATGTTTGAATACATGTACTTGTCATTGGCAGAGTTTTATGGACTCCTATATAATATTATTGCAGTCGAATCTCTTGATTTATGATTATCTTTGTACAACGGCCATTATAATGTGAAAATTATCGAGAAACTCATGCTTGACAGCTGTGTATGAGACCTGTATTTCAGAAGCACCTCGTAGCATTTTGGTTTCTTAATCCTCTGAGTTGTTTATTCATGAGATGAGAGTTTCTCTCATTCTTGACATGAGCAATAAATGTCTGGAAAATATATCCAATAAGAATTGACATCATAATTATTAGACCATGTTTTTAGTTCAGAAGCTAACAGTTGTACATTTAGCATAACTTTGTCCTCAGGACTTACTTCATCTTTGATATTGAAACTTAGAAATGCACGTTTTTTTTTAAACACTTTGCACACGGTAGCATATATAGAAACTTATCAGTTGTAATCGCTCTAGGAAGCAAAATAAAATCATTGTGTCACTTTTATTTTAGACGCCTCTGCCAGAGCAGGAAGGGCCATCGCTGGGAACCATGGGAACTTTTGAGCTGATGAGTTCCAAAGACCTGGCCTATCAGATGACAGTTTACGACTGGGAACTATTCAACTGTGTACATGAGGTGGGGCCCAGCGCTTAATGGGAAAGACAAACTCCATATGAAGTGAAATCCAAATGAAAGAACTACCCCTTAGATGCTACAGAATATGTTCCTTGGTAATTTTATGATGAAGCTCAACTGAATTAAAAATACTTGAACACTGAAATCAAAACACTCAAGGAATCCAACATTTTCTAAAACATAGCGCATTCAGATGTCGTCAGCTCTTAAACTGGGTACTTAAAAATCTCAAGTTATTGTGCCGCCGATGAAGAGCTGCTAGATTTGCGCCTTCAGATATGAATATCTCTGGACTGGATGGATGAATTTTGAAAAATTTGGTGTCATTTTGTTTATGCTCTCCATGTCTATCCAGCAAAATGATTAATACTGCCATTTTGAAAAGAAAAAACATCTAAGTGCCTGCTTTATTTACTTTGGTTAGTGAATGATCTCTCTAATAATCTTTTAAGTGTTTGCTTTTCCGTGAGACAGCCAACGATAAATTTAATGATTTGTTTTATATCTATGCAGCCAACAGTTAAACAGACTAGTAATTTAATGATCTGTGAAGAATCGTATCCACTCATACAATGAATGCTCTGCTTTATAACCAAACAAACAGGACTCTAGTGTCAAGGAACCTTTTGCACGTGCACAGTAATCACACAATTAGTTTGGTAAACATGCAAACAGTGTGTAATGATCAAATCTGCTGCGAACTTCGAAGAGCCCAGAGCTATGATAGGAGCTAGTATCAGTATTACCAGCACCGATGTAAATATCTGAGCAATGTAACAAACAGAAAATCCAGCTCACGTTTCTCTTGCTCGTACTGTCATGTATTTGTTTCATAGAGGTTCTGAAAACATATTATGCCTTAGACAGTTTGTTATTATTGCACAAGTTTGACGTCTGAAGCATCTCTTGTATACAGCTTGGCATAACTGATCAGAACTCCTCCTTACTGCAGTACACAGCCCTCAGTCATGCTGCAGTTTTCTGTCGTGTTCTTCATCTCCAACAGTTAACAAAACTCCACTTCTACCTTGTAGAAAAGGCATTAACAATGAGAGAAAAAAAACGGATAATCAGCAAATCTCCCATTACTGCTCAGCCAACAAAGAAAGGTTGTCACATGACTGCCAGAGTGTTCCAAAGCCTCTCATTGGCAACACCTTTTTTGAGGGATGAAAACATGGTGGCCTCCCGTCTTCTTCTATGCCCACGCCACTGTATGGGTGCATATTGTGATCGCCCCTGTCTGTTGGTCGCTCCATCCACTGTTTATTGTTGTTACAGACTACAGTTTTTGTTGGTTTTATTCAGTTTTTTTTTTATTTTTTATTGTGGGTCAGTGGTGAAAATTACTGATTTTGATGCTGATTGGAAAATGTTTACTAAAATAACATGTCAGCGACAAGGCTGCCATGCGGGCGTATTACTGCGCATTGCATGGGAACCTGTATAATCTGGTTCCATTTTTGCTGTTTGAACCATTGAACAACTTTACCATAAAATTGCAAAACAATCCATTGCATAATATCCGGACCTTATACGGGTAATTCTTTCAAGCGTTTAGTTTGTGTGAAGGTAGTCTTTCCCTTTAAGAACGCACTGCATTGTTGAATAATAATTGTCAGGATGAGCTCATCCCATTTTACAGTCTTACCGCTGTCTGTGTTTACTGCCCCCCCTCAGCTGGAGCTGATATACCACACGTTTGGGCGGCAGAACTTCAAAAAAACTACTGCCAACCTGGACCTGTTCCTCCGGAGGTTTAATGAACTGCAGCTGTGGGTCGTCACAGAAGTCTGTTTGTGTGCTCAACTTAGCAAGCGAGTGCAACTGCTCAAGAAGTTCATCAAGATTGCAGCGCAGTGAGTCGCTCCTCTCCAACGGTTCAGTGTTACCCGCTGGACAGCCGCACTCTCACAGGGCACACGGAAACCTTCTCCTGGGGTACACTTACGCCCCCTCATACGGCACACAGGCGCCCTAACAGACCACATAGACTCACTCTCACAGGGTACAGAAACACACTCTTACATGACACACAGATAAACTTCCACAGGGCATTCAGACACACCTTCACAAGACACACAGACTTCTGTCCCTACTACGGTTTACCTGCTGGAGTGGGAGCAATCAATGGTTAGACAGACAGACAGACAGACAGATGATGGAGGGGATGACAATATCCTGTTGGCAGGAATTTCTGAGGGCGTAAAAAAGCTGGCATTGTGGGTGAATTAAAGTAATTCTGCACAGAAGAGTGGGCCACAGCTGTAAGGCTGATCTCCAATTACCAGAGGCATATAGGTGTAGCTGCGGCAAAACTGCTTCGTTTTTTAGCATGAAAACAATTTCTGACAATTTTTTTTTCTCATGTTTGCAGCTGAGACTTTAGCAGAAGCAGAAATTCGTTCTACAGCTTGATGTTGAGTTTGTTGTGTTTATGTGTTTATCCTGTTCAGCTGCAAGGAAAATAAGAACCTGAACTCCTTCTTCGCCATCATCATGGGGATGGGTAACCCAGCGGTAAGCAGGCTGAGTCAGACCTGGGAGGTGGGTGTCCACTGTCACAACTGATGCATCATGCATTTACAGTTGTCTGCCATTTACAGTTGTCTGCCTCTACTTCAGAAAGGTCCCTCTGTCCGTTTTCCTCTGTAATGAACCACTTCGACACGAAGTCGTAAAATTCATGGTCAGAACATAAAGTTTCTGCCATGTTCTTGTTCCACACGTGAACCGAGCAGAGTAATCTCACCAATTCTGTGTGGGAACTGCAGGCCTTGGTGGCATCTTGGGGTCTCCAGGTTTCAAGAAGCACCATCAGGTGCCACCTCCACAACCACAGGCTCTTCTGAAGGGTTGCCATAGGAAAGCCTTTTCTGACCAGAAAACACAGAAGCAAGCGCTGGTTTGCCAAACGCCATTTAAATTATGACTGGAACAAATTGCTTTGGTCAGATGAGAACAGTATTGCACGTTTTGGTCAGATACAGCATCAGCATGTTTGGCATCAAAACAGGGATGCATTCAAGGAGAAACACATACCCACAGTGAAATATGATAGTGGATCAGTCATGTTTTGGGGCTGTTTTAATTCAAGAGGTCCAGGAGCACTGGTTAAGATTAATGGCTAGATGAATTCCACCAAGTACCTGGTTGCCTTCACCAGAAGGCTGGAACTTGGGCGTAGGTGGACTTTCCTGTAAGACAATGACCCGAACCTACCTCAAGATCCACACAGAACTTGTTCTGTGACAACAAAATCAACGTTCTGCAATGACCATCTCTGTTGCCAGACCTCGATCCAATTTAATACCTGTGGGCCGAGTTGGAAGAGGGCAGTTTATAAACACAAACCCAAGAATATGAAAGGTCTTCAAAGGATCTGCTCAGAGGGATGGTCCAAAATCCCCCCACATGTGCCCTAGCCTTGTCAAAAATTAACAGGAATCAACTCTATGCTGTTATCCTTGCCAGAGGTGGTTGTACTTAGTACTAAATGAAGAGTGCCAGTTATAATGAAACGTTGATTTGGTTGAAATTTATTTTAAATGATTATGATTTTTTTGTTTCCATCGGAACATTAATAAAGTATTTCACACATGTTGGTATATTCCTTTTCTCTATAATTATATTGTTTATATATATATATTTTGTATTGCCTGCGCATTCCCAGTCAGGGGTGCCAGTAATTCTGGAGCCCACTGTACTTGAAGCATATACACAGGACCTCTTTTATCAATCAGAAATATTTGCTGATATCATATTTTGTTGTGATATATTGTTGACATTTGATACTATATATTGCTTAACTATTCTTCACTTCCGGTATCACTTACTTTTTCCCCTTTGTTGGTAGAAACTTCCGAGTAAGTTTAAGAAGTTCTATGGGGAGTTTGAAAGTTTAATGGTGAGTAAAAACTTCGCTCCAGTTAATCTGTTTTCCACAGATGCATTTGCATGCTGAGGTAGAAACACTGAATAAGTAAGTTTATAAACTCTGACATTCCAATGATTCTTCTCATTTGCATGTGAAACCTGCTCCACTGTCCTTTCTTGGGATTTTTCTCTCATTATTTTTCATTTCCGTCATCCCATCTAGTCTTCCCATACAAAACGCAAACCATATTATACCATATTATTCCTCTTTTTTGTGCTGATGCTTGCTGCTTCATATTTTAATGGCACTAATTACTGCTTACACATGATTAGCAATATAAAATTTCCCATTGAAGTAAACGGTGGAAGGTCTGGATCTGCCTGACCTCTGTGGTGTCATCAGACACGCTGCTGTGGCTCAATATTGTACATTTTCCACAAGCAATTCAATTCACGTCAGGACATCAGAAGTGCTTTACACTTCACAATGTTGTACAGGGTGAATGGACTTTCCAAATCAGATCGTTTTGATTATATTTCTTTTTCAGAATTGGTGTTTTAAATGATTGAGGTCAAAGGTAGGTGTAGGGAGACTTGTTTAAAGTACCAGAATGCTGACACATGCTGAAATAAAAGCTTTAACTGCTGTGGTTTGCTGGACAGAATCTCTGATCACAAAGATGTATTCCGACTTAAAACTAGAGAAATGTCCGAAGCTTTGCAGATGGCCACGTGCTCCCATTTACTGTATGTCCAGTGTGGATATTTACAGGAAGACAGTGCGTGTCACTGTACAATAATGATCTCAAGCTTCTCACAGACCGTGGGTCTTCAGCTCACTCAAATGAAGCTTCACAGTCAAGCAATGGATTTGCTATGTTTCTTTATACTTCTCAACCAAACTACACCCAAAATCACCAGAATTTGTCCTGCTTGTCTATAGAATTTTGTCAGGATGTCACCAGCATCCATTTTATTTCCACCGGGGAGCTGTCGCTTTCTGGCATTTGCACTCACATCTCGCAAACTGCGAGGAACTGCTGAAATACTTATGGATGCTTCGTTTTCATGTTTTTATCTCTGCAGGACCCATCCAGGAACCACAGGGCGTACCGTCTGATGGTGGCCAAACTGGACCCCCCCATAATCCCCTTCATGCCGCTGCTCATCAAAGGTAACGGAGGACCGTACGCGCTCAGCTCCGTCATCCCAAACATCCAAACTGAAGCGACTCTCTCCATCTCATGAGCACAAACAGGTGGAGACTAAACTCCTTATCACCTGAAGTTTAGTAGGGACACGACTGATGTCACATTGTGATTGTCCTTCGTCATATTGCATCTTTTGATGCTTCAAAACACGAGCCTAATAACTGTGTCATACATCTTCTCTGATTCAACGTGCAACGTGAATATATGCAATATATGCAATATATGCAACGTGAATATATGCAATATATGCAACGTGAATATATGCAAGATATGCAACGTGAAATACAAACATGTAATCAGGTGGGAATAGCAGTACAGTATTTACAATAAAATAATAGAAGTATAATATTTTGCTGTGTACATGGCTTTAGAATTGGTGAAAGCTCTTGGGCTTGAATTTGTACCATAAGGACTCGGACTTGAACTCGTACTCAGATGTTGAGGACTCGGACACATTAGGGAGAAATCACATCCACCTCATGAACAAGAGACTGCGTATCCCCCCCCTACACAAGCAGATGCTAAACTAGCAGGTGGAGCCTGGGGGCCTCGGTGGGTGAGCAGCAAATCGAAATAGCAGCATCGGGAGCAAAAACAAGTAATCAGCAACGACAGCAATTAGGCAGACATGATGACGGTGCGCAGCAAGCGATCAGTGATGCAAGCAAAGCAACAACCGTGAACAGCTGCATGGCATTAGCTTGATTAGCAGCGTTTGAGGAGTGAGCTGCATTACTGAAGTGACGTGTGCGGATGTGATTGGTTGGTCCAAAGACACGTGTTCTCAAAATTCAGAGATGCAGCAGCTGCAGGAGTTCCCTGACGGAACTGCAGCTGACATTTCTTGTGCGCCGCTCATTAACCATCATATACGAAACCAATGAACATTTTTGCAAAAAACAATTGAAGAATACTCCCTGCAAAAAATGTTCTATGGGACTTCTATGGAATTCTATAGAGCTCTGTAGAACATCAAAAGAACTCTATAGAACATTTTGGTTGAACAGCATGTTCTATAGGATTTTCCCTGTGTTCAATAGGAATTTGCTAGAAACCTATAGAGCCCCTCTATGGAAAAGAAAGTCCTGTAAGATTATTGCTGTTCAATAAGACCTTCCTACAAAACAACCTAGTTGAAAAACCCGTTCTATAGGACTTTGATGGTCTTTAGGTCCTTCTAATAGAACAAAAGCTTAATGGAAAGACATCTTAAATAAGGGTTAAATAAAAATAAAACTTATGAACCCCTGCAATGCTCTGTTGAAGGGTCAATTTACCTTATGTGTACCTGGGTTCTAGAAGTGAGAAACCGGACTAATGGTATGAAAATGTGCAATATGCAGTGATATCCATGATACTGAAGAGGCAAGGAAATTGTGTCCTTTTTAACTTTAAGGTGCTTAAGCACATGGGGCACCAGGCACATACCAACTCACTGATTCTCTGACTGACTGACCACACAACAGAGCAGTATTTCAGTAACGGTATATGAAGACCTCTTTCCATTTCCACGGCAGCAATTCAAAAATATAAATGTAAGGCATTATAACTTTATTATGGTATAATATAAAATTTGTGTTCCTCTATTGCATACGAAGACAGAATTATGTTGAAAGTTTGACCTTTGGTTCTTTTATCTCAATTAAAAAAAAAATCAATCAAATTATGCCTTCACATGCATGTGATTGCAGGTTATATACAGATTTAAAATTAATTTGAATAGAATTTGAGGTCTGCTGAGACTTACTCCCACCATCTTTATGCATTGTTGGGCAGAAGTGTCTGGGTTCGAGCCCGGGTCAGAGTAGCACATGAGTGGTCATTGTGCTACAGAGATGTTGGGAAACAATTGCTGGGAAATGTCATATAAAATAGTTGCTTTGTTTGTGGTTGCCTTCCAAATTCAGGTGGGATTGCCAAACTGAAAAAAGTCCTCCAGATATTTTCTATATACCTTTTTTTCTATAGGACTTGAGCTACTAAAGTTCTATAGAATTCTATTGAACTGTCCTAAAGGATTCCTATTGCACATTTCTTGCAGGACTTCTTTAGTCACTATACTGCATCTGATGGAGTTTTAGCAACATCTGAGATGGTGGCTGTCAGGCCATGGTGATTTGACATGAAATTTCCTATATGTTTCCATGTCATTTTATTTTTAACAGTGAAATCATCTCCTTTATTTCTTGGTTTTCTCTGGCTTTTTTACATGCAGAAATAATGCATCTTTATCCTCTTATTGAAACAATTCCCTGCAGTCTTGCTTCTTGTGAAGCCACAAGGTTGAGGTGTAACTTGGCTTGATCTTTCACCAAGAGTAGCTGTCTTGCGAATAGCATCTATAGTTTGTATGTCGGCTTACGTGCCGTGGCACCTGATTCTTACATCTTGTCCTTATTTTCAGATATTTCTTTATGGGGATTAAATTTCACTTGCATGTCTAGAGATGTGCAAATGATGGACTGACTGCAGAATTCTTGGGGCATTTCAAATGCTATTTGCGATCGCAAAATTAAAAGGGAAAAAAAGAGTAATATTCTTTTTTTTTTAAGAAACCATACAGTTTTGGTAAGAAGTGTCTGTAAAAGGCTTCCTCTGGATGGATAGGTTTGAGCAATCAATACCAGATGCACCTAAACGCTGTTAGGAATAAACCAAGTATGCACTTTAAGGCCAGGAAAGTCTAGAATACATTCTGAGAGAGACCTTTACCTGGCTCATGTGTCACGGTGACGACTACAGAAATAAGGATAAGTGGAGCACTCAAAGCTCAAAAATACAACATATACGACGAAATGGTCTGAAAGATTTGCTGTCTATCTGTACAGATAATTATATCCTTTCATGTCACTTTTGCATTATTGTATGTTAAGTATGATGCATGTTCATTATATCTTTTCAGACATGACATTTACCCACGAAGGCAACAAGACATTCATCGACAATTTGGTCAATTTTGAAAAAATGGTAAGTCGTCAAGGCACATTTTGTGTGGCGGTTTGTGATGTGGATGGTAGTCTTGCTTCAGCGCTCGAAATGCTTTCATTTCTCCTCAGAGAATGATTGCGAACACCGTGAGGATAATGCGATACTGCAGAAGCCAGCCATTCAGTAAGTCTTTGCCAATTTACGCTTCTCCGTGTGCTTGTATTTCTGAACTCTGTGTCACACCGTGTCGCACACCGGCAACCAGCCCTACTCCTTAACATCTACCGTCCAGCATGGTTCGATTTTAAACATCATTTAACACATCTGACAGCTCATTACTGATTTGCAGCTGAAAATCTTTAGGTGTTGAGTGGGGTTTGTCTTGTTTGGGTTGGAGAGAAACCTTAAGTTTGGACTCAATTCCTTTTACTTTGGGAAAGGGTTGGTGACCAATCGTGGGAATTACACCTCACTGTTGTTTTTAAGGATTTTCTTAAATAAAATGAAAACTGTGTTTCAATCTTTTTGCTATTTTTATGCCACAAAGGTAAAGGAGTCATATGGCTATCTTATCACATTTAGAGCTGGTATTTGACCTATGATAGAGATGATATGATTGCAAGTGGCTGTGTACAGACTTCCTGACAATATCAGCATCTTGTGACTAGATCAGCATCTCTGCTGGCTCTAGATTTTTGGTTCGACTTAGTTTTCTCTGGTGTGTCCTCCGTTCATTTTGTGTGCTTTTACTTAGCCTGGGAAACAGCATATGAAGTAACTGACAGAGACAGACCACACCACATGCTCACAAACGGACGTGCATTGTGGAGATGTATTTATCGATCAAATTTCTTCAGTGCTCCCTGAAATTACACAATATTCTGTGCCTTCGCAAGAAAAATAAACAAGATATTACAGTACAAATAAAGTGAATATTCATTATTTATTAACTTGGGTACAATTTTATTTATCTCTCTGATACCCCAACAGGCACTTGTATTTGTGTCCTTAAAGCCTCTCTTTGTACCTTTATGTCTGAGGCGCTGAAGGGTCCTCGGCTGGAAATCGAAGGAGGAAGTGAGGTTTTAAGTTGACAGAACAGAGGACTGTGCCCCGCATTCTGCGGTCCTGTTGCTTTCTGGTGTAGAATTGAAAGTTTCCAGATCTACAGGTTTCTAGAGCTCAATTTGGTAAAGCATAAAACTTTGGAATTTGAACCCCTCTGGATGTCAGCAAATCAAGTGCCACCCTACGATTCTCCCATCTCAGTTCAGGGATAAATGCAGCCCCTTTTCCACTCAACTCACAACACCATCTTTCCATCATAGTCCAGTTGCCCAAAAATAACACTGACTCAGTGACATTCTCTGCAGCTGGACTGCTGTGATCTCGCGGGTCTTTCTGGTGTCACCTGATCCTCCGCCATTTTCTTCTCTGAACAGGTCCGGATGTATCCCAGGCTAATAAGAATCACCAAGACGTGCGAAGCTACGTGCGACAGCTGAATGTGATCGACAACCAGAGGACCCTCTCCCAGCTCTCCCATAGGCTAGAACCCCGGCGAACCTGAGGCTCTGCTGACCCCTCCTGCTGCTCTACTGCCAAGCACAACCAATCAGAACCTTGATGTGTAACATAAGTCATCCCACATGTCGCACTCCGGCTGCCATTCCCAAAGATGCAGATCTAAATGCTCCACACGGCTCACTGTCCGAAACTCCTTTACTCTGTGTGCAAAGTGTCTCTCGTGGTCATCTTCACTGGCTTTTTAGTTTTTTTTTTTTCCACCCTCTCTTTCCTCTTGGGTTTTTTTGGGTCTACGAGTTTGCACTTTTAAAGCCTGCTCTCAGTCTGAACTTTCCCACTTTAAACGTCTATTTATATGCAGAACGTTTGCCAGGGCTAAAGATGATATGATATTCCCCCGCCCAATGTGAATTAAATAAACTTCTAAGCGAGTTTGTTCTGTCCTGTCAGGACTGAAAGAAGAAATGCTGTGGACACTTCTTGATGACGGGCCGTGCCATCGGGGAGATTATTTTTTTATTCATTACATGATTTTGGCGTTAGCATTCTGTGAGGACTGCACATGCAGCAAACTGGAAATATGTGGTTTCTTTCTGATAACCATTAAATGTACATCCAGCGCTCCTCTGTTAACCTGTTTTATTACTGTTCGCCATCAGGCATTCAGCTGTGTTCATGTGGTTAAGTGTAAATTAGCTTATTGATAGCTTACAGATAATTTGGTTACTGTAGCAGTTATCTTACACTCGTGATGAGGATGGAATTCTTTTTATTTATTTATTTTTTACCTCCGCATGCACAGGTTAGACAAAACGCACTGAGAGCAGCTCCGATGAGTCTGTTACATGAAGTGTCTACAAACACTGTATTCTGTGTTCATTCTGTAAATATTAAAAATGTATTACATGTATTTGCTGAATACTGCTGTCTCATTTAATGTTAAATTAATTCACTGTAATGTAAACATTTCAATTTGAAAAGCTGTTTACGCAATTTCATCCAAAACTAATACGCCCAATAACAGAAATCAAAATAATTCCTACAAGCCTGCACAGTAGATTGAGTCCTCTTAACTGAAAAAAACTAGGGAACCGCTTTTTGAAACCCCAAAATCCGCACAGAATGCACCCCACTGACCTGTGTGGCAACTGGTGCTTTGTGGAAAAAAAGAGCAAAATATCAAGAACTCAGCTCTGGTGAAGTGTCTCATTCAAAGATCTTAACTCAGTATCATGGCCCGCAGGGGAGCTCTTAAAAACAAGTTGCCACATGACTACATTTTGAATTCCTTGAGTGTATTCAGCACTCAAAGGGTTAAAATGTGCTCACACATGGTCACATGACAGTAACATCTGCAATCAAACACCTGACTGTGTAACGTGATACTTACACTGGATCCCTTACACAGCTACAGATGATGTCAGAGCTTCAGCTGAGCTGATTTTTGTTCCCATCTACTCATGTTGAGACCATACAGAAATATCAAATATAGCACAACTGTGTCATAAGAGCTTAATACATCAGGCTATAGCAGTTTGTGACTGTGAAAAATTCAATATTTTATTCTTCAGGATTAATCATTCGACATCATGGTTTGCAATCATAGTAAATTGTAGCAACAGGATCAATAACTATCACAAGACAAATAAGGACACTACATTATTATAGTTACATCCGAAGCCGAATGGCGTTCTGGGGATATTATGTTTTTGGTCCGACCACCGCCGCCGCGTTACGTGTTAACGCGATAACTTCAGTAATATTTCAATTAGAAATTCAAAGTTTTGCATATAAGTAAGTATCATAAAGAGGAAGAACTGATTCGATTTTGGACAATTTACAATTTCTAGATTGGCCACCAGGGGCCAAAAACTGAAAAAATCTCTGTTTTTATCATATCTCTGGAAATATTTGTGCGATTCACTTCAAATCAAGTGCAAATGAAAGGTTGTGACCTGAGGATGTGTCCCACGATGACATTATACCTGTTTGGTTCAAAATTTTGACATAAGGTGGAGCTATGTCACATAAAATTCACCATTTTTGCCATATCTTTGGAACTATTTGTCCAATTGACATGAAACTATGTGCAACTGCAAGGTCATGACCTCACAATGTGTCACATGATGACATCATACCTGTATGGTTCAATATTTAGCCACCAGGTGGCGCTTTGTGATGGAATAATTTCCATTTTGCCATATCTTCAGAAAAATTTGTCCGATTCACCTGAAATTTAGTTCAAATGAAAGTCTATTCAAGGCCTATTCAAGGATTGGGGAATTGGAGGATTGGGGGCGTTCGGGGATATACCCCCAGCTGTTGCCTCTGACGGCATAAGCCTAGTTTATAGTAATGAAATACGCACACTGCTCTGATCATTCTGCATTCCCCCATCAGCTGTATTCACTCACACAAACTTTCACATGGAAATCGATAAAAATGAATGAAAGCAGCTGGGAAATTTAATAATGCCACAATTAACCTGAGGAGACGGCTTTTCTTCTACAAACGCAAAAATACCTTCATTCATATTTCAAACACATTTTACCCTTTCATCAAGAGCCAGTATCAGTTAACTGAGATCAGTATTTTTCAGAAGAGAATTTGATAACACCATAATTTATTACATGCATTCATTAAAAGCAAAAAAAAATCATTTAGATGACAAGTGCTTTTACCAATCCAACTAAAAGATCATATTGAAATATACAGGGTTTACCCTGAACTGAGGGATATACTAACTGCAGCAAAACTTAAAGGGTCAACCATTGATCATGGAAGATTTGGCAGAAGGAAATTTGTGCCTGTGTGTGTGTGTGTCCGCGTGTGTGTGTGTGTGTGTACACGTGCACGTTTGCATCAGGTGTTAGAGCTTACGTGTGCATGCATGTGTGTATATGTGTGTGTGTTTGAGGATATGAGTTTGCAGGTGGATATGAGAGGGAGTGTGTATGAACGTATGTAGATCAGTATTAATGTGTGTGTGTGTGTGTGTGTGTGTGTGTGTGTGTTTTTACTCCAGTTGACAGAGGGACACAGAGGATGAGTACCCTACTCCAAACCCAGCATAGAGGGGTGTGTGTGGGGTGAAGTGTGTGTGGACTGTGTGCAGGAGGGTCAGTGTGTCAGAGTCAGAGACGCTGTAGAAGGACACAGTGCCAGCCGGACGGTCCACATACACACCGACCCTGTACACATACAGTCTTTTACTGCTACCATCGTCATCACCACCATCACTGTCACCACCATAACCATAACCATCATAATCATAACCATCATAATCATCACCACCATAATCATCATAATCATCACCACGGCCATCGTGGCCCCCACCATCACCACCTTCACCACCATCATCATCACCACCATGACTGTCACCATCATGACCCACATCATCATCACCGTCACCATCACAATCACCATTGTCACACCCATCTTCATCATCTTCATCATCACACAGCCCTGCTGTGCAGTAGGTGGAGGGATGAGATATGTATGTTGGTTTCTTGTTGTGCTTGATGTAGTAACTCTGTTTACAGCACATTAGACTCCAGGAGTGTTTATTCTCCCCAAACCTACGGTCATCATCATGTCCTCTCCTGCGGATTCCTCCTTCGGTCACTGCTATAGAAACTTCTCCCTTCTCCGGCGCACTCCACTCAACCTCCCAGTAACAGTGCTCACACACACTCTCTTTGCACAAAACCTGAGGCACAGACAAAAATCTCTGTGGATGATTGGGGTATGTCTCCACTGTCCCTGGTGTGTGCATCACCTTCCTGTTCCCCTCGGACAGAGACAGGCGTGCGTACACAGTGTTTGGATCCAGTGTGAAGCAACAACCATCTGCACACAAGAGACATTAATGAGATTAATTATCATTATCAATACTCACCTCATCATATGTGCGAGAGACAGAGGAAGGAGTTTGATGGTACCAGGGTATGTTTGTATACGTGTGCTTCTGTCTCCGTGTGTGAGTGAAAGAAATGTCTTAGTTAAGTGTCTCCTACGCACAAGCAGAGCACTGTGTGTGTTGGTGAAAAGAGTTCTGTGTCGATACACACTCACATTTCCTGGGAGCTGGTTTGGTCCTGTTCTCTCCTCCATGGTCCACACTGTAAGAAAAACAGAGCAGTGTGTGTGTGATTGTGCATACTTATAGTGGAGTGAGAGAGAGAGAGAGTGTGTGTGTGTGTGTTTGTGTGTACTTACAGCAGTGAGAGTGTGTCCAGTTTAGCAGCAGACAGTGCTCTCACTCCAGAGTCTCCTGGGTGATTGTATCTCAGGTCCAGCTCTCTCAGGTGTGAGGGGTTTGAACTCAGAGCTGAAGCCAGAGAATCACAACCTCTGTGTGTGACTCTACAGCCTGACAACCTGCAGAGAAAAGAACACACACACACACAAAAACATTACAGCACATTCATATACACCAACAGTGCTGTGTGTGTTGAACATCTTTCAGCACACTCTTATACACTAACAGGCTTGTGAGCTGTGCCTGTGTGTATACTAGCTGCAGCAACAGTCGTTCACTGACGTCGTCAAAACGCTGATACTGGTGGTCTCCACTAGGGGCAGACTGCAGCACTCGGACACAGAGGTCACGAAAGCGAAGAAGGCGGTCACACTGCTGTTTCCTGATATAGCTAGTAAACCTACATGGCACGAGCGCCTCTAGTGGTCAGGTCATTATTGCACCTCGCGGACCCATCACGTTACCTCGCGTCGAAATGTGCGGACTACGCACCAAACGACCTTTAGATACGCATGGCAGCCACGATGTGCACGTTGACACGTTCGCTGCAGCTAGTATACTTTGGCCCTAAAGCGGCCATCGCACTCTACCGGAAAATTTGGAAAATTTTGGCATTCACTAGCATAAATTGAAGTTCGTTTGGACATCGTTTTGATTTGACTTTGTTTTAATTCATTTTGATAAGTTTCCACAAGTAATTATTCACTCTGGTGAAAAATTTTGTTTTTCAGATGTGTGCTAAAGATCAGCCCGTATGCAGCGTGTAAGCTTGGTAAACGCAATGCAAGTGTTTGCTTTTCTGCAGTAAGGTAGCGATTAGTCACCTGAATGGTCTCATATAGCCACCCCAAGCGAGAACATTTCTTGGCGAAATTTTTGCATATTGGTAACAAATTAATAAATAAATTAACAATATTCTTACAAATTATGAGTTGCATTTCTTCTATGAACTGGTAACTCATTATATTGATAGATTATTGGTTACGATCTGTCAGCCGACCATTGTCGTTGCTAATGCGATTACTCAATGATTGAGTTGCGTGTGTTACGTGCTCTTACATTTCAACAACAGCACCGCTAGCATAAATGCATTTTTCATTGGTTTCCTGACCTACCCGAGTGGGGTGTATAAGCACAAGCAGGACGTGATGGATTTGAATTCGCAGACCATAGGGAGAGTATACTCACAGCAATGTGTATTTAGAGATCGTTGACATTCATTCAGCATTTGCTCTGGTTCCTAAGTATTTAAGTGAATGATAATGAATAATGATAGTGTAATGAATTTGTTTTGAGTTCTTTTTAATTTGCTTCATTCATTGTCAGTTCTTTCCATCCATCCCCAGCGAATCTATTCATTGGAAATTTAGTGAGTATTCAGACTTTTGCAATTTGTGCGTTTGTTTCTTCAATTCATTATAGTGTGAAGGGGCCTTTGGACACCTTACAGCACATTCAAATATCTGAACAGAGATGCCTGTCATACACCTGACAGCACATTCATATTCATAAACAGGGCTGTGTGTTACAGACATTACAGCACATCACAGCTGCCTACCGGACTCTGGAGCAATATAAACAGGGTCATGCAGTCTAATACGTCCAGATTTACCCTGTTTAAAAGTGATGGGCGTATCAGGGTTAAGAGGAGAGGTGAATACAGTGATGCACCATCATGCCTTGTATGTGCTGCACAAGCCTGTGATGATCTGGGGTCGCTTTAGTTGGTCAGGGCTAGGTTCAGCAATGATATGTTAAAAAAAATGAGGACAGCTGACTACCTGAGTATACTGAATAACCGCAGTAGATACAGTAGGTATACTGTAGTAGGTATACTACTGTATACTGTTGTAGGTAGGTAGCTATACTGTAGTCTACACACTTTTCCTAGTGAAAATGTCCAACTACTACAGTAAGGTGTAATACATTTTTCTCATAAAATTGCAGGTAGTAGGCCTACATGTTTTTTTTTTCTCTTCAAAAATGGTTAAATATTTTAGAAATGTGATTCCAATGGTATGCACAAAGCAACCACTAAGAGCATGAGCCTTCCTTTCTTTAAGCGTAGACCCTAACTCATCCATATCTGTGTTTTTGTTCGGTGAATTATTACAAATCAAAAAAATCAAATACATTGTCCTCTTACATTGTATGGTGCAAAGGAAAGGGATTAAGTAAAAAGTATTTATTTAGTAAGTAAAAGTAAATAACTTTAATCAAAAAGTACTGATTTTAATAGTCAATTCAGCATCCATTCTATTGAAAACAGCACAAAAACTCATTACTTGATGTTCTAATGTGAATTCCTTTGGTTTCGGTGGAAGTCTATTTGGACATCATGTCAAACCCGTCCTAAACATCTTTTTTTACAGAGGTCATTTAAAATGTGGTAATTTGACTGCGTTGCAGCCAGAATTTGACATAATCTTAATAAAGTAATTGAGTTCAGTCCATAATGACGTGTCAACAAAAAAAGAAAGTTTTATGAAATGAGTGAATGTTGGGTTATTAGAGACCAAATAAAGGTAATAAATACAGGTAGAAATGAGCGGAAGCTTAAATTATGTCATTAAATTTAACACAAGACCAAAGTTTACCATTACACTCCTGAACTCACCCCAGTCTTTGCAGTTTACACTGTGGATCCTCCAGTCCAGCAGAGAGCGCTCTCACTCCTGAATCCTGCAGCTCATTGCCACTGAGCTCCAGATCTCTCAGCTGTGACTGAGGAGATAGCAGGACTGAGGCGAAAGCATCACAGCAGCCCTCTGTGAGATTACACCAACCCAGCCTGTGGAGAAATCACACACACACACACACACACACACACACACACACACACACACGCGTGCGCACGCACGCACACACACACCCACACACACATGCGTACACACGCACACACACACACACACGTTGGGTTTTCATGTCTTGTGGTGACATTCCACTTGCATTCATTCCCTAACCCCTTTCCCTGCCCTTAACCCCAAACAGTACATACCTAAACCTAACCTTAACCTTACCCTAACTTTATCCCAACCTGAACCTTAACCCCTAAGCATAAAATAACTTGAGTTCCACTTGGACACCTATAAATGTCTCATAATTACCCACCAATGCCCTGTACCTGCAGAAAAGGGGAGGGGGGGTATAATTACCCAGCATCAATGAAGACACCATGAAGGGTGAACAATATATACAGGTTTAGGTGCAATATTTATTACTATTCAGATGCCTTTTTTTAAGAGAAGGCCTTGCTCAGCGAAACCATGCCAAACACTGTACTCTGCATGTATTTCAACAACATGGCTCTGTGGTAAAAGAGTCTGGGTACAAAAGTGGTCTGTCTGCAGTCAAGACATGTCAGCGATTTGAAACGAAATGAGGCTGCAAAGTATTGAGCCACTATAATCCAACATGAAGTGAGAATGAGAAAATATTTTGATTTCAAAACTATAGCAGTTGGTCTCCTTAGTTTCCAAATGCTTAAAGAGTGTTGATTGAAGAAGGTGTGATGCAACACAGTGGTAAACATGCCCCTGTTCCAACTTTTTTGAAACGTATTGCTGGCATAACATTCAAAATGAGGCATATTTTCCACAAAACATTAAGATACCTTAGTTTCAACATCTGATATATTGCCTTTGTACTATTTTCAAATAAATATAAAATTCAAATGATTGAAAATCATTGCATTCTGTTGTTATTTACATTTGGGCCAGGTCACGCGGTAACAGAGTTACAAAATTGGTGTATTTTGCGTCATAGTTCCAAACTAAGTAAGATAGAGTTACAATTTAAATGGCTTTGTGTAGGTCATCCGTAGTATTTCAAGCAACAAAATCGCTAATTTTGTTCGTTTGATTTATTTTGGGTGAAAACAGCAAAAAAAAAAAAAAACTGGTCAGTGATGGAGTTACAAATTTTTAAGCTTTTTTAGACATTATCCCATGGAAGTTCCCTACCAAATCCGAAGTGAATCTCGCCTGTAGTTTCAGAGAAAAAGATTTCAAACTTTCAGATTAAAAAAAAAAAAACAGGGAAAAAATCTTTTTAAAAAATTGAAAAAACAATATTTATCAAAACTGTGAGCAAACTTTTTACACATAGTCCCGTGGAAGTTCCATTACTCACATGGTTGGAACCAGTGAATACGAATAGACAAAGCATGTAAGTCGCTAAAGTAGTTAGCCACTATGCTTTTGGGAAACACACAACTGCTTAGCAAAACTAATGCTTGTCTAAGACAATGTTTGTGATGAAATGTTAAATCTCAACTTAATATAATACAGGCTAGCTAAATTAACACCATCAATGTATCAACGTTACCATAAAGATAAAACCGCCAAAGCGTTTTCCCACAGATAACGTTGGAGCTTTGACAGGGACACATGAATATGATTATCAGCCCTAAGACTTATCAGGTTGTATCCTGCTTCTCTCTTATTTTACGGCAGTGAATAAGATGAAAGTAATGAAACTAAAGGTGGAGAAGTGAATAATGAGGATGGGCAGAGGAGTAAAGAAAGAACCTTATCTTTTAAACAGTTTGTCATTATAACAACTCAAAGTTAACATCACACAGCACACAGCAGCACTCACCCAAGTGTCTGTAGTTTACAGTTTGGACTCATCAGTGCAGCGCAGAGCTGCTTTACCCCTGAATTCCCCAGGTTATTGTAGCTCAGGTTCAGTGCCTGTAGTTTACAGTTTGGACTCATCAGTGCAGAACAGAGCCGCTTCACTCCCGAATCTCCAAGGTTATTGTAGCTGAGGTTCAGAGTCTGTAGTTTACAGTTTGGACTCATTAGTCCAGGACAGAGCAGAGTCACTCCCAAATATCCCAGGTTATTGCAACTGAGGTCCAGTAACTGAAGTTTACAATAAGCAAACATCTCTGCGACAAAGAACTGCGTCACTCCTGAATTTCCCAGGTTATTGTTGCTGAGGTCCAGGGTCTGTAATTTACAGTTTGGACTCATTAGTCCATCACAGAGCCACGCCATTCCTGAACGTCCCAGGCTACTAAAGCTGAGGTCCAGATCTCTCAGGAGTGAGTTTGATGACTGGAGAGCTGAGGCCAAAATTGAACAGGACTTGTCTGTGAAGTCACAGCTGTTCAGTCTGTAAAGAAGAGTTATTGAATTAATAATCTCTCCCCACCACAAATGTAGCCACAAGGCATATAAAAGTTCATTATTGGAGCTATAGTACAAATATGAAGCTGATCCAGGCACAGCGATCAGAAGGGAACACTAAATATCTAACTGAGCAATATGTTCGTGCGGTGTGATTTTCTGTTGTTTTAGGGTCACGTTTGGCAGTCAAGCTCCTATTATTGTACGTTGAACATGTAAATAAACAGAACTGTCAATAAGGGCTGGTAGCCGGTCGTATTTCGCCATACATTTTGTACGGTGGTTGACGAGGGCAAATGTATCTCAACAGCCCAAAACACATCCAGTTGGAGAATAGCAACGTTGAATCAATATTAACCTACGGATGAATGGTGACAACTCATAAAAATAATTTCAGCTCCTGATCATTGCTTTCAGCAACCTAGAATAATCGTTCTACGCATAATGAAAGCCACCACCGTAGCCATAGTGAAAGGCATTCCAATCAAAAGTGTGCAAAACTGATCCCTTCAAAGCGCGCTATAAAAAACGGCCGTTTCTGAAATGAGCAGCCAATGGTTACTTTACACCCACAATGTCGTGCGACGACGTGAGCCCAGCGACAAGCCTTAGCCCTCAAACGTACTGCTGTTGAACCTTAGATGTGGGTTTTTATTTGTTTTGGAACATAAAAGTACCTTTTTGACCCTACAAGGGTTCACACGTGTACCTTGAGGTCCTATAATTAGCACCAAAGGGTACATAAGTGCTGAATGTACCTTGGGGAACAGAAATGGACTTCTGCTGTACCCCGATTTCTGAGAGTGTAATTGGTTAATAGGGGACGATTCTGTAGTCCTTCATTTGGCTCCGTGTAGCATGTCGCCGAAAAATACCGATGTCAGAGTCAAGTTTTTTTTTTCCCGGAAGCATTTCACGCGCCCTTTGATGTTTGGCGCTTTTGTTCAACCTGCGTTGGGTTTAATAAAGGAAAAGGGAAAGCTCGGATGTTCGCCCCATGGCAGCAGGTAGTGGTATTGCGCCTTTAAAAAGAATTGATTCAGAATCGTCCCAACCCTAATGCTTTCCAGCAGCGAGTAAGTGACAGTTCGGATTTTAGTATTGAAAAGAATTCCGATTTCAATCGTCATCAGTATGGACTGAGATCAGTACTTTCGGCTTGCCTTGACTTTTGGGTACCCAGAGAAACATTCAAGTGTGTAAAAACGACTTGCGTACATCCAGTCAAGAAAATTGAGTTTGATGTCTCCTGCAGCTCTAACGGTGGCAGGCTTGTTACTGATGAAACCCCAGCAGGCTAGGGAATGCGCAGTATATGCATTCACAATATTAAATATTAATGATAAATTCTAAACCCCCTTATCACGAATAAAACCCACCAAAATATATCGGCGCCCCCTCCGGTGAACGTACAACTGTGAATTACTTTCCCTGCTCAACGATGATCAACAAATGTAGAATTTATGTACGATCAAGGAATATCAGCCGACCCAGATCCAAAGAAGGGTCATTTCTCCAACCTTTCAGCTCGTTAGGATCCAGAAGCCGACACAAACCTTCATTGTACTTAAGCTTAGAGAAATATCTTGTGTTTGCGGTACTTTCAAGGTTTTATACATATTCAGAGACCGCCAAATCGGTTCCACAACTGCAGGATGCCACACTTTCCCATTTTGTTGTATTGATTTACACTTGTTCTTGCCAACCACGCTAATGTGCATGTCTGAATATGACGTCAATGCTAGCAAACAAGAGCTAGTCCAAGAGTGAGGCCATGTCCTCAAATACGGATGTGAGTGCACCAGGCGGTGTGTTGAGAAACAAGTCTAACGGGACCATGGTGGAACCAGGCGACACATGGTTGGATTGCTCACATAAATGTAGAATGACCATCCCTGATCCAAAAATACACACAACTTCCACTGTGGCTTTGGCTTTCTCAAGTTGCTGAAAAGTATCAGAATGGTCATCCTGAGTATCACAGGACGCAGTGGATGATACGCTGCACACACAATTTAGCTTCACTTGCTGGTAATCGTTCAGCTATTTTTGGAAATCAAAAGTTCTGCCCGCCATCTTTTTTTTGTTTGTTTAGTATGTTACCTCCAGAGCAGAATCTCCCGCCAAGGTAAAATGAAGCTTAGCGAAAGCTCAGTCAGGAAGACTCTCTCTCTCGTGCACGTCAACTCCGTTTATTTTCTTTTCATTCACTCCCATGCTCGCCCATAAACCTCTGCAGTCAGCTGGTGTAGCAGCTGATCTCTTCCATCCAACCGCGGCACACCTCCATCGCATCGCTAGCCAATCGTTATGTCGCTGTCTTTTATAAAATGTCATTTTTCTCTGCTCTAGTTCGTTCATGCTGCCGTTCGCCTCCTCCCCAACGCCACCCTGCCCCATCAGAGCTTCCGTACTGCCGCTCCAGCGCCGCCAGCCTTCAGCCACCACCGCCACCAGTGTTTGGACTCTTCAGGGGATTTTCCTGCTGCTGCGCTGAGCTGCGCTCCTGCTCTACGAGTCTCCCAAAGAGTCCGAGCGCCAAAGACTGTCTGATTTAAGCATGCTAATTCTGACTGCTGTCTTCCTGCCGTCCTGATCCTCTCATCCCTAATTTACCATCAATTTATTATTCAGCCAGCGGAGGACGGGCTTCCCCATAATAGTCAGGTTCCTCCTGAGATTTCCTCTCAATGAGGAGTTTTTTCTCACTGCAGTTCGAGGCTTTTTCTCCTACAGGGAGTTTTTGCCTGCTATTCGGGGATTAGGGATTAGTCTGGACTCTGCCCTTTTCTCTCTGTAAAGCGCTATATAAATAAAATTCAATTGAATTGAATTCTACTTATGCTCAATGCATATTAAATTTTTCTGATTTCACTCGAGTCTCTCCTCATTGAAATGTCATTACAATTTTGTGTCAATAAATGTTTTTGTATTCCAAATACACGAGTTTACCTGACTGAACTGTAGTATATTTAGATGGTCTGTAATTCAGCAAGTAATAGTCTGAAGGTAAAATTTAGAACGGTTCCATTAAAAATACTAAAGTTATCGTACAAAAAAAAAAAAAATCAACTAACTCTGAGGGGGCCAGGTTTGGGTTCCACTTGCTTTTGTGCTTTCAATTAAATGTGTTATTCCCCAACAATTTCACTGCATTTTTACCTCTGCTGTGACGATAGTCAGCAGTCAGCGGAGCTTTTCTAATTCCGAGTCGTCCGGCGTCCGGCTGTCTGTCTGTCTGGCTGGCTGTCTGCCTGTCTGGCGGCAACTTTTCACTTCAAATTTGAATATCTCAAAAACTGTCTGATAACTTTTTCTCTAATTTGATGCAAGCCTTCCTTATGATATTTTGAATATTCATTGTGAAATTTAGCAAATGTAACATCCCATTTTTTTGAGAAATTCAGCATTTGCGCTTAGAAAATCAGTGTTTGTCCTCATTTTTTCAGTCTTTCATTAATATCTCCAAAACTGTCTGATAACTTTTTAGCACCACTGTGACGATAGTCAGCAGTCAGCGGAGCTTTTCTACTGCTGAGTCGCCCGGCGTCCATCCGGCTGTCTGTCTGTCTGGCTGTCTGCCTGTCCGGCGTCAACTTTTCACTTCAAATTTGAATATCTCAAAAACAGTCTGATAACTTTTTGTCTAATTTGTTTTGAGCCTTCCATATGATGTTCTGATGATCCACTGTGAAATATAGAAAATTCTACATCCTGGTTTTTGAGAAATTCAGCATTTAATATTGCAATAGTTTTCAAGGATTTCTGAAATTAAGTCATCACATGGACATTTCAGTCATCCTCAGCGGAGCTCTCTAGGCCGACAGGCCTCTTGTATTGTCAACAGACTGAAAATATGAAAGCAACATATGCTGGCAATCATCAAAAGTTATTTATAACATCATACTCACATGGCCTTCCTGCAGTTTCTGATCACTGGTATCAGTCTGTGATAATCTGCCGGCGATGTGTTATACGTTTTCAAGTCAAACTCATCCAGGACCTCCTCTGACATCAGTAACACAAAGGCCAGTGCTGAACACTGGCGCGGCTCCAGCATTTTATCAGGAAGTCTTCCTGACCTCTGGAAATGAAGGATCTCCTCTACCAGAGAGGTGTTATACAGTTCATTCAGACAGTGGAAGAGGTTGATGGTCCTTTCCGGAGATTCCTGCCAGATCCTCCTCTCAATTAATCGCACTGTTTCCTTAATACTGTTATATCTGCTTCCTGTCTGTGGGTCTGATACAGGTGCACTGCTTCCTGTCGGTGTCAGTACTCCTCGTAGGAGCGTCTGAATGGAGTCCAGCGAGAGGCCGAGAAGGAATCGGAGGAAAAGGTCCAGATGTCCATTCTTACTCCCTAAAGCCTGATCCACTGCAGTCCTGTGTAACTCATACAGCTGCTCTCTGTCACTGTCAGGTTCTGACTCTTCTGCTCTGAGCTCATTTCTGTTCTCATTTACACAGGAATGAAACACAAACAAGGCAGCCAGATACTCCTGAATACTCAGATGCACAAAGCAGTAGAGCTTCTCCTGATCCAACCCACGCTCCTCTTTAAAGATCTCAGTACACACCCCAGAGTACACTGACGCTTCCCTCACAACAATGCCGCTCTCCCTTAGGTCCTCTTCATAGAATATCAGATGACCCTCTTCCAGCTGTTCGAAAGCCAGCCGCCCCAGTTTCAGGATGATTTCTGTATCTGATGCTGACGTCTCATTGGGGTTTGTCTCACTGGTACCCTGATACTTCTCATTCTTCACATGAGTCTGAATGAGCAGGAAGTGAGTGTACATTTCAGTCAGAGTTTTGGGCAGATCTCCCCTCTCTGCTCCACCCAACAGTGTCTCCAGAACAGCAGCAGAGATCCAACAGAAGACTGGAATGTGACACATGATGTCGAGACTCCTGACTGACTTTAAGTGTGAGATGATCCTGCTGGCCTTTTCCTGATCTCTGACACTCTTCCTGAAGTACTCCTCCTTCTGTGCGCCATCGAACCCTCGTATCTCTGTCATCAGGTGGACGCACTCAGGAGGGATCCGATAGGCAGCAGCAGGTCGGGAGGTGATCCAGAGGAGAGCAGAGGGAAGCAGATTCCCCTGAATCAGATTGGTCAGCAGCACATCCACTGATGATGACTCTGTTACATCACAGCAGATCTCATTGCTTTGGAAATTGAGAGGAAGTCGACACTCGTCCAGACCGTCAAAGATAAACACGACTTTGACTTCATCGCTGTTAATGCTTTTAATCTCTTTCGGCTGCGGAAAGTAGAGCTGCAGAAGCTGCATTAGACTGAATTCTTTGTCCTTCTTCAGATTCAGGTCTCTGAAAGGAAGACTGAAGACGAAATCAATGTCCTGATTGGCTCTTCCTTCTGCCCAATCCAGAATGAACTTCTGCACAGAGACGGTTTTCCCGATGCCAGCGATGCCCTCTGTAAGCACAGTCCTGATGTGTTTCTCTTGTCCAGGTAAAGGCTTAAAGATGTCATTGCAGAGGATTGCAGTCTCCTGTGTGATTGGTCTCTTGGATGCTGTCTCAATAAATCTGACCTCGTGTCCATTATTGACCCCCCCACTCCCCCCCTCTGTGATGTAGAGCTCTGTATAGATCTCATTCAGGAGGGTTGGGTGGCCTTGCTTTGCTGAACCGATATATATGCATTCAAACCTCTGCTTCAGATGGGATTTCAGTGGCTGCTGGGCTTTCCTAGGGGATTTATCTAAAGAGAGGAAATATGAAATACAAATGTTTAAAATAAGAAACACTGCCCATTCAAAAACAGATTTTAAGGAGGACTAAAAAAAAAA
Organism: Gymnothorax reevesii; assembly: GCA_029721435.1. Taxonomy (NCBI): domain Eukaryota; kingdom Metazoa; phylum Chordata; class Actinopteri; order Anguilliformes; family Muraenidae; genus Gymnothorax; species Gymnothorax reevesii. The sequence goes on from CM056586.1 coordinate 69,653,844, forward strand.
TTGTCATGATGGGTGACATAAATCAGTTAATGTCCTCTCGATTATAGATCAACATAAATATAACAAATCAGCAAAGAATTGAATACTGTTGCACTTGTATGTATTTGCATAATTAGGATGAACCGAAAACATTCCAGTTTTTACTATCACTTGAGCTTCAAAATTCAAAGCAGACAATCAAGCCGGACATTATTTCAAAACAACACTTTTTTCTATTGATAGCTGTAGCATTACCCCAAATGCAGAGTTTTATGGAGACGTTACTGTAACAACATTTCATGTTCCTATTAATTATGTGTCAGAGTCCTTTATCAAACACTGTTTGTAAGGTCCCGTGTTCCTCTGTTACAGACGACATTATCAGATTTGATAGAATATCTGGTTCTAAGCAGAGTCACATGACCTCTCCCACAGAGCTCCAACAGGCTGTACAGCTGAACCAACTTCTCCAGAAATTACTCTTACTGCAAGAGTAAAGGATGCCTTTAGAGCCGGGGTGGGCAATTCCAGTCCTGGAGGGCCGGTGTCTATGCAGGTTTTTATTTCTATCAATTACCCTCACTAATTTAGTTAATTGGTTGCATACACAAATATAGATTTGTGCGAAGGTTCGATCAAAGAAAAATGTTTTATATAGGGACACAAGAACAGTCTTTGGTGGTCGCTAATTATAATTTCACGAAATGCATCGTAATTGTCAGATTTCGTGAATAGTTTGGCTAATGTAGATTATCAACTAATTAACAGCCAGAAGCTGGTGTGGAAATCAGGGACACATACGGCCCTTGTTGCCCACCCCTGCTTTAGAGAATGCCAACCTCACACTGCATACAGGAGAAGGCCCACAACACCCCACACAACAAGGTAGACTAACACATGCAGAATGTAGCCAAAACACCATCCACGGCTTCTCTATCACCTCTCCAAAGACAACGCACAGCCACCTTGGACACGACGCATGAGGACTAATCTCGGTAAGACTGGCTGAACAGTTGAGCAGTTGCTTTAGTTCTGTTTAGTCTGAACTGAGCTTGATGTGAATTTTGTGTTCCAGAAACAGTAAATTCTCATTTGAATTGTCTTACCGTGCTGCTCATCTCTCTCCAGTGAGTCGGCGAGATCCCCCTGCTCCATGTTCCTCAGGATGTGGAGAGTGATCTTCAGTGACCTCTCAATGCCACAGGCCTCCAGCATCTCAATGATGAACAGGACCTCAGGATCCTCCTGCCCTGTTTCACTGCATTCTGGGTAATCATGATGACTCCTGGATAATTCCTTCACCTTTATAAACTCATCCTTTTCAGAGGGATCTTCGGACAGACTCAGAAAGCACTCTGGGTAATCCTGACTCAGATGGGTCTGAAACATTTTCAACAATTCATCCTTCTTTAGCTTCCTCAGAGTGCACAGGAGAGACTGAAATGAACAAATAGAATGAAGAGCTTTATCAGTGTGGAATGAAAAGTTGAAGAGGTGTGCTCCAAAGTACATAAAACAACACATGAGGCAGAGGGTTTTAAATAAAAATTAAACTAAATGCACAATATGCATTATGTGTAAGTTTTTTAAAGCCAGAACAGGGATAGATTTTTCCAGACACCAAACATGCAGCAGAGCCAAGTTCTCATATTTGAAAAATAGCTTTTGCTCCAGATTTACAGCGTTATAACCAGGTGAGCTGACCCAGTAGCCCCACAATAAAATAGCATAAACCTAATCCGCTAGAAATATAGCACAAAACGAGACCAAGAAGTTAAAAAATTAGGACAGGCAGACGATAGTCGATGCACTCGACTTCCTTACGATTCGTCCATGTTTCCCAAGAATTATGACATCAGAAAGGGGCTATTTTCTCTCTGTCTTTTTTTGGGATGTGTTCGACTTGAAAGGGCGTTCAAATGTCTCTTTTATTCTCTTCCTATTTGAGTGTTCAGAAAGTGCTTTATTCATCATTTCGATGACATTACCTATCCATGGCAGTATAGTTTGTCCATTTTCACATTTCTCAATACATGTTTACTTGAAGTGTTGTCTAACGCCACTGTTAAATACCATTTTTTTTCCTTTTTATCTGTTAAAAAAGTGCCACTGACTCCTCAGTCTGTCTCAATTACTTTCATTCCTGAAGAAAATAAAGACTTCGAGTTACTGTCATCATATTAGCCTATTTCACTTTTGAATGTGGATGCCAAAATTCCAGCTAAAGCACTGGCAAGAAGAAGAAAGAAGAAGAAGAAGAAGAAGAAGTCTTTTCTGAGCCTTGTGGTCCATCTGCCTGGTGCTAAACCCCTGTGTCTGTGGCACGAAGTGACTATTGCTACTACCCCTGGATGGGATGCCAGTCCATTGCAGGTACTCCCTCAGCTCTTAGTCAAGTTTCCCTGACTATTTTCTGGCACCCATTTATACATGTGGTGTGGAAGTGAATTGTTTTGCTCAAGACCACACTGCGAAGGCCGTGGCAAGGACTTGAACTCAGAATCTTTTGATCCCAAGTTTCGCTACCGTATCTCCGCTGGCAAGAAGATTGGATGCAATTTCTCCGTCAATAATTCATCCAGATCAGAGAGGGTTCATCTCTGATCTCTAGTCCTACACTAATATGAGATGATAATTGGGGATTATTCAGTATTACAAGACCAAAAATTCAAATTCCATGGTGATTTCTTTGGATGCAGAGGAAGCCTTCAATCACATTGAATGGCATTACTGATATGAGGTCTTTCATAGGTTTTCCCAGGGCACTATTATCAGTTGGGTAAAATTGCTTTATTCATCTCCCACAGCTACTGTAAGGGTAAATGGGCTGATATACCCTGCTTTTGCTCTGGAGAGGGGGACACACCAAGGTTCTCCTGAGGTTGCTTTATCCCATGTCAATGATACCAAGTTATACCCCTCGTAATATTTTAAAAACAATTAATTGGGGGTCAATTCCATGCATCCAGGGAGTATCCAGGGAGGAGCGAGGGGTGGATCTACCTGTGGATCTGACCATATCAGACAAGGACCAGAGGATAGCCACGCCCCTTAAACCATATTCTGGCTTTATCCTTTATTCTAGTCTATGTAGGACCATAATTTAAAAAAATGAACATCATGATATATTGAAGGAGACTTGAAACTTGCGATAGATACAAAAAAGTAATGTGGAAAATAATTATTTAAATAGTAAATCAGGAGGAAAAGTAGGGTCATTTTCTCATAGACTTCTGCACTCCTTGCTCAAAATTCTATGCCGCAGAAAAGTCAACGAAGCTCAGTTTTCTCATTTAGTTCCAGACACGTTATGTCAGTTAACGGAGAATGTTATGTCAGTTACTCTATGTTTAGACTCAGAAAATATAATTCAGCCAACATAAACACTTTTTTCATTTTGATTGCAGAAGACGTGACTGTGAGCCTTTTTTGACAGAGAGACTAAAATGATTGAAGGAAAGAATTCAGAGAAATCTTCAATGTAAAAAAGCATGTAAAAATTAAGGTATTTTTTCATGTTGCGTCAGTTACCCTGTAAAATGACAAACTGTGGGATAGTTCATTATGCAAATTAGAATCTATAACACGGGTTCTCAAGCACCAACAAATGTTTGAATCCGTGTGACATTTTGTAGTGATCAACTATGTAATTACAGGGTAACTGAAGTTTAAGTTGTTCTAAATGTTACGTCAGTTACCATGGAATTGACCTGGGCTATTTCTTTATTTACTTGGAATAAGAAACATCGAAAAAGCTCGAAAAAGCTGAAACTCCCCAGAGCATTGGGAGGCCTTGCTGTCCCTAATTTTCAGTACTTCCACTGGTCTCTTCAAAACTTAATCTGTGTGGAAAAAAAACAAGACAGTAATTCATTGCGGCTTGATCTCAATGCCGAGGAATGTCCAACTTTCTCTCTGTCCAGTCTTCCATTTTTGAGTAATGTAAAGGACCTTTCCTTAGATAAAGAGCACTCTGTAGTAGGTTACACTTTCAGATCTGGGGACCACGCAAAGAAAACCTTTCAGGCATCAAGACGATATTCTTTCGGTGCACCCATAGTCAACAACCTTGATTTGTCTCCGTCACATTTAGAAAAGCGTTTCCAAATTTGGAGTATATTAGATTTTCAGACAATAAATGATCTTTTTGACAACAACTTGGAACAACTACAGAATAAATGGAGGTCACTGGTTTTTTTGTTATCACCAAATTAGGAACTTTATACAGACCTACCAAAGCTTAGGCGACACTAATTTGGAGAAAGTTTTCGGCCATGCTTGCGCTCTCTTGAAAAAAACAAATAAGTTAATATATATCAAAATTTGTTTCTTCCCACTAAAACTACCACGGACGGTTGCAGGCTTTCGTGGAAACATGATCAATAATTTGTGATAAATGTGACAGATCCATTGGTTACTACATTCCTTTAATTTGGTCCTGTCCTGTGATCCAGGGCTTCTGAAATGACGTTGAGAAGCATGTCTCAGATAAGATTCATTACCCCGTGGGGCTTCAGCCACTTGAGTTGAGTTGCATTTTAGGGTTACAGTCTATCCCTGCCCTGAGGGGTTACAGACAAATATTGAGTCTCATGTGATACTCCGATCGCTTAAAAATATTGCTGGGTTGGAGATACAAGGATAAACCAGCTATATTTCAATGGTTTAAAAACTTGCTTGACCTTTTTCCAGAGAAAGATAAACTTATGTCCTTACAGAGAATTTGCAAAACTTTTTATCAATATGGGACTCAGTCATTTTCATATCTGAGGAAAAAATCAGGGCAATACATTGTTGCCCGTCCTTGCTCTCCCTGACCCCATGAATAAAACTGCATTTGTGCATACACGCAGTTATGAAAGAGCACAGAGAATGAACAAGTAAATAAATTAATAAATTTTCTGTCGTTCTTGTTGGTTGCTGAAGAGAAGGGCTCCTCTGCTGTAGGCAAACTGTCCCAGTGTGGTTGTGGTGTTGGTGTACGTGCTGGATGTGCACAGCCCCCCTCTGTTTTCTCTCGAGGATTTAGTGCTCTGCACACCTGGTAAGTATTTTTGCTACGCTATTATTCTGTAAATAATTTTTTATTGCTTTTTTCCCATATTTTTGTATAACCCCAGATGACAGTTACGCCATCTGGGTTTGCACTCCTCAAAATGTTTTGGGTCTGTGGCCTTTTGTTTCATCGTTTTTTTGTTTTTGTTTTTGTCAATGCAGTATATTTCTGTTTCTTATTCATAAAAAGATAAAGAAAATGATAACTGAAATATGACAAATGGTAAATAAATTAAAGTCTTGTCAAACTGCAAGAGAATCTCCCGTGTACAGATCTCTTTAGCACATTCCACAGGCTATAAATAAGAGTGAGATCTGGGGTCAAACGCAAAAAGCCTTCAGAGAAGGGCTTACGTCTCAAGTGCATCAAAACTCTCAAATGCAGCATTGATCACACCTGTTTGAGTTCAAAGTTCCTACTTTTTCATATAAAGTGAACGCAGGTACAAACACATTGCAAAGAGTTCCTCTTTAAATTACAGAGGGGTATAAAATAACACGTGACAAGAAAGAAGCAAATCTCACATTTGCCGACATATTTTTGTTTTAAATAAAAAAGGAATGTGAGCAAAAGGGTGTTGCTAAAAATTCCAGTTTATGCAATGAGCTGTCCAATGTAGGGTTACCATTGGCTGATCTCATGCATGAGGGAGGCCTGTCATCACTGTTGTTTCTCTTTAAGGCCCCCAATGTGTTGGGAATTATACTGAGATCAGCTTCTAAGAATGGCAAATATGCTTTGCTTATGGTTTTCATTATTAGTGAGGATATGAGATTAATACAACATGTAGTTTTGTTATTAAATGTGACTCATGAACACTCGAAATATATTAGCACCAGCCGATCTTACCTTTTTGAGGAAACATGTCTCTGAAATGTTCTTTTCCAAAGAGGGAGAAAGGAATGATGGCGAGATCCTGGGAATAAATCAGCCTCCAGTTAAACTCATCCTCTCACTGCAGCTCTAATTATCACGTTAAACATCATATTCTTGCATTTCTACCCGTTTATGTCAGGGCTGGGGGCTCCATCTTCTGCGTCTGGTTCCTCTGGGAGATTCATTGTGGAAACAGCGCCTCCTATCTCAGTAGACTGGAACACATCAGAGCAGATGAGAGTGCACTAGGGGTCTGGCTCAAATTAGTCAGCCTGTAAAAAACTCAAAAAGAATACATTGAGAACACTGGCACACTCATTTGAGAGACACACACACACACACACACACACACACACACACACACACACACACGCACACACACACACACACACACACACACACACACACACACACACACACACCTGTTTTGACAGGAAGAAATGAACTATTCAAACTGGCAGTATATATCAGCTTTATGATATAAATAATTACCATTCTCCAGTGGCTGTGTTTTCATTGGTCAGTGTACACTGATTCTTGTCATTCCATGCATTCACAATAGAGCTATCCTTTATTCACCCAGCTCGAACTATGCAAATGGCTCTGAGCCTTTTCTGTAATGTCATATAAGACCGCAGAACATGGGTGGGATCCTATACCCGCCCTACAACCAGAGGGCACGTTTTCGCACATTTGATATCTGCAAGGAACGCACAACTCAATTCAGACCTTAGGTTTTCAATGGACATCATATCAGAAGAGTGGTTATATTGCATAATGTTGTTCTGTGGTACAATTAGAACATATTAGTAAATCGTAATGTGAGGTCTGGTTCAGGGAAGGGTTATGTATTTGCCTCTTTTGAACTGACAGTTGTTTGTTTTCTTCATGGTGGATGACAAAAGGATATTGCATGTGTGCTGCCTCATCTTTGTACCCTAATTAAACAGGAAGTGATGTAATGGCTCATTCCTTAAGACTTAGATCAGGGATGTCAAACTGACCCGTAAACGGGCCAAGAGGCTGCAGGTTTTCACTCCAACAATGCAGAAGCACACCTTATACAACTAATCAGTTGTGCAGGCCTAGATCAGTTGATTAAATCAGTGCTTTCAGGTGAGCTTTTGCTTGGTAGGATTGAAGACCTGCAGCCTCTTGGCCCGTTTACGGGTCAGTTTGACACCCCTGACTTAGATGAAACTTTAATAAGTGGAATTTAATCCCTGTTTTAATTTTGATTGATTTTATTTACAGTTATCTTTAAGGGCGCCATTAAGTGTGAAACCTTGATTTGGAGGAAATTTTTGATTAAATCAGTTGATGGTTTTGGCTGGTTACATTAGAACTTAAATACTGTTCAGTATTTTTCACAATTTAGAGTTTCTCTATAAATATGCTTTTTAGAATATTTTAAAGTATAACTCTATTTCCAGAAAAGCTGAGATGCTGTGTAAAATGTTAATAAAAACAGAATGCAATGATCTGCAAATAATTAAAAGCATATATTTAATTCAAAATAGTCCAAAGACAACACATCAAATGTTGGAACTGAGAAATGTTATTGTTTTTTGAAAAATATCTGCTCATTTTGAATTTTATGACAGCAACATGTTCCAAGAAAGTTTGGACAGGGGCTACAAAAGACTGGAAAAGTTGAATGATGCCCAAAAAAAAAAATGCTCCTGGCAAAACATCTCATCATATTTGCTTCAAAAAATACAGCCTGAGACCTAGCTAGTGTTTCCTGCTGTCTTTATGTGATATTGGACAATATCTTGGATGTCCTGTACAATTTAGCTTGCAAACATGCTTCTATGAATTTAGTTTCTGGATATAATGTCTCTGAAGTTGATGACTTGAGGTTTAGTTAACATCAATAAGTAGCAAGCAAGTGCGTCTAGTGGGTAAGGCATAAGTACAGGCCAATAGCTACAGTGTTTTGAGCTAACAGGCACTAGTCATCCTTTAATGGCTAAGCAGCCATGGCTAAGCAATGCAAGTAAAACTTTTACATTCATTTGATGCTTCTACTTACATGGATGAAAGCAAATGTTTAAAAAAATTTAAAAAAGACTGGAGCACACTGAAAACATTCACAGCCTGTGTGATGCGAAAAGAATAATGATTTGACAACACTGTGTCCTCATCGAAATCAGAGAGGATGGAAGTACTAAAACATATTGTTTAGTGCTAATTTTCTGTGCAGCAAAATAATTAATAGTGTAAATATAACCCTAAGGCTGAGTGTATGATCTGTAGACTTGGGTTGGCTGCTTCATAGAAGGTACAAAAAATACCTTAACTGATGAGAAGTCTTGACAGGGCTTTTTTTTAAATATAATTTTGCTTGGTCAAGTTTACCAGTGATAAGGATAATTCATCGACTGTTAAACATACGTTTTCATCTTATTGCAGTGTTGCAGTGATTGTGTGGTAAATTCATTTGAGAAAGATGTTTTAATCACTTTACCAACAAAAAAAATATATTAATCAATACTGGGCATTTCTTAACAGATGAGTGAATAAAAATCATGCAAGAAAAAGGCTTAAGGACTGTGGTTACAGGTGTGATTCTTACATGAAACATAAAAATTGCAAACTATGAACGATGAAATTTACCATTTACCAAAGGGAAGGTGCTTTACAGGAAGAACATTGGCAGTAGAGGATAGGAAAGTGTGCAACTAAATAATAATAATAATAACAATAATACCCTGTTGCAACCTGCAGCTTTAATATCATTGATTGGAAACTAGATGAGACACAGGAAATGGATACCAAAACCCGCAGGATGCTAACCATGCACAGTCTGCACCACCCTATAGCGGCTGTGGAGAGGCTTTATATACCCTGTTCAAATGGAAGCAGGGGTCTGCAGCCCCTAGAATTGCAGTATAAGATCACAACTATTGGTCTCCTGAAGTGCCTACAGCAATGAATGAATGAATGAATGAATGAATGGTTTATTCAGTAAATACCTTGCAGCCAAAAGCTGAATTACGTATCACTTACAATCCATTGACATATTGATTAACTTGATTTGATTTGTTAAGTTTAGGTGGGATTCTGACTTAGTTATAGGCGTTCAGTCATAATCCCACAGATGGTAGCTTCGCACCACTGGCTCTTTTCAGTGGTATGTTGGCATACACCAGGTCTTACAACCTGTGAGGTAGTACAAGATTCTTCTCAATTGGTCTCCAAGAGATGGAGGAACTAGGGTTGAACCATGTAGATAGAAGGCGTAGCACATAAGACCAGAAGTAGATTTTGAAATCTGGAAGAGCTAGCCCCTCTTGTGTCTTGTCTCGCTGATGAGTTGTGAGTATTAGGTGCGATCTTTTTCCTTTCCATATGAATTTAGAAACTAATGACTGATGTTTGTCCCAATAGCCCAATGGGGTAGCAAGTGGGATCATAGAAGAGTAAAAATTGACACGAGGGAGTATATCCATTTTAACTATTACTATTCGGGCTTGAAGTGAATTTGGGAGATTCAACCAGCACTCAAAGCCCTTCTCTATCTGACTGTATATACCTTGAAAATTTTTGGATGGATGATATGGAGGGAAAATTTTGACTTCAAGATATCTAAAGCTTTTAACTACTGGTGTATGGGAGGGCAGGGGAACCTGTAGTGCAGCTGAGTTTAAATGCATCAGTGCTGATTTTGTCCTATTAATTTTGTATCCGGAGAGTAAGCTAAATGAATCAAAAGAGGAAAGCAAATGTGGTATTGAGGTACCAGCTCTGCTTACATAAAGAAGATTGTCATCAACGTACAAAGATATACGATGCTCTGTGTTACAAAAAGTGATGGAATGTACTAATGGGTGTTGGCTTATTTTCTGCACCTGTGGCTCAAGAGAAAGGACAAAAAGTAGGGGTGAGAGGGGGCAACCCTGACAAGTGCCCCTGGATATTGTGAACTGGGTGGAACAGATAGCCTGTGCAGATAGCCCCACCATTGCTGAGGGATTTGCATACAAAAACCTCAATCATATTAATAAAATGCATACCTAGCCATAATTTGTCCAACATGGTCCAGAGATATTCCCATTGCAACCGGTTGAACGCTTTTCAGCATCCAGTGATTGAACCAAGCGAGGAGGATCAATACTACTAACTGCATGAATGATGTGTAACAAGCGACGCACATTATCAGATGCTAAGTGAGTTTTGATAAAACCGACTTGGTCATTGTGTATAAGTTTTGCAAAATGCATCTCCAACCGGATTGCCAGTACTTTACCATATAGTTTAACATTCCCGTTCAGGAAGGAGAGAGGTCTATAATTACCACTAATTACCACTTTTTCAGTCTTAAAGCTAAGAGGTAACTTGGCCTGGGGCCATTGAAATAATATGTTCCTCTGGTCCTGTGAATTGAGAACTCCACCCTATGTCTGAACAAAGAGTTTATCTCAGTTCTTGTCACGGCTATTCTGCCTTGTAATGCCTTAGAGGATGTGGCTTGTTGTTGCACCCCTAGCTGGGTGAGCGTATTCTCCATTTTACTTATCTTGCTGAGTATACTCTTATTAAGGTGGGATGAGATTGAGATTGAGGAGTTCCTAATACAGCCCTTTACAGTGTCTCATAAAAATCTAGGATCATCTACTGAGCCTGCATTAACATCTATAAAGGCGTTTAACTTTTCTTTGAGAAAAGTACAAAAATCTCCTTTTTTCAGGAGTGAAATGTTAAACTGCCATCATGGAGCTCGAGGGGGTGTACCTAGGAGTGCAAAGCACACTGCGAAAATGCTATGATCTGATAGAGAGCAAAGCTTAATAACAACATCATGTATTTCAGAAAGGGGAGTAGATGAAGTTAATATATAATCTATTCTAGAGAAGCTCTGATGCCTTGCTGAATAAAACGTGTATTGTTTAAAAGTGGGATTGACAGTACAGTAAAGATCTGTTCGGCTAAGCGCTGACAGAAAGTTCTGAAAGTTTCTTCACGCTTGTAGATGTGTGGCCGTAGAGCGCAGAACAAATTGATCCAGTCTGTGCCAAGGATAAGTGAAAAATCCTGAAGGTGCAATAAGACTTCTGTTAGACTGGGAAAAAACTCTGGTTCATATTGGGATGGAGCATAAAGTTAAATAAAAGCAAATCTACGTCCAAATACAATAGTCTTAATTTAAGAAATCCTACCATCCTCACTACCAAATAGCTAGCTTCTAGCAAATAGATAGCTTCTGTAACTGCTAGCTTAACTAGCTCGGCGAGCTCCACATTGCCGGCTGAACGAGCTGTTATCTGCTGTTTACCCGTCGCCTTTTTCGATCTTGCTGCCATCTCGGTGTGCACAAAGCTTACAGGTATACAAAACAGAAAAATCAAGTGAGAGCTTGAAAAAAATAGCGTTAGGTATGAAATGAATGCTTAAATATTGAGGGCATCTGCGAAGCGCAAACTGAAGCTTCTACGTCTCTCGCGATGATTGTGTGACCGTTTCGAAAAGCGGCATTATTAAGGAGATATAGTCATAGAAAGGACATAGGTAATACAATCAGGCAAAAAGGGAGGACTGAGGCCCAATCAGGTTCAGAGGCCGGACCCTGGCCCAATCAGGATCAGAGGGAAGACCCTGGCCGAATCAGGATCAGAGGCCGGATGCCAATGGAGTAATTTTCTGTTTTTTGCCATCCACCACCTTTATCTTGAACAGTGTTACAATATTATAGAGTATGTGACACATAAAGTTGTACTTGAGCACATTTTTTTTGCTGCGCACAGGTTACACTTTTATGTCTTATCAAAACTGTGTTGCGATGCTGCAGTGACAGCTTTGGGTTTGAGGGAAGTTGGTTTGTGAGGAGACCATGTGCAGCTCATTCAAAGGACTATTCTGCCTTTTATCATGTACAATACAACACGCTGAACTGCACTGGGGTATTAGCCGATGTCACGTCCATGAGTGTGTGTATGGACCACTCCAGTCCTGTCTCTCACCGTGTGGTCGCTGGCTGCTGCTGTGCTGATTCCTTTCGACCCCTGGTTTACACCAAAGCCTCGCCACATCCTGTAGCTACACCCACTACTGCACGGAATTCATTTCAGATTTCTTGCCAGACTGTCATCGAACATCAGACCTCCTTGAAAGGGCCATAAAGGCCTTTATCCAAATAAAAAAAATTCAATTCATTACATTTAACCACCAGTGGATGGGCTCCCCAGTATAGCCCGGTTCCTGCGGAGATTTCTTCCTGCTGTTTTTTTTTCTCACCTCAGTTTGAGGATGTATTCCCAATTCCCACTGGGAGTCTTTTTTTTAAACCTCATTTGCTGATTGTGGGATATAGGCGGAACACCACCCTTTTAGTAAAACCTTGTTGTGACAGTCCATCTATGAAAAGCGCTCAATACTAAAAACACTTAATGGAATTGAGTTGTAATGAACTGAGGGCAGGCGGATGTTCCTTGTTCTAATGCTGTTTAGCCTCGTCTCCATGGTTTTTCATGACCTCCCCGCAGATGTATAAAGATATTTTTGTCACTGTCTTTTATATCCTGCCAGGATTAAGAACTCAAGAGGCCACAGCAGTCCTTGCTGAGACACAAACACAGCACTACAGGTCTTTGATTTGCAGCCATTTGGCCGTTACACGTACGGACAGCCAGCAAAACTCTTCTTCCAAAGCAGCTTACACAGGTCAGGTGACATTTTATACATTCAAAGAACTCATTGAACTCTGAATAATTACTGAAGTTGTGTAGATAAAGCACTATCAGTGGTATTTTTTAATTATGATCCTCTGAACATGGTATGTCCGCTTTTTTGGCTGATAACACCATCTGTGTATTTTGTATGGTTTGATTTATATTTCATCACAGTCTCAAGAATATGGCATTTACATAAGGAAAAAATGTAGTTGTGTAACTAAAAGTGATTTTCAGTAAATGTTCCTTTTGGTCTTTTCAGTAGTCCTGAACATTATCAGAAGATAGTAAAGTCAAATTGTATATCTCAATTATTTGATATGCCACTTATCCCACGATCATAAATTAAATGTTTGAAAATGAATTAAAGCATGTACAGAACGTTGTCACACATACCGAATCATAAATAAAAAACAGGAACATTTCTGATAATTCGCGTTTTGATACTCAGTTTTATTGTTTCTGATAATACAGCATCAGATTCTTGACACTTTTCGATGATAAGGAGATACGGCCACGGAAAAGATAGATAGTGCAATCAGGCAAAAAAAAAAAAAAAAAAAAGCTCATTGTCACACGTACCGTGTTCAGAGGATCATAATTTTTAAAAATACCACGCTATAAGCGTCCCTCCCCGCACCCCATTACCTGTTACCTCTCTTCACCTCATCCAACTCCGCAACAGCTACTTTGTTGTTTCTCAAGATTTCAATCTTATACCCCGTCATCTTCCCACCTTTCATTTTCAGAGAGGAAGTGGCTAGAGGTGGGTCTATGTATATACGTACCGCGTATGTATTGGTTAGAAGTTAAGTACATGCGTATCGGACCGTTGTAAGGTACAAACAACAGTCTCTAAACAGCTTGGTTAGGTTCAGGTTTTAAAAGCACATAGTTATGCCTCGGGCAGTGCCATTATCTGCCGAACGCCGGGGGTGGGGAACTTCTCTAGTTTTCTTTTTTTTTTTAAGAATCGTAACTGTCACTTTAATAAATTCAGTTTGCTAAAAAGTTCCAGCAATTTAGTGCCGTTGCGGCCTTCTCTCCTCCATTTCCCGAGCAGTATTTTACAATTAGTGAAACAGCGCCCTTCTACATGTCCGTTTGTGATGAAACAGTACTGCGCTCCGACTGAAGACATGCTGTGGTTTTCAAACTTTTTTGTGCTCAAGGCACGCCAAAAAGCCACAATCTCAAAGGACTCGTAAATTCATATCTGTGCAAAATGGCCTTTGTAACGCGTGTTCTCACGCTTATCATTCCTTTATTGCTTATTTTTACAAACTGATGCCAAATAAAATTTGCAAACATTACTCATGAAATATTCATCAAAAATAATTCAAAGGCACATCTTGCAAAATTACATCAAAACAGCCATGCACCCATTCAAAAAAGGCAGGTCACAATGTTTATCTTGCAGTTGCTTTGGTTGGAGTGTCGAGTTCTCAACTCATCGGGGCAACAACACTATTAAACTCAATGATTTTCTAAATGAAAATCAAACTTCTTGACTTTTTTTTCTGTTATGATCCTGTCCTGCCTGACCATGTTTTGGATATGATTCTGCTTTGTTGCCATGTTTATTTTTCATTCTGCCATGTCTGGATTATGATCTCTACTTTGTCTGACCATGATCTGTATTTTGTACTGTGATTTAGACGCCTGGCCATTTTTTGTTTTTACCTTGTCTCTGTTTGTTTCCATATTCCATCTTTGCAGTTTTACTCCAGTCCATGTTTTGTTTTTCACCATGCATTGCGCTTCGTCTTCCCCTGTCTGGTCTCATGTCTTGTGATCTTTCAGCCCCAGTATTGCGTACCACACCTTCGGGTGATTTCATGGTTTCTGGGATTTCAATCATTCCTTCCAATCTCGTTTACTTCCTTCAACTTGCTTTTCTGCATTACTAACAATACTAACAGTTTGTTGTTTTATTTAAACTTACTAACCATAACTAACATTGTTTATAGTACTAACTTACTAACGAGTACTAGGGATTGTATAGCTGCACTTTACTAATTGACTAACGACCTCTCAGCACTCGCCCTCTTCTAGTCTCAGCCTCTTGTCTTTACTCAATCTACTTTGCTGCAGTTTCAGCGGAACCTCCGCGCTTGTTAAACTCTGTTCTCTCTCCTTTTCTGTGCACTATAGAACTCCCTAACCGGAGCCGTATCTCTGTCTGTAGGCTGTCTCTGTGATCCCTGTTCGCGTTTTGCCTTTTGCTAATTTCTTGTAATTAGGAACTTCCTCATGTTCATTCCTTTGTAATTAGTCTGATCCATATCGCCTGCATCTCCTTTGTAGCATGTGACTTCCCCTATGTGTATTTAAGCAGTCTTTTCATTCACAGCTCTTGTCAGAACGTTCTCCCTGGTTTGCTTGTTCTGCGATTGTTGATGCCTTGCACTCTTAGTGTTATACTTCTGACTGGAATGTCCCGGATTCTGATTTTGGCTTTACCTTTGATATTCCTGTGCCTGTGAACCATACTTGTTTCGCCCGACTCTGGGTTTTTTGTTTGCTGCCCTGTTAACGGTTCGGATTACGCCCACTGGATTCTAGCTTTGGACTCTCTGACAAACCTGTGCCTGTGTACCGAACCTGTTTTGCCCGACTCTGAGTTTTGTGTTTGCTGCCCTGTGTACAGTGTGGATTATATCCCTGGGATTCTGATTTTGGATTATGAACTCTGTACCATTGCCTTCTGCCCTGTGGGGGTTATCCCCCCAATCTCAATAAAACTCATCTTCGCTGAAACTTCCTGTTCTCGCATTTGGTTCCTGAATGATACCTCACATTTTCAGTTGTACAAGCACCTAATCCCTTGTCACATGAGCTTTCTTCATCGTAATTTAACTGAGCCAGGCATACATATTGCACCTGTTGCCACATGAATAATACCAAAAATTTACCCCTAAGAGTAATTAACCTGACACCTATATTGACATTCATATTTATTGCCGGACTTTACTAAGTGAGCATGATCAGCACATGATATTGAACGCTGGCTACATTTGTTAAGGCACTCATGAGAATGAAAAGTTGAAGAAATGAACACATAGTATGCATTGTAATGCATTTATTGTGCACTGTAGATAAAATGATTGTGTGATTACTGTGACGGTAGCTTATTCCACCCCACACCATAACGCTGCCACCACCCCAACGGTCCGTTTGAACGACACAATCGGCGTTATAACGTTCACCACGTCTCCGCCAAACACATATACGGCCATCTGCGCTCCTTAAGCGAAATCGTGACTCGGCAGAAAAGATGACACCGTGCCATTGTTGTAGTCGCGAATTCTGGTGCCTGTTTGCCCACTGTAGACGCTGGTTTCGGTGACGATCCGTCAATATGGGGCCGAAATAAGGACGTCGTGCACGCAGGCCTGCAGCTCGCAGACGGTTCCGTACGGTGTTGGGGTGAATGAATCCACGTCGTCCTTGGACTTGAGCAGCCGTTCTTGTCGCTGGTAGTGTTCGGTCTCGGACATGATCCCGTACGATCTGACGGTCCTGACGTGCCGTTGTCACACGTTGTTGACCCAGTCGAGGACGGTCCCGAGTGCTCCCCGTTTGCAGAAACCTTTGATGGAGTCTTGCGATCGTTGTATGTGCGCAGTGTAGTCGTCTGGCAATTTCCCTGGTGCTGGCGCCAATTTGAAGCATGCCTATGGCACGTTCCCGTTCAGGGGCTGTAAATCGCGGCATAGTGTCGACGTTTCACAAGTGTCAGTGAAGAAGTGAAATTTTATTCGGATTCACATGCTTTTAAAGGTAATGTGTGCACAAGTTCAGAGCGAAATTCATTTTTCCCGTGGTGTTCATGCAAGATGTTGCGTTTTTGCAAAAAATTGCCTGGCCTTACAGTTAACTTGAAATTCTCGCATTTCTTGCACCAGGCATGTCGGGTGACGTCACTGT
This sequence comes from Gymnothorax reevesii, assembly GCA_029721435.1. Lineage (NCBI taxonomy): Eukaryota > Metazoa > Chordata > Actinopteri > Anguilliformes > Muraenidae > Gymnothorax > Gymnothorax reevesii. The sequence continues at coordinate 69,670,356 of CM056586.1, forward strand.
AGTGTTGTTGTTGTATAAAAATTACATTGAAGTTCATTTGAACTTAAATATTGACTTTTTTCAAGTGGTGCATTTTCATTTGTACTCAGTATATTCTGAGGCATTCTCAAGTATCATCTCAGCAATATGAGCTCAGTAACACAGTAACAGTCGTTAATACAGCGGACACATCGGGCAAGGACATAACGCTATAATTTCAGTCTCATATCGTCCAATTTTCTGACCAGAAAAGTTTTGTAACAAAGTGGAATTTATTCACTTTACTCTGAGTAAATAACTTTTGGGAAATGCACATGATATTTACCAGGTTTAATTTCTCACACCCTTTTTGAAATAAACTAATTTTTGATATCACATATTGGTGCCCTTAATGGCAAAAATAATTCTAATTAATTTAATTTAAAAAAAAACCTAATTGGGTTCAAGTGGTAGTTTTATCTGCACTATAGCTTTTATTTTTATTTTATTTTTTCTTTTTGTTTACTTTATTTTGATCTGTGCTAAACAAAAAGAACATTAATTAATTAAATGCATCAATTATTATCTGCCAATAATAAAACAAGGGACAAAAACTATCACTGAAATCTGTCCAGTATTGTTAAAAGCCTTTTATACTTTAATCTCATTGCACTGCCCTGCCCTGCACTGCTATTTGCGTAAATATTCTATTCAGGTCTAAATGACACAATTTGTATCGTTTTAAAGGTTTTTTCTTCTTCTTTGCAGTGATGCTAAAAAAAATAGTGTGCAGTCTTGTGAAATTGCATGGATGGTAGTTTTTTTTTGTTTTTTTTTTTTTTTCGAGCAACAATTGAAGCACCTATTACTAAAACCCCATAAGTCACACTTGACTTGACTTGACTTGACTTGTGGGGTTTTAGTAATCAGTGCTTCAATTCAGGCTGTAGCGGATCAAATTTGGGACCATTCCATGGGGCAGTAAATTCCATCACTATGCAACTCTTTGATAAAGGGCCATGTAAAAATATCTTAAATACTGATGGATTCAGAAATGATCATTGATGCAAACAACTACCTACATCTTGTTTGGCACCATGAATACCACCAAAATGCATGATAGTAAACCACAAAAGCAGATGAAAAATCACAAAGACATGAAAATCCTTCTGACAAAATTAGGCCAAAGTGTTTACAACAAAGAAAATTATCACCAATCACAATCCAACAAGAGCGCATTTTACTCTGTACTGCCTTCCCCACCTACAACAGCTTGATCTCACAATTCAAGGCAGTTTTTGATCACCTGGGGAAAAGGGTTAGGGATCGCCTGCTGGATCTGCGACAGGGGACCAGGTTGGCGGCAGAGTACGCCCTCAACTTCAGGACCCTTGCTGCAGCCAGCAAATGGAATGAACCGGTGGTCCAGACCATCTACTGCAATGGGTTGCAGCCAGATCTGAAGGCAGAGATGGCATGCAGGGACCACCCTGCCTCCCTGGATTTATACATCAACTCCTCCATTCGTTTAGACCAGCTGCAAGAGAGAGACAGTGGAGATGCTTCAGAGACCCTATCCAGCCGCCAAAACCGGAATCGGCTCCTCCTGATCTGCCGACCTCCGTAACTGGAGGAAGTCAAGGTGATGCAACTACACGGGAGGGCATCAACCACTGCCTGTCAAGGTAACTGTGTCTCCAGTCACCATATCTGGTCAAAGATTCCTGATCCCAGTGTGTATGGCATATAAAGATCTGCACCTCCGAACATTAGCCCTGATTGACTCTGGCACGGTGGGGAACTTCATCTCCTCCCAGCTCATATGACAGCTTTGGCTCGCAGATCAACTCAATACCCCTATCACTGTGGCAGCGCTGAATGGAAATCCTTCGCGATATGGAAGCATCCTCCAACAGTTGGCTCCAATCTCCCTCTGTATCCAAAAGAGCCACCAGGAGGAGCTTCTGCTCCTAATCCTCACCAGCCTCAGCCAGCTTCTTCTGCGTCCAGAAGAAAGATAGTGGTCTCTATCCCTGTGTAGACTACCCACGGCTGAACGAAGTACTGGTGAGATAACATTACCCACTCCCTCAGGTCCCCAGCGCTGTGGAGCAGCTTCGAGGTGTGTAGATCTTCACCAAACTTGACCTCCACAGCACATACAATTTAATCCATTTTCGGAAAGCAGATGAGTGGGAGACAACCTTTAGCACCATATCTGGTCGCTATGAGTACTGTGTAATGCCTTATAGCCTTGTTAACGCTCCATCTGTGTTCCAAACATTCATAAATGTGCTGAGAGACATGCCTGGGAGGTTTGTCATTAACGATATGCTAGTATATTCCCCATCATACGACGAGCATATCAAGCATTTGAGGAAGGTACTCATCCACCTCCTGGATCACCAGCTCTACGCAAAGGCCAAGAAATGGGTCTTCCACTAAGGAACCATCATCTCATTTCTGGCAGATTGGACTAGAGGGGGTGGCGATGGAAAAGAGGAAGGTGGAGGCAGAACAGCATGGCCAGCAGCTTGCGGTGAAGCTGATACTTGAGGAGTGGAGGCATTGGCTGGTGGGGGCTCTATCCATTCACAGTGCTGACCGATCACCTCAATTTTGAGTACTTGCAGAAGGCCAAGCGTCTGAATGTACATCAAGCCAAGTGGGCTCTGTTCTTTAATTGAGCCCATTCTTTTATGTTGAAACTTTACCATAACCTATCCCAGTGTAATATCTAGAGCGTTTGGCCATGGCCCTGTGCTATGCCCGATTCTCTCGTGCCACAGCTGCCCCTTTTCTCATTAAATCCCGCCAAAGCTGCCTTTTTTCTGAGGAAGGTCCGCAACGCCTCCACCTTAACTCAAAATAACTAAGTCACGCCTGAATTCGACGCTTGTCGCGCTTAACGAACGCCGTAGCTGATCTCTCTATTCAATCTCACTCACAGGAAATTATAATATACAGAAACCCAGTGCTGTGGATGTGTTGTGTATTCTCAGGTATTCAGATTGACTTCAGTTCGATTTGCTGCCGCACATAGTGTAGACGCTTCTCCCTTCTCCCGAAATTTGGCCTTATTATTAATGTTATTATCATAAGAATCATAAGATCATCGTGCCAACTTGTAAAATAAGACTTGAGCAGGTGGCAAAACCGGCGAAAAAGGAACATCGTTCCATCAGTGAATTGTCCCGGTAGCAACAATAAATGACCCAAAAATGTTGATCTGGAATGATAACTTGAATGATGAGATTTTTATCACGCAAAAAGCAACTGTTTGTTGAGAAGTCTGTAGTGTAATTATGATACATGAGTTGTCGATGTATTCGTTCACGTCATGTTGCAGACACTAACTGTGACGTGCAATCGACATAAAGAGATTTGGTTCCATTTCGTGGTTACTCTGCCCTTGTGTCATACTTCATATGCCTGTCCGCCGGTTAGGCTGGTCAGGGGGAGCTCTTTTCAGCAGAAATTTTAGGGCTATTTTCTTGTTAGAGCCAGCAAGAACATGCATGTGATGGGATTGTCTGCAGTGATCAGATCAGGCGCATTTGCATCGCAAAATGCTAACTTCTCCCGCTGTTATGTGGTTTTGGGAATCGCAAGTTCGCCACCGGCCTCTTCCAAAACATGCAGTATGATGTCTGATCATTCAAATACATGATGTTGTGAGAGTTGGAGAGCACCTTGTGTGACTGGATTTTAATGGGAATCAATCCTTTCACATCTCCGATCAAGTGTTAACATCACATGCTACACTGTAATAAACGGACACATTTCTTGCCAGTTATTTTAACTGGCACCTTTTTTGCCAGTTATTTTAACAGTTATTTTACAATCAATTTATGACAGAGGTTCCTAGTATGTTAACTGTAAACCACCGTTAAATGCGCGCAGGACTCTACTTACAGTTGAAATTACGAGGAGACAATGCGTTAATTTAACTGTCAGTTAAATTATTCAGTCGCTTTACAACAGTGCAGTAAAGTGTAGATAAGACGGCTGTCCTGCAGGCTTCATGTAGTTTACAGAAATTTCACGTGAAACAGTAGTGTTCTATATTAAATTAAGATTGTTCAGTGTAAAATTGATGCCCTCTGGAAATAATTTATTTGGCTTTCAGAGTGGAGTTGTATTTGTTTTGTAATTGTAATTTGTCAGGAAAGAATAAAAAGCCTTTTTATCATTTAAAATCTGCAGAAGGCAGGGAGGGTTACATCCACAAAGCCACAAAGCAAGGAAAGTGACAGGTGTTAGGAATGAAGGCATGCAAGTTACTGCTACAAATGAACTACCCTTTTTTGGCAGGCTGCCGGTAGCTCGCTACGACCTCTGTGCCCCTTTTCAGGACAACCACTTGCTCGACGCGACTGCTGTGCCATTTTTCATATCCAAGCACCCTGACCTTGGGAAATCCTAGAATTGACACAGTATCCTCCAGGGCCAAAGAAGGCAGATGCCCTATCCTGGAGTACTGTCATGTCAACCACAACTGTGGTTATGTGCCAGAAACTATCCAATGAAGGTCAACTGGTGAATCATCGATCGGGTCATTGGTGCCCAAGGCTCACTTATGTACATGGGGAGCAAAAATCAAGCTTCCACATCCTCACAGAAGAAGTACTGTAGCACAAATTCTTGAAAAAGTTAATGTTGGCTATGATAGGCAGGTGTCAGAACACACAGTGAAATGCGGCTTGCTCCTCAAAGGGCTGCGTAGCTGCAGACCGGTCACAGGGCCCGTGCTGATCCCTGTCCACCACCAAAAGCCCTTACACAGGGCATGTGATGATCAGAACTGGACCATGGTGCAATAGAAGAAGATAGCCTGGTCAGATGAATCCATCCATCCATCCATTTTCCCCCACTTGTTCGAAGCCAGGTTGTGGAGGTAGCAGACTTAAGTAAAGAGGCCCAGATGTCCCCCTCCCCAGCCACTTCCTTCAGCTCTTCCTGGGGGATCCCAAGACGTTCCCAAGCCGGCCGGGAGATATAATCCCTCCAGTGTGTCCTGGGTCTGCCCTGGGCCTCCCACCCCAGATGGACGTGCTCGGAACACCTCTAAAGGGAGGCATCCAACCAGATGAATCACATTGCCTTTTACATCTTGTAGACGGCAGGAGCATGTGAATAGTTTGGCAGGGGCGGAGATGGCACTGGGATACACTATCGAGAAGAGGCGAGCTGACAGAGGCAGTGCCATGCATTGGACAAATGCACCAGTTCTGCTAGGAAACTCTGGGCCCAGGCGCTCATGTGGATGTTATTTTGAAATGTAACACTTGCAGAGCCTAAGTACACCCCATCATAGCAACACTATTCTTTGAAGGGAATGGCCTCTTTCAGCAGATTAATGCACCCTGCTACACTGACAAAAATTGTTCAAAAAGGGTCTGAGGAACGTGACAGAGAGTTCAAGGGGTTGACTTGACCTCCAAATTCCTCGGATCTCAATTCAATCGAGCATATATGGGATGTGATGGAAAAACATCTGCTCAATGGAGGCCCCACCTTGCAACTCGTCTTAAAGGATCTTCTGCTAATATTTTAGACCCAGATACTACAGCACACCTTCAGAGGCCTTGTAGAGTCCATGTCTTGTCAGATCAAGAGCAGTTCGGGCAGACCCACAGAATATTAGGGAGGTGATTTTAATGTTGGGTCTGATCTGTTTGTATTAAATAGACAAAATACAGACATTACAATAAACAAACGTGTGTTTTTATGACTGTATGAGGACTTGGTTCTGTTATGAAAACAATGATGACTTTGTATGTGTGTGTGTGAGTGTGGGTGGGTCTGCGTGTGTGTGGGTGGGTGGGTGTGCGTGTGTGTGTGTATGTGTGTGTGTGGGGGGGGGGGGTACATTTCAACCTCTCGCCATGATATTTACCCAAAATAGAAACAAAAAAATGAACATACACAGTGCTGTGAAAAAGTGTTGGCCCCCTTCCTGATTTCTTATTTTCATGCATATTGGTCACACTTAAATGTGTCAGACCAAACATATTTTAATATTAGACAAAGTTAACCAGAGTAAATACAAATTGCAGTTTTAAGTGATGATTTCATTTATTAAGGGATAAAAGCTATCCAAACCTTCCTGGACCCTAGAGGCCATTTGTCCTTTGTGTTAGGATGCCTCTTACCTCTTACCACCAGGTTTAAAGTTCTAACTTTTCAGCTCAAAATGAAAAATATGAAACCACTGTAAAACAAATGAATTTCTGTATTACATTGTTCCTCCACGATTATTCATGAAAACTTATAATGTTGATCGCAAAAATAAGTGAACTGCTTCTGTAACTCACAGAAAAACGGACGGGACCGACATTACAAAGTTATGTTGATTGGCCTCATGGGGGAGCTACAGCATGAAAATTCTCATAAAATTTGTACCGCAAGTGAAAATCAAGGGAGACTCTACTAATGCTGTTCTAATTCCAACAGTCTAGTTTTCGTATTTAACAACGAAACATGAAGCCGTTGATAACTGATCTTGGGGGAAAAAAGTAATTATAAATAATACATGTTGAAGCTGAAGCTTTGAATACAAGTCGCTTTGATGTAGGACAAATTCATGGCAATTACATGGTGAGGTCTATAGTTGCTTAAAACACTCATTTCTGAATCTTTGGTGTCACTTGAACTCTGGAGTTAAGCTCTAATCTTAGTAGAGTGCCGAATATTTTAATGCAAAACTTAGAAATGTGATCCAATTCATCGAAATAATAATGAGTACACAAATTGAATTTTGTTTGGCCTTGGGCAAAAGTTGGCACTGGTGTGATATGCGTGGCCAGTTTAAGCTTGAGCAAATAAATTGTTTCGTGTGGAAAATCTTAATTCAAAAAGAGTATGAAACGTTTGCAGCATGGCTTATTCTGCGTCTGTAAAACTGGACAAAAGCGTTATTTGTATGAGAACAAGGGTGATAAGAAAACGTGTTGAACAGCTTAAGTCCGCAGGAAATAGTAAAACCGCCTACTAGAGAAACATGTCAACAGCGCTGCCAGCTCGATCTCCTGCTTCGATACCTATTTCGTTGTGTGTTCATCACATCAGCAAAGATTGTTTATCTATCCGATGGGTGGAGCTGTTGCCATCGCATTCTGTGTTCATACTAAATCGGTTTGGTTGACATAGCTTATGCCAATGGAACTCAGTGGGCTGCAGTCCTGTTAAGGAAGAAGTTCAGCAGCGCAGAAATCACCGGCGAGAAAAAAGAGACGTCACGTGGACGACGATTCCAAGATTTCATAACAGGGTGAATAAATTCTGCGCTTGTGACGTGATATCTGCGGAAGAGAAATATAAGGTACGTCTGCGCTGTATTGGTCCGAGTACGTGTTTTCTTAGATGTCCTTGAAAGAAAGAATTTAAAATACTGCGCATTTGAGATGAGCTGAATCTCGGCTGAAGCAACAGCGCTATTAAAGTTACGGAACGAACGCTTTCTGGTTTCAGTCTGGGTGCATGGTAATGATGTAATTTTTCATGGATATTTTATTTCAAAGTATGAGTTACTTTGACTAAAATTGCAACAGGCCAATCGAAACCTCAGTTTACAATCAGGTTTGCAGGACAGGTGAGAGAAGTGTCACCGGTTCCATGACTCTGTGGTCGGCAGCGGAAATTCTCGAGAGCGCAGCGCGGTCGTGAAGGGCCAAGACGTTTGTTGTGAGCTGGTTTCCCCAGAAGTAAGACGTCTGTTGAAGTTGATTCGCTCCACAATCATTATCAAATGCAACCAATTTTTCCGAACCGCAGGTATTCTGTTGCCTTGCCTATTGTTATCCTTTTTTGCCCTTGAAGTGCACGACAGACTCGCGAAGTGTCAGTGCAATGCTGAGCACAGCGGAGGCATCAAATTCTCGTCAGAAGACTCGATGAATCGCGATACACGAAGGCGCACAAGAAGAAGTGTAAAAAGGTCTAAAATAAACTTATTATGAGCTGTATTGGTGAGATGATGTCAACCTTACGGTTTTCAACATCGCGTAGAGCCAACAGGTTAAACCGGGCCGTATAGGGCAGGTATTGATTCAGTGAAAATTTAATCATGGGCGCGTACGGGACTCAGTGGAGCAGGCCTAATTAAGTACATGGCAGAGATGGGCCTTCACTGAAGACGCTTCTGTCAGAAAACGAAAGTACGTTGACTTGAGGCTAAAGTGAATTTTAGTTTCAGTGTGGCAGCGTGTGAAGGCGAACAGCATGTGAGCGGACACTATTGGGACAGCCGGTAAGGAGGCTATTTACGCGAGGGGACTTGGAATTGGGAGATTCAGATGCTCGTTTGCCGGAACCGAGAAACGTTGTGGAAGGAAAACTACGATCCCAAAGCCGTCATTCTGAGTCACTTATCTTTTTCTTCGGATCAAATTTAAGCTGAAATGTAATCGATGACAATAGCTTAAGTATAGTGTACGCCTCTCTCGAGTAGGGGCAGGACACTGCGGCGCTGAGGCTCTTTTCCATCGAGGTAACCCTGGCGTTTCGAGTGGCTGGGAAGCTTGTTCCAGCTTTTCGTGCGCTGAAAGGGCGGTGGGGGTGCTAAATATAGCATGAATAGCAATAAATCACCCCTGAGCATTAGCTCCCCGCTGTGACAATGGAAGCATTTCCTGCTGTTCTCGGTAAAAGTCCCAGTTCAGATCCAGGTAACAGACCCTGAAAAGCGACAATTGTCGTATGGCACGAGTGTCGTGATGCTACAAACGAGAAACAATTTCCTGAAATATATGGATCATTTTTTTTTCAGTCACCTACGCAGTGATTTTTCCGAGGCCAGGGGCGCTTTAACCCAGCCATCGGGTGAAAGTATTGGGTTAACACATAACCCTCCCCGCCCAGGGCCACAAAACACTGGCTCCTGTCCATATTCCTGAATTCCTGTAATCGACAACTTTCAACTTGCCTGTTAAGATGCTTGACTTTCCACGATAATGTCACTTCAGCATGGGTCCCAGAGCAAAGCCCCCAAACCCACAATAGTCCTGAAGGGGATTGTACCCTGCTTTGTCACCTTGCTGTTCTCCCTCTATACATGTGTGCTAAACATTTTAATAATTTAGGAATTATTTGATTCAGAATTTTGTGCTTCAGCCCTGTGGTAGCCGGAAAATTTAGTTATCAGCACGCATAATGTAAGCTAGTGTTACGTAGATTGCAACATGGTGTAACTTCGACATTAAATAACTGTCTAACATTAAATTACATAAAGTAGTCTCCCATTGTTGATATTCATAATACTTCTAATCTATTTGCATGCAGACTACTCTATTGAACATGCTGAATAACTGATTGTTACAAAAACTAGTTTTTTTTTTGAGTAAAAGACTGTCTTTGTCTCATTTCTGGCAAAGGCAGTGCTAAACTCTCACAGTGCAAATAAAGTATTTGCCCCCTTGCCAATTTCTTTACTCTTGTAGTTTTCTCACAGTTTAAGATTGCTAAGATATGTTTGAGATTATCAAACTAATTTTAATATTGGACTAAGACAACCAAGTAAATACAAAATACAATTTTGGACGATCATTTCATTTATTGAAGGAAAGAAGCTAACTATCTGTGCCTGGCTCCATTCAAAGAAGTAATTGCCCCTTTTGTTTTTAAATCAAACCACCAAACACAATTAATTGTCAGTTGGTTTCAATTTGATTTTACACGCCTGGGCATGATTACCGCCAGCCCTGTTTAATCTGAACGTTGCTTTAATAGAACCTGCCAGGCGAAATTAAAGAGGCAAAAAGCAGCACATGATGCCAGGACCTAAAAAATTCAAGAACTGATGACAAACGAAACTGTTGATATCTATCAGTCTGGAAAGGGTTACAGAGCTATTTATGAGGCTGGATTCCACTGATCCATGCTGAGAGCCATTATTTACATATGGAGAAAACAGTGATGAACCTTCCCAGAAGTGGCTGGCCAACTGACCCTCTTAAATTCTTCCTGGAGCCCATTGATGACTCATCCAGGAGGTTTCAGAAGAACCCAGAGTAAAGCGTAAGGACTGCAGACCTCACTTACCTCAGTTAAGGTCAAACTTCACAACTCCACAATAAGAAATCGACTGGGCTAAAATGGCACCCATGGGAGAGTTGAATGGTGAAAACCACTGCTGACCAAAAAGGCCATAAAGGCTGGTCTCACATTTGCCAAAAACATCTTAATGACCCCCCGGACTTCTGGCATAATATTCTGTGGAATAGTGAGAGAAAAGTGAAACTTTTCAGAGGACATTGATCCCATAATACCTGGCAAATTGCGAACACAGCATTCCAAATCAAGAACATCATACCAGCATGATGGTCTGGGTCTGCTTTTCTGCTTCAGGACCTGGGTGACCTGCCATTGATGGGACCATGAACTCTGCTGTCTACCAGAAAATCCTGGAGGTGGAATGTGTGGCTGTCAGTATGTGACTGACAGATCAAGCTCAGTTCGATTATGCAGGAAGACAATGATTCAGAAACCACAAGCAAGTCCTCCTCTGTATGGCTCAAATGACACACGTAAAAAACATCCAATATGGCTGAATTGAACAATTTTGCAAATAATTCTGCAAATAATTCTGGGCCAAAATTTCTCTGCAGTGATGTAAAAGACTCATTGGCGGTTATAGCAAATGTTTAAACGCAGTTGTTGTCACCAGGGTAACCAAATATTTGGTGTGTGTGGGGGGGGGGGGGGGGGGGTGCAATAATTTTTCTCACATGGGTGATACAGATTTTGCATAACTATTTACATTCAATAAATGTCATCATCATTTAAAAGCTGCATTTTGTGTGTGCTCACATTGTCTTTGCCTAACAATGAGGTATAGTTGGATGATCTAAAACATTTATGCATGAGAAATAAACAACAAGAAAGCTGTTGCTGTGGCGAACCCCCGGTCCCAGGCAGCTGAAATCACAACCAGTTCAGTAAAATTGGGCACTCACTAACCCCATGACCTGTTTATTATGCAAATTAGGTCACAGTTACCATAGCACCCTTCCACCATCATAATGTTATTGTGCCAAACTTAGTTGTCAAATATCAAAGGCCTGAGACTGGCTCTGGGGATAGTGTCCACTGTGACGATCATGCGTGTAGACTATAACCAAATTTTAGTTCATACCGATCTTCAAGGTCAAGTTCAAGGTCATTTGGCCTCCAGTTGATATCCAAGGAGAAGAGGTAGCTGCTGTAAAGATTTCAGCCACCTAGCTTCATTACTAAGCTAGCAGTGGCCATAAATGTGATTTTTGCTCTCGCTGACCCTGTGACCTTATTAATATGCAAATTAGGTCAAGGTCACCATGGTAACCCTTCCACCATCCCTGTGTGATGTGGTACCAAGTTTGGTTAGATTCGGACCAGGGGCATTGGAGATATAGTGCAAAATGTTTGGACGGACGGACGTCCATACATACATACATACATACACTGGTCTCCACTAGACCCCCCTTTTGGGGCCTATCAGCCAGCGATGGGGGTAAAAAATGGCTGTAATCAGAAAAGCACCTTTTTTCTTTCAGATTAATTTGACAAATGTAAATGTTATGTGATGACAAATTTGCCTTTGGATGAAGTGATGAAGTGTGTAAAATATCTGACCTTAACCCTTTGAGCACTGAATACATATTCAAGGAATTAAAAATGTAGTTATCCTGAGCTGTTGAAAACCTATCATGTGGCAACTTGTTTAAGAGGGCTCCCCTGCATAGACTTTGAATGTAATTTGTGCAGTGTTTGCAATGGCTAGTTGCTATTCCATATCCCGTACCGTATTAGGCGGTAAAGAATGAAGAATAATGCTTCTAGCACTGGCCTTTTTGGAGCCCACGTGCCCAGGAACGGTACAAACTGTTGCCGTTACTGTCCCCCACCATGAAGTGGATGGGTGAGGAATCGATGTTGTCCTTCTGTTTGAACATCTGTCTGTCCCTCCATCAGGTTTATTTTCAGGCCAGATATCAACCATCCCGTTCTTTTTCAGGCCAGAACTCTTACACCATGCAATATTTCTTAATGAATTTAATGTATGGACACGTTATGCAGTAGATCTGCCTTTTCGTGCTTCTTTCCTCCTCTTGTCTGTCTGTTCGTCCCTCCACTGCGTTTTGTTCAGCGCAGATATGGGCCATTTTATGGTGGGGGATCTTAGTATTTCACGCATCACAACTAGTCCTCTTTGCAGTAATTTGAATGATGCTCCCGTGCAATCTTGTGACAGCTATGTGTAGCGGATCCATACAGGGCTGAACCCACCTCCCGCACCACCCCCCCCCCCATTCGCTTCGCTCCCTCACTGGGTCCCTGCGCTGCCTTGATGGGCCCAAATTCAGGTCATCTAGAGGCCTGTGTAGTTTGTGCGCTACATATGTATACAGAGCCTATTCTTGAAAACAATGTATGGTTTAATTATTAGTGAAATGTCCCATTACGCTGAGATTCACTGCCTTTTTGTTAGTTACCCTGGCGAATAGTGGGAGGCTCGAGATTAGAAAAAAACACTTCTGAAAGCTCGGTAAAGCAGAGCTGATGTCCTTGTAATTCCAAGTGCATCATTATCTCCTGACACAAAGTAGATGGGGATATAGGAATAAGTGATGCCCTTTCGCATGTCCGCCCGCCGTCCATCAAGCTTTTTTTAGGGCCAAAACTCCGAAACTGTTCAATATTTCTTGACAAAATTTTATGTGTGGATGCATCATGTTGTGCAGATGTGCCTTTTAGTACTTCTGGCTGTCCCCCTTTCTGTCTGTCTGTCCCTCCACCGCGATTTGTTTCCAGACCAGATAATGGCCATCCCATTCTTTTCTGGGCCAGAACTCTGAAACCATTCAATATTTCTCAACAAAATTAATTTAATATTTGGCTTCATCTTATTTTGTAGGTGTACCTTCATACATCCATCCGTCCTGTCTGTCCGTCTCTCTGTCACTCTAATGTGTTCTGTTTCCAGGCCAGACATCAGCCATCTGGTGGTGGGGGATCTGAGTATTTCACGCTTGTTAGTCTAATTATTGATGGTTAATATTGATTTTTGTAATCTGTTTGCAAGGTGTTAATCGCACATTCAGAATAAGGTGGTTGTGTGTATGTGTTTCATTGGCATATCTCCTATCAGGCTAAAGTGACAGAAGTATGCGAGAAATGCTTATGCACAAATAGGAATAGAGGTGATTCAGGGTGTAAGGTGTTAAGTTGCCTGAAAGATAGAGGCATAAGGCACCAGACCTGGTCGTGGAGTCGATAGTAGAGTGTTTATGTGTTGGTGTGTGTGTCATTTTACCTCATTACTTCCTCTTATGCCTCACTTTTTATTTTAAAAGTTAATTATTTTGTTGAAATTTTTTTTAAGTGTGGCTTTGACAATGAAAGATGATGAGTGCTGTTCTCTCTATTCCAGATATTCTGAAGATTATTATTGTTATTATTTTTATTATTAGGTCATAATTTTGGAGGGAAAATACATAGAGCCATTTATCACAGATAAGCAGGCTCAGAACTTTTTGGGTTCAGCTGTTCACCAGACATTGTGCATGATGTATTCATGGCTAAAGCATTTATGGTAAATATTGATTCCATAAGCCACTGTAGGTAATGACCAGTAAATTCAAAACTCCACAAAACCGAAATATAGAAAAGGTGATGCAAGTTAGTGAACTACTGCACTCAATCACTGAATCATACTGTCAGTCCACGACAACAGTCATTTAATTATGATACCTTGTGATAGCAGTCAAAATATCCTTTGAACATAAGTGATAGATCATTTTGATCAGAATCATGATGGCATTGCTGACATGTTACTAATTTAAATTTTTGTCTTCAAAATCATTAATAACATTTTATTGCATAATATTATGCAAATTATTATGCAGATTATTATTATTATTATTATTATTATTATTATTATTATTATTAGTTGTAGTAGTAGTTGTAGTAGTAGTGCTTGATGAGGGTGGTGATTATTTTTGTTTTATTGTTGTTGTCAGTAGTAGCTGTATTTACAGCTGTTCATTTTTGAGGAATAACGTAATTTTTCACTTGGGAATAATCACAAAGTAAAAGAAATGACTTGAAAATATGGTAAAAATACTACTCCTGCCGAGATCATTCTGGATTCCAGGAACGAGACAGGCTTCTGGTGTCACTACATCTAGAATGATCCACAGAGTTCCAGAATATTCACTGGCGTGCCGATGGCCTTATGCAAGCTGACAGTGGATACTTGTCCCGTGAATGGTGCAGCGGCCATGGCCTCACTGGTGCTGGTCTGGGGCAGTGGGCATGTGGACCACACTGTAAATCACTGGCTCAGTTTGGCCACAGCGCAGTTCTGCCGTGACGGAACGAGAGGAACTTGTTTCAACGGTTAGTCCTAAGCTCAGGGGTCAGGTTGAACTAAATTTGGGGAAATATTGAAAATATTTTCAGTCGTCTCCGCAGTTTGTTTTATATTTTTTTATTTTTCATGTATTTTTTGTTGCTTGTTTTTGATACTGATTTATGGTAAGTAATTTTATAGCAGATTTTATAGATGTTTGGGGGAATTGTGTGAATGGATTTGCCCTTGAGTTTCATGCTTGTTTCACGTGCTGCTCTTGTACTCGTGTGCCCATGAGAGAGGTTCATTATTCCTGTGTCGAGTATTTATCAGTCAGACACCTCTGTTATCATGTTGCCGAGGCCTCTGGGGAATGGTGTCTCAGGCCGGCATGCTGGTTCGTTTCCGGGGTTATTTTTGTTTTCTTCCATATTTCTTATCATCTTTTCTTCTCTCACTTCTTAAAATTTTAAAATGGGCTTATATTAGTGACAGCTGTTGAGTAAAGACATAAGGCTTTCTCTCTGTCCCTCGCACTCTCTCTGCTTTTGTAGAACCTGAGCTGTTCTCGAGTGTCACTATGCGATGTCGTCTCTCGGTGCGTCCTTCGTGCAAATCAAGTTTGATGACATTCACTTTTACGAGAACTGCGGCGGAGGCAGCTTTGGCAGCGTATACCGAGCCAAGTGGATCTCACAGGACAAAGAAGTAGCGGTGAAAAAGCTTCTGAAGATCGAAGATGAGGTAGGAGTCATAATTGCACACTGCTTTTCACATACTCCCTTTTTTTTTATAATTGTCTGTATAACACTTTTAATTGCTCTCCCATTTAGTGGGTTGTGGTGACTTTTGTTCCTGTCAGTTGCTTGCATAGTCATTATACCGCTCTCTCACTGGTGCCTGTGCTGTCTCTGAGTACTTCCTTTTCATATTGAGATATTCTCCTGTGGAGAACATATCCTTTAGCGCAGAATTATTGGCAAATTAGCTCATATTAGAACCAATTAAAGCTCACATTCTGAGCATGGAGATAATTGTGAGATGATACCTTAATTGTCTTTGGGGTAAAGAACAGATCTGAGACATCAATTCAGATGACTTCTTCGCCTTTGTTTCCATTGTAAAGCATTCACGTGCTTTTGACAAAGTTCATCTATTTCCCTGACAGCACAGGTGATGCGGCAAAATAGTCCATCATGTATTATTACTTCGGCGATTCCGAAGTGAAAGGGAAAATTCAGTGAGTGTGATTTCAAGGTTGCTGCGCCAAACAGGAGTCAAGTAACTTTTTTTAAAGGAAATTTTATTAGAGGAACCGTACTGTGTGAAGTACTTTTTCCTCCCAGTTCAGATCACTAGGACAGTGGTGTCCACTGTGTCCAACAGCCGAGAGAAGGTTGTCTTCCAAGACCCCCCCGCAGTCTTGCTGTTAGTTTGCCACACCTTTCTATGTCAGAAACAGACCTGCCCTGCTCCCTCTCGTGGCTTTTACAAGCCTCCCAACCAATCAGAACAGAGCTCATTATCGAAGGGGATGTGGCCTCACAAAATTTCCATGGAATGTTTTAGAACCCTTAGTCAAGGTGGTGATCAGAAAGGTGTTCATATTGATGTCAACTGGAAGCATACTTTAATAATCCTGGGTGAATCAATGTGCATTTGTTATAATCAGCAAACAGGTCGCTTGAAACACTACCCAACATGCAACCTAGATCTCAAGCTTCGGTTGTACTGTATAATTGCCATCTTAGCCAGAGATTGGCTGAGTCGTGAGTTCAATTGAAGAATGTATTCTGTTGGTGAGGCTGCTTAGTAGCTGTTAATGTAGATAGTCAGAGTCAGAGAGTTTTAATTCTGCAAGGAAGCGTAAGACTAGAAGAGTCGGTCACTGCATTTAGTGGCCTGAGGCCACAGCAAGCGTAAAGTACCTCTGACGTACGCCGCACTGACCGCTGTGTTCTCCCGAACCAGGCCGAGATCCTCAGTGTTCTGAGCCACAGAAATGTCATCCAGTTCTACGGAGTGATCTTGGAGCCGCCCAACTATGGCATCGTTACAGGTAAGAGGTTGATTCATCCTCTAAGAGCTCCTATTTGCCCTCCCTCCTTTTTATTCCCCTGGCATATAATGCGGGGGGATATAGTGATCAGTGTGTCCGTCCGTCCGTCCGTCTGTAATAAAATCGTTTCCGGACCAGAACTCGAAAACTATACCGCTTAAAAACACCAAATTTGGTATGGAGCTTCTCCTTATGGTCTAGTTGTGCCTTTTGGGGGTTTCGGTCCGTCCGTCTGTCCACACAACCTGTAGGTTACACAGCCTACAGCCAGGGGGATCCGCCATTGCCAGATGGCTTTTGTTGGTTACGTCAAGGTTCTTTGTGCGCTTGTTTGATACATTGATTTACGTGCACTTCGGTCATTTTTGCCATCTGAATTTTGTAGTTACCTCCGCCGAGGAAAACACGTTTGTACCCCATTTGTTTATTACCTGCCAAAATCAACGATTTTGTTACTTGCCGAAATCTATAATTTTGGCAAGTATGTTAATCGGTTGCGTTAGTTGTCTGTTTGTATGTTTGTTTGTTTGTCTGTCTGTTTGTTTGTAACATGCTTTTTTACCCTTTGCATATTGTTTATGTTCATGAAACTTCACCATATGATAGCGGAGGTTCGTCGCCAGAAAGCAATACTTTTTGTAGTCCCTAGGTCAAAGGTCAAAGTCACCAAAATAATTAAAAGCACACTATGGTTCATTAATTCGTGACTATTACAGCTAGAGACTTTAAACCAACTCCATTCTGTTCATTCTGCTTCAGAGATCTGTGCATGATTTCAGCAGGTCGTCATTCTATCAATGACCTTTCATTTGGTTTTATGTTTGCTTGTCTGTCTGTTAACAGGATTACAGTTATGAACGGTTTGGCACGAAATTTGTTAGGATGATAGGTGGTAGTCCAAGTATGCGTTGATTAAATTTTGCATGTGATCCAGAACATATTCTTTAACCAAAAGAATAGATATAAAGCGTGGGGGGGGGTATGCGCTCTACTGACTGCACTTTTGATACTACAGTAGCTCAGACAGACTGGGAAAAGTAAACTTCCCAACACGGGAGACTGCGGTACATGGTGAGGAATCTTCCTCTCTGGCTGCGTATGTGAAGCTGTAATGATGGAATGAGTCAATGATTGTAATTCTGCGGTTTAGTGCAGGTGATAGACGATGTTAGAGCGATGACTGTCTTTTCAGTCTTCACTGCGTTCTCGACGAGCAAGCTCCATATCCCCCAGACATTGACTGCCAAAAGGAATTGATCATAGCCGTGATCATTTCAGTGAGCTTCTGTCAGGCTGTCACGTCACTTAAAAATATCTGGCAGGTCTGTGACTTGTTCAGCAAGGTTGCCTGGTAAAATCCCACAACTGTAGGATCAAATATGCATGAAAAAGATACAATTGTAGGGCCCACTGAACTGCGTTTCCCATGCAGTCAACAGGAAACGGAAACATCCAACACAGCACCGCCCGCTTCCTTTACGTTTCCCAATAGAATGAGCCCAAAAGCAATAAAATGGGCAACAGAACTTTTAGAACTGGGGACCCCACCCAATTCATTCTCTCCTCTTGGTCCACTTCCAACTGAGGAGGTCACGCTCTCTCTTGGCGCTTCTTCTCCCAAGGGAAGCTAGACTTGGTCCTGGGCATCTCTCCCCCAGGGAAGGGAAACGCATCCTGCGGAATTTCATTTGGCCCATCTGCAGAGGGCTCACATCACATCACATCAGGGCTCATGAATCTTCATTAAAGTTCAGGACTGCAAATCTCATTAAACTAGCTTATGCCCGATGCTGCTGTTAGTTGAAAACGGAACAACAAGAACTTTTCCGAATTAGCAAGGACATTCCTCACGGCGTCCATCACAGCAGGGCAGCACGCAACTCCAAGTGGACACAGGACTTCGGATCTGTGCACCCCGCAGGACATCTACGCAAGATCTGCATTGTTCAATGGACCCAGAGAGGAATCCCAAGCTATGAAATTCAGTAAGAGTAACTGAACATTCCAGCCAGTAATGGAGTTTAGCGGTTTTCAACTTAAACTGTACCGCATTTTTTTCTTCATATTTTATGAAGTCAAATTGCCATTCATTGTTTGTATTTACATGCATAATCTAATGCTGGCTAACTTTCTAATGCTGCAATTAACTAACACGCGTGCCGTAGTATGGATGATGACTCAATTAGTAAAACAAATTGCGTATGAGCTGAAGCAAACCCTTCTCACAATTTGTTGAAGCTAAATGGAGTTATCCAGCCGCGCATCGCCCGCCTATAGCTACATTTAGAAATTCTAAGCAGCCCCCGCGTTGGAAGACTTTGTCCCAAGACAAAGGAACTCGTTCCCACGAGCACACACGTGCATTTGCAACGCGCGCGGACACGCGGCTGCCCACTCCCGAAATCGCGCACACGCGTGTGTCCTGCACACGCGCCAGCAGCACACACATTCACACTTGCAGGTAAACACACCATTGTTACTCACTAGTTCGTATACAGTCCTTCCGTAGATTAGCTCATGTATGTTCTGTGTTGTTTGTTAATAAATTCATTTATTAAACCTGGTGTCTATTTTGGTGCTGTAACACGTGGGAGTCAAAATAGCCTATGTAGAACTCCAAAGTTCCTTCAGATTATTAAATTTTCTTCAATCATTAATATTGGTTATTTTAATTATTAATCAAAATTCCATATTTTTGGTTATTTTAGCAATTTTATGAGACTGGTTGCAGGTTTCCTGCTGAATCATGTGGTTATCCTGTGGGAAGGATTATTAGGGCGAAACGTCTGAATAATCCATCCTCGCTATTTTACGTATCATAAAGGCAGATTCCCCAACGCATTTTGGTACCTCGTGGGAGGAACTTTAATATTTTTATTAAAGTTTTAATAAATAATCATGAACTAATTTTCTTAGTTATTAATTACATGTGATAGCCATTTGAATGCCCTTTCTAAGCTGCTGCACCTACACAATGATTGTCACAATTACGCACATGCATGCGCATTCATTCTATACATACAAAAAAGGGATAAACCCCTCCACTTTCTGGCCAGTGCTCGAGGAACAGTATTTTAAAGACTACTTGCATTTTCATATTTGATCTGTGTGGCAGTCTTGGAAAGATGAGAGCATTTTCATTACGTCTGCAGGATTTCTGTTACTCCCTGTGTTAATGCCATGAATGGGAAGTGGATGTCACACAAGAGGAGAGCATTTCTCCGAGATTTTTGCAGTGGTTACAGACTGTAGGTGCTCAGCTCCGCGTCAAGACGGCAGACGTAATGTTTTCATGCTGCCCATGATACCCTTTAAGGAGTCATCAGGGAGCTGAGCTGCCATCTCTGCTGTTTATGAAAGCTAAATCTAATTAGCCTGAGCTCATATAGCAGCAGGGCTGTACATTTGCCCTGTTCGGTCATTTGTCATATGCTAGCGCACCTGCTTCCATCAAACCATATTTATTTTCTGGTTCCAAAGCACTACCCCCCACCATATTATTGGTTAATAATTACCTCCAATTCCTGGTCAGTCGCTTTCACTACTTCCGAACTGTGATTTTTTAATAACCGGCAAGGCTCCTTGCGGCTGTTTTAAAATGTTTGCATAAGGTTATTCAGGGTTCTTCATTTGGTGCTGTATGTGTTACAAATACTATTACGCTCTGAAGAAGTCTCACTGCGGTTTTGTGTGTCAGAGTGTGAGCTCTTTGAGGTCCCTTAGGTGTGTGATCCGATATCGTACTTGGAGAATGTGTTGCTATTTCATAACTTCCTGTTAAAATGGGTAAAAAGTAATGTGGGCGTCTGAAGGAAGTGGGTGCAGTCCTGTGCACAATTATGAACCAGTAAAATGCAAATAGGAACTAATGTCTTGCAGTAGGTCACGGTTTGGTTTTAAAGATTTACAGGAGGAGCTGAAAATTATGTAATTTACTCAACAAAATGCTCAACAAATTACTTAAGCATGACTCATTATGACCAGTTTTGAGAAATTGGCTTTAATTCTGTAACAATATGCATTTAAAACTTTTTGAACCTTCCCGTTAAATTATAGTTAAATGATACAAAATGTGCTGTATAAATGCATGTGGGTCATAATTTTCAAATAATTTTTCATAGTATTTGCTCCCTGAAAGGGGCCTGGGGTACATTGAGTGAATCAGTCTCACAGTTCACTGAAATCAATCACATTTCCTGGAGAATAGTTTTCTTGCATGCGAGTTTCTTTCCTGTAATGTGTATTGACTGAGGAATTATATTACTCAGTGTCACATTCCAAGCATGTTTCTTTAGCTCCACTTTAACCTGGACTAGGATAGCAGGGAGGGCAGCCAATGGGGGCAATAAATTATTTGGGCGAGTACAATACATTCAGGCTTATTCGGCGGGACATAGTATTCACGTCCGTCTGTCCGTACGTCCCGAATCCTTGTCAGCGAGATATCTCAAGAACGAATTGACGGATTTCCTTCAAATTTGATGTCAACATGTATATTTTGGTGACCTTCACATCACTCTCAAGGTCACACCGAGAGATTGCTCATTTTGACACGATTTCACATTTTGTGGCGGGGGACAAAGACACGTTAGTGGCAAATACTTGTTAAGCATTAAACTCTGAACAGAACAACTAAATATGGGGCAGACCACCACAGTCGTGGTGTTAGTAATCATTCAAATTCCTGGAAGCTGGCTCTGATGGAGCAACACCACTGCTTAAGACCAGAGAGTAAACCAGTGCAGCATTATGGTGCCGTTGTTCAGATTGCAAAAAGTGAAGTGATGAGTCACTGCGTAAAAAACCGCAGCGTTTCACTGGGGCTGCATTTGTGCTCTCGGCATGGGGAACCCGCACATCTGCCGAGGCTGACTTGATCTGTAAGGGTACACACACTTTTAAAAAGAACATTCAGTACTGCTTTTCTAGTGACCCTGCTTCTTTCAGTAGGATAACGCCACGCCATTCTCTGTGTATACACTACAGGCCAAAATATTATGAACACCCAGCGTTTTTCAGAGTTTGGATGATTTATCTTAACTTAAAGTATATTTTCAGCTACAACAAAAAATATAATAACGTAGAAACATATATCTTAACCAGAAATATGTTGAAATTATTCGCTGAGAGGTGTACATATTCAAATTCAACTTTCTGCAAAGTACCCTCCCTTATCCTTGATTACAGCCTCACATATCCTAGGCATTCTCTCCTGCACTTTAAGGCGAAAACTTCCTGGTGCCTCATTCCAGGCTTCCAAAGGTTCCTTCATGAGCGCTTTTGAACTTGATCGGCGCTCTTCATCCAACGGGTGGGCGTCTCCTCTCTGAAATGAGCTCTGCTCTGATAGGCCAGTGAAGTGAGCAACCAGGCCCTTACAACGTGTGTTAATGAATAGCGACCATGTCAAAATCCCCAAACTATGAGCAAGTAGCTGTGAAAACACACCAACTAATTTAGTCGCAAACTAGCAAACTACAAACATGAGTGTGGAAAGGTAATACCTGCAGGCTAAGCAGCTGTGACGCATACGAGCAAGACTGGTACATAGTTCACCAATTGGGCATTCCAGATTCGGGTGGGATTGGAGATGCCAAATAAAAAAAAATAAAAAAGTTTAACTTCACTTGGAATTCAGTAGCTAACTTTAAAAATAGTCCGTTGCTTGCATTTGTATTGTAGCAACATTGGTTAACATTCCATGCTGCGTCTCAAGGAATTAAACACAGTAGAATGGACAATGTCATAAGGCCATTGGAGATTAAATTTTCCTGAGAAAAAATAACTATCACAATTTTCAGCGAGAACAATCTATCACGTGTACAGAAATAATTCAGAAGTTCAGCTCAATATGCCTTGTCCCCCATTGTGCAATTGTATTCCATACTGTCCCATTAAAAATTCAAACTGTGGCGCTCGAAGGCTTAATGAGGAGTGCTTGATTGGTGTTTGAGATTCCTTATTCATTAATCAGTAATTCTCCAAAGCTGGACCAAATCGTAGTCATAATTTTAAAGTCATTGAGAATAAAATACAAACCATCTGCAGTCAAAATGGCCAACTTGGCCCGGATAAATGAACCATTATTTATGAAACCAATAAACATTTACAAAAAAATATTTGAATAATACTTTTTACATCAGTGTACATCATCTAATGGAGTTTCATCAACATCTGAGATGGTGGATGTCAGGCCCGGGTGATTTTGCATGGAATTACCCTGGATCCTTGTTTATGAAGATCTGAAACCATTTTACACAAAAAGTATGCAAATATCTGGAGGAGATCATTAGAGCAGCAATGTTTTGACTGTGCTGTGTGTGTGAATGCTGTTCTCCAGAGTACGCCAGCCGGGGCTCCCTGTATGAGTACCTGTCCAGCGAGGGGAGTGAGGAGATGGATATGGAGCAGATCATGACCTGGGCCATGGAGATCGCCAGAGGTACTGACGCATGTGCTGCTGGTCTGTGTGAGGTGGCTGTACCAGAGGTACTGACGCATGTGCTGCTGGTCTGTGTGAGGTGGCAGTACCGGAGGTACTGAGGCATGTGGTGCTGGTCTGTGTGAGGTGGCTGTACCAGAGGCACTGAGGCATGTGGTGCTGGTCTGTGTGAGGTGGTGACGCATGTGGTGCTAGTCTGTAAAAGCTGCCAGACCAAACTGTTGTATCCTGAACACGTCTCACAGCCAGGCTTTTACTCATTTTCATGTCAGTGATACTTCACCTTATTCCTTGAGAACCTCGTCTGGACAATGACTCAGCAGATCTTCTGCATTTACAAACCCCAAAACCAGCGAAGTTGGCACATTGTATAAAATGTGAATAAAAACAGAATACAATGATTTGCAAATCCTTTTCAACCTATATTCAATTGAATACACTGTAAAGACAAGTTACTTAATGTTCGAACAGGTAAACTTTGTAATTTTTTGCAAATATTAGCTCATTTGGAATTTGATGCTTGCAACATATTTCAAAAAAGCTGGCACAAGTGGCAAAAAAGACTTGGAGAGTTGGGGAATGTTCATCAAACACTAATTTGGAACATCCCACAGGTGAACGGGCTAATTGAGAACAGGTGGGTGCCATGATTGGGTATAAAAGCAGCTTCCCTAAAATGCTCAGTCATTCACAAACAAGGATGGGGTGAGGGTCACCAGTTAGTGAACAAATGCATGAGCTGATTGTCGAACAGTTTAAAAACAACATTCCTCAACGAGCTATTGCAAGAAATTTAGGGATTTCATCATCTACGGTCCGTAATATCGTCAAAAGGTTCAGAGAATCTGGAAAAATCACTGCACTTAAGCGACAAGGCCGAAAACCAACATTGAATGCCCGTGACCTTCGATCCCTCAGGCGGTACTGCATCAAAAACCAACATCAGTGTGTAAAGGACATCACCACATGGGCTCAGGAACACTTCAGAAAACCACTGTCAGTAACTACAGTTCGTCGCTACATCTGCAAGTGCAAGTTAAAACTCTACAGTGCAAAGCGAAAGCCATTTATCAACAGCACCCAGAAACTCCGCCGGCTTCGCTGGGCCCAAGCTCATCTAAGATGGACTGATGCAAAGTGGAAAAGTATTCTGTGCTCTGACACATTTCAAATTGTTTTTGGAAACTGTGGACGTCGTGTCCTCCGGTCCAAAGAGGAAAAGAACCATCCGGACTGTTATAGGCGCAAAGTTCAAAAGCCAGCATCTGTGATGGTATGGGGGTGTATTAGTGCCCAAGGCATGGGCAACTTACACATATGGGAAGGCACAATTAATGCTGAAAGGTACATACAGGTTTTGGAGCAACATATGTTGCCATCCAAGCAACGTCTTTTTCATGGCCGCCCCTGCTTATTTCAGCAAGACAATGCCAAGCCACATTCTGCACGTGTTACAACAGCATGGCTCCGTAGTAAAAGAGTGCGGGTACTGGACTGGCCTGCCTGTAGTCCAGACCTGTCTCCCATTGAAAATGTGTGGCGCATTATGAAGCGTAAAATACGACAACGGAGACCCTGGACTGTTGAACAACTTAAGCTGTACATCGAGCAAGAATGGGAAAGAGTTCCACCTGAAAAGCTTCAAAAATTGGTCTCCTCAGTTCCCAAACGTTTACTGAGTGTCGTTAAAAGGAAAGGCGATGTAACACAGTGGTAAAAAGGCCCCTGTGCCAACTTTTTTGCAATGTGTTGCTGCCTTTAAATTCTAAGTTAGTGATTATTTGCAAAAAAAAAGTTTCTCAGTTTGAACATTAAACATCTTGTCTTTGCAGTGTATTCAATTGAATATAAGTTGAAAAGGATTCGCAAATCATTGTATTCTGTTTTTATCTTCGATTTACATAACGTGCCAACTTCACTGGTTTTGGGTTTTGTAAAACCTCTTCCCTTTTGAAGGGAATTGGAGGTATAAATAATACTAGAGTGTCATAGTCGGGGGGTGTTTATTATTATTGCATGTTGAGCAATACTACAGTGTTTTTTGGGATTTAAAGTTTTGTTTATTTGGACTTTGCTCCTCAGGAATGCACTACTTACACTGTGAGGCTCCAGTGAGGGTCATCCACAGGGATCTGAAATCCCGAAATGGTAAGAAGCCTAAATAATCTTCAGGGTGATTTTGAACATTACTATTCATCATTCTGGACAAATTTAATCTTCATAACTGTGGGTCAAAGGCTGTATCAGTACACTCTGGCCATTTTGTCGAGAGACACTGCACAGCTTTAGAGTGTTCAATCTTGCCAGGTCTTGATGACTAAAAAAAATTCTTGTTTTTATTGTAGTGGTGATGACTGCTGACAAAGTTCTCAAGGTACTGTGTGGTCTTAGTTCTTTAGTACTTTTGCACATTTTGAGCTTGTTTGCATACTGTGTTCCTTGCTGATGCTAATTGCTAACGATATCTTCTGCACAACCCCTCTCCCCTTCGCACCTCCTGCCCAATCTAGATCTGTGACTTTGGGGCCTCGAAGTTCCACTCCCACACCACACACATGTCTCTGGTGGGAACGTTCCCGTGGATGGCCCCTGAGGTGATTCAGAGTCTGCCGGTCTCGGAGACGTGCGACGCGTACTCCTATGGTGTGGTGAGTGACAGCGGCAATAGCAAAAATAAGGATCAAAAAGTATTGCGATAATTTCCTCCGCCAACAAAGTTTGGGCGAAGGTTATGTTTTCGCCCCTGTTTGTTTGTTTGTTTATCTGTTTGTGAACAACATAACTCAAAAAGTAATGCACGGATTTGTCTGAAATTTTGTGGGTGGATTGCTGTACCATCGAGGAGGGACCCTATTGATTTTCAATTCAATCAGTGAAACAGTATGGCCGCCACGGCAGCCATCTTGAAATCCTGTCACACGCGATAACTCAACTTTGCTCCCACTCATGCACATTTGGATTGTGCTGCCTTGGCAGAGTTTTGCACTCTACAAGTGCCTCTCGTATTATTTATATTTTTTCTGGAAATCTTATTTCTGAAACCTATATTTTAACATAAGACAAAACAAGAACCAGTAACACTTCCAAGACCCTCTGGGTCAGCTAAATCAGAGAAAACTTAAAAATTGTATGCAATGAAAATTGTGCTGTCGCAATTTGTGGGCTTTTATTTGGATGAAGGGGGTTCACAGGTGGCTCAGCTCATGAATTGTAGCTTCTGATTGAAGATTGAGGGTTACAGAGTTCTTGCCAAAATTATGCAGTGTTAGTTTGCTTTGAGCCCATGCATGAGTACAATTCATGTACAGGTAGGCAATCCAGACTCAGTAGGTAGAAGTCCTCCTCAGACTTTTTGTTCCGACTACCTTGATTCGAAAATAGAACAAATTTTATGCTGGACACTGAAATGATTAGGGAAATCAGCTGGCTGGGCTGAGTGGTGTCTGTAAAGCATGGCTCACTTTCACTCTCTGACCCTTGGAATGTGCATCTCTGTGACCAGCTCATAACTTAAATCTGCGCACGGATGAAATGCATACTGTACTGCGTTATGTTACTTTCATTGATTGAGTTTGAAAAGTCAGGCTCAGTATGGTGCACGACTGTAGACTTTATCACACTGGTGGCATTTGTGCAACCCGCCAAGTGAAAAGTGAAATGTTGCCACAAAAATTTAACTGACGCTGTTACAGAATGTAGTGGCACTGATATTTTTTTGGTATGGTATAGTATTTGTATTACTCTCCTCATGGGCATTTACTGCTATATCCCAGGAGGCAGTGGTACCCAAAATCGGTCCTGGGAACCCACAGTGTTCGCTGGTTTTTGTTTCAATCTCTATTTAGTAGGTCATTTTGACATCTTTCTGTGCTGGAAGTTTTTTTGTTGATCACATTGGGTGCTGTGCACTGCATGCTGTATATTGGGTGCTGTACACTGGATGCTGTATACTGGGTGATGTATGGTTGGAGCTGTGCACTGGGTGTTGTACACTGGGTGCTGTATACTGGGTGCTCTACACTGGGTGCTGTTCACTGGATGCTGTATACTGAGTGCTGTTTACTGGGTGCTGTTTACTGGGTGCTTTGTACTGGGTGCTGTACACTGGGTGCTGTATACGGGGAGCTGTATACTGGATGCTGAGTACTGGGCGCTGCGTGCTGGGTGCTGTGTACTGGGTACTGAGTACTGAGTGCTGTATGCTGGGTGCTGTGTACTGGGTACTGAGCACTGGGTGCTGTATGCTGGGTCCTGTACACTGGGTACTGAGTACTGGGTGCTGTATGCTGGGGGCTGTACACTGGGTACTGAGTACTGGGTGCTGTATGCTGGGTGCTGTGTACTGGGTACTGAGTACTGAGTGCTGTATGCTGGGTGCAGTATACTGGGTACTGAGTACTGGGTGCTGTACACTGGGTAATGAGTACTGGGTGCTGTATACTGGGTACTGTATACTGAGTGCTGTATACTGGGTGCTGTGTACTGGGTGCTGTATACTGGGTGCTGTACACTGGGTACTGAGTACTGGGTGCTGTATGCTGTGTACTGGGTACTGTATACTGAGTGCTATACACTGGGTGCTGAGTACTGGGTGCTGTATACTTAGTGCTGTACACTGGGTGCTGTATACTGGGTGCTGTACAATGGGTGATGTATACTGGGTGCTGTATACTGGGTGTTGTATACTGGGTGCTGTATACTGGGTGTTGTACACTGGGTGCTGTGTACTGGGTGCTGTGTACTGGGTGCTGTATGCTGAGTGCTGTGCACTGGGTGCTGTATATTGAGTGCTATGCACTGGGTGCTATATTCTGAGTGCTGTACACTGGGTGCTGTATACTGAGTGATGTACACTGGGTGCTATATACTGAGTGCTGTTTACTGAGTTCTGTATGCTGGGTGCTGTACACTGAGTGCTGTACACTGGGTGCTGTATACTGGGTGCTGTACACTGAGTGCTGTACACTGAGTGTTGTATAATGAGTGCTGTATACTGGGTGCTGTACACTGGGTGCTGTATACTGAGTGCTGTACACTGGGTGCTGTATACTGAGTGCTGTACACTGGGTGCTGTATACTGAATGCTGTACACTGAGTGTTGTATAATGAGTGCTGTATACTGGGTGCTGTACATTGGGTGCTGTATACTGAGTGCTGTACACTGGGTGCTGTATACTGAATGCTGTACACTGAGTGTTGTATAATGAGTGCTGTATACTGGGTGCTGTACATTGGGTGCTGTATACTGAGTGCTGTACACTGGGTGCTGTATACTGAGTGCTGTACACTGGGTGCTGTATACTGAATGCTGTACACGGAGTTCTGTACTCTGGGTGCTGCGTACTGAGTGCTGTACACTGTTGCTGGTCACTTTCTATTGTGATCAGTATTCCAGTTGCAGGACATTTGAGGACAGTCACCGCTGTCTATTTTCTTGCTGACTGCATTATGTTGTCACGGTCAAATTAATTCTGTACAAGGAATTCATTTGGATTAAGATCGTTTTTGGGCCTCTTATATTGTTCAGGTCCAATGGATTCAAGCATAAAATGTCTGCAAAATATTCAAAGAAAATAACTTGATGATATCACACCTGAGCAGTGAGGCAAGGGGCTGTGAAAAATTGGCTCATAATAATGAATTTCTGAATAAAGTTACAAGGAGTGAAGATTAAGAAATAGAACTTGCACAGAAAAAATATTTGCAGCCTGGACCCCCACTCGGTGTTGCTGGCCTATCCTGCCATTTCGCTGAGGGAACGTTTAAAGCCCAGTTATGTCATTAGCTAACTATTAGCTCCAGTGTTTTCAGTATTCAGCAATTTCAACTTTCGCGGCTTTTCTGTGGTCTAACAGTACACCTCATACTACATTCATGCACTAAAACGCCAAATATATATATTTTTCAGCAACCAGTATCACTCTCAGCAAAGGTTTTCCATTCAGACCTGATGCACACTGGTTGACGACAAGCTTGAGATTCAGCAACAAGACGATGACGACAGCTCTCAGAAACTTAACACTGGAGAGCTGCCATAGAGCGATAGCTACTCTACGGGCACCTTCAAATAGAATCCCTCGATAATGTAAAACTGTCTTGGTATTGCTGTAACATTTACCTGCCATAATCATGTGTTAAACTGCATTCCTCTCGACTTTATGACTTCACTTCTGCACAATTAGCTGTATATGGTAAGGAACTGGATGATACTGTGATACACCGGTGCGTTCAGGAAACAGTCGCGAGAACAGAAATTACAAAAATCAAAAGCCTTTATTGCAGAATGTGTCGGGACCAGAAGACACAGGAATTGCTGAGCCAAAAACAATATCAATAAAAAACAATACAATAAAAAAGCGAAGTCAAATTAACAGGCAGGGGTCAGAACCAGAGAGGCAGATGTGCAGCGGTACATAAACGGTTAGCCAAAAATCGTAGTCAGAATCCAGAAGGGTAGGTCATACACAGGGCATTATAAACAGGAATCGCGGTCCTACAAAAATGGGACAAAATCCAAACAGACAAAACAAGAAGAGCAGGGGCAGGGCAATCTCAAGGTCGGACAAAAATAGTTGTGAAAGAAGCAATAAACAAAAGGCATACGAGGAGCTCTGCACGAGCGAATATTGATCAACGTTCTGACGGGGAACAAACTGCAGTGAAGACTTTAAATAGACGAGGGAAGTCACGTGCTATGCAGGGCCTGGTGAATTGGATAAGAACTAATTACAAAGGGAAACACACATGGGGAGGTCCTTAACCACAAACAATTGGCCAAAGCCAAGACACGGACAGGATCTACACAGACCTCCTATGACAGATAAACAGCTCCGGTCAAGGAGTTCTAAGTGCACAGACCAAGAGTGCAGGATAGTAATTACGCACGTGTGAGAGATCTCACAGAAACGCAGGGGGAGGCAGGGAAAGTAAAGCAAGAGGCGGAGACTAGAACAGGGCGATAGTTGAGATTGGATTAGTGGTAATTAGTAGCGGTGCAGCTTTACAAATCAACCCAAGTGTTCATTAGTAGTTAGTAATATATACATGGATTAATTAGGTTAGTAAACTATGATACAAAATATAAGTGTTACTATTATTTGTAATCAAGGAAAGCAAGGCAAAGGAAGTAAACGAGAATTGAAGTAATAATATGAAAACACCAGAAACCATTGAAATCACCCGAAGCAGGTGAGCGCACAGACTGGGGAGACGGACTGAACCAAACTGATCACAAGACAGGGGTGACAAGTGCAATGAAAACTGAAATGGTATGAACAGAAAACCAGGATGTATAATAAGCAAAAAGAATAGAGAATAGACATGGCAACAAACACGTAAGCATGGCAGCAAAACACAGAACCATAGCAGAAATGATGCCAGTTTGAATAAAGGACTGATATTTAACTCTTCATATTCTGACGCATCGAGACTCAGTATGCTCGCTATGACACAAGTACAACATTAGCGCCTTTCAAGATATTATACAGAGAAGTATGAATTATGTATAGACAGTGTAAGATTGCTCAGTCACTGTCCTCTTCTGAAAACAAAGAGCACATGGCACAGAGACCTATGGGAGAAAATCAGAAGACACTGATAAGCTTTGCACTTTAAAAAGAGCCCTGTGTGTCTAATCATTAGATTCTTCTTCCTAGCCTATCACCAGGAGAAATACTTCAGCAAATAAACAAAGCTGTTCCTCAGAAAGCACATGAATATTACTCTAAGGGTCAGTTCGCTGATATCTGGCCATTCATGGTTTCAAAGTGTAAGCACTGCGTAAATAAACTGCACACAAACCACACATATTTTCCCGCGGCAGCTCGAGATATTCCTGTATTTATCCTCTCCATGGCAACCCTTTGCATTTGCTGTTAAGACGACAACTACCACATTGCATTGCATTTGCTTACTAACTCCAGACACCCCTCAGCATGCGCGGTACACGCAGTTGTCATAGCTTTGCAGGGTTATCCTTTCACGTTACTGCAAAGAGGACTGACTGGTTGTGAAAATATTGCCGACAGTGGGTTCTGTGCCTGGCTGCGTGGGCTACACAAAGGCCAAAGCTAAAGGCATAATGTTTCTCTCTTGCTAGTACAGTACAGGCGATAGAATAACAATAGACCATCTCAAACTCGATATTTACAGTAGTCATGCTACCAAATAAGTATACAAATATACATGTTAGCAGTGAGTATTCATTTTTGAGGACTATGAAAGATCTATTATTGGAGTTACTGGGTTGTCCTCCGAAACAAGTTTACGGACGAAGCGGCCATGCCATTGTTTCTGATCAACGTCTGACCAATGTTAACGTTTCTGGCTAACTTCTCGTGAAACGAAAAACATAAAATGAGTAAATGTGAATATATATATATATATGAATGAATGACATGTAATAAATGAAGTCAAAGCTTGCAGGTACAAAAATGGTCCTCAGTTTTGACTGAAATTAGATTTATTAGGTTTTTCCGTAACTCTCCAGAGCTGCCCCTCTCTTCATCTGCCATGCGTAGACATATTAAACATTTGGAAGTACAATCTTTAGTTCGAACAATTGCCCTCGAGGCGGCGGAAGTCTGCCAGATGACATTAAACGCACCAACAGTCAGACTTTTCCGGCACCTGAATAGGGAACCCCGGGTGCAGACAGGGAGGTTAAACATTAATTTTCATATACCAGCCATATTGTAATAATACGAAGCTGAAGGAAAATCAGCTTAGTTTACCTTTTAAGGTGACAGATATAAAATGTTTTATGGAAAGTAATGATGCATACATTAATAGATGTATTAACTAATTAATACAATTATAGGCTTCCTGAAAGGTAAAGAATGAATGTATTTATTTTCCCTCAAATGTAACATTAATTGAAATTTGAACAATTTTTTTTTTTGCCAGGTCCAAAATGAGTCCTGGGTTTATTTTGGTCTGTAACAATTCAATTCAATTCAATTTATTTTGTATAGCGCTTTTTACAGATACACTGTCACAAAGACGCTTTACAGTCAGAGATGGGTTACTGAAGGGCAGTGCCCAACCTATTCCCACTACCTATTCCCTATCCCTGTAACAGCAGTAGTACCATTTAGCTAAAAGCGTTACGGCATTGAAACCACATGTAGTCACTGTAGCAGAAGTCCCATGGTTGCCTCTTCACAGGCTGCTCTGAAATGGTGGAGGACAGACCTCTGCGCCCAGTTTGTTACCGTTAAGAAACAGCTATCAATGCACCGCAACCGGAGAGAGTCCCGAGTAAATATCAGTACAGCCTCATTGGTGTGAGCTTATAAGGAGGAACAAGGGTTGCAACGGCACATAGACCTTACAACTTTTCTGTGAGACCAGTTACCTTAGGTTTCCTTGTAAGCTAAGTCAGCTTTGATCAAAACTGCATGCATGCATGTTTTAATGCAGTGTGTGTGTCAGTCTGTCTGAAAGGGACTAAGGCTCTCATTAGCCATATCGCTTGGGTGAAGAAAATTGCTCCTGAAGTAAGATCGTTTGAAAGACTTGAAGGCAAAGTATCTGTCTCATGCCAATAAGGTGAGGCTATTTTATTAATCAAGCAGCCAAGGCATTGCTCAATGCTACCAAATAGTGAATTAAACATGTTAATATTCTCCACTTTAGTCAAAGAAGATTAACTCTTCGAGCGTGAAATGCAGCTATTGTTGCCCAATGATGTAAGATATCAAAATTAACGCTGTTGAAAACCTATCATGTGGTGACTTGTTTAAAAGAGCTCCCCTGTGTGAGCTCTTTTTAAGAAGATGACACTTGATAGGTTTTCAACAGCACAAGAAAATTCAATTTATATTTTGAAAAAAATAATTTTCAGCCGCTGAGGGGTAAAATTCACTGCAAGAATATAAAGCCTCTTAAGACTGATTTTTTTTTTTTGCAGTGCTAGCGATCACAATCCTCTCTAAGAAGGAAGTATTCTCGTATTTGTTGATAAAACTAATAGCAGCCTGCATTGAGAGATGAAGCCGAGCCTTGTTAGATTGCAGTAAGCCTGTGTATGTGTGTTTGCGCACGTTTGAGGTACTTTGAGCCTGCCTGCATTCTTCAGTCATGAGGGAGGCACAGCCATGTTTCAAGTGGCAGAATAAAATGTGTGTGGCCTGAGTCACCTGGTCATATTGGGAACTGGTCTCTCAGTGATCAGGCATTTTCAGACTAACAGCACAGGGGTGTCAGTACCGCGGCGGTGCTCTGGAGTGTGTATTGTATCGCGGAGGCTGTAGTGAGGGGTGTGAAAGCCGATCGGCTGCCGTACCCTTTAGGGTAAGGTTATTATATCTGAGCAGTACAACTGCACACCTCGAGGCCGCCCGTGTAGCACTTACGTCAGCAGTTATTTTCATACGATGACTGATATGGAGTAGCATCTTGTGCTTATAGCTTGGTCACCTCTCATTTACAGTACTGTGCTATAGTCTTAGGCATCCTCCATTTTTTAAAATCTAAATCTGGCTTTAGATCTTTACTTTTTGTTTTCCACTTTGGTGCTGCTGAAGATATAAATTATATTTGAAATTCCAAATGGGAATTTAAAAAAATTAGTTTTATAAATAAATGTTATATTTCATTAAAAACAGTTGATATAGATAATATTATCATGACTGTCTGGAGTTACTCGGAGGGACAGACACGAGTGAGACAGTCAGTCTGCAGAACTGTGGGAAGTTTTCCTCTCTGCTTGAACGTAGTAAAAGGCCCATCATCTTATATAACTTATAGAGTAGTCATATCCAGTATTGGTTTGAATTGGTTTTTGACATTTTACAGCTTCTTAGAGTGCATTAATCAGTAATTAGAAACTTTTTGTTTCATTTCTTTCGCGATCATATTTGCCCTATGAAATTGCCTTAAATGTGCCTAAGACTTTTCGCACAGTTCTGTATATTTAAGGACATATTTTTGCATCTGAAAATTGCAGATATATATATTGACATTTCCTTCCACCACCATTAACTTTGGTTGCTTGGTTACAGCTGAACCTGCTGCTACATGCAGGATTGCTGGAGGTCTCTCCATTTCTATCTGTTGCTAAACAGGAGCTTCAGTTACTAGTTCCACAGCATCATATTTCCAGCTGGGCAGTTGTTGTTGCTTTTTTGCTTTCTCCTAGTCGTCATAGTCATCTTATTTGCCAAAGATATTGATAATTTCATGGAGAACTCAAACATGTTGTCTCTGCTGTTTTTAGCTCTCACCTCTGATGTATGCGACTTAATTGGGTGTCACGGTGGCACAGTTGGTAACACTACTGCATTACAGCAAGAGGGTTGTGGGTTTGAATCCGGCCTTTCTGTGTGGTGTTTGCATGTTCCCCCCGTGTTCGCGTGGGTTTCCTCCGGGTACTCCGGTTTCCCCCACCCACAAAACATGCAACATAGGAACACTCCTGTATGGCTGTGTATGAATGTTTGGCGGTGGTCGGAGGGGCCGTAGGCACATACTGGCAGCCACGCTTCTGTCAGTCTGCCCCAGGGCAGCTGTGGCTACAAAAACGTAGTTTACCACCATCAGAGTGTGAATGTATTAGTGAATGAATAATGTATCCATTGTGAAGCGTCTTTGAGTGTCCAGAAAAGCACGTTATAAAACTGATGCTGTCATGGATTTGCCCCACCGGCTGAAGACAAGAAACCGGCGGGGACTGGGACCATGTACCCAAAAAACAGGATCAGGGACCCAAACGCACAGGCTGAGTACAAATATAAAAATGTTTAATTTAAAAGACATAAAACAACATAAGGGAACAGCAGCAAACATAAACACATAAGGGCTTCAGAAACAGGATACTGCTGCTCCAAACTAAGGTGCAGCCAGCCCTTAAATAGAAACACTTCACCTCCACCTCAACGAGCCACACCTGTTGCCCGTTAAGGTGGAGGCGAAGAATGCAGCAGGGGGAGGGGCCTGCAGGTCAGGACCATCACAGGTGCATTATTATTAATTTAGAATCCTGGAAGTCAAACAAAACAAATTGATGCAAAATGTCTAAATACTTACAATCGTGGAACTGCTTCAGAACTGTGCTGTTATAGAGAAACAATGTGCTTCTTCTGATTGTGGGCTGTAATTTTGAAAAAAAAAGTTTGAAAAAAATGTATTGAAAAAGACTGAAAATGTTTAACTTTGCCGAAAACCAGCAGCAGCCATGTAGTAGCTAGTCATGGTGACATACGAATACTTCTGTGAACTCCAACCTTTCTATGACAAGATGGTTTACTAAAAGATGCTACTTACCTGCTTGTTTAGGGCCTTTGACTACAATAGTTTTCATTCGACTTATTAATTTACCAATGAGGTCCTCATCAATATTCATTATTTGAAGTGACACTTTCTTTACTGGTCCCACTCCTCTAGTGAAGCTGAACTGACAATGAATATCAAATTGATATAGTGCTTATCATTTTAAAAATCTAACCTGCTATAGTCAAATCATTATTGTGTTTGCTATGCCATGTAATAACCTGTTTATTTAACTTTAGAATATGTTGTTGACATTGGTTTGACGTCATTGGCAAAGGTGATGCAGTCTGTGGAAGCACTGTTGTATGTCTAGTTCAAGATATATAGCAACTGTCAAGTAAAATAGGCCTGTGTTTGTCTGCATGTGTAAAATATGAAATGCCTTTGTTCATCCCAATCACACTTGGTTGAAGCATACTTTTTAATTGGAGGTCTTTGATCTGAGGATCATTCTTCTCAAGTTACACTGCGTGGGCCTGATTTTCTTTCCAAGCAGTGGTCTGTAGATGTACACACTGGCTTATCGCTACGCCAAACCCCGTTCTCCAGAGGTTTTGCTATCTGATTGGTGGTCTTGTGGCAGTGCATGGCACAACAGAATTGGTTCTTAAGGAGCATAGTTTGATTTTAGGGGGTTTTCCATTCGCTATTAATCAGGCGGCTTAATTATCGCTAGGTACTATTTTACAGAAAACTGATTGCTTGCTGAATAACCTCTTGCTAACAAATGATTGAACATTGAGGTTCTTTACTAGATAATTCCATTTTGATAGCTGCTCCAATATGACAGATCCCTCCCAAAAGATTCAGTAAACCATTTGGAGAAGGTCAGTTTGGTAATATACTGCGCAGACTCGAGTGCTCACCTATAAAGTATGTGCAGACAGAGGTAGACACACAAAGCACGCACAACCACGATCATAATATATGCTCACATATTGGCAGGTATTCATATTCTTCATTTTTGCTGGACAGCAAAAGGAAACTGCTGTTTTCTTGCAGGAAGCCAGAATGTCATGACCCAGCTTATCCGAGGGCTTATGAAAAGAGAATTTCATATGATACGATGTCACTGCATTAAAATGGATTCCGTCAGAGTTCTGTCTATTGATTTAACAGCAGTCAGAGTCATTTGGCCTCAGGTTCCACATAAACATACGAGGATAAAAATGATGAGTACATTTCCTGGATGCATGTTCCAACATGTTCCAACAGTGAAATCATCCACTCAGAGTTCTTCTGTGACTCTTCTCGTTCCCCAACTGTCAGTTTTTTTACAGATGGAAGTCAAGGTCTGTAACTCATTACATCTTGTAACTACAGTGCTATTAATGTGTTATCACAGTAACACTTGAACTCTTTCTTGGTAAAAGGATGATGTACAAGTATGTTGCAGTGCTTTCTTCGGTGTGTTATGATAATATATGTGTGATGACTCCATTGGCCATAATTCATTCTGGGTCTGTCACATGTATTCCCAACCTCATACTTACATGCAGCCTAGCCAAGAAAAAAAAAAACTCACACACTCTAATATTTTGTTGGACCGCCTTTAGCTTTGATTTCGACATGCATTCACTGTGGCATTGTTTCGCTAAGCTAAAGCAATGTCACAGCATTTATTTCTGTCCAGAGTTACATTAATTTGTGACCTAATTTGTGGGCACTAATACTGAACAATTTTGATAGAACATCCTCAGGATATAACTGGTTGGGTATTTAATTTTAGCCTTGTACCAGCTCCCAAAGGGGCGCGGTAGGGTGGCAGAACAGTTGAGTTTCAGGTTCACTTGAAACTAGTTCAGGGGTGCAACTGATATCTTTCCATCCTGTGAAGTTCCTTTGAATTAATCATGCAAAAAAAAGAGATTATCTTCTGGCAAATTTGGTAGCCCAGTAAGTTATAGCTATATCATTTCTTTGCACTTATTGTCTTATCCTTCCGCAAACTACTGTCACAAGAGATGATCTGAAGCTGTCCCAGATAAAGCATTGGGCCTTTCATGATGGAGAAAGGAATACACAACATTTGGTAATAATGCATTATCTGTCTATCAAGCTTATATTTCACTTCCCGTGCAAAGCACTGGCTAAAACTACTCTCATGTATGTGTGAAACATCCTTAAGATTGTGCGTGCATGCAGAAATCACGCGAATGCGCGCAAATGTGTGATTTTATATGAATGTTAGATTGCCTACGAATAAGTCATTAATAACTGTCGTAACTTATTCGTATCTTTGCCCTAACATTGTCGTAATATTCGCTGCGTGCAGTTTCGTGCATTTTTTTCAAGACACGACTGACATAAATGACGACGACATAAACGAAACCACTTGCGATGTCTGCGAATGAGTTAGGACGGAGCGAGGCTGGACTGGTAATCTGGCGAACCAGGCAATGTCCGGTGGGCCGACGCACATTTTGGGCCTATGCAATCATAGTTTATAAATTTGTAATAACATTGATAATTTTGAACGACCGCGCCGGCCTTTAAAATGCGGAAAGTGGCCCATTTCATTTTCTACTCTGACACAGGGCTGGCTCTATGAAATCTCCGAGCCCTCCCTCCTCAGGGGGAAAAAAAAAACACGCAATTGCGTGCGGCCCGCTGGTAGCCAGTGGCCCACATTAAGGCGAGTAAACAGTAGATTGATTTGAGCTCATTCGAAGTGGAATTGCATACAGAGAAAATTAATATATAGTTTACATTAATCACGCCTTAAGTTACGTTGCAAACCGAGCTCCCGCTGAGATTTTCAACATATTGACATCCAGGTGACACATGCTTTATATACCACTTAATATTATTCTACTTCACTATTCTGGTTATCTTGCAACTTGGCCATTTTCAGGATCTATTTATATATTTGTTTATAGGAATTACAGAAAAACTGTATTCTTGCAGATAAAAAAAAAACAATGCATAGGCTTTGGCCATGTAGATTTTATTTAATGTTGTTGTTCTCGTCCGAAAAGTTTACGAAGGCAGGCTTGCTGGAAAATTAGTTTGACCAATGACCATTGACCCCAGTTGCGTTAACAGTCTTAAAAAGGTGTTTTAACGACTACGAGATCAGACAAAAATGTCAGAAAGCAGTGGAGAGGCGGAAAAGCTTTGAGAATAAAGTAAACAGACATTGGAGCCTCAGGCTTTCAAACACTAAAAAAAAACTGACCAGCTGTTTGGCCACGATGATCCTCATGTAGCAAGCAGTTTTCATTTGGAGGGGGACACGGAAAGCGGTAAGACTGACAATAATAGGCTATCGCGAGTATGCATTTGGTTAAAATTTGCTTAAGCTTACAAAAGGCCCCCACTGATGGACCGGCTGTTAATAACCTACTATTTGATACATATTGTTTTGTTGTTTTACCGTGGCAAATCAAATTTGTCCTGGAAAACAGCAAGGAAGACTTTCGAATTTTCCTATTTAAAACCCTGTCTTGATGTTCAGAATCACCTACCAGTAAACTTGCTGCCAGCGAGTACTGCGGTTCTGAAGCTAGTAAGCTATTCTATGCCTTGTTGAGTCTGTCAGATATGTGACGTTATTTCAAAAGGTTATGCATGTATCAATCCAAATAGTGCAATGGTCTTATTGAAAATTATAAATGGCCCCAAAGTGACATTTCTTTTTCATATTCATTCATGTAAATATATTATTATTATTATTATTATTATTATTAAGAAGAAGAATAACTTCTTCTTTGTCATGGTGGTGCAGTGATTAACGAAACCTTGCGAATAGTTACGCACCTTACGATTGTCTACGACTACTCATCACCAACATCTACAAATGAATAGGAATTGTACATCTCCCACAATCGTATCCCCGTCTTAAGGATGTTTCGCAGATATAAGAGAGGTACTTATGTTTCTAGACTATAACTTAAAGAAAACATTGACACAAGAAAAGAAATGCATTAAAATAAAAGGATGTAAATTCCCCATTTGTTTTATCTTTTTGCTCCTCAGCCCCAACTAAGGGGCAGAGGGGTACTGTCATCATGCACTGCGTCCGTCTGTCTGTCCGTCCACATTTGATTTTGTGTGATAACTGAAAAACGCCATTGCCGATCATCACCATTTTTAGTGATGACATCAGGGTACAGTGACTACACAAGCCAATCGATTTTTGCCGCGATCAAAAATAAAGTATGGCTGCCACAGCCGCTATCTTGAATTTCCATTCTGTGCAACAACTGAAAAACGCCATGACCAATCATCACGATTTTTTTTGGGACATCGGGATACAGTCACTACAAAAGCCGATTGATTTCGGTCCGCAATCCGAAATCAAGTATGGTCGCCACAGCCACCATCTTGAATTTGCATTCCGCACAATAACTGAAAAACGCCTCAATCACAGCCAATATAGCCGTGTTGCTTGGTCTTGTGTACCTACGGAAACCTATCAATTTTCACGGCGCTTGGATGTTCATAATGGCCCCCACAGCCGCCATCTTGAATTTTGTATTACGCATGATAACATAAAAATGTCTTTGTCAACCTACGCCATTTTTGCTCTGTTGCTTGGTCTTCTGTTCTTACAGAAGCCTATCGAATTTCATGGCACTCGGATGTCCACTATGGCTGTAGCTGCCATCTTGTTTTTTGTTTTCTGTAGTATAACTTGCAAAGGTCTTCGGCAGTTTATTCTCATCTGAAATAATCCAGCTGCTGAGGGGTAACGCCAGCTTTGTGGGCCTGTTTTTTTTTTACATTTAAAAAAATTTGTACATTTGTACCTCAGTTTTTGATAATTCTTCTCATTTGACAGGTACTCTGGGAGATGCTGACCAGAGAAGTTCCATTTAAAGGACTGGAGGGGCTGCAGGTAGCCTGGCTGGTGGTGGAGAAGGGGGAGGTATGAGGCCATCTCTGCTCACTGATCGCAGGACGTGACGTCAGCAAAGAACAGCTTTTTCTGGGGTTGAATATGTCCCTAAACACTGTGCAGCTACATTTCTCAGAAACCTCTCAGTAGTAAATGGAAACAATATGATGCAATCAAGAATTCCTGCGTGAAGTCAGGCGGGATATTTTTAGTGACGTGATGTCAGACTTCATGCGCAGTTCTCGGCAGGCCGAGCAGTTAACTAGCCTATGTGTGCAAGGCTGGAGATGACATTTTTCCTCCACCAGCAACAGTGGCTGCTGGTTTGCAAATCCTAACAACTCCTTACATGTTATAGTAGCCGCTGTCTTGTTTGATGCAGCATCATGTGAATTTTGCTTTCTTCTATTCCCTTATTTGAAAGCAAAATAGAAAAACCAAACGCACACAGTATTCCAGTGTGCTGTTTATTGAGGTTAAGATTTACATTTTTCCTCTCTCTTTGTCCATCTCTCTCTCTCTCTCACTCACTAACTCACTCACACTCTACTTGGCTTTTGGATTATAATTCCATTGTGCAATAAACTGCTGTTGAAGCCAAATATTTATTAATTATACCGGCCTAATTAAACTGCTCCATTGCATTTATTCTCCTGCAGACACTTTTATTGAAGGGTTGTTGTGCATATAGTCCAACTGCCTCATCAGTTTATTGAGAGGCTGCTTGTAGTCACTATGCCTGCTCCCTGGCGACAGCCATGTCTGGGGGCATTTTGTGTTTAGGTTGTCTGTCCGTCTGGACCTCCAATCCAATCTTGTAAAAGCAATATCTTCAAAGAACATGGTGGGAATATGTTCAAATTTTGGCACAGGCCTCCTCTTGGACTTAGGGAGGAATTCATCAAATTTTGGAGGTCAGTGGTTATAAACATGCATGTATAATGGGCCATTGATTTAAACTGCTCATACTCATATTTTCTCACAGCAAAAAAAACACAAACTTACTCTGATGCTTCATGGATCAGATTTGTCATTTTTCAAGTTTTCTTGATGATCTTCCCCTTTCATTCCTCATTTTTTATCTCTTTTGAGCTCGATAGACTTTTCATTCATTCTCAAAAGCCCTCATACTTCCACTACTTGATGGCTGTCCGGTTTCTGACTGTCCCAAATCTTTCATTTTTTATTTGTCAGTCCATCCTTCTTTAAACTCCATTTATGAGTTATTTTTCAGGTTTTGCAACTGTCCTGCTGGAGGTAAATAAACTGCATTGATACTCCTGCCCCCTAAAGAAAAAAGAACTAAAATGGGGCAGGAATGGAGCCATAATATCGAGAGCCTAACTGTACGCGTCACACCTTCTGCATCAGCGCTTTTATGGTCTGCGGGTTTTCACCACATCGTAGGCACAAAGGGACGAATGGACATCAGCCTCATACATTGGTGGATACATTACAGTATCTGAAGAAAATATCCATTTTAATTGTCCTTATGAAGAGCCAGTTTCTGTGAGATTCAGGCAGGATGTGGTACATGGCATCAGAGATTCTGCTTGAACTTTATTAGAAGGTCGTAAGTTAGGAAGATCAACTTTTTTGTCCTCAATATTCCTTAAGTAATTTTTTTTTGGGGGTCCTGAAAGGGTCCACCGTAGGCCATTTGAAGGTAATCAGAAATTATGAATTTAAGTGCAATTTTTCATTTGCTCAATGAGTTACCCTCGTGGATAATCATAAATATGTTTGTACTGGCCAAAGTAGTTTCTGTGGTATGAATTTTTTTTTTGGGTGACTTGTGATGCAGCTCATAGGGGTGCTGAAAATTACAACTTTTGTCATTTATGTATACATTTATGGGGTCATTTTGACTTGCATCTGCATGCATGGATACAGCAGTATCTTGTAGTAAATGTCCGAGGCCTTCCTTATTGTGACTTAAAGGGATGATTTATGTTCTAGCGTGTAAGAGTTTGTATTTATTGCTTGACTACAAATGACATCAGTTCTTATTTCTTATGTGTGAAGCATTTCAAGCAAGCAGCAGATTAACAGATGACATATCTGTCCTTTTTTATAGAATTTTTAAGAAAAAAAAGTCAACAAAAATCTACATCTCACTTTTTCCAGCTACCACTATGCCAGTACATCCCAGCTCTATAGAAAATCTGGAAAATAATTTTGTGGTGCTAACAGTCATGATATCAGATTTGTAGAAGTTGTTGTTGCATCAGTAAAAGCCAGGCCTGCATCAATGCATGCTGCTGCCTCATGGCCTGGCTAGGGAAATTAAATTAAAAGCAGGAAATAAAAGCTGATGTTTACTTTTATAATTGTGAGTACAGTAACCTTTAGAGCGCTAACTGCAACTATTGTTGCCCAATGATGTAAGATATCAAAATCAAAGCTGTTGAAAACCTATCACGTGGCAAATTGTTTAAAAGAGCTTCCGCAAGTTGTTACATGATAGGTTTTTGACAGTACACAAGGTAATTGAATTTATTGCCTATTTTTTATGTATTTCAGCGCTCTAAGAGTTAAGGTGACTGTATGCCCCCTGAAACCTACATTGTTGTAAAAGCTTAAATTTGAATGTGCTACAAATTCAATTGCAAACAATCCCTTTATCCTTTGGATCTCGGAAGACTATCTCGGGAAAGTATTTTCTCTGAAATATGAAATCCTGAATCGTGCAAACGCACGGTAATTTGACGGACGTTGCCGTAACATTCTGATGCTGTTTGTATTACAGAGGCTCACCATTCCCAGCTCCTGCCCGGTCAGTTTCGCCGAGCTGATGAGGAAGTGCTGGATGAGTGATCCCAAGGTAAGAGACCACTCCCCCTTCTTACCCCAGTGCATCATGGGACAGTGTCACTCGCCCGTTAGCTGTGCACTGTTGGGATGGGAGTACATTGTCAAATATAAACAATATATTCTTTAAGGAACATAAACAAGGAGGACTGGTTTTGAGCATTCATGTGAAATTATGAAATTGTGGTAATTTAATTACATAATTATGAACTCCACTGTCTGAAGGCAGTGACCCTCATGAGCCTCCCTATATAGGCCTCTGTCTTTCGTCTCTGTTAGCGAGAGAAATTTCTCCCTGGAACCTCTCGGAGTGTAATCAGGGAAGGACATTATTGATCCAAGATCATTTTTAAAATTTGCCAGTGTGTTGTTTATGTCTCATCTCTTACTGGGTTGAACTTGAAAAACTTTACTGCAGTTGATGAAGACTGCCCCTCATACAGACACACATGCGCACACATCCAGGCACACACACACACACACACACACACACACA
This sequence comes from Gymnothorax reevesii, assembly GCA_029721435.1. NCBI lineage: Eukaryota > Metazoa > Chordata > Actinopteri > Anguilliformes > Muraenidae > Gymnothorax > Gymnothorax reevesii. Next base: position 69,713,564 of record CM056586.1, read on the forward strand.
CCCACGCACGCACGCACGACCAGGCACGCCTACACACACACAAACACACACACACACGTACACGCATGCACACATGCACATACACACACACACACACACACACACAGAAACTGTCCTAGCTCATTTTAAAGTGACTCAATGCAAGTAATAGAGCTCAAATCTGCACTATGCCTTTAAACCAACAAAGCCGTGTTTTAAATACAACGTAAAGTCACTGAGGTAAATTTGTAATATTGGTTCTAGTATTAAAAAATATGTTTTTTTTGTCCCAGGAAAGACCAGTGTTCAAACAGATCCTGACGACTCTGGAGACCATGTTAAATGACAGCCAGCTTCCTGACTTGTGCAATTCCTTCCTACATAACAAGGCCGAGTGGAGGTGCAGTATCTCTCATATATTAAATCTTAAGTGTCTCTGCCGAAAACTTGGGCTGCCATTCTCCATTGGTTTGATTGCTGGTCATAGCTGGTCTCTTGCTGACCATAGCTGGCCTGTGACTGGTCAAAGCTGGTTTAACTGTTACAGAAAGCTGTTGTCCAAACTGGTGGACTGACCGAATGTAGGATGCTCTGCTTCTCAGCCTGCTAACATGCTGTGAAAAAGCCCCCCCTCGTGTGCTCTCCTCAGTTTCTGCATCTTTGTCACACTGATGGTTTCAGAACAAGGAGATTCTCTCAAAAAAGTATCATTTTTAAGTAATTATTTTACTCCTATGGACCCATAAGTTGGTCTATCAAATGCAGCTGCTGTATTCAAACCTGTGGAAATACAGGTCCATTTGAAATTCTAGTGGAGATTCCCAGGTTTCCAATGATCCCAAATATGTCCTGCTGAATTACAGGGAAATATGGATAAGGGAAAACTTAAGTGAAAAGTTTGAGATTAAGGGTTTAATCCATGGATCTTCTCTGCTGACTGGAGATCAGTCTCACATGGAGGAATTTTGGCTGACTCTTCTTCACTGAATTTCCGTTCACAAGCCACGTTGGGGGCTTTTTGAGCACAAACTGCTCTTTAAGGTTTGCCAACAGCATGTCAAAGATGCCCAGGTGAAGCCTTTGTCAACCGCCCTTCAAAATCTTAATTTTAGTACTTCTGAGTCATTCAGATGCGGATTTGCTCTTGTGGCTTGGATTATTGTTTTGATGTGTAACTCAGTTGCGGCTGAGCTGTAGATTACGGAGTCATTTTCTCCGTGAAATACAGGCCAAGTCTGGTTTGCATGTCATTGGTTTTTGTTTTTCTTTTACATTCTTCACACTGTCCCAACTATTTTTGGGTTTGGGTTGTGAAATAAATGTGGTTAATTGGCTGATTGCACCTAAGTACCAAATGTGGCAGTTACGTTTTTCCATTAGGGTCAGTTTGTATTCGATCACTTAGTCGTCCTGTAAATGTAGTGACCATTCAAAAATCATTTTTTGTGTTTACTGTAGTAGTCTTTATCTTATTTTAACTTTCTTAGTAAACTTTATACAGATTGGTGCATTGATTATGCAAATAAACCACTGCAGCAATGGCTTGAACACAGTTTAAACTTTCTTGACCAGATTGAGCTGGAATTTTCTGGAAAAGTTCAGTCACACATCAATGCCCTGTTTGGCAGATAGGAGTTACATCATTCCAGCACTTTATAAAAACCTTACCGGATGTACCAGCGGAATCATATCAGAACTGCTAATTGAATGAGGAATGAATTCCATAATGTGATTTGCACAGATATAGATAGATAATACCTTAAGTACCTTCCATCTGCTGCAACTTCCTGCTGCCATACATCACATTTAAAAAGACTCCAAAAGTTGTTTGCCATTGAAAGTGCTTAATTAGACTCCAGCAGCTGTAGGAGGAGTGGGAATCAACAGAGACTGTTTACAAGCTGTTATTTCATCTTAGTCTGTGTGCTGCATTGCTTCCTGTCAGAACGTGCCATTTCATGATGAGGCCTTACAGTGAGATCTCACTTGCAAAATAAATGCGAACCCCCCCCCCCCCCCGTCCTCTGGCTCCTGCTAATAATGTGCGATAGATTGATCACAGGTCGCGGGACGGTAAAAAGCCACATCATCTCTCGTTTGGCACCTGGCTTGCGGTGGCCGTACTCACTGACAGTCGAGGAGCGCTGCCTCCTGTAGGTCACCTGCAGGAAACAGGTGTCAGTAATTAGTCCTGCGGTCTACAGGATTTGCACATCAGGTGTCTTTGAGGCCTGTGCCTGGCTTGAGTTAACAGACCATTTTTCGTCGCTAATGTTTGTCAGAGCCACTTGTAGACAACTGTCACTGTGTGTGCTTATGGTCTGAAGTTTGTTTAGGACCCCATGTGGGCTGGTGTTGGGTCAGTTAGAGTCAGTTGTGGGCTGTTGTTGTGTTCACTAGAGCCCCTTGTGCATACCTGCCAACTCCTCTGGATTTCCTTAGTTTCCAATGTATTTCAAAGCTATCAACTGGCAATCTTCCAGTTTGTTTTTTTTTCTTCTGGGAAGCTCTCATAAATTCCACTGCCCTCAAAGTTCATTGTGAAAATTCATAATGAAAAGGGGTGTGTTTTTTAAAAGTGTGGTTTGAGTAGCTATATCCGTTTGAAGGGGTGTGACAACATGATTTTGTGTTCCTGAAAACCGTAGTCCTGAATATGTTGTTGGAAGCATATACTGTAGTCCCTCATGATAGCATTATCTACGCCAGCAGTTTGATTCCAAATAGCTAAGGGTAGAGTAGGCCTATTGTTTCGCTTGTTCTGTGTTTGGTCATGTGTTTTAAACATGTGCCTTCAGTGAATGTGTTGCATTGATGTCTATTTAGTGGCCTTAGGTGCGGTTCACCTACATGCTGAGCTAAAGAGATCACAAACAAATATTTTTCAAGCTTTTTTTTTAAGCATGTTGACTCTAGCTACATTTTAGATGAGCCACAGCATGCATAAAATAGCAAGTTAGACTAGCCACACAAAGTTGACAGTCGTTGGCAGCTTTTTCAGGAAGATTCTAAGCCTGTTCATGTTCGGGTATCCTCCGCCCTCGCTCTGAACTTGCGAAGATTCAACCTATGAGTGTATAAGAATCAGTGGCTGACAGGCGCGTGCTTCGGAGGAGAGCCGTGAACTGTCTTCACTCTCCTGAATTGGCAGTGGGGGGTCGCATACGAGCAAGCCTTGTACGTAGTTCACCAATTGGGCATTCCAGATTCGGGTGGGATTGCAGAAAATAACTTCATTGACTTCAGCATTTATCAGCAACCTGCTGAACAGAGTAAAGTGAAGGTCTGCAGAATCGTCGCCTTCTAGCAGACAGCTGCTCTCCCCCCCTTACCATTTACCTTCTGAATTTGCAATCAGTTGGTTTGGTCAATTAAATTGATTAATTTATTTAGATATAATTTTTCTTTGTCACATTTTGAAAATTAAATGACCATGAAACATGATAGATTTGCCTGAATATGTTTGCTAAATTATTTCTAATTTAGAGGCTCAAAAGTAACTGAAATCAAGAGCTATGAATGACTTCACTTAAAGTTAATCTTGTTTAATTATCTAGTAAAAATGCTACTGATTTACAGCTCAGATTTGCCTGAATGTGTTCGCCAAGTCTTTGGTGCATTTGACTATTGCGTGTAATGCAAAAATAATTTCTCTCTCACATTCACATTCAATATGCTTCACGAAATGTTTTCCACATTGCATGCATTTTTAAACGCTTAAAAACCAGGGTCATCTTAAAATGAGTTTAATTTAAAAAATCTTTTTAATAATACTTAAAAATTCCATGATGGAGCTGCCGGATAGCTCACTCGGTTAAGGCACTGCGCTGCAGTGCAGAGGTGACTATCACGTTGCGGGTTCAAGCCCCGGTCGTACCAACCGGTAGTGGTCGGCAGCTTTTTCAGAGTAGCGCACAATTGGCTATCGCGCTACAGGGTTTCAAATTTGGAAGGGACTGCCGGGTATGGGATGCAAACAGCTTTGTTCATTGCTCAAGCGCCTCCTGTTGGCCAGACGGGTGCTCGTCAGGAAGATTCTGGGTTTGTTCATGTCCGGGTATCCTCCGCCCTCGTTCTGAACTTGTGAAGATTCAACCAATGAGTGTATAAGAAGCAGTGGCTGACAGGCACGTGCTTCGGAGGAGAGCCGTGAACAGTCTTCACTATCCTGAGTTGGCAGCAAGGGGTCGCATACGAGCAAGCTTTGTACATAGTTAACCAATATGGCATTCCAGATTCGTGTGGGATTGGAGATGCCAAATTAAAAAAAAAAAAAAAAAATTATATGATGAGAGTGCAAAGGTTGTTTTTTTTATTTTTTTATTTTTTATTTTTTGACTGTTTATTCAGATTATTGCCATTCTTTCAATCTAAGACAGTAGCCTGGTTTGGTCTGTGTGCTTCTCATTATCTCTTCTGAATCATTATAGGCCTCATTTTAGTTTTGATCAGTCAGTTGGCTGAATAAATGACTTGATTGCTGGTTAGGCAAAGTACAGGGGAACTGATTCAAGGTAAAGATAAGAAGATAAAGATAAAAGATAAGAAGCAAGCTCGTCTGTCTGCCCCATAGTGGCAGTTACTTTTATTGCGCTTAAAATGTGAAAAATTTATCGCCCAGCCATAGTTGGAGGCATCATATTTATATCGAACATGTGTTTCCAAAAAAAAGACCATGAGGTGAAACATTTTGTCTTGTTTATGTCTCGTATTTTGTCTTGTACTGTAATCAGGTTTGTTGCAGGTTCCACATTTTTCACAAATAACTGATGTGTTTTTGCTTGAATTTCCATACACTCCCAACTTTTTGGCAATGGGGTCATAGCTCGATTATAAATGAGTATGCATTCATCCAAATGAAAGGGAAGGCTAAAATTGATTTTGATCAAAACGCATAGTGATTAGCACTACTGCCTCACAGCAAGAAGGTTGTAGGTTCAAATCCGGCCTGGGGCCTTTCTGTGTGGAGTTAACATGTTCTCCCCGTGTTCGCGAGGGTTTCCTCCGGGTACTCCGGTTTCTCCCACCCACAAAAACATGCAATATAGGAACACTCTTGTGTGGCTGTGTGTGAATGTTTGGTGGTGGTCGGAGGGGCCGTAGGCGTGTACTGGCAGCCGTGCTTCCGTCAGTCTGCCCCAGGGCAGCTGTGGCTACAAAAATGTAGTTTACCACCATCAGAGTGTGAATGTGTCAGTGAATGAATAATGTATCCATTGTGAAGCGTCCTTGAGTGTCCAGAAAAGCGCAATATAAAACTGATGCATTATTATTATTAAAACTGTATGCTTTGATGAATGCTATGATGCAGGTATGATTTTAATGCATCATATTTTCTTTTATTTACTCAACCTATATTTTGACTGAGAAGTACATTGAAGAAGAATTTCTCATTCAGAATACGGCCAAATGAACAATAAGTAAGATCCTAGACACTAAGAGACATAATAAAAAACTTTATATAAAAAATGATGATAAAAAGTGAATATAGTAAAAAAAAAAAAAAAGAGAGAGTAAAGGGGAAAAAAAAGTCAAATTAATAAAATAATGACATCAGACGAGTGGACAAAGCAACTATAAAAACTACGAAATCAAATAAATCAAGAACAGCTAATTCTGCATATTATTCCAGGTTGCAGATGTGCACTAAGAAAAACTGGTTGCAACGTAATCCAGTTATTTGAGAGTGTTTGATAAGGGCCGCATTAATATACAGCGAAGAACTAATGTAAGGGGGAAGAACACCAGTAAGGCCCTTATTAATAAATGGAACGCAGTGTCTTTAATGCCTTACAGAGAAGGAGGGCCACCCAACCTTATAATACTTATCATTGTAAACTGTATGTTAATTATCATCGGTAATAAATCTTTGCACAGAGTGATAAACAGCCCCCAAGGGCTTCAGCGTCGCAGCTGATGCATGTATGTACAACCCCAATTCCGAAATAGTTGGGACGAAGTGTAAATTGAGATTAAAATCAAAATGCAATGACTTTGAAATCATATGAGCCAATATGTTATTTACAATAGAAAATATGTAACATTTCAAATGTTGAAACTGACACATTTTACATTTTTAGCCACAAAATGAGCTCATTTAAAATTTTCTGGCTGCAACAGGTCTCAAAAAAGTTGGGACACAGGCAAAAAAGGCCTGAAAAAGCAATTAATATATAAGAGAATCAGCTGAAAGAACATTCAGCAAGTAATTAAGTTAACTGGCATCAGGTGTGAAATATGATATAAAAGGGATGTCTTAGAGAGGCTGAGTCTCTCAGAAGTAAAGATGGCCAGAGAATCTCCAACCTGTGAAGACTTGCATGAAAAAATTGTGGAATACTTTAAAAACAATGTTCCTCAACGTCAAATTGCAAAGGCTTTGATGGTCTCCTCACCGACAGCGCATAACATCATCAAAAGATTTGGAGAAACTGTAAAAATCTCTATGTATAAGGGACAAGGCCGAAGACCTTTACTGGATGCCCGTGATCTTCAGGCCCTCAGACACCACTGTATCACTCACTGGCATGATTCTGTCATTGATATTACTGAATGGGCCCAGGTGTACTTCAGGAAACCATTGTCTGTAAAAACAGTCCGCCATGCCATCTACAGATGCCACCTAAAACTCTACCATGCAAAAAGGAAGCCATTGTTGAGCATGATCCAGAAGTGCCACCATGTTCTGTGGGCCAAGGCTCATTTAAAATGGACTGTAGCAAAGTGTCCTGTGGTCAGACGAGTCCAAATTCAACATTCTTGTTGGAAATCATGGGCGCTGTGTCCTCTGTGTTAAAGAGGAGAAAGACCACCCCTCCTGTTATCAGTGTTCAGTTCAAAAGCCAGCATCTCTGATGATGGTATGGGGATGCATTAGTGCATATGGTGTGGGACACTTACATGTTTTAAAAAGCACTATGAATGATAAAAGGTATATAAAGGTTTTAGAGCAACATATGCTCCCCTCCAGATGACATCTATTCCAGGGAAGTCTGTGTGTATTTCAGCAGGACAATGCAAAACCAGATACTGCAGCTATTACAACAGCATGGCTTTATAGTAGAAGAGTCCGTGTGCTGAACTGGCCTGCCTGCAGTCCTGATCTTTCACCGATTGAGAACATTTGCCGCATAATTAAAGGAAATGTCTGTCAAAGGAGACCCAAAACTCTCCAGCAGCTGGAAGCCTGTATTAACCAAGAGAGGGATCAAATTCCAATGGCTAAACTCAAGAAACTTGTCTCCTCAATGCCCAGATGCCTCCACTTTGTGTTGAAAAGAAGAGGGACTGCTACACCATGGTAAACAGGCCCCTGTCCCAATAATTTTTGAGACCTGTAGCAGGCATCAAATTTGAAATGAGCTCATTTTGTGGATAAAATTGAAGCACCTATTACTAAAACCCCATAAGTCATACATGACTTGACTTGACTTGTGGGGTTTTAGTAATCAGTGCTTCAATTGTAAAATTTCTCAGTTTCAACATTTGCTATGTTGTCTAAGTTCTATTGTGATTAAAATACTGGCTGGTGTGATTTGAAAGTTGTTTGTGTTTTGATTTTATTCACAATTTACACTTTGTCCCAACTATTTCAGAAATGGGTTGTATATATTATCACCATAATCCAAGACTGATAGGAAAGTTGCCTCCATAAGCATCCTTCTACAGTGCAGAGGAAAACATGTTTTCTTCTTGTAGAAGAAACCCAATTTTTATCCTTAATTTGCACACCAGATTAGTCTCAACATTTAAAAGTTACCTTCTCATCAATCCAAATTTCAAGATTCTTGTATAGTACACCGTGACTCTTTCCACAATTGTACCATTCTTAGTAGAGATGATGAGATCATCATAATGAATATTTCTGGCTCTGGAGAAAAACAGTATCATCCGCATAAAGATGTATTTTATCCCCAGTTACAGAAAAATACAAGATCATCAATAAAGAGAACAGAACTGGCCCTAGAATTGAGCCTTGTGGGACACTTTTAGTAATTTGCGCAAAATCAGCCTTAACATTTCCAATTGCCACACACTTCTGTCCGTTCATAAGATGGACGACCGAAAATTATAGGTCCATCTCTAAATCATCACATCTAGCATAAATACAAGAATCTCTTGTAAATAATCAGCTAAAATCATTCCTCTTAGCAGTTTGTATTCTAAGAATGCAATATTCCATTTAAAACTGAAAGGTTAAAAACATGCGTATACAATGTACCTGGCTACATTTTCAGGTGAAAACACATGGGTTGAGTCACTGAAGTAATAACATTTTATAAAGAAGGTCACAGTTACGCTTCAGATAGAAAAACTTATCAATAAGGCATGATCCCTAACTTGGAAGCTCCCAGCACTGGTCGTAACTGACAGTGGTAAGATCACACTGTTGCAAAGAGCAGTCAAATTCATGGCTCAACTAACCCCAATTTCTTATGCTATAATGAAATTAGGTTACTGCTGAAGACCAACTTACTATTTTATGAGAGAACTGGAAATAGCTAATGCATATAGCCAGCTAGAACTGTAAAAACTAGTGCAGTGCCCATTCAAAACGTGCCAGTTTGTTACGGGCTAGTTGCCTGGCCTCTGGTATTGGTGCTTACAGCTTCCTCGAGAATTGCTCAGTCAAACGAATTTGCACTTGACATGGCAATTCCTTGGGTCATAACCAATACATTTGCCAGATGTCAATTGCATGAGCAGTTCTCGAGAAAGTCAAAGGACAGACATGCATAACGGCAGATGGGCAGTCAGAGACCCCCCCATATGTAGTTAACCTATTGTTTCATCACTCTTTTCCTCTTAGCCTATTAAGAGTGATGTGTGGGTTTTGTCACTTTAGTAATCAACATCCAACAAAGGGTTTAGTAGCTTATACCTGCTAAGCTAATAGTCATATTGGTCACTTTTATTGCTTAGCTTTCATCTGAATCCTGGCTTGATTTCTGATTCTTGTCCTCATCATCAGCTACCTCCCTTTAAATTACTTCTTCAAATAAACTCCTGAAAACATCTTCAACAGCGAGTCTTTTGTTTCTCTTAAAGAAAAATAGAGAAAATGACATGTGGTGTCAGGCATTTTGACTCATTTTCTCCATAGAACAATACTTTGCTTCGAGTAAAAAGAGCAAAAGTATGTGTATGGACACAGTTTTGGCTTCCAAAAAAATTCTGATTTTTAGTGTTAGTTGTTTTTGTGTTGGTTAAGTATTCTTATCTATCTTTTCAGCACAACATTGATGTCATCAAGATTTTTCACTGGATATGAGTTTCTCATTTTCGCTCAAAATATTTCTTATGCCATTTAGGCTCCAAGCCCTCAATGTATTTGAATCACCCATGAAATTAATATTATAAATACAGTGTGTTACTACGTAAATTTTGGGTGCTACCAGGCCTGCCTCGGTAAACTTGATCGTGGAGTGCAGCATGTGCAATATGTGTTCATGCCATCGATTGTTATGGGCTAAAATTCTGCTGTCTGTGAGCACACCTTTATCCCAATATGCACAGGCATATTCAGCTACGGGTGCCATAGTTTTTATAGCCTGTGATATTTGTATTTTTCCTGATACAGTTCACCCTCAGGGTCCTGGGTTCTGGTTTACTTTTTATCATAAATTTTTGGATTTACTTTCATTTCTTTTGAAGACCTGTTCTGTATGGCTAAACACACACATATACACACTCACACAGCCTGAATGCTGGCAGGTATACCTCTGGGCGCCGTTTTCTTTGTCAGAATCACTTGAATGCTGCTGTGTTTTTTTTTGTTTTTGTTTTTGTTAGAGCCCATTGTTGTTTGCTGTTCTGTTTTTTAGCCTCCTTGTTGACTGCTGTTGTGCTTGTTTGAGTCTCTGGGCTCTGTTACTGAGTTTGTATGTGTATATACTGTTTGTATATTCACACATATACACCCACACACACACACATCAATATTCTCACACAAATAGAACGTGCCCTCCTGTTCCTGCAGTTCAGACACAGGCCCATGGTGTTCTGGTGCAGGTCTATATTAAGGCTGTCTGGATAGCAGCCAGGAGACTCCTGTACTGTCCATGTTTCCACAGCAGCTGTCTCCAGGAGCAATGTAGAGGAAATCAAGACGGAGGAGAGAGTGAGGTGTTGAGAGAGGGGTGACCGAAGAAAAGAAGGAAAACAGGAGTAAGGAAAAGAGAGAAAGGGCTGTGAGGAGGGAGAGAGAAAGCTGGGGAGGAAAGAAGTGTCAAGAGAAAACTAATATGAAGAAGCAGGTGGAGAATGTGAGATTAAAAAATTGAAGGAAGGGAATGGTTGAGTGTGAAATTTCTGAAAAGTTTGTGAAGAAGGTGGTGAGCAAGGAAAGCAATTACGAGGGAAGTTTCGAGCACTTGCGGAAAGATTCCGGTGTGTGTAGGGTGGGAGGGTGGGAGCAGGACGGGGCGGGAGCTTCTGTCTGCGTCACATTCCTGTTTATAAATAACTGCGGTGGGAGTTGAGTACAAGTTGCTGTGACTCAGCGTGCGTAGCCATCGTGAACGGCACAGCCCCACCTGCTGGCAGTTCTGTGTTCTACAATTTGTCTGTTCAGTGTTATGACGGTCAATCAGACCATTCGTTTGCCCAACCCATGTTTCTCGGGTTACATTTCAAACTTCAGAATGCTGGGGTCTCATGACCATCCTGTGCAAGTTGGGCACTTGTAAAATAAATTGAACTGTTATTATTATGTTGTAATGTTTAGTGTTGACATCCCTTCAGTTTTTCACTGAAAAAGAGAGTGCTGGTCCCACAAGCTTTTTGTACAATTGGCACATTATTATATTGTGGTAACTTGTTTGTATCAAGTGCAAGGGATACTTGGCTACATGAATATAATTCATCTATATTTTTGAAATTTCCATTGTTTGTCTACCACTCATCCAAGACTTTAGAGGCTGTTTCTGTTGCATAAATCATGTGGGGAAATAAGCAGCCTTTTTAAAATTCATCATTAGCTTGCACACTGAATGCTTGTGCATATTTGAGTAAAGTGGTCTTTTAACCCTTAGAGCGCTGAGAGCTGCCAGAGCAAGTCGTCACCTGATAGGTTTTCAACAGCTTTTATTTTGATATTTTGCGTCATTGAGTAACAATAGCTGCATTTAGTGCCCTAAGGGCCTGATCTACTAAAGCTTTGGGCGTATAGAAACGCGTGCAAATGCCATATCACCCACAAATTAACCTGACATCTCATCTACTCAGGGCATGCACTGAGGATTGTGCCTTTGAAGTGTGCAAATTTGCACATTCTATGCAGTTAGTACTTTTGGCTCTAATGAATATGTAATTAGGGGCGTGTCTATCATCGTGTGAAAAATATGGGAGGAGAAAATGCTAATTAAAAATTTTAGCATGTGCTTAGTGACTTATCAAGCCTGAAAGCAATTTCAGTAGGCCTAATGGTGATTGCGTTTGCTATTTAATACTTTTGAAGGGTAGGTACTAATTGGCGCCATGTGATTGCGCACAGTTTTGCCGCAAGGACAAGGCACAGGAGTGGAGTACGCCAAAAAGTTTGGGACATTCTAAAATGCTTAACGTGAAAAAAGCTTAATGTGGCTGAATGCACCAAAACAGTGACCAATCAGCGCCAAATTCCTCTCGGGCATTTCTGGTCAGGAGCGCTTTCTCCAAAAAAAAAAAGAAAGAAAACCAAAGTCAGTTGCATACCGAACGTTAGATCACATGGTGTTTTTCCTCCTATTGACTCGCATTATAAGGAGAAAGCTTAACGTGGCTTAATGTTCCAAAACAGCATATTCCTCTCTGACGCTTCTTGTCAAGAGCACTTTCTCCTATTAAAAAATCAGAACCGAGGTCCGAAGAAAAAAGACATTTATCACATTAAGCGTTTTCCCTCCATTGACGCGCATTATGAGGGAAAAGCTATTTGGTTTCATGTTCTGAAACAGCGATCAAAAATCACCAAATGCCTCTCTGACGTTCCTTGTCTGGAGTACTTTCTCCAATCAAAAAATTATAACCGAAGATGTTTGCGAGGAATTTCCTAATTATTTGTCGCTGTTTAAGTACATTAAACAACGTTAAGCTTTTCCTCATAATGTACGACAGTGGAGGGGAAAACGCTTATCGTGATATAAGAACCATATTCCTCAGTCTTCGGTTTTAATTTAAAAGTACTCCTGACCAGAGAAACCCGAGAGGAAATCGGCGCTGATTGGTCACTGGTTTGGTGTATAGACCCATTTACAGCCGATGTCATCAAAAAGGTGCGTGCGCATCTTGGCAACGGAAGTAGCGGTCTCCCCAATTCAGTCTGACGAGTTATGAATCTGCAAACCTTGAATTAGATATTTTACCAGCTCCGAAATGTCTGGTTGTGACGTGTACAGCTGTCAAAATTGATATTCCATTGGTGGACTCAAGTTTTTCAGGATTTCGAGAGGATCACATCCGTATAACGCCCACTGGCCGCAAGCGAAGCATTAAGTCAAACTCCCGAATTTTGCCTTGATGCTTTTAAACGCCCACTGAAAACGTCAGCCGCATCAACATTGACAGCTGTCAACACGGCCGAGAAGCCATGGGTGTCACTCTCAAAATATTCAATGAGATAACGTTTTATTTTGAAAACACCTACCGATAAAGCTTATAAGTGGTGGAAAAATGCAACGTTCAGGTTACTGCGCACTATATGTTATTTTCCTCCTAAATTTAGCTGTCTTGTAAATTAAGATTATGATTCACTTTACTTCTCCCAGCTGCAAATTAGCTAGCTAGCTAACTCAGCAGTCTTAAATTCTTACCAGTGTACCTTGAGTTAGGTTTTGTCTAACTGTAGATCGCTTGATAACTTAAATGCGCACAAAATAACGGATTTCCTGTCAAAACTGCGTCTTGGTTAAAAAGCAGCTATATCGGTTTCGACAACTGCATGTGAGGTTTCCGCTAAATGTGTGCCACCAGCCATGTTAAGGCGAAATAGTTAAATAGCTAACCTAAAAGACAGATGCATTTCTATTGAGTTGACGTTCAAGAAATGGAGCAGTGGCGAAAAGTCAAAATCTTATGCGTGTCACACGCTGCCAGTGGGCTTTGCTTCATTGAAATTAATGTAACCAATTTTTTGACGCGTGTCTCACGGTTACAGACATTAAATGAAATATGTGAGAATAATGGTAAACCGAAGCAGATTTCATGTTTGCATGACAACTACGCAGTCAAACTCGTTAGCTAGCAAGCCAATAATATTTAACCTGCCATGCAGGTACAATTAGCTGTCAGGACGTAGTTTTCTGTTTATTTTTTATTTTTTATTATAACCCATGAGTCATACCCGGCAGTTTTATGCCCTTGTGTTTGACTAGGAAGGACCTCTGATTTCGAGACATAAAACTCTAAGTCTCTCGTGGTATTTAACATTCTGCTTATGTCCGCAGATATCGCAGTCATAAGCATCCAGTGACTTTTATGCTCGTAGTTCCTCCCCAGTGTACACAGTAGGTTTCTCGATCAAATGGGTATATATATCAGGCCACGGAATACTGGGCCACTAACTAACGTCATCTACCCACTCACTGATACCATATGGATCTGGAAATTGGTTGCCATTCCTCAAAGTTAATTTGTTTAGGTAGAATTCGCAATCTTTGATGGCTAATGCCGAGCTGTGTGCGCAGCCTGTTTAGTTTGCAAACAGTAAATGGGTCTATTAAACTACGTTTAGCTTTTTTCACATTAAGCGTTTTAGAATGTCCCGTTTCCGTCCACTCGGAAAGCACTGAATGAAACCAAACACGAGTTTTATGCAGTTGCCCGCTTCCCAAGAGTAATTGGAGCGAGTGACTGTACTTTTGGAAGATTGTTCCCCCCTCAAACACTGAGCATCACTGTAATAAACTAGCACCGTTTTTGCCAGATATTTTAACAGTAATTTTACAGTCAGTTTGTAACAGAGGTTCCGTGCATGTCAACTGTAAACCACAGTTAAATGCGCGCAGGACTCTAGTTCCGGTTTAAATAACAAGAAGACAACGGATTAGTTTAACTGTAAAATTCAGTCCATTTATGACAGTGTATTTGCTTCCTCCGCAAGCACCTCCGACTCAATCCAGTCGAATTTTATTTTGCGTTCGCCCGTTTCTGCGTACGCCCTTTTCCTCCAAACTGTCTATGGTGGAAATGGCTGCAGCACGCAAAGTCCTCATTTAAATAATGCTGTTTGCACCAGCAGTCATTTAGGCAATTAATCTTAGTAGATCACCCGCAAAATGCAAGCAAACCAAACTCGCTAAATGTTAGGACAGGCATGCAATTTTGCACTCTTTATCTGGGATCTTAGTAGATCAGGCCCTTAGGGTTTACTTCCTTATGCTTTAATAAGTTGCTGGATTGTCTTTGTCAGTAATTTAGCTTCAAGCGAAGAACTTGGTGCCGAGTCAGTTGCAGAGAAATGAAATATGAAATGATGTGCTGTTGTAAGAGTTTGGAAGACAGGATGGCGACTGAAGGAGTCCGTGCGCCGTCTGCAGGTGCGAAATCGAGGCCACACTGGTGCGGCTGAAGAAGCTGGAGCGAGACCTGAGCACGAAGGAACAGGAGCTGAAGGAGAGGGAACAGAGATTAAAGATGTGGGAGCGCCAGCTGATCGAGCAGTCCAGCACCCCCGTGAGTCAGACAGCACTGCCTGAGCGCCTGCGCACTGAACGCCAACCGCTCTGTGTGTCATTAATAACACTGAACACCACCCTCAGCCATTCCACACAAGCACCCTTGTTCTTCATGCAACTCTGGCTGGATAACAATGCACTAAAAATTCCTGTGAGTTAATGAACTGTGCGCACTGGAAGTTAACCGTCTCAAGGATCAATCGTACCGAGCCGTTCAATATTGTCTTTTCTCACCGCTGTATCCTCATCGCCCTGCCGTGTGCCGCTATATCATGCAGTTGAGAACACTACATTATGATAGATTGGCAAGCTTCATCGTATGGATTTCAGTGAGACTTTTTCTTGATGCGTTAACGATTTAAGGTGCAATATAGCGCGGACTGGGAGATAAGGATGTGAATCTGAAAGCCTAACCCTCCATTTGATTATTAACGAAACATTGAATTGCGGTTCACCGCTCTTGAGAATGGAGGAGTTCTTTTTTGTGCTACGATTTGGTCAGTATGCGCTGAGAGGAGCAACCTGTTGGAATTCTTGGAAATGTAGTCTTTCTCACTCAATAGTTATGGCAATACTTATGGGCTAGTTTGTCATGCTCTAACAGTTTGAGGGCCTCTCGTAGCATCTGTTGTGCTTGCATTATGCTATCTGTACAATTTTGGGGTTAGCTTTGGTATTTGTGTTCCATTGATGCCAAGATGGCGTTGCATGTTGTTCAGTTTCTCATTACACAAAACTCAGCTTGCTTTGACAGGGAATTTCATAACACTGTAGTTTCTGACAGAAATATTGGTTTTCTTT
Organism: Gymnothorax reevesii; assembly: GCA_029721435.1. Taxonomy (NCBI): domain Eukaryota; kingdom Metazoa; phylum Chordata; class Actinopteri; order Anguilliformes; family Muraenidae; genus Gymnothorax; species Gymnothorax reevesii. Next base: position 69,728,998 of record CM056586.1, read on the forward strand.
ATTGGCTGCAATGAAAGCCATTGTTAGTTGCTGCCTTATGGGAAATCATTCTGATCTTGAGTAAGATAACTGATAGCAGGACTGGAATGGAATGCAAGCCATAAAATGATCTAGGACAGCTTTGCCAACGAATATAAATTTTTAAGGCAATACTATGTAAGATTTTTACTTTCAAAGTGCCGGCCAGTACCTTGCTCATCTGTATCTGTTATATGTGGAATGTTTCTGGGCGTTTACTCTTTTTCCTTGTCTATTTTGTCCGAAAAGTTTGTGATAGAAGAAGCTTGAGGCCGAAAGATGTTTCTGGAATGGTGACGTCAGCGGTGTTTTGGCTGGGTGTCTTTTTAGACTGCTTTGGTGGCTGACTGCTGAGAAAATGGCCATCCAGAAATATGTAAGCCGAAATATTAAGCTGACTGAAACCCACTGGTGCTGTGCTGGCAGTGCTTGGCATAGGTCAGTTCCATCACTACTAATGTTCAAATAATTCTGGCAACCCCATAACGTCCCTGCATATAATTCTCACTAAACGATATTGAACATTCTTGCTTGTTTGTTCACCTCACTGGGATGCATGCTGCTATCACTTTATTATTGAAAGATTAATGATTCTAGTGGTCTGTTGCACAATCCTAATCCCAAAAAAGTGGGTACATTATGGAAAATGAAAATTGAATTAAAAAGGAGAGAAGTCCCCCCACCCTCTGCTATATTGAAAACAGTACAGCATATTTTTTGATGCTTTAACTTGTGAATTCACGAGTATTTTGAAAAATTCTTGTCATATTTAGTCTACTGCAACATACTACAAAATGTTGGCACAGGGGCATATTAGGACTAAAAATTGTGTGACATGTTGCAATAACAGGGTGATGTTAAACACGTGAGCTTATCATCTTGTGTGAAAGGAGCCTCCATCAAGGCCTAGTCCCTCAAGAGCAAAGCTGAGTGGAGGCTCTCCAATTTTCCAACAGATGGACAAGCGTAAGTGTAGAATCCATCCCTTTGAGAAAGTTCCCCAAGGACAGAGTCGTGGGATTTGGGCATTTCACCCTCTACAGTGCATTATATTTAAAAAATCTAAGGAATCTGGACAAATCTTGGAGTGTTAAGGATTGGGCTGAAAACTGCCTCTGAATGCTTCTGACCTATGATCCCTCAGACATCACTTTCTTAAAAATCATAATGCGACTGCAATGGACTTAGAAATACAGTACTTTGGTTACCTTGGTTAACCAATCGACACCATTTGCTCTGAATCCACGGATGCAGGTTACTAAGTGTTACTATGCAAAGCCAAAGCTATAAATCAGAACCGTAAAAAAGCACCGCCGACTTCTCTGGGCTCTGTGCTGTCTGAGATGGACAGTAGCATAGTCAAGGCATGCTTTGTGAACAAGTGAACATTCACATGGTTTTTATTTAAAAAAAAAACAGCCACTTTGCTTTTCGGACAAAAGACGTCAAGAACAATCCGATGTGTTTTCAGAGTCAGGTCCAAAAGCCATCGAGTGTCATGGTCTGGGAGTGAGTCAGTCAGTGCACACGGCAGAGGTGACTTTAACATTTTCAAGGGTACCATTAATGGACTTAGGTATGTCTGAAGTTTGGAACAACTCATGCTGCAATATCATCATCTCTTTCGAGGAAGTCCCTGCATTTTTAGCAAGACAGTGCTGAACCATGTTTTGCATGGTTTTGAAGTGCACTGCCGCGTGAGCAGAGAGTGCAGGCGCTGGATCGGCTTCCCTGAGTCCTCATCTGTCTCCCATTGTGAAGATATGGTTCATTATGAAGATAGATATATGAAAAAAAACACCTGTACAAGGGCCCAGCTTAAGACCAATATGATGCAGGAAGAGAGGAATATTTCACACAGTGGACATGACCAACTTTGTCTTCAGTGTCCAAATGCTTAGGACATGATGATGTTACACAGAGGTAAACAGTGAACTATGTCACCTTTTTCTGCTTTCTTGTTAAAGCATCACACTGTATCTTTTCCATAGAATTTATAGAAAATCAAATTATATGTTATTGTACTGTTTCCAATATACAGTAGAGGCTGAATTGACTTTCTGCATCAGTCTTTTTTGATTGTATTTGCGTTGAACTTGATGCGCTTACTTGGGTTTTTATGATGTTGCTAAGTAACAACAGCTACTAAACCAGTGCAAAATATATCTTTTATTTTTATATGCCGGCAGTGTTGATGACGCAGTGAGGAGATGCATTTTTGAGTGTGAAGCAATGAGAGGAGTGAGAAAAGAAATCCTATTCTGTGGGCCTTACAAGGCTGTGTCATAGTTATCATTGTTTATTGGGCTTTTATAGAATTAGGAAATTAGAACGTTTAATCAGATATAAAGAGGAAGACGGTAATTTTCGAAATTCTGCTCTTGCAAATCATTGCTTGTGTCCTTTATTTTCTGGTGTTTTCTCGCATTTCTATTTCATCATCTTTCATTTTACCATTTCTCTTGCATGTCCTGTAATTTTCAACTTTGTGGTGTTCTTCTTGAATGCTGGCAAAGTCAAAAAAATATTTGAAATCTAGCTCATTAACCTCTGAACTTCTCTCTGGTGTTTATGGTCTGGATCTAACTCTGCTTCTCTTTCTGCTTTTTTCCCTCCGTCTCTCTCTCCGTCCTCTTATCCCTCTCTCAGCCTTTCTTTCCTGTTGCTGCCAAGATGAGCGCCGAGGCGTTCTATGAGTCTAGGATGGAGGAGTCGAACAGTTCTGAGATGTCGTGTCAGATCACGGCCTGCAGTAACGGCGAGGTTGGGGGCCTCAGCCTGCAGGCCATGATGCGGGGCTTTGAGGACATGTTCTCGATGGAGCCCGTCAGCCGCTCGGGCATGCGGGTCAACATGCAGGCCAAGCAGAACTCTTCCAAGTCCAGAAGCGTCCGAGAGGGACGCAGAATCGACATGGGCCTCGGGATGGAGCCCTTCGGCTGGTCTGACAGCGACAGCGACTAGGACTCCGCCCGGTCCGGAGGTGGTCGGGGGCTTGGAGGGGCGAGTGGGGTGTGAGCGGTTGTCGTCCATCAACACTGGCCTTTGTTAAAACGACCGCCGCAGCTGCGCCGGCGCTGCCTCTGAGGAGGTCGCGGCTCAGTGGATGAGAAGTGGTGCCTTCGGGACTGGCACTGTTCTCCCACAAGTGCCTTTTCATCGAAAGTTTCGCTGCGCTTTTGATCAATCCCATTTATATCAAATGATTAGCCATTTTTGAGGAGCTATTTCTCACAAGAGCCATCCATTTATTCCTTATTCCTGCATTTGCTTCTATGGGAAGCTTCAATCACTTGATTTCTTTTTTAAAAGAGTGATCAGGCACATTAAAACCAACGGCAGCGGGCTTTAGAAATCTTTTGAATTCCTTCCTGGTGCTATGTATAGAATGTTTTAGGCGGCCGTATGTCTTCACAGTTCATACAGATGTCAGCTGGGTCTAATGTATCGCATATATGGCGCACCATGCTGCGCATAAAGAGGCAAGAGAGGAAGCCGTATTAAAGAGGCATTACATCCATAATAAAGTGACATTTCCCTGACATTAAGATTGGCCCATTATAGGAGCAGATAGCTGCCGATGTCGCCTACCTGGACAGATTCCGAGGCCGCCCCAACTGACCTGAGAGAATTCCTGTCACGACAACTAAGAGTGATTATGCTGTAATAAATATTTGCACCCCTCCCCCACCTACTAAAGGACAAACTTGTGTGACGCTGAATTTGGGTGCTTTGATTACCGTGCCCACCGTAACAAAATGGTTTTGTGTCTATTTCACCTGAACCCTGAATCACGCCCACATCAGGTTGTGCGGTTTTGGTCACATGATGCACTTCCTGTCCTCGAATGTGGCAGATTGGTGCTCTGTGACTTGTAGACAGACTGTAGTGTGTGGTATGGTGACAAACACGTAAAGCCCTCAATGTGTCAAAATGGCTTCTCCCGCGCTCTCAGAGCTGAAGATACAGAGGAGGTACTTGTGGGTTCCCAAATGTACCATGAATGACAGCAATGGAGTAATCAGTTCCTTTTGGAGATTGAAAGATACAAATTAGGCTTGAGGTTCTCTTTAGTGTAACTACCTTGGGAACCACCACCGATGCGCCAGGCGTAGCATCTTTTTGTCGGTGGTTTTTCGTGTCTTTATTGGGACGGTTTGCTCTGTGACAGAACAACGACCTGCTATTTTCCTTTATTCTCATTGTATACATTTTTATGATGCTCATTTATTCCTAAAACAGACAAAGCACATAAGATGAAACAGGGAAAATTTTCAATTATGTGTACCAAGTACTACAAGTGAACAAACCTAATGAACAGAAGACAACATTAAAATAAACCAAAGACTAAAACTAAGACGCCAACGTCATCACCGTCCCCCGCCGCAATCGAGGGCCGTAACTTTATTAATAAATATGCTTCGACATCCAATTTCGAACGCAACGTAGATCATGACTAGCTTATAAAGCATACGAAATTTGACCCATGTAACTGTCATTTTTGAGTTTGAGATTACATAACATGAGTGGCGAGAACAGGCTGTTCAGCCCAACTAGACTCGCCAGTTTCTTTATACTATTGTGAATATATCACTTCAAATACTCAGTGACTCAATGGCATCTAGCTTTAGGTCAAGCCTGCTCTTGAAAATTCTCAAGGTTTCTCAAGGTTCAACAATATGGTCAGGCAAGCTATTCCACATCGAAATTACTATTCGGGTGAAAAAATATTACCCAATATCAGTGCTAAATTTACCTTTGGTCAACTTCCATTTGTGACCCCGAGTTCTACTTACAAAACTTGGCTGAAGGAATCCTACATAATTCACTTTGTTAATCCTTTTAACATATTTAAAGACCTCAATCAAATCACCCCTGAGTCTCCTTTTCCCAAGGCTAAAGAGATCTAAACTTGGCTCCATTGAAAGCGTGACGGACAGACGGAAGGTAGGAAGGATAGATGTCAACTTTTCAATGTGATTTTTCAGTCACGCTCGTTGTGATAATGTCGCTTTGGTATATAATTACTTTTTTGTTACGAATTTTAAGTATTCATCTGCTAGGGTCAGATAGTGGTTACTTTATCAGTCTAGATTTTATGGGAAATATCTGTTTGCCTTTAAGCGAACACCGTTTTGAACACAGGCCAGTGTTTGGGTCGATGCCTCTCACCTCTTACCCCCCTCCCCCCGCCTTTGTCTGTATCAGCGTCATGTCTCAGTGTGTAGAGAGCACTGCACGTATGAATCGCCTTCGAGACGTTTTCTGCATTTCAGGCAATTAGTCAGGAGTGCTTTTCCATTGGAGTCCAGCATGATCCCTTCCTTGTTTATCCAGAACAGTGTTGCTATCTTATGAGCACTCTGAGGTAAAGAAGTAGATTGCAACGACTCGTAAAGCCGCTTTCACACCGGTCGCGAAAGAAATTTTTCGCACGACTGATTACATTCAAAGTCAACACAAAGACGCGAATAATTCGCGTCTGGTGTGAAAGCAGCTTAAAAATGGATTTCTGTTTGGAGCATTTGCCAAGTTCTATATGGCAGCTTTCAAGTGTAGTGAATGATGTACCATTTAGGGGCTGTCGCTGATGAGGGCCGTGACTGTTGGTGGACGATAAATGAAGTAGCGGTGATGGCAAAGTCGAGGTTTTTAAAGGGATGCCCAGCTTGGCTGAATAAATGGACTGTATTTGCTCTTTGTCCGTGCTGCTGGTTTCTTTGAAGGCTTCCTCTATTCACCTGTCTCTAGATATTCGTCTTGCACTTTCAGTTTTTTTTTTTCACTTTCAAAATTACCGGATTGTGCTGACGTTTTTGCGTCAATCACTTATAAGCTTTTCCCCCCGTATATTAATATACATTATTGCAGTTTTGTTTTGCATTGAAGATTGAGCTTCAGAAATTCATCCCTAGATATAAAGACTGCATTTACACTGTGAAACGTTCTTTTGACAGGGCCTGTTGATGTGAATTTTTTTCCTGCTTTCTTCTCTGTTCTTTTTTGAATAAACAGTTGAAATGAAAAACATATTTCCTGCCTTTTATTCTTGTCCCGTATCAAAAAAAATGTTTGTTCTTTCTCCAACTTCCGGTGGTTTTACGAAGAACTAAAAGGAAACCTGAAAAACCCCTTCCCTCCTTGGCCACATACAAAGTTCTTGGCTACAAACATGATTGTATTGGAGGTCTCCATGCATAGCAAATATAGAAAATCATAAGTCTTGTATATACTGTTTCACCTCATGGAAACTTGGCATCACTGAAACTCCTTGGAAAAATCTATTTTCACCTTTTTGGAAATGGACTGGTGATGCCCCTGTTACCAAATTAGATTTTGTTGTACAATCCTAACTCAGAAAAAGTTGAGATCGTCGGAAAAATGCACATGAACACAGAAAGCACAGATTTCAAAATTTACTTTGACTTCTGTTTCGGTGCAGACTTTGGAAAGACAAAATAATAAATGTTTGTCTGGTCAATTTCATTTTATTTGTAATACATCCATTCCTACCATTTAGACCTGCAGTGCATTCCAAAAAGAAGCTGGGACGAGGGCTGTTTAAGACTAGCAATGAGGTGGAAAAAAAATTATTAGTGATGTGATTTGAAACAGCTGATGTCAGAAGGTGATTAATCATGATTTGGCATAAAAGTAATCCGA